>OX030951.1:110202835-110887835 GCA_943735915.1 Pherbina coryleti
CACGCTATAGCACCACGGAAAAAGAATTGCTAGCTATTGTCTTCGCCGTAAAACAATTTCGACCGTATATTTATGGTAAAAAGTTCACGATCTACACTGATCACAAGCCGCTCGAATGGCTAATGAAGCTAAAAGACCCAATGTCAAGATTGGCTAGATGGCGAATCCTTCTATCAGAATATGAATACACGATCAAGTATAAAGCAGGGAAAAACAATACAAATGCTGACGCACTTAGTCGCATCACTAAAGACAAAAATATTACAGAAATAAAAAACAAGGTTTTAGTCATGACACGACAAAAGGCGAGCGAGCAAATAAACGATGAGAGTTTTCAAACAGAAGCAAAACAGCCCAAAAATATAAGGAATGAAAAAATATTAAAAATAATAGAAAGCACAGAACAAATTTACGCCAATAAAGGAATAAAAATAAAATTATTATTGCTACCCCTAACAGAATCACCAGAAGAAAATCTTATAAAAAAAAAGATCCCAATATTTATCAAACCTCTCATGGGAGAAAATGAAATATATACGCTAGAAAATTATTGTAAATTATACGTAACAACTTTACCTTTACCCTTCAGAACTACTAAAGACCGCGAAATGGCAAAAGAAGTACTACAAAAAATCAAAAACGAGAATTGTACACAGGATCAAAAATCCATCGCAATAGCAATTCCCAAATTTAACTCCCAATTTAAAGAAGAATTCAAGACAATGCTTACGGAAATATTTTTTAACATGGAAATTAATTTACATATAAACAATAGAACAATCTTGGAAAACACGAACGAAATCGAAACAGTTCTAGCACAATACCATAAGTCACCATTCGGAGGACACCAGGGTATAAATCGAACCTTGAAAAGATTAAAAACAAATTATTACTGGTCTACAATGAAAAAAGATGTACAAAATTTTATTCAAAAGTGCGAATCATGTCAAAAGAATAAACTCAACAAATCACCAAAAGTACCAATGAAAATTACAACAACGAGCTCTTCACCTTTCGAACGAGTAGCATTAGACATAGTCGGTCCTCTTCCAGTAACGTACAAAAATAACAAATATATTTTAACTTTTCAAGATGATCTTACGAAATTCACTGAAGCTATACCTTTGGAAAATGCAGAAGCAATCACAATTGCAAGAGCTTTTGTAGAACAAATACTCTGTCGATTCGGATTTCCAGACTCACTATTAACCGATCAAGGCACTAATTTTCTCAGTGAATTGTTTAAAGAAGTATGTAAGTTATTGAAGATCAAAAAACTACAAACTACACCATACCACCCACAAACAAATGGAGCACTTGAGCGAAGCCACCGCACGCTAGCGGAATACCTTCGACATTATGTAAATAATGATCCACTCACTTGGGACGACTGGATTCCCTATGCGATATTTGTTTTCAATAACACACCACACAGCAGTACAAACTACAGCCCTCATGAATTACTTTACGGATTTCCGGCCAAGATTCCTTCCAACTTACAAAAAGATCCATCCATAAATTATAACTATGAAAATTACGCCAACGAACTTAAGGCAAGACTACAACATGGATTTAAAATTGCTGGACAAACTTTAAAAGAGAAAAAGGAAAAGTCTAAGGAATATTATGACAAAGGTGCGAAACCGAAAACATTTAACGTAGGTGAAAAAGTTTTAATTAAAAACCAAACCAGGAAGAATAAATTTTCATCTCTATGGGAAGGTCCATACGAAGTAATTAAAATAGTATCACCCGAAAACACTGCCATAAAAATGCGTAACAAAATTAAAATCATACATAATAATAATTTAAAACTTTTTTCTGATTAAAAAACAACATTTGATGGTCCATTTAAACACAACATTTACAACAAAGTCAAAGTAATTAAAAACACAAATAACACACATACACAAAACACTTTTATGTAACTGAAAACACAGCAAACACCTTAAATCAATACACCCATTATAATTTTTTACAAATTTTTAGTTAGCTTGCTGGAGTTTCTGACTAGCCATTTTTTAAAGATTAGGGAAAAACATATTTTCCGCATAATTTTCCGCGGCGTAACGCAGACTTTGTTGTTCTCCCTCCAATTTTGGTAGATGAAAGTAAAAATATTGCCTAACGATTTGAAGCAATAAACTACGACAATTTTTTTTCTCTTCTCTTCTTTCAAAAGAACTTTCAGCTATTTTTTATGTATAAAAAAAAAAAAAAATATATACATATATAAATCTTTCTATCGCAAAAGCTTTCAAATATGAATCAAACACAAAAAAAAAAAATAAAATTTTTTTAATTCTTTAAAACATTTTAATAATAAACGAAACAAAAAGTTCTACAAAAAGAAAAATATATATATAAAGTATGTAATTCAAAAAAAAAAAAGAAAAAAAAATAATAAGTTCTATAAAAAATTTTTTTATTAAATTCATATAATAAATTTTAATTCAATTTCCTTTTAATATTACGCATAATTTTTAACGCTGTAAAATAGTAAAATATTCATTTACAATGCATAAACTATATATATATCATATTGGAAAATTAATAATGTACATATATTTAAGTTTTACAAACAATGTAAATACCCTATGCTCATTTCTGCTCAACCGGTCAGTAACGCGACAGAAAATTTTTCAACCTCTTCAAGGAGAAAAATTTTCTTTTATAAGGGGGGAGGGATGTTGTGCCCCGCACAACATTACCCTGTACACTTTGTACAGCCCGACCTCACACAAAGCCAGAATCTTCAATCGATTCCCTTTAAAACTCATACATAAATATCAATAAATATTGCCTCGGCATTTGCTGGCAAAATTTATGACTATTATTTCCATGAACGACCAAGACCCAATTCAAGTGCAGTGACTCGAATTGCTGGCGTTCATGAAAAACTGACCTAATTTTAGCGCACGCTTAAAATTACCAAAATAAACAAAACCAGATAAGTAAGTAAGTAAGTTGTCCTTCTTGGCTTTTGCAATTTAAGGCAATTCTTTTCTATATGCTCGTATTGTTTCAACCTAAGAAGTTTTTTTGCGCGTAACCTTTTTGCCAGTGATAGGGCTATATATGGCTCAACCTATATACCGGCTTCATTCTTGCCAAAATACAGAAACCATTTAGAAGATGCATTGCTTCTAACATCCGCAGCTGGCCAGAATTTGATGCCAAATTTATCTGGTTTATTAGGCATGTATTGAGTAAATGGGCTCATGGCTTTAGTTGAGACTGTTAAGCTTGCACCAGGTTTACAACAAGCCTAGCTATTCTCAATAAATTTTTCCCATATTCTTGAAATCAACGCAAATTTGTCTGTCAATCGTTCAATTCTTTCAGTTTGTATGATTTTATATATTCCATTATACTTTCGTCGATTATCAAACTAAGCACTCTTTACAGTATCAAGTATAATATTTCTTTTGGCATAGAAAGTTGGCGCTGATACGTCTTTGAATTTGGTGTGATCGGAAAATCTACCAGTATTTTTACCATCTTTCAATGTTTCCCATAATGTCCCATCAGCATCCTTTTGTGTTGAAATTTCTTCATTATTAGATCTATCTGCAGTGTCTAATTCACTTTCGGTTTCAAAATCTGAATTATATCATAATCTCTTTTTGCAAAGAGTAATATAAGTTATATAACTACTATCAAAGAGAATGCAATATATAGAATGCGCATCTCATATAAGAAGAAATTTTGTTTGCGGGTCGTAATATTGCGAAGGGAATCGGATTTTGTATAGTTACTTTTGCAACTTCGCGGGCGCAGCAATTTCCATCAAGCAATTTGCTGATCTATCGGTTTTCGATCAAATTAATTGCAATTATGCTTTTATAATAATAAAAAAAATATCAAGTTCAAAAAAATATGTATTATAAAAATTCTTTATAAACAAATAAAAAAAATTAATAAATAAAAAAACAAAAAAAAAAAACGATATATGAAACATTATATAGAGAAAGAATTTTAAGAATAAAAATGAGAATAAAAATAAGAATAAGAATAAGAATAAGAATAAGAATAAGAATAAGAATAAGAATAAGAATAAGAATAAGAATAAGAATAAGAATAAGAATAAGAATAAGAATAAGAATAAGAATAAGAATAGAATAAGAATAAGAATAAGAATAAGAATAAGAATAAGAATAAGAATAAGAATAAGAATAAGAATAAGAATAAGAATAAGAATAAGAATAAGAATAAGAATAAGAATAAGAATAAGAATAAGAATAAGAATAAGAATAAGAATAAGAATAAGAATAAGAATAAGAATAAGAATAAGAATAAGAATAAGAATAAGAATAAGAATAAGAATAAGAATAAGAATAAGATAATAAGAATAAGAATAAGAATAAGAATAAGAATAAGAATAAGAATAAGAATAAGAATAAGAATAAGAATAAGAATAAGAATAAGAATAAGAATAAGAATAAGAATAAGAATAAGAATAAGAATAAGAATAAGAATAAGAATAAGAATAAGAATAAGAATAAGAATAAGAATAAGAATAAGAATAAGAATAAGAATAAGAATAAGAATAAGAATAAGAATAAGAATAAGAATAAGAATAAGAATAAGAATAAGAATAAGAATAAGAATAAGAATAAGAATAAGAATAAGAATAAGAATAAGAATAAGAATAAGAATAAGAATAAGAATAAGAATAAGAATAAGAATAAGAATAAGAATAAGAATAAGAATAAGAATAAGAATAAGAATAAGAATAAGAATAAGAATAAGAATAAGAATAAGAATAAGAATAAGAATAAGAATAAGAATAAGAATAAGAATAAGAATAAGAATAAGAATAAGAATAAGAATAAGAATAAGAATAAGAATAAGAATAAGAATAAGAATAAGAATAAGAATAAGAATAAGAATAAGAATAAGAATAAGAATAAGAATAAGAATAAGAATAAGAATAAGAATAAGAATAAGAATAAGAATAAGAATAAGAATAAGAATAAGAATAAGAATAAGAATAAGAATAAGAATAAGAATAAGAATAAGAATAAGAATAAGAATAAGAATAAGAATAAGAATAAGAATAAGAATAAGAATAAGAATAAGAATAAGAATAAGAATAAGAATAAGAATAAGAATAAGAATAAGAATAAGAATAAGAATAAGAATAAGAATAAGAATAAGAATAAGAATAAGAATAAGAATAAGAATAAGAATAAGAATAAGAATAAGAATAAGAATAAGAATAAGAATAAGAATAAGAATAAGAATAAGAATAAGAATAAGAATAAGAATAAGAATAAGAATAAGAATAAGAATAAGAATAAGAATAAGAATAAGAATAAGAATAAGAATAAGAATAAGAATAAGAATAAGAATAAGAATAAGAATAAGAATAAGAATAAGAATAAGAATAAGAATAAGAATAAGAATAAGAATAAGAATAAGAATAAGAATAAGAATAAGAATAAGAATAAGAATAAGAATAAGAATAAGAATAAGAATAAGAATAAGAATAAGAATAAGAATAAGAATAAGAATAAGAATAAGAATAAGAATAAGAATAAGAATAAGAATAAGAATAAGAATAAGAATAAGAATAAGAATAAGAATAAGAATAAGAATAAGAATAAGAATAAGAATAAGAATAAGAATAAGAATAAGAATAAGAATAAGAATAAGAATAAGAATAAGAATAAGAATAAGAATAAGAATAAGAATAAGAATAAGAATAAGAATAAGAATAAGAATAAGAATAAGAATAAGAATAAGAATAAGAATAAGAATAAGAATAAGAATAAGAATAAGAATAAGAATAAGAATAAGAATAAGAATAAGAATAAGAATAAGAATAAGAATAAGAATAAGAATAAGAATAAGAATAAGAATAAGAATAAGAATAAGAATAAGAATAAGAATAAGAATAAGAATAAGAATAAGAATAAGAATAAGAATAAGAATAAGAATAAGAATAAGAATAAGAATAAGAATAAGAATAAGAATAAGAATAAGAATAAGAATAAGAATAAGAATAAGAATAAGAATAAGAATAAGAATAAGAATAAGAATAAGAATAAGAATAAGAATAAGAATAAGAATAAGAATAAGAATAAGAATAAGAATAAGAATAAGAATAAGAATAAGAATAAGAATAAGAATAAGAATAAGAATAAGAATAAGAATAAGAATAAGAATAAGAATAAGAATAAGAATAAGAATAAGAATAAGAATAAGAATAAGAATAAGAATAAGAATAAGAATAAGAATAAGAATAAGAATAAGAATAAGAATAAGAATAAGAATAAGAATAAGAATAAGAATAAGAATAAGAATAAGAATAAGAATAAGAATAAGAATAAGAATAAGAATAAGAATAAGAATAAGAATAAGAATAAGAATAAGAATAAGAATAAGAATAAGAATAAGAATAAGAATAAGAATAAGAATAAGAATAAGAATAAGAATAAGAATAAGAATAAGAATAAGAATAAGAATAAGAATAAGAATAAGAATAAGAATAAGAATAAGAATAAGAATAAGAATAAGAATAAGAATAAGAATAAGAATAAGAATAAGAATAAGAATAAGAATAAGAATAAGAATAAGAATAAGAATAAGAATAAGAATAAGAATAAGAATAAGAATAAGAATAAGAATAAGAATAAGAATAAGAATAAGAATAAGAATAAGAATAAGAATAAGAATAAGAATAAGAATAAGAATAAGAATAAGAATAAGAATAAGAATAAGAATAAGAATAAGAATAAGAATAAGAATAAGAATAAGAATAAGAATAAGAATAAGAATAAGAATAAGAATAAGAATAAGAATAAGAATAAGAATAAGAATAAGAATAAGAATAAGAATAAGAATAAGAATAAGAATAAGAATAAGAATAAGAATAAGAATAAGAATAAGAATAAGAATAAGAATAAGAATAAGAATAAGAATAAGAATAAGAATAAGAATAAGAATAAGAATAAGAATAAGAATAAGAATAAGAATAAGAATAAGAATAAGAATAAGAATAAGAATAAGAATAAGAATAAGAATAAGAATAAGAATAAGAATAAGAATAAGAATAAGAATAAGAATAAGAATAAGAATAAGAATAAGAATAAGAATAAGAATAAGAATAAGAATAAGAATAAGAATAAGAATAAGAATAAGAATAAGAATAAGAATAAGAATAAGAATAAGAATAAGAATAAGAATAAGAATAAGAATAAGAATAAGAATAAGAATAAGAATAAGAATAAGAATAAGAATAAGAATAAGAATAAGAATAAGAATAAGAATAAGAATAAGAATAAGAATAAGAATAAGAATAAGAATAAGAATAAGAATAAGAATAAGAATAAGAATAAGAATAAGAATAAGAATAAGAATAAGAATAAGAATAAGAATAAGAATAAGAATAAGAATAAGAATAAGAATAAGAATAAGAATAAGAATAAGAATAAGAATAAGAATAAGAATAAGAATAAGAATAAGAATAAGAATAAGAATAAGAATAAGAATAAGAATAAGAATAAGAATAAGAATAAGAATAAGAATAAGAATAAGAATAAGAATAAGAATAAGAATAAGAATAAGAATAAGAATAAGAATAAGAATAAGAATAAGAATAAGAATAAGAATAAGAATAAGAATAAGAATAAGAATAAGAATAAGAATAAGAATAATAATAAGAATAAGAATAAGAATAAGAATAAGAATAAGAATAAGAATAAGAATAAGAATAAGAATAAGAATAAAAATAAGAATAAGAATAAGAATAAGAATAAGAATAAGAATAAGAATAAGAATAAGAATAAGAATAAGAATAAGAATAAGAATAAGAATAAGAATAAGAATAAGAATAAGAATAAGAATAAGAATAAGAATAAGAATAAGAATAAGAATAAGAATAAGAATAAGAATAAGAATAAGAATTAGAATAAGAATAAGAATGAGAATAAGAATAAGAATAAGATTAAGAATAAGAATAAGAATAAGAATAATAATGAAATAAACTGTTTTCCTGTAAAAAAGTGTTAAATTTTCACTCGAATACCGACCGCGCCAAGTAGCAACAGGCCTTAATTTAACATATTTTTCGAAATTACTGCAATACCCTTAATAGCGTCGCTAAACTTTCGTCTTTAAGATGGAGTTTCGAAGTAAGAAAAATCTTATTCCAAGAAAAATCTTATTCATTTAAATTAAGTGTTGGATTAGCACCAGATTTATGTTTTCTCTTTCCTATATATGAACTAAAAAAATGGCTGTCGCAAATGTACATATTTGAACCGTAGTCCAAATCTGAGATATTGCATTTTTCTCGCCATATTTGACTTATTGCTAAATGGTGGGGAGGAAATTTGAATAATTTAATATCTTAATATTATTTAAAATAATATATATTTTTTTGATTTTTTGCAAGTCTGCACACAGCATTTAATGCCAGACTTCAGATTGTTTTTCTTTATTATATTTCTTGACATTATATCAACTTGTCGCATCAGCAATTCATATAATAAAAAAATTTGAAAAAGGCCAGCAAAGCTACGTATGCTGATCATGCAAACAACATGATCGAGCTCAGAAAAGCATTGTGTGCTTTGTCAAACAACACCATTCCTGTTGCAACCGTTGGTTGGTTCGCTCAAAATGTTAGATGTTGCTTAATGCTGCTCACTTTAATTTTCAGAAAAAATACTTGTTTTTGGTGAAAAACTTGATATTAAAAGTTAACTAAAACATGTATTTTTAAAATGTGTGCTTTAAAATTTTTGGCAATTCTCTTTGCTCTCTCGTTGTCCCGTTATTTGGGCTACTTAATTTCTCAAGAAAATACGGAAGACTTGATCGTCAACTCTGAATATATGTAAACTGAAGCGTCAAGTTTAAAAAGAAATCCCAAAAATTGACCGCCAAGACTCGACGGAGGGAAACCGAGACAAAAGAACAGAAACAATGACAGCAACAATAATAGCAACAGCGCTGCCATAAAAATAAAGTTTGAAAAGGAGTGAAAATTAGTAGTAGCAGCTTTAAATGATACTTACGTTCTTGTAGTAACATAAAATTTAGTTTATCTATTTGATTCATAGATTCACTAAAATAGAAAGCATCGTTTTAAGGGGGGAAATATACCAAGAACTTTTTTTTTTTAAAAAAATTTTTTAAATTTTCTTAAAGCTATAGGCCTCAAGAATATGTGGTGAAAATTTCAAGTCGATATCTCAAAAAATAACAAAGTTATAGCCTAGCGAGTGAACCGCATTCTAGAGCGCGCAGTCTGGCCCTTATTTTCAAACGCGTTTTTCTCGAAATCATGTTTTCAAAGTCGGTGACCAAAATTTCTCGAAGCTCAGTGAACCGATCATTTTGAGTTTTTTTGCAGGCTTGTTTTATTCATAATAATCTCGTACTTGTCATACGATTTTTTTTTCGCAGCTTCATTAATTTTTTATAAGCAAAATAATGACGAATTTTTGGTCAAAAATCGTTAATTTACGTTCGGAAGTCCGCCGGAAATCAATATTTTCAAAATCGGCTATGACAGGTACGAGTTTTAAGTATCTAGTTTAATAATATATTTCATTTTTTTGTTTTAGTTGAATTTAGGAGGAGCAATCTTGGTCACCGCATTTTCAGAGCGCTCTAAAAAAATTGCTGTGTCTACCTCAAGAATGATAGAAATCAGATTACGCGTTCCGCAAATGAGAGAGAGAGAGAGCATGACGTCACATGCGATACTGTCAGACTTTGGAATAATTTTACTCCCACACCCATGCCTAAATATTTTTTTTTCTTATTTTTATAATATATATATGGACCTCCTTAACCTATTGGTGCAATAAAATTTTGTAGGTCATGAATAGTTTAGGAGATAAAAATCTTGAAAATTTAAAAAATTGATATTTTTTGTATACGAAAATTTTCATTTTTTTATGCAGAAGAGTAGATATTTTTACTTCACTTTTTCGAAAGAATTTATTTTCAATTTCGTCAATTTGCCTAAGAGATCACACATTCGCATACGTTTTTATCAAGCAAAAGTATTGTGTGACGTCATGCACTCAGTTGAGAAAGAGAGCATTAGATAACGGGACTGCGGAACACGTAATCTGGTTTCTATCTTTCTTGTGTCTACCTTAATATTAACTTTTTTTAATAAAAAACACTAAACATTAAACCTCTGCTCGAGTGCGCTTGAAATGCGTTTCAAAGCACTCGTTTGTAGTGCAAGCTTTTGCTATGTTTTGCTCTCATCAATGAAATCAAGCCTAACACTACAAAGAGCACTCGTCGCTTGAACAGAACAAGAACAAACTAAAACCAAAGCAATAGGCACGATTCGAAAAAGAAGTGTGCACTGACTAGAAAGTTATGTTGTTATGTACACAACAGCAGAACGCTTGGAGTTATGCTGTTTTTGAATAGCTTTGGAAGTAAATGCCGTATAACAATAAAACTCAATATGTATGGAGTTTTTACTTGGTGATATACTTCTACTAGAAAGTAGAATATGGGAAGTAGGGTACTGGGATGGGGATTTGACAAATGGGTGTGGCTCCGATCCAAATAATTCAAGTATCCAAATAATTCAATGAAGTGTAGGAAAAAATTAAGCGTATTAAGACCGTTTACAGTTCTGTCGATTTCGTGTTTAGCCGTTTTTGGGGGTAGCTGATTTCAAATCTGATTTCAGGATTTTAAAATTAAAGATGGTGGATAGGGTTGCCACCTAAATTTTTTGTAGTTTAAAAAATTCGGTGCTGGGGTGAACACTTGGTAAAAAATTGGTCGCTGAATCCGAATCCGATGTCAGATGTTCAAAAGTATGATATTTTAACAATAGGGTTGCCACCTAATAATATGTTGCTTTTTAAAGAGTTTTAAACATTATCTAACAGTTTTAGGGGGTCGCTGATTTCGAATCTGATGTCAGAATTTTAAAATTCAAGATGGCTGATAGGGTTGCCACCTAATTTTTTTTTATTTTCACGAATTCGATGCTGGGACGAACACTAGGTAAAAATGGGTCGCTGAATCCGAATCCGTTGTCAGTATTTCAAAATTATGAAATTTTTAACCTTATAGGGTTGCCACCTAAATATATGCTTTTTTAAATGTTTTAATCACTATCCTACAGTTTTAGGGGGTCGCTGATTTCGAATCTGATATCAGAATTTTAAAATTCAAGATGGCTGATAGGGCTGCCACCTAATTTTTTGTTAGTTTTACGAATTCGATGCTGGGGCGAACACTAGGCAAAAATGGGTCGCTGAATCCGAATCCGTTGTCAGAAATTCAAAATTATGAAATTTTTAACCCTATAGGGTTGCCACCTAAAACTTTTAAAATACTGACAACGATTTCGGATTCAGCGACCTAGTTTAACCTAGTGTTCGCCCAAACATCGAATTCGTAAAAATAACATTTCTATTTGCCAATGGTAGAAATAATTACTTCGCCAAGGTTCTGTTGTGTTAGGTGTGATTGGTGCATTTTTCGCTGTTAGTAATTGTTCTGTTAAAGCAAACCGAGAATATGGTTTGATTTGAAGCTGACGAGTGCTCTGCAGTGTTTGTTTGTTATCATTAAATGACTTGGATACGCTCTGCTTGACTAACAGAGTTCTTTCAAGCTCTGAACTCTGCACTGTTGGATCTACTGTTGTAGAAAAACGAGTGCATTTGTGCAGAGGTTTACTAAACATACTCTTGAATGTGTATATTTAAAGGTATAAAAACTCTCATTTAAAAATATCCCTTAGGTTTCCTTAAAAAAATGCACAAACATGACATTTTTTTCTTCGGCCGCTGGGTATATTTCCCCCCTTCATCGTAAAAACTTGAAAAAGTGGGTAAAATAAAATAAAACTTTATTGTTTTAGGGAAAAACTTGAAAACTGTCTACCCTCTCAAAAAACTGGCAAAACAAGTTTTACCTGCCCACATGGCAACACTGCTCACATTGTATCTTCGTCTTGTTGCTACCCCCCGCATCTATGAGTAAGAAAGAAAAATGTTTGCGTTTTGTACCAAGATGCGCAATCTATATATTGTATATTCTTTGCTACTATACTATCGCTATCACTTGATTCACTTTCAGATAGGCATCAAATTCCATGTCTGATTGGTCTTATCTTATTTGATCTGATTGGTATTCTCTTCGCAATTCAAGATCTCTTCGATTTTTTACCATAATTGCAACCCTAATTTTGAACTAAAATATTTATTTACGTTTACATACATCTTATAAATAATTTCTGAAATTACCTTGGTAGTACGCAAAAATCCTTACAAAAAAATAACCGAGCGGCCTCGGTAGTCGAGCGTGCGTAAAATACTGTTAATTTTCAGTATTATTAACAATTTTGCAAATAAAATAATAAATAAATAAAATGTCAAAATTTCTAGTTGTCAAAATTCCATCGTCCTTTTGGCATAGCAAAAATTACAATTTTATTTCAACAGACAGAAATTGTATTCAACTCAGTAAATGCCTTCCTACCATGATTGAAAAGTTTCCGAATAGCACACGCCATTAATTTATTTAAAGTTTAAATTCAAAAATTCTATTCAATAAATTAATTGAAAATGTATTCGAAACTTAAAATGAGGCAGTCTTGATCTCGCCACTAATTTATAAAATTATTTAGCTTGCACTTTGATGTAAGTGTCGCCACTTGCCGTTTTATATTAAAATTGATACAGTATCACGACATATGTACAGGGCGGGCCATCTAGTGGTTTCTTTTTATATCACAGGTTATTTTGACACCGATAGCTGCTTCCCGCTCGAAATCTTGACATAAAGTAAGTATCATACCTCCGTGGAAAGAGATGAGTCGCTTTACGCTTGAACAACGTTGAGAAATATTGGAAACTTATTTAAAAAGTGAGTGTGCTGTGTAACCCAAATGATTTTGGGCGAAAAATCTTCTTTTCTGACGAGGCGCATCTTCATCTCGGCGGATACGTCAAAAACAATATTGCCGCATCTGGGTCTCGGAAAACTCCCACGTTATTGTCGAGAAGCCGATGCATCCACAGAGAATGACAGTTTGGTGTGGATTGGGGAGTGGTGGCTTCATTGGAGCATTTTTCTTCGAAAATGACACTGGGAACAACGTTTCGGTCTACGCTGGGTGTTACAGAGCTATGATAACCTACTTTTTTTACTGAAATTGGAGACATGAATTTGGACGACCTCTGGTTCATGCATTATGGTGCCATGCCACACAGCTTATGCCGCAATCGATCTTTTGCGCACCAAATTCCCAAATAGTGTTATCAGCCGTCTTGGCGATGTCAATTGGCTGCCTCGGAGCTGCGATTTGACCCCTCAGACTTTCTTTTGTGGGGAACCGTGAAGGACCGATGTTATGCAAACAATCCGGAAACGATTCAAGCACTTAAGGCCAAATAAGTCGGATAATCCAAGCAATCCGAGAGCTACAATCCAAAACCATCAACAAGGTCTTGGAAAATTGAAGTGACAAAATGCGCTACTGCAAAGCCAGCTGAGGCAGCCACTTGAACAACGTTGTATTCCAAAATTAATGGCAATATTTGCTCTTACTAATAAAGATATAATACTTGAAAAAATTTAATTTTTTTAATTTTATTGTTTTTTTTTAAAAAAAAACTTGTATTTGGCCTACCCTGTATATGTGTACATATACATATATTTCGAATATTAGTAAAAAACAAAATAGCTTTCTGGAAAGCCATGCTGCCCCTTAAAATAAAATAAATTTATTTCAATTTGCGTCTATTGCTGATGTTATTTAGATGTCGTTCGGGATGTTTTCCATTCATACATATACAGCGATGGTTGATTGTTTTGACACTGCAATAAAACTTTTAGCTATTTCTCAGACTAAAAGTTTGGGAAATTTTTTATTAATGTCACGAGCTTTCTTATCGACCCCAAATAACGTTGCTAAGCCTTTGCTAGAACAATAAAACTATACAATTTGTGCTCACGCAACTCAATCTTAACGTTATGCGTTTGAATATTTCTAAAGGAGTCTATTTTGCAACACATAAAGTGTTGAGGTATTTTTAGAAGGGATGAATAAATAATTTATTTTTAGGTTACAATGCATTTTTCTTTGTTGCTTTTAATCTTGTATGACATAGATAAATGTACTCATAGAGAATGATGGTGTTATAAAAAAAATCGCAATAAGGACACGAAGGCTTGGGAAATTTATGAAGTGACCTTGAAGTGAACTGGAAAAATCTATTAACGACTAGTACCCTTAATTCTACTTTCTCCCAATGAAATATTTCATGTTTTTGTTGATCATAAAACTAAGAGCTTCGTTCAAATTGAGCCCAAACAATTTATTTCAAAACACGCAGAAGTATTCACACCGAGATATTTTCATGAGATGTTTGATTTCTTGTTAAGAATTATATTTTTTCTACATAAATGGTTATTAAGGCAGTTTTAATGTTAAAAAGGCTGTCAAGTCGTTCTGTTTTGCGGAGGATTGTCTTCCTGCAAGAAGTTTTGTCCTCCTCACTAATTTCGTCTACTTTTTGGCCAATAGTGCTATACTTTTACTCTTCCTTGTTTCCCAACTTCGTGATACCGACAAAAATATGTTGTAATTCATTCCCTGTTTTATTTATTTTTCTGAGTGGTCGTCACCTCTCTGAAGATAACGGCAAACCTCAGAGAGAAAATAATGCTATGTTAAGCTTCTTGGGAACTTGAATGTTAGGTCCCGCTCTCATTTATTTGTGTTCAAACATCATTTAATAACACACACAACACAATTTGACCATAAGAAGCTCGGTCAAAGTGCCTGTCCAATAGACAAAACTAAATTTAAATTATTATTGGAAGTAAGCAGACACGTAACGTTTGTCGTAACGTATAAACATTTATTAGCTGGTATTATTTATATGCCTAGCAGTGTATATAAGGTTCTTTTGAAGAGGCATATACGATAATGCTCGAGTAAGCTCTAATACGGATATAATAAGAATATTGCTGTTGACATTCGACCCTCTCCTTACATCCCAGAGCAATATTAAAACAAAATCAAATATTATAATCGATGGAGGAGTTGAGAAGTACATCAAAGTATAGGTGTACAAAAAAGTTTTAAATGATTTTTTTTTGAGATTACATCACTAGCATTAAATCGAATCGGACAATGTTGCAACCAATATTTTGAAGCCTAATCAATAGGCTTTCTTTTCAGTATGTGTCGTTTCGCTGAAGTGTAAGCAACGTAGTTTTTGTGTGATGTGAATATGTCAACTTTGGAGGCTCTATTGGATGAAGACTCGTGCCAAATGCAAGAAAACCTCGCAAAAACCATTGGGAGTGACTCAACAAGCCATATCTGTTCTCTTAAAAGCCATGGAAATTATCTAAAAGGTAGGATATTGAGTGCCGTATGGATTGAAGCCGAGAGACGTTGAACGCCGTTGTTTCACTTGTGAACAGCTGCTCCAACTGCAAAAAAGAAAGGGATTTTTGCATCGTATTGTGAATGGTGATGAAAAATGGGTTCATTACGATAACGCCGAAAATTCACAATGACAAGGTCGTACTCTATATTTGGTGGGCGTGGTGTACTATGAGCTGCTGCAACTGGATAAATCATCACAGGGCAACTCTACCGAACTCAACTGATGCGTTTGAGTTGAACATTGAAGCAAAACAAAGGACCGATAAGGTAGTTTTTCAACATGACAATGTTCGGCCACATGTTGCGCAGCCGATAAAAACCTACCTTAAAACGATGAAATGGGAAGTCCTACCCCACCCGCCGTATAGCCCAGACATTGCCCCTTGCGGCTAGCATTTGTTTCTTCGATGACGCACGCCTTCAGGATCAGCACTTTTGCTCTTTTGAAGAACTCCGAAATTGGATCGATTCGTGGATCGCATCGAAAGACGCATCGTTTTTTCGATATGGTATCCGAAAATTGTCAGAAAGATGGGTAAAAGTAGTGGCTAATGATGGACAATACTTTGAAAAATGATTTTCACAATAAACTTTTAAAACTTTTTTGTACACCAAAAAGTTAATGATATCCATGATAATGATTTTGATGAAATATTCAATAGCGATGATTCCGAATGTAGTTTGTAAGAAAATATTTATAAATAATGTTTTTATAATAATTTATTAAATTAATAATACATGTAATAGTTTATTCAATGCCCTTGACCAAAATATTTTACTTATTTTCCATTTACAAGTTTAATTTCTGCAACTTAAATAAAGTGTGTGTAACTTAAATATATATACTTTTTTATACCTACCACGCCTCCTTATGGGCGTTACAAACGGAGTGATAAAATTAATATACCCCGTTTACGTTAGACCTCAAATCAAATAACTATTATGTGAACACGTTCATATCCCCTTGAAGTACAAATATGCCCAATTTCAGAAGTTCACTTTTTTTTCGTTGTCCGCTTCACATGAAATGCCCTATAGGTCCAGGGGCGGTACCCTTAGTACCTAACCGATTTCAACCATTTTCAGTTCAAATCTATTACTTTATTTGAGTTCATATATGTTCATCAACATTATTTGAGATCAATGAGTTGAAGTTTGAATTTCTTCCTACCACACTTCTTTCGTCAGATTTAGGCCGATCGAATTATTTTCTGTTTCTAAACTTACCTAATTGCTCGGTGCTCAAATTTTTGAGCAACAATGAAAAGGTAGAGTTTGCGGTTGATGGCTCTTTTAAAAAGCCCGCGGATTCTTAATATAAAAAAGATATCGGAGCAATTTAACATCCCTGGATAAAGCGTATCAAGCTAAAAGAAGACTATGTGAATATAGATTTTCACCCACAAATTTTTGTATTTTCTTTGTTAGGTCCTGGAATATTGATGGGACTACCCTCGTTTTTGTTTACTACTTTTTTGGTGAGTAAATTTGTTTTCTCCTTTCATTGTTTCTCTATTCAGTTGTTTTTGGCCACTTGGTTCATGTTAAATAAGTTCATGCTGACAAAATGTTAAAAAGATTGAATCGAAACATATTGGCTTTGTGCAGAGGATTGGAGTGTAGGTTAAATAAAGTAAATTTTAAAAGACTTGTTTACAAATTTATGTTCAAATATTGCATGTATATAAAATAAAAATAGGACTTTACATTTTTACTTTATATCTTTAAGTAAGCTGTAAAAAAGCACTTTTTTGGTTTTTCATGCGTTTTATTATAGGCAAGGACAAATATGCATCTGACATCCGTCTTCATAACTACAAAAGTATATAAATATAATAAAATTGTGCAATGCATGTTTGTATTCTTGTGAAATGATAAACTTTAATTCGCTTTCGATTTATTTGAACAATATGATGAAAGCGGAAATTGCATATCTCGCTATTTTTCAAAAATGAAAGAAAAAAACGAAATGGTAGGAATTTTTGGCATTGAATATATTGAGAATTTTAAATGTGTGGGCCGGGTGTGACAGATGGTGACAAAGTGTTCTTAATATCTGATTTGTTAACTGAATGTTCGCTGAGTGATGAAGTATGAAGATGAACGAGTGCCAAAAAATTGTCATCACATTTACTCAATAGTTGTGAATAACTAATGGTTTTTTTAGTTTATATCCCAACAATGCATTTGTCGGTACTTACTAATTAAACGTAAGTAATGCAAACTAATTATCACGTAAGTAATGCATTACTTTTTTGGAAAAAATGCTACAAAGTAATGTGCCTTCGTTGAGTTTGAAACTGCTGGTATATTACATTGGTACATTACCTATTTTTTGTTGTGGGTTTCATGGAATATTTACTTGTTTCATCTCGGAAAATATAAGGTTTCATACGCAATTTTTGAATTACCTGTAAATTTTGATATTTATTCCAATAACCAATTGGTTAATTTAAAACCTTAAGCGATCTCTCCCATTCTATCTTATTTAATGTAAAGAAGTCTTATCTTTGCAATAATTGCAGTAGATGTCGTTACTTAATAATTATTTTTTATGTATTCGGAAAATATTTCTTTCGCTGCTGGGATGAAACAACCATTATTTTTTTTTTCTTCAATTAATTGTATCACAAGAAGAACTTTCCATAGAGTAGGGCTGCCAAAAAATTAAGATTTTTTATGATGGTGATTTAAACATAAGAGAATTAAACATTTAAAGTGTTCCCATAATAAGCAGGATAGTTTTTAATCATTCCCTTTTGCATACGGAATTTATGGAGGCAGTTTACATAAAGAATTATTTTGATGATGATTGGACAAAACTTTTTTTCAAAATCTTGTTTGAGATTGAGGAAAACTTCACTTTTGTAGAAAAGTAAAGGCCGTTTTATTCACTTTTTCTAACTTTTGTTAACTTGTACAAGTTAAATAATTTTTGTCAACTTGCCAAGTTGTTTAACTTGAGAAGTTGAAAATTTTAATTTCCAAAGTTAAAAATTGGTTTCATTCAGTTTCGGTTTTTGTCAGTTAACGTTTCTAGCATTAAAGCCATGGTATAATAATACAAGGTAGTATTGACAGTTGCTTGAGAAACGAGCATCTGTCAAAAAAAAGTCAAGAAAGAGAGCTTTCAATTATTTCTTATGTTTTCGCCATTGTTTATGTTTCAGCGCTTGCAAATAACCAAACATTTTCTTACAAAATATTGCCTATTTTATTGAATCAATAGTGAGTTATTATTACTAGAACGAAAATAATTTGTAAACTTAATGTTATTAAGTGCAAACATAAAAAAAAAGGTTGAAAACGTTTAAGTGCAGCAACTCAGCAGCTGCAGATGCATGTGGACGAAATTGAAGAAGTTTTCAATTAAAATTAAAACACCACGGCTGGAAAACGTTAAACACATATCACACATAATTTTTTCACAACTATTATAATTGTGTATTTAACGCACATATTTTGCGGAATTTATTTATTTTTACATTCGTTTAATTCTTGTTGCACGAACAACTGTTTTTGACAGATGATCGTTTCCTTGTTGCTGAGAAAATCTATACTTTTCAATGCTACCTGTATAATTGTATCATGCATTAAAGCTAAGTAAAGTTATAATTTCCAAATTATCAAAATATCCCAAGGTATATTAAGGAAGGTAGAGTTAGTAGTTGAAATTCTCTCTTGTGGTGGGTACAGCACCTGTCAAAATCGGCTATTGGACGAATAAAAGCAAAACAAATAAAATTTTCCAATTAGATTTGTGTTGTTGATGAAAATTATTTAAGCGATTTAATGCCCAGAAGTTTTGCAATTTGTAAGAAGCCATTTCAAAAAGAAAATGGCTCGTCTTTTAGTGTGCCTCTTAATGAAGCAAGACGCAATCGCTGGAACGTTGCTTGTTCCACAACATTTTCCCAATCAGCGCGGGTTTGCGAAAAGCATTTTTATAAAACGGATTTTATAAATAATTGCGGAATAATTGCGGTCCACTCCGGTTGCAGCCAGCAGCAGTGCCTTCCTTAGTGTTATTTTACCTTCACGATAAATAAACAAAAAATAATAAAATAAAAACAGACATTCAGCACGCACAAAAATTAAAACTATGAATTTTATCACATTTGACAGTTTTCTGTTCAGTTTTTTTTTTTATTTTACGCTCTTCTTATGTTTGACAGCTACGGTACCCACCACTCCCAGTCGAGACTACCTTGTTGAATATAACTTGAAAATATCCCAAGGAAATGAATTTCAACTCATTTGTCGTAAAAAAACAAAAATATTGAAATTATAACTTTTGAAATTGTTTCTGAATCAATCAATCTCATTGATATTTTTTTATTGTTTTTTGTCCGCTTGAGTTGCAAGTTTAGTTAAATCTGTTACCTCACTGATTGCTAGTATTCCGCGCACTTGCTCAGGAAGCTGTTCTAAGAACAGTGTACGAAGAGTATTGAAAACTGATTTCCAGCCAAGTTCCTAAGTCGCTGTAAGAAATTTGATGGTTTTTCATCAAAAAATTCTGTACCTCGAAGAGATAGATACCTCGCGAGGTATATCGAAAGCGGCTTCAACTTGCGCTGACCTTTTTTTCCATACAGAACGATCCGGCCAAATGAATATTAACATTAACATTGATTGGTTAACATAAAAATATTATGCGTGTTGATACTGTACAGTGTACACTTTACAGTAATAAATATTATATTGTTTAATTGAAAACGCGCCATAATATCTAATGAACATTTAAAAAGAACCGTCTCTTTCGATTTTGGTAGTTTTCAGAGTCCTTGTCTTCTGGCAATTGATTTCTCATGTGTGCAGTTAATTGCACCAATTGTGCGCGGAAATTTGAATGTGCTGAAAAACACTCTCGAAACTCTCAGGAACTCACCTTGCGTTGTATGCATTTTGACGAATTGTTGCCTTAATATAACAGGTGCCATACCCATTCTATATAATACAATGTGTACTGATGAAATACACACTCAACTGAAATCCTCAACTGCGACCTAAACTGATCCAATATCACCGTAGCGAACGAAAATAAAAATTGAGTGATTAGCTGTAATTCACGTTAGCTATTAGCAAAAATTTACTCAATTTACGCCGTTCGTCACAATGTAGCTTTTCTTTGATCAGCTCCAAAATCATCAAGGTGGTTTCTTTTGTCAATCGAAAACGATCAATCACATCATCCCATTTGTTTACAAAATTTAAAAACTTTTGTATTCAATTGTAACCTACGATTTCTTACGAATGAAACAAAAAGCTCAAGTTATACCAAATATCCCAAGTTAAATCAAATAACTGGAGCCAATTTCGGAAGTTATTGAAATCACAAGTTGACGAAAGTTATAAAACTCACGTTATATCAAATTTTCAATTTCAAAATCTATAACAGAAATATTGTACTGAATAAAACAAATTTTTTTTTCAGTTTCAAAAAATCCTAAAGTTATTTCTAACTCTCAAGTTATAAAAGTGAATAAAACGGCCCTAAGGAATTTTCGGTACTAAAAGACACTCTTGCGTGATGTACCAACAATTATGAATACCGCAGCTATTATGGTCCAAGAAACTATTTTATTGGGGAACAATAGGGTCCTCACATATCTCAACATAAACAACATCTCCTGTTCTGATGGCATACCACCAATTGTGCTTAATGGATGTGCTTCTTTTCTGACTCGGCTCTGGGCAAACTTTTCAACATATCCTATAAGACGGAAGTATTTCCACCTTGTTGGAACGTGGCAAATGTCCAGCCGCACCAATAAGGTTAGATGCTACGAAGTCTGCAAGTTATCTACCCATTGCGATATACTGTGCGATCTCCAAATTTATGAAGAGCGTAATAAACTTCTAATAGCAAAAACGAGTGTTATGAGAAAAATAAAATAATAATTTACCAAAAAAAAAAAAAAAAATTTGCGATGATAACAATGCTACTGTCACTGCAGTTTTTAGCAATCCTGATTTGCTGAATGTTTCCATGGTGAATAAACGACTTAGACTCGCGGCTGAGAGTCAAGATTTGAAATTGTCAAAAAAAAAAAAAAAAAAAACACTGAACTACGAACAACAGAACAAATAAGCAACAAACTATTTGTATTGATTTTGACTCAGAGCTAAAGAGAATTTTGAGCCGAGAGATTACCTTCTTTATTCTACCACAAAAGGTTCCTGCCTCCTCTTCGAAACCTGGTTTTGAGACTTTAGACCTGCACAGAGAGAAAAACCTATGGAGTGAGTACATAAATTTATGTACTCATGACAAAAATTTCTGCACACAGAAATTTTACATTTTTCCTGTATTGAGTCCATGGCCAAATCTGTATTGACTACATAATGCTTTTAAGCAGTGCTGTATTCAATAAAGAATTTTATGTACTCATCACAAAACTATTGAAAATCGTTTTCAAGAAATGTCGTTCTTCTCAATTTTTTAAGGTTATCATATCGATTGACCTCTCTACCTGTTTGTATCGAGTTCGAGACCACCTTTGAACAGCCAAATCCGTATGGGTATTCGTATTTATGTATTGAATAAATGTCTCACTTTAATCGCATAAGTGAGACATGTACTGAGTTCATATTTTATGTATTAAATATATGTTGCTTTAATCGATGAGTACACGTGCTCTGTAGTGAATGAATAGCACGTTTACCACGCTGTTGTGCAAGCGAGAAATTAACCGAGTCTTTAGTTTATGTATTGAGTACATTTCTTATAAAACGTTACATAAAATATTGATTGAGTACACGTTGCTTATATTTATTGAAGTCTGCAATGTACTCAACACATATTTCGCTGTATTGAATACATTTTATATTCATTTCATAAAGTGAATAAACGCATATGTAACTAGTACGCTTACTTTACTCAGTACATGCAGCTCTCGTTGCGTTCTCATACAAGACGCAGTACATAGATTTTACATAGATGTCTCTGTACTGATTACATGATTTTTTCTCTTAGTGTGGAAGTGCATTAGACTCTAATTTGTCAAAAGTTTCCTTTGTCTCTGTGTTGAGGGGTTTATTTTCAATTTTGATTATTTTAAAATAATAAAATATATACAAATGTCAATATTAACCGTTTCAGGTTGATAGTCCGTATATCAATAATATAAAAAAAAACACAACAAAAATAAAACTTTTTATTAAAACCACTTCCTTCCAGTTAAACGTGGGAGTATTAAAAACTGTTTTCAGCATTATAATTGTGTCTCTCACTCAAAGACTATTCAAAGGATGACCTCTTCCTATTCAAATATTTAAAGTTTCATAGTCCTTTATCTTAACTTTACAAATAAGTAAACAAAAGTTTAGGTGGTAAATTAAACAAAAGTTTCGCAAAAGTTGTAAACTTATCCATGGAAATTGTTTGAGTTGATAAACTTATTAGATAATTCTATATTTCAGACTGTTCAAAAGAAAAAAAATATCAATTGGAATTACGCTCTTAATAAATCAGTAATTTTCTTATTTAATTCACTGTTATTTTCAATTTCTCGTTCTTGCATTCATCATGGCAATAAATCTGGCCAACGAAATTAAAGCCGAAGGCCACTGAAATCTTTGTGTTGTTGTTGAACGGGTATTTTTATATGTAAAAGTAGTTAAGAACTTTATCGTTATCTTTATTGTGGGTTCTTAAAAGCTTTATTTGAAATTTATTTCCAAACTTTTTTATGGTCAACATATACGATGGAAACCATGGGTAAAAGCAATATTATTGACAGCTTGACGTTCAGAATTTGAACCTTTTCCACATTTCTAACCAAATGTTTTAATGAGTTCGAATGTTATAAAATATAGAGGACTTATTTCACTTCGATGCAATTTTATCTCCAACTTACGTCAAGTGCTACATTAAAGGTTCGTCCTATTCGAAGAGTGATTTCGCTATCTACAAATATTTTTCTATTTATAACAGTTATTGAATAAGCTCTTCCTTTTCATTAAAAGTTGAATGAGGTCAACAATAGTGTTGACTTGTTTTCTTGTGATTTCCTTAACCTTGTTGGGCAAGCTGAATAAACATAAAGACAGAGTGGCTTATCGAAATGAGGTGTCTAACCCTTATTAACAACAACAGCCTAACTCCATGTCTGTCTTAATTTTTGTTTATCTCTTTTCAGAGTATATAGGATAAGATTAAGGCCACGAAATAAATAATAAGCTATTTACTTGAGAAGGAACTAAGAATTCAACGCTTCCATTATCGAAATATACTGAGAAATAAAAAATATGATAAAAAAGTTTTGGCGGCTTTTTAAATTAATAGAATTAACTGTTCGCAGTTAAATTATTTCTTAATATCCATGGGTGAATTATTGAACAATTAATTAATTATTGAACAATTAATTAAGTAATTAAATTTTGGTAATCAAATGATTGATTGTTCCAAAAAGAGGCCACTTAAACCTATCATTTTTGCATGTAGCCATAATGGTGAAGATTTTAATTTGTTTTATAAACCGTAAAAAAACAAAACATTTTAAAGTGACGCCTGATGCTTCATTAACTAAATCAGCGGTGCCCACAAAAATTATTTGAAGAATGCAACAACAATTTAACAAAGAGTGAACATCAACAAAAAAGCATTGGATGCGTGCTGCATGAAGAATTACGAACAGAGAAAAACACATAAAACCAAGGAAAAACAAAAAAATAGGTATGCCGGCAGCGCCCGCGATCGCGTAAAAGTTCGAATTGTAGAATACACAAAAACAGCAACAAGCGATATAACATCGATCGATGGTGCGAATGGATTCATTTGATGTTTCAAGTTTCTTGAATTTTTCAACTCCCTGCAAGTCGAGGCAGGCAAACAGCAAGTTTGCGCCAATCATAGGCAGCAAAAATCAAGTCAAATGTAGAAAAATTGAAATGTAGAAACTTGAAATGTAGGAAAAAAAACAATTATTTTGCCTACAAATCCTTTATTTTCAAATCTGTTTACGAAGTTCGTGGAATTTACTTCGTGACGTCACACACAGTGACCAAATAGTCAAAAACTGGAATCAAATAAACCCTATATTGAATTTGGACGAAATTTTGGTGGAGGGGGGAGGGAGGGGTTTAGGGTAAGTTAAACCGATATAGCTAGGTCTCAACTCTGTGAAAATTCCTTAACTTGGCCAAAAGCTATATGTTTGGTCAAAACTATTCTATTAAATGATTTCGCTTGGGCATGAAATAAGTAGGGTTAGGTAGTAAATATTAACTGATAAACTAAATTGGCTAAAACGTTTTTTATATTTCAGTGCATATTTAACATATTTGGCCAAAACCTTGTCAAAAGCCTTTTTTTTGTGAAAAAATTTTATTCTAGAATTTCATCGAGAATCTATTGAAATTGATTTTAGTGATATAAGCAGATTTGGTTACTTATTTTAAATTGGCCAAAAGCCCCAAAGCCATTACAGAATTTCATTGTGATCGATTTGAATTAGTTTTAGTGCTCTAGGTTAATTTATTAACTTGGTTTCTGTTACTGCATGTGCTTTATACTATTAAAAAAAAAAAGTTTAAAAAGTACTTTCCTCAAACATTTGTTATGATTACACTGTGGAACAAATTCAGGTTAGCAAAAGTTAGGTCGATTCTGAGAGTGAGGGTTCAAAATTGAGGCTAAATTAGAAGACCCGTATCGCGGCGTTTGTTTATGTTAGTTCGAATTTTTTTTTTAATCGACCTTCGAACTTTGCAGTAAAATGCCGATTTTCAGCATATTATTTATATGGTTTTTTGGCTATTACTCGTCGACTAATTGATATTTTTTTCAATCTGTAAAAGCCAAATTATTGCTAGAGACCTGTGCAACAATTAAAATTTTTTAAAAAATTTATTTAGAAAATTTTTGTGGTTCTTATGAAGCAAAATGTTGGAAAAATTATTTTTTTTTCATGCTTTTTGAAAATATTTTCAACAAAACTAAGTTTGTTTTGCTTTCTGTTTGATTTATAATATGCTTCTCAGTTTCTTCAATAAATTTCATTTGAAAAGAAAACAATCATGATACAAAACTTTCGAGCTTTCGAGCTTAATATTAATTTACTTCTCATTTTTTATGTACCCATTTTGTTCAGTGTTGGTTTTGAAGAAACATTGAAAAAGAAATTATAAAAATATGGAAAAAAATATAATTTTGAAATGTTAGTTATGAAAAGTTTTAAGTAAAATAATTAAATAAATTAAATTAATGATTGGGCCGTTTAGCAGGCTGGTGTGGATCAACATCACTGCTCTCTCTAATATCTTGGTCATCGTCATCATCATCAAAAAGGTCGATAATTTCGTCCAACAGATATTCTTGAATTTCATCTTTGTCTTCCCCTTCTTCCTTTTTTTTTCCTCGTCTTCCTCTTGTTCAAAGGTGTGTTTATACCACCAAAAAATTTCAGCGAGTATTGCATCTGGAGATTTCTTTTCTCTGTACCTGAAACGAAAATAGTTTTCAATCATTAACATGTTTAAATTGTGCGCTCTGACAAAGATATTAGAAAAATCTAGGAATTCAAAATATGATCACCTATAGTTACCTTATTTCAAATTGAAGCGCAGTTTGGTGATAACGTTCGCCTTGCTCATCAGATTCAGTTGCCAACTGTTGAGCGAGTTGATCAAGATGCTGATGCAAGAGATGAATTTTGTACGACATATTAACCCCACTTTCATCGAAGCAGTAGTAGTACTGATTTCTGTTTGAAGATCAATACTTTGGTATGTTGGTACTGGAATGAATTCTGAGTGCGGTAATGGTAATTCGGCACTTGGCACTGCTACATAAGTTTTGTTCTTTGCTTTCCTTCTAAGTTTTATGGTAGTTGATACATCCATAGCATTTTTCTTCTTGATGCGGGCTGTTTTCTAACCAGATCATTGGTATACCAAAAGGCATAGCCTTCTTCTTTTCACTTTTTCATTGCATAAGAGTTGAATAACAATTAAAGCAAACTTTTTTAGGGGTATAGTTTACGTCAGTGATAAACTCTTGCGAGAAATATTGTTTATAGGCTTCCAAAAAAAAAAAATCACTCGCATTGCCACATTTTTCATCGCTTGCTATGAAACGTCCACAAACATTACTAAAACGGTCCATTTTACATTTTGGTTCCGACATTTTTAATACAATATATATTATACAATGTTTTTTTTGTTATTTTTATGAGACCAATGCACTTAACTTAAATCACTCACAAAATGGTATATGTTTCAAAAAAATTAATAGCTAATTTTATCACGACCAAGTGAAAATTAAAAGACATCAGCTTCGGCTGAGTTTCGAGTCTTAACTAAACCTTTATTTTTGAAATTAGTTCGCTTGTACGAAAAAATAATCGCTAGCTGTGCGGTGGTTGAAAACAAAAAAGTTGTTTTACTAATTCCTAACTCTTGGAACTTCCCTTTTTATTTACTTCTTCCTAAATCGCTATTTATTTAATGGTTTTGGGATTTTTAACGCAAATTATCGAATAAGACCATTTTCTTTTCAAATGAAATTTATTGAAGAAACTGAGAAGCATATTATAGATCAAACAGAAAGCAAGAAAGACTTAGTTTTGTGGAATATATTTTAAAAAAGCATGAAAAAAAAATAATTTTTCCAACATTTTTGTTCATAAGCACCACAAAAATTTTCTAAATAAATTTTTAAAAAAATTTTAATTGTTGCACAGGTCTCTAGCAATAATTTGGCTTTTACAGATTGAAAAAATATCAATTAGTCGACAAGTTATAGCCAAAAAACCATATAAACAATATGCTGAAAATCGGCATTTGACTGCAAAGTTCGAAGGTCGATTAAAAAAATTCGAACTAACATACACAAACGCCGCGATACGGGTCTTCTAATTTAGCCTCTATTTTGACCCCTCACTCTCAGAATCGACCTAACTTTTGCTAACCTGAGTTGTTTCCACAGTGTTATTGTACTTGGTTTTAGTAAGACTATTAGATATTTTTTAATATTTTCTATAGGTAATATATAAACTAAAGGTTGATTTTTTAAGAGCCTTCGGATTTGATTTAAAAAAAAAAACATAAAATTTAGAGAAATGTATGAAATCTTTATTTGAGTCGATAGAACGATCTACGCAAATGTTGACCGGGGCTACTCCTCATATGGTTCATACGCTGGGTCCAATTTTGGCGTACTCTCTCCAACATATCGGCCGGTATCTAATAAATTCTTCAATATTGGCTTCCAGCGTGTCAACCGTTGCGGACTTGTCCCTTTAGACTTGAGCCTTAACATGGCCCCACAAAAAATAGTCTAAATGCGTTAAAACGCACAATCTAGGCGGCCAATTGACCGGTCCCGAACGTGAAATAAACTGTTCATAGTACTCACCTCTCAATTGGACCATTGTTTCGCGTGCTGTATGGCATGTGGAACCGTCTTGTTGAAACCACATGTCAGGCAAGTCCAGCTCTTCCATTTTGGGCAAGAAAAATGTGTAATCATCGCACGGTAGCGCCCGCCATTCACAGTAACGTTTATGCCTTCGTCGTTTTTGAAAGAGTACGGTCCAATGATGCCACCGGCCCATAATCCACATCAAATAGTGAACTTTTCGGGATGCATCGGTAGTTCTACCAATGCTTCTGGCTGTTCTTCACACCAAATACGGCAACTTTGCTTCCATTCAACCGTATCCCGTTGCTTCCATTCAACCCGTATCCATTCAACCAGAAATGAGCTTAGTCGTCGAACACAATTTTTCGATAAGAAAGTGGGTCTTCATCCAATTTTGCCAGCGCCCATTCACCTTTGTGGTTAAAGGTCATTTTAAAAGGTTTTACACCAGTGCCCCAGCTAGCATTTTCAATTGTAGACGACTCTTCCGCGATAGGACCAGGCGATTAAATAAATCGTCGGCGATGTCGTATTCCAATCGCGCAAGTTCGGTACAACGGGGGAAACTGTGTCAAGCCGGCGACTCTTCCCTTTGAGTCGTCTACGATGCACAGAAAAGAATCGTGTAAGGCGCTTTTATTCCTACTTCAAACGATCCTTCAATCAATCGCGTAAATGAGTCGTCTACGATGTCACATAAATACCATTTTCAAGAGTCTTATGCGATTTTTGGCAACTAGCACTCTTTTTATGCTCGCCAAGATGCGTGAACGACGATTCACTCGTCCAAAAATCGTCACAACGACTCGCAATAGCATCATTTGGAAGAGCCTAAATGATCGCGCTCGTCATACAATCTTTCAAATGCTAGCTGGGTGATGGGCAAACTAACACATAAACATACATACTTGTGTGTATGCCCGAGAGAGAGCACTGCTTCAATTTACACTGTGAAGAAGAAAAAAATCGTTGAAAACAATATTATAACTGAACTGTAGATTCTCATGCTACCCAGATCTTGTGAGTCTCAAAAAATGTGAGTAATTTTTATGTGTGTCTTATGATCAGCTATGGGCAGAGAGCGCTCTGGGAGCGTTGAGCTCAAGAATTGAGAGCAAAGGCTTATGTAGCAACACAAAATGCAGCAACAAATCAAAGACAAAAGACAAATACAGAAACAACACAGAAGCTTTAAATGTAGTGGTACCCATACCCGCTTATGATATTGCACAAAAAGGACTCATAAAGTACTCATAAAAAGGATTCATTAAATAGTAATTTTTATGCGTGTTCTCTATATCAGAGTCGGAACTTAAAAAAAAAAAAAATAATGGCAAGAATAATGTGTAACGGAAAGAATTTGCAGTGCAAATATTATGTCATGTTTTTTTTCGAATTCGATGATGTCATATATATTTATTTCGAACTCCTAATTTGTAATGCGTGTAATAGGCCAATGAAACAGCATACGGCCCTTTTGTAAATTCTGGTTTATGTCTACTGATTTATTGAACTCCATATATTATTTTATTTTTTTTTTTTTTTTTATTGTAATTATTACAATTGTACGGAACTTCGTCAACCATATATTTTAAAACATATTCAACTTGTATTTCCAAAAGCTTAAGATCTTTCTTCACCTGAAAAATAACATAATTATAATTTACATGAAAAACGGAGTAGTATCTTTCCAAATAGATATTTGCAGAACGATAAGTAATTCGTTCGCAAATTAAGCATTGCGCTTCATCATTTATATTTTCTATAAAAAGTAATTTAATTGTCATTGTTCGTTAAACATTTTTTTTTGTGTACCTGAAACAGCTTTATGAAAAAGTTGCGCAGCGAGTGCCTTCATGAATGCTGAACGTCAACTGACATGCTTCGTGCTGAGAGAATTTATCTTACTGTGCGCCTGAATGTCATTGTTCATACGTGTCACGAAGTTGCTTATAGCGTAGTTGTGATCACGGTTGCCACTTTGGTCATTTGTGTCCAAATTTGGTCATTTTTGTTTCACTTGGTCGCTTGGTCATTTTTTTCTGCATCTGGTCACTTTTTATAAAGAAATGAATTTTATCAAGATATTAAAAAAGAATTTGATGTTCTCAAAAATTAAATGCATGAACTCAGTGGCGTAAGTAGCTTTTTGCAATGGGAGGGGAATAAATTTTTTTGGTGACAAACATGCATAAAAAAATTTGTAAAAAGTGCGTCGAACTTAATTCTGACAAGTGCTTGCAATGGTTGAGATCCTTTTCCACCATCTTTAGCAAACAAAACACATGGAATGCAAATATGCAAGCAATAAAGCCAGAAATATGCGACCAACCATTTGTATTGTATGGAAATATTAAACAGCGAGTCTTCAAATTTTGCCAGAAGATGAAATTTATAATTTTAAGGTGGCTCCCACTTTATACATTTTTTTCTACCATCTTCACTTTATACTATTTTGTGAACCAGTACAAAAAATTCTATTGAAGGGGGATCTATCCCCTAAATTTCCCATATCTACGCCACTGCATGAACTGCACCTGCATAAATTAAAAAATATAGCAAATTATAATTTTGTGTGAATGTACTAAATTTTCAAATTTATCATTTTTTGGTCACTTTTTACTGCATTTGGTCACTTTAAATTTTCAATTTTGGTCACATATTTTATTTTCAAGTGGCACCCGTGGTTGTGATAGCATTGCGTCGGCAGCAAAAAGCAGCCTACTCACATGTGAATAAGAAATTCGAAATTGCCCGACACTGTTTCACACCCAAATTATTCCGCAAAATTTTCCACGTTGTGGAGTAACAGAGGCCCGATTGCTGCAAACGGCGTCGAATTGACTGATAATTCATGGTCAGCAACAACACTGGCGGCTATAGCTACGATATTTTCCTCTGTCCGCACTCTACGTACGCGTGTTGGTGGTTTAATCTCCAGCCATGTAAATTTGGTGCGAAATTTAGTCACAAGATTCCGAATGGCCGCCTCAGAAGGTCGCCCAAACTGACCATTTCACTTTCTTAACTGAGCATGAATTTTGATAGTAAAATTCCATAATCTGCAATCGTTGTTCGTTTGTAAGTCGATTCATGGTGAAATTATAGACCAAACTGAACATGTTTAACAGTTACATGTTATACGACAACAGCTGTGCTGCCAAAAACAGTGTTGCCAAAAAGTAAGTTACTAAAAAATCACCCTTTATAAAATTGACATTTTTATGATTTCAAATAGTGTTTTATCATTTTAAAGTGTTTCTTTTGCATTTCATTGATGTTTTCGTGATTTTCGTCTATGTTCAGATAAAATTTCAGATAAAATTTCAGAATGCCGTCGCCAAAGAAAAGTGAAAAACGTTCTGATGCGATGGCTGCAGCCATCAAAGAAGTTAAAATCGACCATAAACCATTCTATTGCTTAAAGTTTAGTGAGTCATTGTGAATCATTGATAGAAAAAACTTTTCATAAACGCTCAAAAAGTACTGTTTTTCATTTTCTAATTTTTTCAGAGATTTGTTTTAGGTGGTCAGTAGCAGGGTCGATTTTTCAGTGGTCAATTTTCGAGACTTTTGCTAGATCGACTGCCAAAATTGTATTTTTTTGAAATTTTAAATTCAGTTTGAAATTCTTGTTATTTATTGAACTCAACTTTCAAACGAAAAAGCTTTGAAAAATTATGTTTTAACCCTCTAGTTCCCAAGAAGGCCTGTAGACATCATCAACTTAAAAAATGTCTGTAAATCGCACCTTAGGATTATTCCCGCTAATTTTTTGTGTATGAAAAGGGGAATCCCCATTTTATAAAATAAATGCAGTCAGATAGCGCTACGCCACCCACAACGGCAGCAATTATTAGCCAAAGTTAAAGTTTTGTGTAAAAGTGACGAAATAATTATTTTTTAAATTGCGTGAAAAGGAAAAATTGTTTAAAATAAATTTTGAGCTTCAATATACTTAAAAAAAATTATAAGTGAGTAGCTTTAAATGTGTTCTTTAAGAAAATAAAAAAAAAACGAAAAAAGTTGTTACACTCCTCCCACCTGACAAAAACCGTACAGTGTCTTTAGGCCTGCTTGGGTTGCAAAGCGTAAATATGTTTTTTTTCAATAATCATTTGGCGCGTGAAGACGTGTTTTTCGCCTCCTCTTAGAGTTGATCGTTAAAAACGCTTAATTTTGATGTAAAAAAATATTAAAATATACTAAACGCGCTATCTATTTGACAGCATCGTGAAAAACTTAAATAAAAAGTTGTGTATAAACAATAAACTAAATAATCCACTAAAAAAAAAAAAACAAAAAATAATAAATAATAAAGCACAACATTCACAACAAATTGTTTATTTTTGATCAGCTGTTGTTGTTTTCACATTTCTGCTGAGAAAATGAGTACCGCAAGTGTTGAATTGAGTGCAAATGTTATTGGCACTAGATCAGCGCAGGGCGCTCCATAGCTCACTGAGCTCTCTGCGAGCGTAACTTTTCACATGTACATAAAGCTCACTACAGAAGAGAATATAATTCAGTCCTTCGCTGACGGTGATGCTGTAAAGACCTATGTCGCTTTGCACTGCATATTGAATGTACACTCTTAAAAAACCAAACTCTTGATTTGTAGATTTATAATATTTATGCATATATTTCTTTATTTTATATTATTAACATATATTAAGGTTTAATATAATTCATGCATACATATTACCTTTTATTATTCTTTTTATTGTTCATACTTTTATTAATTTTTTAATAATTAATTTCTTTATTACTTGCTTACTTACTTATTTCATTCACTTACTTATTATTAACTTATTTTTTATTCTTAATTTAAATTATTAGTTCATATTTAGATTTTATAATATTAAAATAATTATTCACATACATTAAGGCTTCCTATAGTTCATTCATATTACCTATTAAGATTCTTTGCATTATACATTCATAGTAATTGTATTAAATAATTTCATAGCAGACATAATGAACAATACCGATGACTAAAAATAAAAACTTACAAATCTAGATAATTGTGACAACTATTTCGCTCAGTGTGCGCTATTCGAGAGTACACTAATACTAACAAGACAAAATAAAATGTGACTGTGTTAGAATGCCCAGCCCTGCACTAGATCGAAAAAGCCAATGAACTCAGTTACGGGATCTTCAAATATAACTCCTAAACAGTGCTCAACACCAAGTTCAAAGTGTACTCCGTGTGCTTCGGCTGGCCCCGCTCTTACTGTGCACGACCTCGCAATTGAGCTGAAAAAACACACCGACACCATCATGAGTCGTATGACAGCAGAAATAAATACTCTGAGAGGTGACGTCATGCAGCAAATCTCTCTTATCGAAGGTAAATTTAATCTGCTTCAAGAATCACTCTTTGAGTGATTGGGTTGAGAAATTAGAGCAAGAAGAAAAGAAAATTGCGAATATGCACTCAAATGAAGTTGCCGATCTTAAACATGAAATTGTGAGTGTAACCAACAGATGTGACGAATTGGAAAGAGGAAATTTAGCAGCGGATGCCATTCTCTTTGGTGTCCCTTACATAACTGAAGAGAATTTAACAATGTATTTTCTAAGATTATGCAATTCCATAAATTGTAAACCACCAGCTTTAAATTCAATTTTTCGGCCTCGTTCACGTAACCAATCTTCAGATCCACCCATAATAATTAAATTTAAATCACCACAGGATAAAAATTTGATATTTAAAAGCGTTGGTGCTCTGCGTAAAACACAAAGTAAGCAACTCAATCTTCGTGATGTAGGCTTAGACTCAGACAAACTGATCTTCATAAATGAGAGTCTGACACTGAGAAACCGTACCCTCTTCCAACAAGCAGCTCGAATGAAACGTCAAAAGAAGCTTTTCTCCGTTTTTTCAAGGCATGGCTCTGTTTTGGTGACAGAAACTAAAAATGGGAACCCTATAAAAATAATAAATGAAAGGCAATTGTTTGACATTGAAGAGAAGATTGTACAGCCAGCAGAACTTTTTCGTGGCGATATGCGCTATGATAAATAAATTATTTCTTAAGATAATTTTTATTGTATTTCTATTGTATTTTAATTGTATTGTGTTTCCAAACTACTTAAAAATATATTTTCACTCTGTCATTCTGTTTTTTCTATTGTTAACTCTTCTCCTTTTTAAACTTTTTCTCTTTAAACTGCTCTTGATTTTAGTTTTGAATCGTATTATGTTTACTAAAGTGACCGACTTTGCACACTCTATTAATTTAACTTTGTCTTGTAAACCTGTACTCTCTTTCTCTTTTCTATTAAATTTGGTAGTCGAGTATCTTTTGTCTGCGTTTGCGTTGTATGTATCTCTATTTGGTAGATATCAATGGTTAATGTAGCGCAACTTTGGGGGGGCCACATAGATCTATCGCACTCCTTACTTAACCTAATCTGCAAAAATAATAAGGGCTTTAATATGTGTCATTTAAATGCTCAAAGTCTTAAACACAAAGTTGATGATTTGCGACTTCTTGTCAACAATAGCTCTATTGACATCATCTGTTTGTCTGAAACCTGGCTTAGGACAGAAATGAGCGGCGGCCTGTTTAAGGTTAATAATTACAACTTAGTTCGAGCAGATAGACATGGCAAAGCCGGTGGAGGGGTTTGTATTTATGTAAAAAGTTCACATAAGTTTCGCGTTGTCAAATCATCCAATCCTTACGACCTTTTCGAGTTCATTTTTGTTGAAGTCTCGCTTGAATCAGGGAATCTATTAATTGGCTGCATATATATGGCTCCCAATATTGCCAACTCTACACTTTTATTAGACGTGTTGGAAGACATCGCTTCTCGTTTTCCGGATATTGTTTTATGTGGAGACTTTAATCTAAACATACTGAATATTGCAAATAAACCATTTATAGACATGGTTGAGCAGTTTAATTTGAAATTTGCGAACCAGCAATTCCCAACGCATTTTAGACCTAATTGCTTACCATCCCTTTTAGATTTGTTCTTGGTTTCTCATATTAATTTAATACAACACTATGACCAACTACCCGTTCCAGCTTTTTCACAGCATGATTTAATTTTTCTCTCATTAAACACAATTCCAGCCGCCAGTAATGAAATTTCGTCCAGTTACCCCGATTTTTCAAACGTTAACTTAAATAACGTTTTTTCCGAAAGCCACAATTTAGATTGGTCATCAATCTACTTTACAAACGATACGAGTAGACAAGTTGAATTCTTTAATAATAACATCTGCACCTTATTTACTCACCATGTTCCAATCAAAAGGAAGAAATTTAAATGTAGCAATTATGCATGGTTTACTCAAGAAGTAAAACGTCTCATCGAAAAGCGGGATACTTTGTACACAAGATGGAAACGTTATAGATGCTCTAGAATCTATACTGAATTCAAATGCGCACGTAACGCTGTAACTGCCACCATTCGCAGAAATAAAAAATCTTTTTACGAGAATAGATTTGCTAGAAGTCGCTCGAGCTTTTCATTTTGGAAAAATATCCGCCAAGCTGGGCTCTCTAAGGACTCGCAGAACGTTCCAAATAATATTAATCTGGATGACCTTAATAGAAATTTTATACAGCCAGCTAGTTCTACCCACAACGCACAGTTCTCTGTCCCCAGAAGCCCTGCTGATGGTGCTTTTGCATTGTCGTGTGTTGACGCAATTAGTGTTGGCGAAGTTATTCTGAAAATTAAATCGAAAGCTATAGGATCAGATGGTATTCATCCTGAATTTATTAAAATAATTCTTCCAGCCATTCTTGGTCATATTACGTATATTTTCAATACAATTATCACAACATCACAATTTCCTTCTCTATGGAAAATATCAAAAATTCTTCCATTGCCAAAATCAACATCTTCTAATAATACAGAATATCGACCAATAGCAATTCTTCCATTTCTTAGCAAAGCCTTTGAAACTATTTTGAGCAATCAATTAAAAACCTATTTTTATCATCATAAGCTAATCACAAAACACCAATCTGGCTTTCGCGCGAAACATAGTTGCACTACAGCACTTCTAAAGGTATGTGAAGACATTAGGTCTGGTTTAGATAAAGATATGTCATGTTTGATTGTGTTTTTAGATTTTTCAAAAGCCTTCGACTGTATTGACCATAGGCTTCTCGTACAAAAACTTGGCGCTCAATTCTCCATTCATAGTTCCCTATGTACTCTAATGACATCATACCTGAGTAACCGTACACAATACGTCTATCTAAATGATAAATCCTCGTCAAACCTAGAGGTCTTATCTGGTCTGCCTCAGGGTTCAGTCTTGGGTCCTTTGCTATTTTCGACATTTATTAATGACATTGTTGATTGTTTCACTACGTGCGAGCATCATATATACGCCGATGACATTCAATTGTATAATATATTCCCAAGGTCATCTAAAAACACAGCAGCAAGTGAAATTAATTCGGTATTGAACAAAGTCTTTCAATGGTCATTAGAAAATGGGTTGAGTCTCAACCCTACGAAAACCAAAGCGATGCTTATCGATAGGCGTAAAGTACAAGAACAATGTCCTTCTCTGTATCTAAATGGTTCCCTAATCGAGTATGTTGACTGTTTTAAAAATCTTGGAGTATATCTCAATAATAATTTTACATGGAGTACTCACATAAACCGAGTAGTCGCAAAGATTTATGGTGCCTTGCGTGGTCTAAGCCCAACCTCTCAATACTTATCTTCCGATGTTAAGCTTAGACTTGTAAAGTCCTTCATCTTGCCCATAATGATGTATAGTTGTGAACTCTTTTCCAACATGGACCAGGAGTCAAACCGGAAGCTAACCGTTGCCTATAATAGTTGTACTAGATTTATTTTTAACATCAATAGACAAACTCATATTTCTGCCTTCACAAATAAAATTATTGGTTGCTCTTTAAACAGCTTTTTAAACTACCGCACGCTATTATTGCTATTCAATATAATTAAAAATAAGGAGCCAGACTATCTTTTCGAATTAGTAAGATTTGCCAGGACTCAAAGAACCGCGCAACTTATATTACCAGTACATAAATACTTAACCACTTCCAGACATTTCTTTGTCCATGCGATAAATCTGTGGAATGCGCTTCCCACTAATATAAAAAGATCAAGCAACGCAAACTCTTTCAAAAAAAAACTCTTTCCTCATTTTTGTATTTCTTAATAACTTCTTCTCCCGTTTTTACTTTCTCACTTTCGTCTTCTCATTTTTTAACTTTGTTTTTCTTTTCGCCAAATCAGGTTAATTTATACTTAATAATTTAAACTCAATATTTTTATATTAATTTAAAATTTTTTTTTTTTTTTTTTTTAGGTTTTTAATTAAATTTTACAAAAATTTTAAATTTTTATATATTAAAATTAAACTCAATATTTTTATATTAATTTTAAATCTTATTTAACTTCATCTTGATTAATGATATAAACTTGATTAATGTTTGTACTTACTAAAAAGAGAAATCTTATTTGTACAATGTATTGTGTAATAATAATAAATAAATAAATAAATGTTGTAATGGTCATCGAAGAAAATTTGTTGGTTATTGGAGCTATTGCGCTCAAAATGTGTTTACATGTTCAACATAATTTTGGCTGCAAATGGCATATGTATATCGTTTTTGTAAATCAAATGAAAAAACATAGAAAATAGAAAATAACAAGACTTTTTCTGAAGAACATCGAACATTTTTTCAATTGCATTCAAATTTACAAACTGCGCAAAGCCTACCTGCAGAATAAATATTGACTGTGGAAATGCGCTTTTATGCCTTTTTTTTGTTTTTTGACGTGACGAAGTTACGTTATACTGCTCTAGTTTCCAAAAAAGTTGAAAAATGAATTTTTTAAAAATTCATCTGCCTTTCATTGAATTGTTACTCGCTGGGTATAAGAGCTATGATTAAAAAAATAGTATGACTGTAAAGGTTAATTCTTTGGCTATATTAACAAAACAAAAAAAAATTTAATACGGCATAGGGACGTAGTGGGAGCTGCGTAAGCAACGCAACTGAAAATTTGTTACATGGAATTATTACTCACTGACTATTAGCGCTAGGATTAAAAATACAATACGCCAATAAAGGCCTACTGGAAGCCCTCACAACAAAATTAGACAAAAAATTTCTGACATCATGGGGACGCTGAGAGAGCCGCTCAAAGATCGATAACGCATCATTCATGCAGCGGCATTGCATTGAATTTTTACTCAATGAGTATATAACCTACGATAAAAGTTTAAAAAGGAAAATAAAGTTTTTATACATGGCTTTACGACAAAAATAAAAATAAAATTCCGGCGTCGTCAGGTCGTGAATATAGCAGCTTATGTAACAGAAATGTAATATCGTTGCATGGAATTATTACTCACTCAGGAGGAGTGCTACAGTAAATTTTGTTTTACGACAGCAGTGATGTGTTATTACGCTTCACAACTAAATTACAAAAAAAATTTTGTTGTCATGATTTCAGGGATGCAATCACATAATGCAGTAAAAATGCTACAGCCATGAAAAAACGTTGCATGGATTTTTAACTCTGTGACTACTGGTGCAACGGTAAATTTTAAGGAACGAAAACAAAGGTGAGGTCATCGGGCATATGACAAAAATAACAAAAAAATTTGACGGCGTGTCAAAAACCCCCAGGGAACCGCCTAATGTGACGCATATGCATCACTTTTGCTGAATTAATTGAAATTAGAGCACAACCAATGGGGAAGCAAAAAAAAAGCTAAACGAAAAGCACCAACTCCAACACCAACACCAACACCAACACCAACACCAACACCAACACCAACACCAACACCAACACCAACACTAACACCAACACCAACACCAACACCAACACCAACACCAACACCAACACCAACACCAACACCAACACCAACACCAACACCAACACCAATACCAACACCAACACCAACACCAACATCAACATCAACATCAACATCTACATCAACATCAACATCAACATCAACATCAACATCAACATCAACATCAACATCAACATCAACATCAACATCAACATCAACATCAACATCAACATCAACATCAACATCAACATCAACATCAACATCAACATCAACATCAACATCAACATCAACATCAACATAACCATTAACATCAACATCAACATCAACATCAACATCAGCATCAACATCAACATCAACATCAACATCAACATCAACATCAACATCAACATCAACATCAACATCAACATCAACATCAACATCAACATCAACATCAACATCAACATCAACATAACCATCAACATCAACATCAACATAACCATTAACATCAACATCAATATCAACATCAACATCAGCATCAACATCAACATCAACATCAACATCAACATCAACATCAACATCAACATCAACATCAACATCAACATCAACATAACCATCAACATCAACATCAACATAACCATTAACATCAACATCAATATCAACATCAACATAACCATTAACATCAACATCAACATCAACATCAACATCAACATCAACATCAACATCAACATCAACATCAACATCAACATCAACATCAACATCAACATCAACATCAACATCAACATCAACATCAACATCAACATCAACATCAACATCAACATTAACATCAACATCAACATCAACATCAACATCAACATCAACATCAACATCAACATCAACATCAACATCAACATCAACATCAACATCAACATCAACATCAACATCAACATCAACATCAACATCAACATCAACATCAACATCAACATCAACATCAACATCAACATCAACATCAACATCAACATCAACATCAACATCAACATCAACATCAACATCAACATCAACATCAACATCAACATCAACATCAACATCAACATCAACATCAACATCAACATCAACATCAACATCAACATCAACATCAACATCAACATCAACATCAACATCAACATCAACATTAACAACAACAGCAAGAAACTTCGTCACGTCAAAACCTACGGGTGTGTCCACGGCACAGCCAACTCTTTTTTTTTTACTCAATGTATATTGTAACTTAGTCTTTCTTTGTCCCGATTTAGTCATTACTTTTTATACCTATGTAGAAATGGAACATCAGTCACATTTAAAACCCTAATCACTTTCTGTTGACAAGGTAAGGCAAGTTATGCAGGAGTTGGACTCAGATCTGGATACCGATATTGATCCAATCGCTTATTTCACTATTTGCTCGACTTGGCAATGGTCAACGGCTACATTTTGTACAGACGGATCAAGTTGCCAGGCAAGCACGATAAAGAGTTGCAACTACCACAATTTCGGGCTCAAGTCGCAAAGGTATTGTGCTCATTTAAGAAGGTGCATGTGTCACGAGCTCCCTGTCCCGGCCCCCACGCCAGGTGATTCCACAAAACAATGTTGGTACAAAAAAAAAACTTGCCGGCCGCAAAAATGCAAAAATGCTGGTTGTACATCACAAACACAAATAATATGACGAAAATATAAAATAAATCCTTGCTTCACCCCACAAAAAGATTTCTTTTTTAAATTTCATTCAAATAAGTACCGCATTGTATATATACCTATACCGATTTTTTAAGGTTTCCTTGCCCATACACCGTATCCCCCACCCCCATTACACCATCCCTCGTTCCTCCCACTTTCGATTTATTGCCACTTACTCCTTAGAATTGAATTTGTCACCCGTTATATATGTTTATTTCAAATGAAAGTTAAAATAAAAAGCAATTTCAGAACTCCATATGAAGATTTTTTTTTTGGCTTCGTTTCCCAAGCAGGCCTCTAGGCCTGCTACCTTCTACACCCCCTAACACACCACCTATTAATATTAAACAATTTTTCTAGAACAAACATTGCTTCTCCACCTCAAAACTATCTCTGGTAGTTTTTTTAACAATACTAAAAACTTGTTAACTAGAGGGTTAAACCAAAGTTATGGCCTCCAAACAAAATGTGTTAAGTAGGTGGGGGGGTGTACACAAAATTTAAACGTTTTATTTTATATTTTAATTTATTTTTACTATTTTTATTTGAATATAAACAACATATTCGATTGAACACAATTTTATCATGGTAGAATTATAAGGTAGGGCCGACTCGCTTTCTGCCCAGCTGCGAGATGTTGGCACCCTATTTGTTTAATTTTCACTGGCCAATTATATCATTTCAAAGATCAACAAAAGGTCAGTAAAGGTCAGTTAGTTTCAGTAATAGGTCAGCGATAGAAAATTTTTATTCGCTGCTTAAATTTTTCAAGGTCACATTGCGATGTTGGCACCCTATCATCAATAAAATAAAAAAACAAATACATGAAATCAATAGAAAATTGTCTGCTGATAATACGTCAGCATAAATAAATAATAAGTCAGTCGTATTTCTTAACCAAATTAATTAATTATGTTGAGTTTTCGAGATCTCCCATGGCGTATGAGTGATTTTTTAATTAATATTATATCCAATTAATGTTGCGTATACGCTATGGTGACAAGATTTCATCAAACAAAATACGGCTTACGGAAAAATTATATTAGATAAATATTTAATAATATTTAATAGTAATTTTTTAGCTAAATATGTAAAGTAAGTATTTGCAAAGTGTGTGTTGTTTATGTTGTGTTGTTTGTATGCGTTGCTGTTTGTATGTAGTGGTATTAATTCACCACATATGTATGGGCTTGCATGCTTAAATAGGTCCTTTCTGTACCCTGTTTATTTCACTTTCACCATTTAGTCAGAACAGTTTAGACAAAACCCTCTTTGTTAAGGTTTGAAAAACTCTCAGTTGATGGCCTTACTAGTCCTTTATTTTTCTTGCCTTCTAGTTAATTCGTGGCTGAGTGCGGAGCTTTAGTTAATTAGCTAATAACAGTTTTAAGACCCATTTTCATGGCATGACAACGTAAATAAGCAATTGTTTTGGGATAACCTTTTCGGCAAGGTAAATCGTTATTAGGTGGCATATAACTCCTACTTAATTCTGAAGTAGTAAATAATTTTTTTTTTCTTAGTGTGCTTTCAGACAGTTGCTGTTTTAAAATTTCTAAATATTAATACAGAAATCTTCCAAGTTTTACAATTAACTGAAACTATGTCTGATCAAAAGTAATATTTGTGTTCTATACATTTTAATTTTTAAAATTTATTAAATCAATTTAAGTTCTTCACCAAATTTCCTACAACTATTGCTGTAACCGTGTAATGCCCGTGTTTGTATCCTTAATCAAAAATTAAAAATGTTTTTTTTTAAAAGTAAGACATAAAATTAGCATGAGATTTTTTTTTCCTGCTTGGAAAAATAGCTCAAGTTCAAACCGATAAATTTGTCAGTAGCCTATGGACTGAAGCCAACTTCATCTTTCGAAATTCCTCCGAAATTAACGAAATGAGGTAATATAAAAATCTTAATGAGTCTAAACTTCCTTTTCCTTTTGGCTACCGAGCGACTAAGACGTCTTAGAACATAAAGTAACTTTAAAAAAAAAAACAAAAAAGTGTATACTATTTGCCGTCATATGGCAGTAAAAGCCAGAAATTGGTAACGATATTCCCCAGGTAGGAAAAATTTAATATAACCACTTTTGCGATAAATAAATTCCCTTAAATAGATTTTTTTTATACATATTTTCTTTGAAGTTATAATATCTATCCTTAAAATAAGTAGATACAGTTAATTGATCCTTGAGACTTTAATGAGATATATCTTTCATTATGTCGAATATTGGTATGAATACCATAAAAAATCGACGTCGCACAGTGATTTGAGTCCATACAAGCGATGGACAAAAATAGAAGGAGTGGTCGGAATCGAATGAAATTTTGCTTGTATCTGAACAATGGTATACTGAATCGAAAAACGTAAAAAAATTTAAATAAACAATTGTTTTTTTAAATTTAAATAGTTTTTAAAAAAATGGGTTTTTATCATTTATTTTTTCTTCATTATTCTGCAAAGTAGTACTGCCATAAAATGATACATTTTTATGACTATCAGGGAGAAAAACTAGAGATAAAATGTATTATTTATAATATATAAATAAGAGAATTTAAAATTTATTGCGTAATGAAAAGTTGTTAAGGAAAGTGTTCAGAAACTTACATATTATGCATAATGAAAGTTATTAGTAATAATATTAATATAAAGACATAAACAGGATATGAAACGATACTTCTTTAGTTTTATCGAAGAAATAACAACCAAAGATTACATTTTTTCAATAAGGTTTTAATCAAAAATATAACTTTCATCGGACGAGCTTTCTTCTGCATCATTTAACATTTCTGCAAAGTTATCTAGTTCGCCTGTCCCTTCCATATTAATTTCAACTAAATATTTTGCTATACAATTATCATTTCGCTTTTGCACTTTTGATATCAAATTCCTTTTTGATACAATCCCTGGATCAGATTGACAAAATTAAAAACCGCATAAGGTCTTCATTTGTATTTTCACGACTTGTTTTTCTAGTGTGGGAAAGTCTAGCATTTCTAATAATTTTATGAGTTGATTCCAAAGCTTCCTCAGAAAGGGAACCTGCAAAAGATTTTTTCCAAATTTGAAGAAAATTTAAAATAATTTGTAAATACATATATCATATTTAAATAACCTATTGGCAAATCGAAGTACTTGATGACTTCTGTTCCGTGTATTAACACCTTATGCAATGAGCGGGGCATGTAGTACCAACTATAGTTTTTAAGATATAAATCTCTTGTTCTCAGCAAGAGCAAATCAAATTCTTTAATATTTATGGTTTTTCCACACGACAAAACTTTCAATATTAAGGACATATTGTAAAGCAAGTCCTTATCCAACTTTGTTATTCTTGCTGCAGTATCCACATTGGAAAAGAATTTACGAGCAGTGTTTCCATCGTTCGTAGTACCGTATCCTTGCTTGACTTGGTCGATAATCAAACCCATTTCTTCTTTAAATTCGCGCTGAATACGATATTTGTTTTCTAAATATATTTCTTTATTTTCATTTCGCACTAATTTTTTAACGGTTTTGATTTTATGTTTACAAAGAAAAAGAGTTAAAGCAAGAAACAACAAAAGTTTATGTTTGCAAAAAGAGTAATATTTTTAAAAGGCGGACGAAAGCGGAGTAAATTTTTTTAGTTCTTGTTAGTAGAAAGTTAAGACTAATGATATATGAAAAAAAATTTTACCGAAGTTTATGCATATTTTTTTAAATGTCTTAGTAATATTGCTATTTTGCAATTTTAAGTATTAAAAAGCGTGACTTTGAAGTGAAGTAAAATTAAAATTTTTAATTTTATTTTTACAATTTAAAAAACTTAAATTCGACCTTTTTATTATCTTTACAAAAATGTTATTATTTTTTTTTTTTTTTTAAATTGCAGTTTTCATAATTTCTTTTGTCTTACCCGATTTTCAAGATGCGATAATACATAAAATTCATGAAAAACAATCAACTCTTAGAACCTATAGCGGGCGTAAATTAAACTCTAAACAAATAATTTTTATTTATATTTTTAGTTGATGTTTTACCTTCCAATTGATATCAAAACATTCTTATTCTCTGCCATAAATTTTTTTGATTTTTGTCTATGGGACGAATGACTGTGCGTCGGCTTAAAACTTTTATTGAAAAAAATATAAAAAAGAAAAAAGAAAACTAAAAGTTAAAAATGACAATCACTTCAAATGTCAGCGTTCTTATATTGAATTTTAATTGACAGGCCCAAATTCGGTTTGAATCTTGGATTACTTCGTATTGCTTTGCGGAACTCCCACGCAGCGTCATTGCAACCCACGTCAGTCTATCATCTCTTTGCTCGAAGCTAACGTGGTGGATCGATTAGTTGAGCATCGTGCCACGCGGCTTGAATAGAAAGGAGGCTTCAATAGCGCGAACCCGTTCAATAATGAACTCAAAAAGTGGATAAAAAATAATATAAACCATACTTGTGCTCAGTGTCGCGATCGTGAATTCATAGTAATTTATAGTTTATATCAAATTTAAAAGCTAAAAGTTAAAAGTTATATATAAGGAGAAGAAGTAACAAAAAAAAAACAAAACTGGAAGTTAAAACTTATCAGATTAAAACAAATCAAGTGCAAATACTTTAAAAAAAAAAGAAAAAAAAATAAAAGAAAAACAAAAAGAAGAATATATATATTGAAATAGAAAAAAAAGCTTAAGTTAAAACATAAAATACTAAGTGACATAAATAATAAATCCGCCAAACAACAGTAAAAAAAAAAAAACATGGCTATACTGAGCTTGGTATATATAATATTCACACATAACATATGTGGTTGTGTCAGTGTTCCATTTTTTAGCGATTTTTTTTTATAATTTTCCTTAACTTTATCTTCACACACATACAGCAGCACCGACGGAGGCCTTCATTGACGCAGCATGTGGAGCGAATGATTGAGTAGATAAGCTTCTACTTCTTTAAATTTTACCTCAAAATTAGACATAAAATTAAAATAATAAATAATCTAATCAAAAATTTATTTTGAAAAAAAAAAAAAAAAAAAAAAAATGTAAACGAAATAAAACAAGAACAGGGAGTAAAACTTAAAGCATATGCTTCCATTTAATGTGGATCTATTACATCGCTAAGGCAAAGCAAAGCTCATTTACAATGTAAATTTGTATTGATATGGTGGCTCTTACGTTCCACATAAGTGGAAGATCATTTACTTCTCTCGCATTGTTTACATTTTTTTTACACTACATTTTTGATTGTGCCTAAGCAACGAAAAAACAAAATTTTTAACCACGGTTGCCACTCGAAAATAAATATGTGACCAAAATTGAAAATTTAACGTGACCAAATGCAGTAAAAAGTGACCAAAACATTATAAATTTGAAAATGTAGTACATTCACACAAAATTATAATTTGCTATATTTTTTAATTTATGCAGATGCAGTTCATTCAGTGGCGTAGATAGGGGAACTTAGGGGATCAATACCCCCTTCCATAGAATTTTTTGCACTGGTTCACAAAATAGTCGAAAGTGAAGATGGTAGAAGAAATTTATTGTGTGGGCTACGCCTTAAAATTATAAATTTCATCTTGTGGCAAAATTTGAAGACTCGCTTTAATATTTCCATACAATACAAATGGTTGGTTGCATATTTCTGGCTTTATTGCTTGAAATGTTTGCTAAAGGTGGTGGAAAAGGGTCTCCACCATTGCAAGCACCTCGTCAGAATAAAGTTCGACACACTGGCGATTCATAGAGAAATAGTTATATGGGCTGAAGAAATCCTTGAATAAGCTCACAATCCAAGCCAGCTAGATTTTTCGCTTTAAAAACATTTAAAAAAAATATAAAAATAAAAGTTTAACTTTTTTTCGATTTTTACAATTTTTATTTTTTTAGGTATGCTTGTCACGAAAAAAATGTCATCCTCTCTTATTGAAAAAAGCTATCTACGGCACTGAGTAAATGCATTTAATTTTTGAGAACATCAAATTCTGTTTTCATATTTTTATAAATTTCATTTCTTTAAAAAAAGTGACCAGATGTAGCAAAAAATGACCAAGCGACCAAGTGAAATAAAAATGACCAAATTTGGACACAAATGACCAAAGTGGCAACCGTGCTTTTAACGCTAGTTAACAGAATCTTGTTAACAGTGGCAACATGCTGAACAGGCTTTGTTGTTTGATTTATATAAAAAAAAAAGTTATATAAAATTACTAAATAAATATATGTTTTTTATTAAAAGTAAAAAAAAACCCAATTATTAATTATCACAAATCTTTATATAGAACTTTTATACTTCAGGCTTAATTAAAACTAAAAAAGAAAAAAAAAAAACAAAACAAAATGTTAATAATCTTCCAAAATTTTTGTTTTTGCAGCTTTATATTAGGATTAGAGTAGTTATGAAAAGAAACATTTTATACTTTACTATATTTACTATACAATAAATAACTATTAATTTTTTTAACTAAATCAAATTTCTTCAACGTAAAATTCAAGGTCATGGATAAATAAAAAAAATAAATGGGATTTTACATTATTTTGGGCGCGTGGTAAAATCAAGGTTGGGTGTGTAATGAGCTCGTATCTTCATAACATCGGGAAGATACATTGGCGAGGTTCCGATCGATGCATTTAACATAGTTTCCGGTTATTTAATTCTTTTTAGTAACACTTTACAATAATAATTCATTTAGTCAGGGAGTCTGCAACAGAAATAATAAGTACAAGCTCTGGCTGTTTTGAAGTTAACAAGAACCCCCCTTTCCGTCTGATTGCTAGTGGCTAAGATGGCTCCCGTCCAGTTTCTTCAACCTTCCAGCAAGTGGTCCCATTAAGTTTGTTGTCTTTTTTTTTATTTTGAGCTCTAAACGCGGATCAACAGAAACCTTCAAAGATCTTTTGAATGTTGCTGTACATTACAACCGTAACCACTCTTCAGGTATTTATGCAAGTTCGGTCTTAAGAAAAATTAACTCGATGAGAATAAATTCTACATACAGTACCTTACAAAAGTTTTTGGCAGCACAGCTGTTGTTGTGTAACATGTTACTGTTAAACATGTTCAGTTTGGTCTATCCTTTCACCATGAATCGACTTACAAACGAAAAACGCTTGCAGATTATTGAATTTTATTATCAAAATTCATGCTCGGTTAAGAAAGTGTATCGTGCACTTCTTACATTTTATGGTCAGTTTGGGCGACCTTCTGAGGCGGCTAGTTGGAATCTTGTGACTAAATTTCGTACCCAATTTACATGACTGGACATTAAAGCACCAACACGCATACGTAGAGTGCGGACAGAAGAAAAGATCGTAGCTGTATCCGCTAGTGTTGTTGCTGACCATGAATTATCGATTCGGCGCCGATCGCGGCAATCGGGCCTCTGTTACTCTACTTCGTGGAAAATTTTGCGGAAGGATTTGGGTGTAAAACCTTTTAAAACATAGCTGGTGCAAGAATTAAAGCCACACGACCTACCACAACCGTTAACTTTTGGTGAATGGGCGCTGGCAAAATTGGGTGAAGATCCACCTTTTTATCGGAAAATTATGTTCAACGACGAAGCTCGTTTCTGGTTGAATTAATACGTGAACAAGCAAAATTGTTGAGTTTGGTGTGAAGAGCAGTTAGAAGCATTGCACAAACTGCCAATGCAACCCCAAAAATGCACTGTGTGTGTGGATTATGGGCCGGTGGCATCATTGGACTGTAATTTTTCAAAGACGAAGAAGGCAGAAACGTTACTGTGAATGGCGAGCGCTACCGTGCGATGATTTCAAATTCTTTTTTCCCAAAAATGAAAGAACTGGACTTGCCTGACATGTGGTTTCAACAAGACGGGGCCACATGCCTCACAGCACGGGAAACAATGGCATAATTGCGAGGCGAGTTCGGTGAATAGTTTATTTCACGTTCGGGACCGGTCAATTGACCGCGTAGATCGTGCAATTTAACGCATTTATACTTTTTTTTGAGGGGCCATGTTAAGGCTCGTGACTATAGCGGCAAACACGAAACGGTTGACGTACTGGAAGCAAATATTGAAAAATTTATTCGTGAGATACCGGCCGATATGTTGGAGAGAGTATGCCAAAATTGGACCCTGCGTATGAACTATTTGAGGCGTAGCCACGGTCAACATTGACATGAAATCATCTTTAAACATTGAATTATATAGATCGTTCTATCGACTCAAATAAAGATTTCATACATTTCTCTAAATTTTGTGTGTTTTTTTTTAATCAAATCCGAAAGCTCTTAAAAATCACCCTTTATAAGTACTTTTAATTAAAAATCAATCAAATTGATGAATTAAAGTTTATTAGCACAATAACTAAAGTTCTATATAAATGTGTTTTTAAAATATTCATATAAAAAACAAAATTACTAAAAAATCAACTCACAAAAGTATTCTTTAAATCAGTGGGGCCCAAGAAATTTTAGCCACGGGCCAATACTTAAAAAACAAAAAAAAAAAAAAAAAAACAAACACAAAAACTTGCTCATCGTTGCGTTTGGCAAAAAATCAAACAAAACAAAAAAACAATTACAATGCAATAAAATCACATGTCATGAAGTACACTGTAAGAAAATGTGGGTTATTTTATTTTTTTTTTAATATATTCCATGTTTGATGTGTAGTACAATTATGACAACATAATGAACTCAATTTTATTTGCCAGTGCACTGCGACAAGACTTAATTTCTGTTACAATAACAATGCTTGAATAAAAAATTACCCGACACACAAGTAACGGGACAATCAGCTTCAGCATCGACATCATTGAGTGTGCGTTTTTTTATTTGCATGCATTTGTTTTTGTAAAGTTCGTTGGAAAATGTGCTGAACATTGAACGAGTGCGGTTTGTGTTGTCGTTGTTGCAGGGGTTTTTTGATGCTGGCTCATCGCAAAGACAAAATTAAGATAGAAAAAAATTTGTATGAAGGCCCACTTGGGCCATACGGGCAACTACGTAGGCATGTTTGCTTTAAATGAAAATAAAATGGTAAAAATGAAAATTTAACAACGTGTGCCATATCCCTTCAGTCTAATGACCTCATTTTTGCGATTTGGCATGAACAGAGCGAGCTTCCAAGCTCTTTCTGCTGGAATTATTGCCCATTCTTCTGCTATAACTCGGTTACTGTTTCTTCGATGTTATATTAGAATATATTCAAATAGATCGATCCAAATCCGTTCATAAATGTTCAATCGTGTTGAGATCCGGCACCTGAAGAGGTGTTCCTTAAATATTGAGTGTATTGTACAGGATCCAAAGTCGAGTATTCTGAGCTGCATGCATCGGGCTCATTATTCTTATTGAAATATATAACGACCCGGAAGCCCAACATTTTCAGCACTTGCTGCCAAATTATCCTTTAAAATCTGTATGTACTGCTGATCGTTCATTCTGTCAGTTATGAACTGGATGCTGCCAACTCCATTAGTATTCATACACTCCCATAATATGTCGTTCCCACCACAGTTTTTATCAGAAGAGCAAGTATTTTTTAGGTCCAATTTTTTAGGTCCATTATTATTCTTTTTTCATACTTTAATTTCACAATCCGGTCCCAAAAAAGCTAAATAAGCAAACGTCATTGTTGCGATTTTTATATTTTAGCGTTTTTTACAAAATTTTCACGTATCAGTGGTTGGGTTCGGGGAATTCTTCCATTGTTCCCAGCATTTCTGAGATTCCTCCAAATAGTTTTATCCCTTACATGTATGCCCTGATATTCGGAAAGGTTTCTGCTAACCTCTACGGAGGTCAAGAAGTTCGAGCTTGCTTCTTGATTTTCCGTATTATGACGAACTCATCCTAAGTACTAATTTCTTTTGGTCTGATAGTATAATAGTTTTTTAAAAAAAAAAACCAACTTTGTCGTTGCAGGATACGAAGACATAATTTTTATTCTAAAATTTTTTTGGGTGATCGTTTTCAAGATCAACTTTTGAGACCTCTTAGAATATGATCTAAATTTTTCGATACGTCTGAATGTATGTAAATACCTTATTTTTTTCGATCATATTTAAAGTAATATTTATTTTTCATTATGTTTTGCTCATATTTCTGAATTTATTAATGCTACACTGAAAAAACATATTTTAAAATCGAACACAATATGTTCATTAAACGTGTTCATCATATCGTTTTTGTTTTTTTATATGTTAGCTTTTTTTGACGAAATTTGTTGCAAGCTATATTTTAAACACCAAATTCGTCAAATTAATACCAATTGTTGTAAATTTTAAAACATTTTTCTTTCAGTTAACTCATGATCTTGAGAAAATTCGAATATTCTCTTTCGTTCTCTCACTCTCTCTGTCCAAGCAAGAATGATAGAAACAAGATTACGCGTTCCGCAAATGAGATAGAGAGGATATGACGTCATAAGCGATATTGTCAGAATTTGGAATAATTTTACTTTGCCCACGACTTAATTGTTTTTATTCTTATTTTTATAATATGTCTATAGACCTCCTAAGCCTATTGGTGCAATAATATTTTGTCGGTCTGGAATGGTTTAGGAGATAAAAATCTTGAAAGTTTAAAAAATTCATATTTTTAGTATACGAAAATATTCATCTTTTTATACAGAAAAGTAGATATTTTTACTTTACTTTTTCAAAAGAATTTATTTTCAATTTTGTCAATTTGTCTAAGCAATCGCACATTTGCATACGTTTTTGTCAAGCAGAAGTGCTGTGTGACGTCATGCACTCAGTTGAAAAAGAGAGCATGCGGAACGCGTAATCTTGTTTCTATCATTCTTGAGGTTCAAGATAGATTCGAATGTAGTAAGCTTGGAGTGATAACCTTTTATTCTTAATAAAATTAGACTGATGTTTTAATACCTATATATAAATACATACAAACATACAAATAGGTTTTTGAATGCTCATATTTTATAAAGAATTTGTTGCATGGAGCTAAAAATTTTAAAATAAATATATATATACGTATGCATTTTTTAATGATTGCAATTTTAAAATTGCCACAAATAAATATCTAATAGTTCTTCACCTTATTGATGTTGTATATTTGTATAAATGTTGTGCAAGCGATTATTTTTAATAGATTATTCCTGCCGGGAAAACCGATTTTTTTTCAAATTAAATAAATGTTTTACTTTTTTACCTACATATATCTATGTAGTTTTTATTTTACAAAAATAGCAATTATTTTTTAATAAATTAAATAAAGGTATTTATGCAGTACTACCCACTGAACTATAAGAGAAGGTTTTGCGTAAGGTGAGAGTTTTTCGAAAGTGTTTGGGTAGAATTTTTTTTTAATGTTTAATTTTTTATTTTGTTGCTTAAAAGTGCTTGCTATAGAAGATTATATTCGTGAAAATTTTTCCCAAAAATAAGAACTGAAGTTCTTTTTCGAAATTCATAACAAACTTATTTAGTTTTCTATGGTTTATTTTAAGTAATTTCTGAACTTTATGGTTTTATTTAACTCATTTTATTTATGGTTATTTTTTAACTCATTTCTCTCTCCCCTACTATGGAACCTAGTTGTGAACGAATTATTCAAATACTTTGAAGGCAAAGCCCCAAGGATAACAGCGTATGCAGACGACATAAGCATTATAATTGTGCGGAAATGTCTACCAACAATAAGCTCTTTAATGGAAAGAACACTCAAAGAGGTACTCAGATGGACCAACTCAGTCGGTCTAAATATTAACGCTGAGAAAACCGATCTGGTGCTGTTTACAAAACGATACAAGATACCGCCGTGGACACCGCCAAAAATAAATAACATACACCTCAGCCCGAAAACTCACACAAAATACCTAGGGGTAGTCTTAGACAGTAAGCTGACATGGAGACTCAATGTAAACGTGAGAGTGAAAAAGGCCAATAATGCTCTATACGCATCCAAGAAGATGCTAGGCAGTACCTGGGGCCTCTCACCCTCTCTGATGCATTGGATCTACATATCGGTAGTTCGTCCCATTCTACTCCATGGAATCATAGTGTGGTGGCCGGCAGTAAACAAATCAACATACCTCAAAACGTTGGAGAAATCCCAACGACAGGCAGCGATCTGTATAACGGGGGCGTTGAAGACAACTCCAACTAAGGACCTAGAAACCATTCTAAGTATGGACCCCCTGGACATACACGCTAAATTAATAGCCGGAAAAACGGCACAACGCCTTATAGCGGCTGATAACATACAGAATCAGAACTTCGGACACTGCACAATCTTTAAAGATTTGTCCAGTCTCACGGACTATCCCCGGATGATCCCCCGCATAACCACCAGATCAAGAGTACCAACTCTCGTAGGACCGAATGACTGGTGCAATGGAACTAAACAAACACAGATGGCAGTAAATATATTTACTGACAGCTCAAAAATGCGCACAGGGGTGGGAGCGGCAGTGTACTGTGTAGAGCCCGACATAAGGCAGCCGTACAAACTGCCGGACCACTGCAGAATCTTCCAAGCAGAGGTATTTGCTATAAGGAAGGCCGCAGAATTAGCCCTCGGAATCAACACTCATCACTCTCGAATCAACATATTTGTAGACAGCCAAGCGGCGATCAAATCCATGAGTTCCGATACCATCAAATCCAGAAATGCCCTGGCGAGCAGGGAAGCACTAGACGCTCTGTCCGACAGAAAGGAAGTGCGTATCTACTGGGTTCCAAGCCACCAGGGCATCGAAGGCAACGAGATGGCAGATGAACTATCAAAGGAGGGCGCCGGGCTGGGAGCAGAGCTCACTGAGCATATACTGATCCCACTACAAGAACTATACAGCAACTTAGAAAAACGATCCGCACTAACAGCGAGTCGCAGGTGGAAAGATACGGCAACCTGCAAAATTGCCAGAACCATGTGCGAGGCACGCTGCGAAAAACGAACCACATACATCCTTGCACACCCACGAAGTGTCTGCAGAACACTAGTAGGTATTCTTACTGGCCACTGCATGGTGGGAGCCCACGCAAAGAAGATGGGCATCACCATGGATGAAAGCTGCAGGAAGTGTAAGGAACCAGGCACCGTAGAGACCTTGGAACACCTTCTATGCACATGCCCCGCTATACTCAGATCAAGACATAAACTCTTAGGATCTCCGACGTTCTCGTCACTAAAAGAAGTAGCCAAAACCCCTCTTGAATCCCTTCTAAAATTCGTGAATACGACGCAAATCTTTAATAAATTCTCCTGACCCACACAGCCTCCACCTAACCGGTACCACTAAGGACCTGTATGGTCTATGTGAGACTTCTACGAGAGGCGACCGGTCTAACCTAACCTAACCTAACTCATTTCCGAACAAAAAAGGTTAATTTTTGAGAGACATTTTAGTCCGAAGAATAATACAAAAAAGTTTAATTTATGAGTGCCGAAATTGAACATTTCTACCCGAAATGGTTCATAAATGAATTCGAAAATGGTAGTTTTGATTCACTGGGTAGAATTAAGTTCCGAGTTTTTCTTTCAATCTTTTTAACACATGTTTTATGTCTTTTAATGATTATTTCTATATTTGTACTTAATGCTTTTAGATTTTTTGGGCATTTCGTACAATAAGCCTTGTTGAATTTCCTATCTTTTTTTAAATACTTCCAAGCTTTTGGGTACATGTCAGGCTGTTCATAATTCAATATATTTTTTAAAAAAGAATGCATTATAAACTAAAAATCATGTTTAACATACATTAAATACATCAGCCGCTTGTAAATGATGTTTTAACAAAAGAAAGCAAAAAGAAATGACTAATGAAAGGAATGAAAGCATACGCTTAAACGAGCTCAAATAAAGCAAAATGAAATAGAAGCCAGAGATAAGAAATGTTAAAAACGTTATTGAAATGTAAAAACGTAAAATTTTACAATTTTCAATTGTGGATTTATATATTTCTTAACTATTCGAGCAGTCGAATAATTCGAGTCAAAAAAACCGGTTTTCGAATTATTCGAAAATTGCGATTTTTAAAAAAACCGGTTCGAATAATAAAAAAAACGCGAAACGGTGAATAATTCGAACCGGTTTTGCATACCCTAAGTATTATTTATCAAAGTTCGTGTGGCATAACCACTGTTGACCAGTGTAACCGAACAACATGGAACAACAACGAAACATTGAGGCGAATGTTGTTCGCTGCAACAGTTGTTTATTACTAAGATACATAACTGCTATCATGAAGTTTGTAGATGCAAATACATGATGATTAAATTGTTTAATGTTTTTATTTGAATGAATTGGTGAACATTGTGAAATAAAAGAAATTTGCAATTTTTATATTTTGTTATCATTTGGTGACTGGTAGGCTTATTTTCTTTCATGGCTTCCAATAGAATGTGCAGATTTTAACACCAACTTGTCAAAACATTATCTGATTCTATCAATTCATGATTATGCATCAGAGCTGTAAGAGAATGCATTAATTTGTGGTTTGAAATCATTGATTGTGATTTGAAATTTCAAGTTCCAATAAATGATTTGAAAATGATTGCATTAATTTTTTAAAATCATTGATTAGGACTCCATGAATGCCCTTGAAAAAATGAATGGAATCATGTTTTTAAATCATTGATTGGGACTTGAAATATCAAATCACAATCAATGGTTTGAAAAAATAAATGCATTCATGGAGCCCCAATCAATGATTTAAAAAAATGACTCCATTCATTTTGAATATAAATCACATGATTTACAATCACAAATGATTGCAAATAAGCTAGAAATTGAGTCTTAAATTAAAGAGCCAAAATCTTTTTACGTTAGCAATGGAACTATGCAATGGGACCATAGGTGAAGTTGTTGAAATTGTCTATTACAATTGCGAAGAAGCCGATTTATAGAGGAATTTTCTTTGTGCATTATGTTCCAATTATTATGGACCCAAATTCAACAATTTAAAAGCCCTACTTACAGCGGCGGATCTGAAAAAAATCTTGGGGGGGGGGGAGAAATTATCAAAGACACACATTTTCGATTTGAGAGGATTTTGTCTTTTTACAAAAAGTATTGTACTTTTGAAATTATCGAATTGTTTAACCTTAAACCCGTTTATCGGGTCATATTGACCCGAAGCACTTTTTATTTACATTAAAAACATATTAAACATCAAAAATTAAAAAAATTACCATTTTATATGTTGAACTTTAATCTTTGCAACCAGAATGAACAAATTGTAGATATGTGACATATGTGCATAGCAGAGACAAAAAACTGGCATGTGCACTATACGTTTATCTGGGTCAAAATAACCCGATATTTTCTACCATACGATTTGTATGAAGGATCAGTTTTTGTAGTACTTTTTTCACTCCTTTTTGTTGTTGTGCAAACCTTTCTACATTTTTTGTAACGGTGAGCTCATTGGAAGTGAGAGACACCATTATTCTGTCGTTAGCGTATGTACAGGTCTGTTCCCATAATTGCAAGTTTGTGAAAACTTTCGAAAACTTGCACAAGTTTTTAATAATTGCGTTCCCATACACCAAAAACTTGCATAAGAGGGCGACAATTAGAGAGTAAAACATTTCCTCTCCTTGCGATAAGTTGCAAGTTTCTGCTACACGAATTTCGTGTAGTAAAAACTTGCAAGTTGTCATGTGTTGACAGAAATGTCAAAATTTGCGCTATAATAAAAAAAAATCGGGCCGACAAGACAAATATTCAAATTAATTGTTCGCCAGACACGTATAGCATATATATTTAATCAATTAGTTCAGCTAATTTATCAGACATCGTCGAAATCTTCAAAAAATTTTTTCGTTTAATTAGCCAAGTGTTTGTCCAACATTTGTTTGATCAAAAGTTGCAAGTTTTTACTTAAAAGCGTTCCCGTACTTTTTAGCAATTTTATTGCTCAGAGACAATTGTTTTGCTTACTCTCTTGAATTTTACAACTTGCAAGTTTTTGCTACAAAAGTATGGGAACAGACCTTACTTTTCATACTTATGTACACATACACGTACGAAAACAGCTTTTTATGTGGATCTGTTGTGCACGTCTTTTAGTATTTGCGTAATATGTATCATGCTAAAAATCAATTGAAAAAGCGATGCAACACTCCAATGAAACAATCAATAAGGCCGTGTGTTATTCGGAAACTTTTCACTCGTGGTAGAGAAGAAGTTACTGACTTGAATACAATTATGTTGAAATATAATTGTCATTTTTACTGTGCCAAATGGTCGATGATATTTTGACAACTCGATATTTTTACGTTTTAGATTTTGGTAGTGTATTAGCGAAAGAATTTAATCATTAAATGCATAGTGTGCCATATATGGCACAACCAAAAAATGTACCCCCATGTCTGAACGAGAGCAATTTTGGGAAAAATAATAAACCTTTTCGATTCGCAAGCTCACAAAGGTTTTTTTTTCTATTTTTGCTTGTGTCAAAAATTATCTTGCCGATTGTCAAAATTTATATTAGCCCCTGGGGCTACATGCATTTTTGACAGTCATATTCACCTCACATGTGCCAAATATTTTCATTCAGGTTGTCAAAATTTTATTATCCGAGTGAAAAGTTTCTGAATAGCACACGGCCAGACTGTCGAAATTTCGTCATCTGAGTGAATAGTTTCCAAATAGCACACGGTCGGTGCAACCATATATTTAAAGAAAAAAAACAAGTATTAAAATTAATATTTCATAAAATAACAGCACTTTTTAATCTTATCTCATTCAAAAATATAGAATTTCCATACAACATACACTACGGGTCAATATGACCCAGATAAACGGGATTTAGTTGTAAAACGGGTCTAAGGCTAAGAAGCATTTTTCCCAGACACATACACGCACATTTCCATATTTATTTGTTTCTCCCTTTTTCTGGAATAATATCTTATCGAAAAGTAAATAAAAACTTTAAATTTAACTAATTTTAAAATTAAGGTTGATTTATTAAAATTTTTCACGTTTATTCCATTATAAAAACATTGCACAATTATATTTTCAAGTTTGTGCAATAAAAAGTGATATTCGTCAAAAGTGGGTGATATTCGACAAAGGGGCGTGTCACTATTAGAAAAACACTGTATTTCAGTAAATATTCACACTAGCGTACTGAAATTTACAGTAGAAATACTGGGGTAGGCGGAATTATTACAAATTATGGTCTATAAAGTGGGCGTTATTTGATAAAGGGGTGTGGCAATATTATAAAACCTCTGTATGTCAAATAATATTGACACTAGGGTACTGAAATTTAGTACATGAGTAGGCACAGTTATTAAAAATTACGGTCAAGAAAGTGGGCGATATTCACAAATGGGGTGTGGCAATATTAGAAACACACTATATATCGAATAATATTCACACTAGGGAGCTGAAATTTAGTACATGGGTAAGCACATTTACTACAAATTTCGGTCAAAAAGGTGGGCGTTATTCAATTAAGGGGTGTGGCAATATTATAAAAATACCATATCACAGTTATTATTGACACTAGCGTACTAATATTTTGTAAGCAGGTAAGTGGGTAGATAGAATCATTACAAAAGTGGGCGAGATTGTACATAGGGTGTGGCACTTTATGGAAAGTACTATATATCGGTTAATATTGATATTTGGGAACTGAATTTTGGCACACGGCAAGGTAGAATCATTATAAAGTACGATCAATAAAGTGGGCGGGATTAAAAAATGGGCTTTGCACTTTAATAAAAATTGTAAAGAGAGAGAAATGGAAAATACCTAACAAACTCTCAAGAATTAATAAAACAAATTTTTTATGAAAAAGGTTTTATATATTAAATTTTCCTCACAAATACTATGACATAATTATTCTCTAAAAAGGAAGAAATAAAAAACTTTTTAACAAAAAAAAACCGACTTTAAAATCACTACAAAGCAAACAATAATTTTAAATAACTTTTCCCATTAATTTCTTGGTCAAATTTTAAAAGTTATTTATTCTATGTATTATAATATTAGAAATCATTTCATTTCCATGTTTTCTAATTTGTTTTATTATCATCAATATATTATCATTTTTATTATCATTAATCGTCGCAGTTTAGAAAAACTTCGCTCAGCTGTTGCTACACTAATAGGAAGCGTGGCAAAGATAGCAAACGTTTTAGAAATTAGTGGAAAAATGTCATTATCACAAAGAGTAAAAACGGTATGGATATCATTAACCTTAGTTTCGCTCGCCCATTTACTCTGCCAAATTTGAAGTTCATGAAATAATTGAATTGGAATTAGTTCCTTATTACCGTCACAAAATGGAATTATTATCTTTGAAAAGTTAACACACAAATTGTTTAACTTTTCATTGTTTTGTTTATCAATTTTGTTTGGCAGGATTTCGTTTTCATACAGCTTTTGGAAAATTTTTTTACATTACTACCATGAACTTGTCTTCCAGCAATACGAGGTATATTAATTGACATACCTAACCTCTCGTGTAATTCCTGCACATCTGCAAATATTGTCTTAAAATATGATTCTGCGTTTTCTCTTTTTTTATCAAGCAGTGATTTTTAAGTTATTATTGAACGTTCTGCTGTATTCTTATAGAGGTCTGTTTTTTGCAAGATGCTATTTAAAACTTTAAAAAAACTTGAAGTCACTACCTCGACGTAAGAGTTTATTTTATAATTATATTTTGTTTTTTTCAGATGACTACAGATCACGTTATTCTACAAGCAAAATGGTCCTACTCTTCTCGCATCGCTTCATAAAAATGTCACCTAAACGCAAATGACGTCACAAAACAAAAAAAGAAACAAAGAAAATAAAATTTTTTTTTATATATTTTAATAATTGTTGAAATTAATAAAAAAAACTTTATATCAATATCTCTGACCTGTTTTTTGTAGCATTCTTTAAAAAAACGCCTTCAAAATCGCTTATGTATACATAAAAGTACCCTTAAAGTGTGGGCACAATTATTTACTTCAAATAAAGTATTAAAAAGTAAAGTATTTAAAAGTTCTTGGGGGGGGGGTAATTACCCCCTTTACCCCCTGCCCCCCCTTGTATCCGCGCCTGCCTACTTATTTCTCCCGCGATAGTATCATTCAAAAAAGGATCAAAAAATTTTACTCGCAAGCAATTTCCACCACAACTTGCTTAAGCCATTAGGATCTATGGGGATTAACTCTCGATCAAGCAGTTTTCGATATTGGGGAAATGGAATTTGCGTTAGAAATGGCATATGTTGTATTATCCTGGGTTCGTAGCATCAGTACCGGCTATTCCTTATAAGTAATAAGAAAATGAATAAAATTAAAGGATTGGTAAATACAAGGTGGCGCAAAAATAACCTTCCGATGTTTTTTGGCTGTAATTTAAAAAAAAAATGAAAAACTTTGATTCTTCTTGTGGATTATTTTTATTTGGTCTTTTAATTTTTTTTACGTCAAGTCGAGAATATGATGTCATGTAAATGGCCGCCGCCACAGTTGATTGTCATTTGAGCCCTTTTTATGGCATTTTCCATCACTTCGGCCAAAACTTCCGGCGATAGGTCCTCACATTCTTGACGGATATTGTCTTTAAGAGCTGCAAGAGTCTGAGGCTTGTTGACATAAGCCCGCGACTTCAAAAAGCCCCACAAAAAGAAGTCTGGAGCGGTCAAATCAGGCGATCTTGCTGGCCAGTGCAAATCGCCAAATCAGGAGATTAGGCGCCCGGGAAATGCATCCTTCAGCATATCGGTTGTGGCACGTGCAGTGTGTGTCGTTGCACCGTCCTGTTGGAACCACATGTTTTCCAATCCCAATTCATCAAGTTGCGGCAAAAAGAACTCGTTGATCATTGCTCTGTGGCGCTCACCATTCACAGTAACCGTTTGGCCCGCGACGTCTTCGAAGAAAAAAGGTCCGATGACTCCTCCAGCGAAAACAGCACACCATACAGTGACTTTGAGCATGTGTAATGGCTCTTCGTGGGTTACACGCGGATTTTCAGTGGCCCTGAAGCGTAAATTTTGCTTATTTACGTACCCGCTAAGATGGAAATGGGCCTCACCACTCATGATTATTTTTGATGAAAAATCATCTTCCTCTTGGTGGTGATTAAGGATGGCTTGAGCGTATGTTAGACGCGATTGGCGGTCAACAGCTAACAGCTGATGCACCGTCTGGACTTTGTACGGAAACATCTTCAAATCTTGAACCAAAATTCGCTCTAAAGACCGTCGACTGATACCCATTTGCGTGGCACGTCGTCTGGTCGATGTCAACGGCGCTTCCATGACATCCTCGGCTACAGCAGCAATATTCTCTGCAGAACGGCTACTCCGGGGTCTGCCACGTCTGGCAGCATCTCGTCTTGTGCCAGTCTCTTCGAGGCGAGCGGCTAAACGTCGCAGTATTTCACCAGTAGGCGTTGGACGGCCAGGAAATCTGCGGCGAAATTCAGGTTGTGCCAAAGTCACCGACCGATTATTGGTCAAATAAATAGTCAGCAATATTCCGCGTTTTGGAGCAGTGTAGCGTAACATTGTTTATTAACGTGTATTTCGCATGTGTTTACTACACAAATGTCAAAACAGAACTGACATTAGGGGCCAATCGCAAAATTTATAGCATTTTCTGATAGGAGGATTACTTTTGCGCCACCTTGTACATTAAATAGTTTTTTTTTTTTTTTGTAGTTGAATGTTAATGAGATCTGGTAAGTTTATTGGGCAACTTATTGGGTTACAACTTAACTTATTTTTTTCATGTTAATTTTTGTTCGTTTGTTTTTTAATTTCAGTTTAGAAATGTTTCAATAACATATTTAAAAAAAATATCTAAGATAAGTCTTCTCAATTTTTGTGGACGAGCAGTGAATGTCGGCAAAATTTTTCTTCTCAAAAACAGCCATGATTTTAAGCCGGATTCCGGTAGGAAATGCTCCGACATAATTGCTTGTATTCACCCAGCAGAAAAGTGGACCAAATTTGAAATAGTTCTAAACTAGTTCCAAAAAGGACCAGTACTAGTTCCTCTACAATACCCTTTAACATTGAACGAACTGACGCTTTTTGCGGGTTGATGTCATAGGAAAAGACAATTGTCCCCAGAAACACTCCTTTTTCCCCTTATTTGAACTAGTTGCAATAGGAACATTTTTAAACTGGTTGCTTTTGCAGTAGCCTGAAAGTGGTTCTTTTTTAACTAGTTTTAAAGTGAACATATTAAAATTGTAAAAATTTAGTGCAACGGAAAGGTCCTAAAGATCTCATTTGTACCTACCATCTTTTCCATCCACATTCCAGAAAACATTTTGTATATAAAAATTTTTTTTTATTATTTTTTCTTGTGCGCAGCATATTTTAAAAAGTAGCCAGAACGCGTTTATTTTTTTCAGCAATACTTTTGAAAACAAAAGCAAAGATAACTGTTCTACACTGAACGCCTTTTGTACTTTTTCAGAGCTACTGCGAACTGCACTAGAAATGAACTAGTTCACTTTTTCAATTGACTCCAAAATAACTGCTGGGCACTTAAAATTTTTTAGATACAATATTGTGATGTATCTTAAATACATTTTTTTAATGACATATATTTTTTTTTATTATTGTGTTTCTTTTTAATAATTTTATTAAGACCATGTTTTTTCCCAGATTCCAAAGTTTGGTGGACCAGAACTAAGTTATCGACACTTATCGACGGTTTCTTACTATAAAAATCTTAAACTGTAGGTTTTTAGTAAGCAGATACTAGCTGCTAACCTGGGTTTAACGAACAAAAGAGTGAATGCATATTTATACCCATGCGTACTAGAGTGTCCCTTATTTTGCGATTTTTGGAAATGTCAAGGGGCTGCAAGGTTTTTTTATGCGTTTTTATATTCTAAGAACGAAACTAAAAAAAAATTTTTTTTTACGACAATGTTTACCCGTGCCAATCGGGCCCGAAAGTTTCGAGAAAATGCCCATATTAGACCATATTTGCACAAATTAAAAAAAAAATCTTTTCTCTGCTTTTTATAAATGTTTTAAATTTTTTGGAACACATACATAAGAAATATGATATCTACAAAGTTTTTTTATAGTGGGCGTGGTTACCGCCCCTGCTGCGTCGAAATTTCTCCCGCAGCCTTTTCCCACTTTTTCATGAAATTAGTGCAATTTAGGTATTAATATCAACAATAAATAAATACATTTTTATTATGCTAAAAGTTTGATTACATTTCATTAAATTCACATTATGTACTTACAAAAATTAACAATAAATTAAAAAACTAGTATTTTAACCTGCGGCGGGCGCGCAACAAGCTAATACCTACAAGCAGTCTTATTGCGGCTTTTCAACCGAAATCATAGTTTTTTTTATAAATAAAAATTATCAAAAACCAAAAATGTATGCCCCTGGAGGGTTAAATTATAATAAGAAATACAAATTAATTAAAAAAGACAGACCCTTATTTGGAGCGTTTATGCTATTCATTATTATCGGAATCCGTCAAGTCTGTATTTTTGTAGTTCTACTAAACATCAAAGTCTGGTTTGAAGCTACTAATAGCATAAAAGCTCCAAATCAGGATCCGTCTTTTTTAAAAGATTTGGTCGCATACAAGACAATTAACAAAAAAAATATCCATTGCTGCAAGTCAAAAATTTGGTCGGTATCTTTGGTACCTTGGCGAAGAACTTGTAGCACTCGCTTTTTTCGATGATGCAGTTTCTATTGAGAGAAAACGCAGTATGGTGACAGCATTGCAAGTTCAGAAGTTTCCATGTAATCATCCAATCGCAAACCCAAATTCTTTAAATGAATGGACAAAAAAGATTTAGATTGTTTTGCATCTTGTCGAACAACAAATCTATTTCGTAGGTTTATTATGACATGCAATTTTTTAAAATATGATTCTGACGAATGGGAAAAAGATGAAGAATACCAGAGAGTAAAAAATTATTTTAAAGATCTTTGTATTGTAAATGATGTTGCGGAGCGTGGGGTACAACTTGCTCAAGAATTTCTCGAGCTTACAAAATCAGAAGCGCAGCTACAAAACCTACTTATTGTGGCCCAAAATACTCGAAAAATATACTCGAACTGTCAAAAAAAAAAAAAAAAAATACATGCTCTTAAAAAAACTTATAATTAATTTGTATTTCTTATTATAATTTAACCCTCCAGGGGCATACATTTTTGGTTTTTGATATTTTTTATATATATAAAAAAAAACTATGATTTCGGTTGAAAGGCCGCAATAAGACTGCTTGTAGGTATTAGCTTGTTGCGCGCCTGCCGCAGGTTAAAATACTAGTTTTTTAATTTATTGTTAATTTTTGTAAGTACATAATGTTAATTTAATGAAATGTAATCAAACTTTTAGCATAATAAAAATGTATTTATTTATTGTTGATATTAATACCTAAATTGCACTAATTTCATGAAAAAGTGGGAAAAGGCTGCGGGAGAAATTCTTAAAATATAAAAACGCATAAAAAAACCTTTCAGCCCCTTGACATTTCCAAAAATCGCAAAATAAGAGACACTCTAATGCGTAATGCACACATTGTCATAAAGAATATGTAATATTTTTATTTTTTTATTTTTTTTTATTTATTTTAATTATAAAGGAAATTCCTAAATGTTATATAATAAGAAAAAAATGTATTTCTTTAATTAAAAACATGTGCTCTAATAGGGCTAATTGGAACTTATATACAAGATTGAATCGATCTACGACGAGTCGGTCCTGAGTTTTAGATGCTTTGCTAATTTTGTGTGGGAGGAGGGCGTGGCAATTTATTTTTAAACGTACACATATATTTTATATTCTTCTAAAGCTTTGATATAGCTTCAATAAAAAGAAAAATAACGTTTTAAATTTTTGTGTTATATGGTAGGTAGGCGTGTTTGTTGGCGGATTTGCAAAATTTTTTGTTAGTGCTCTTATATAGTTCATTTCAACTTATGTATCTACCAAATTTTATTGGTATACGACTACTAAATCTTAATGCTATGCAAATATCGTATAAACAGTATGGGAGGTGGGCATGGCAATTTTTTTTTAAATCTACATATATATTTCAGATACTTAAGTGAGTTGTTTTGATGTAACTTCAATACGAAAAAAAATATAGCATTTTAAAATTTTGTGTTATATGAGAGGCAGACATGTTTGTGGGCGGATTTCAAAATTTTTTGCACTACTTCTAATAGAGGTAATTCCAACTTATGTACCAAATTTTATTGCTCTACGACGACTCCTTCTATTTTCTTCCAAACTTTGTATGGGATTAAACCACTGTGCAACGTACGAACTTATGTGGCCAGCTAGCAAACGTTTGCTAAGCGACTGCTACGACCTAGTTTGTATAGATTAGTACATTTTGTATGTATTTTTTTTCCACAAAGACTCTTTAAAAAGAATTCCCCACAGAATTCCACAATTCGAAGAAACATCTAAAGTAAAGTGGATATTTAAAGATTCATGTCTTAAATCGTACCTGCAGCCGAAGTTTATGGTTCCAGCCATTATACAATTATGCAAGGTAGGAGTGACAATGTCTTCGTCTTGGACCAACTGTCAAAAATAGTATAAATTAGAGAACGAAAATAGTAGAAAAGAAAATTGAATGTTAAATATACAGGCAAATGACAGTCGGTGCAAGACACTCGTGAGAAAATAACCAGTTGTCACTCCTACATTGCATAATTGTATCATGGTTCCAGCAAGGTGGATGTTTTTGTTACAAGTCATCTGAGTTTGTTTTGCACCAGAAGCAAATTTCAATTATTCTCTTTACTAATTTTCCACTTTCCATGAAATAATTTTTGATTTTGTTTATTAATTGAACCTTGCTTTCAACTTAATGCTGTGTGACAAATATTTTCTTTGAGTAGTACTATCCAAATATTTGAGTAGTTCCCATGAGCTTAAATATTTCTGATGGCCCTAAAAACGATTCAGTTCCTCCGGACATAGACTTCGAAGAATCTTTGGTCCCCATATACTAAAAATAGAAGTAAACAGAACTTTCATGAATCAATTCATACCAACTGTAGGTTAATTTTTTTTTTTTTTTTTTGTTTTTTGTAATTTTGTAAGAAATTTTGTACAATAGTTAATATAAACATTTATTTTTTTATTAAAATAACTTGAGTCTTCCATAACAATAAAGAAATTTTATGTTATTTTTATTGTATGTAAAGAGACCGGTTCTGTTAGACTGTCAAACTTAACCCAGTCTACAGTAAGAATTGTCTTTTTTTAGATTTTAAGCTTATCTTTATTCTTAGTATTAATTTTCGTGGAATCGATGCAAATAGAATTTTGATCGACATTTGAATTCACCTTTCGACAGATTACATTCAACTTTCAACAACAGATTAAAACACTTTAACTTTGAATTTGCATTATTTTTATTTTTAATATCATATTAAAAAAAATAAACAATATTCACAATAAAAAAAAACAAAAAAAAATTAAAGCAAAATTTCTACTAGATTACCATTCAGCTTAGAGAGGTCTGCAAGTACCCATGCGTACCATAACAACATCTGAAAAAAACAATTATTTTCGATTATTATACAATCAAACATTTTTATATAAAACTAACACTATCAAAGTTAGTTATGGTGAAAAATGTTGTGTTAAGTAACTGAAATGAACTCACTTTGCCCACAGCGTTGGGCGCACTGAAGGCGCCCGTTGTTGTGATAGTTTAGCGTATCGCTACCACAGACTGGATTATATTCGGAGGTCGTGGCGCAGGATTGTAAGCAGGCGAGATATTGTGGTGATGGTGTGGTCACGGTATTAGCAGGTGAAGCCGTTGTTGAAGGTACGGCGATGGGATTACTCCCCGAATTTGAAGGAAAGAATGGAGTTGTAGGATTAAAGCCAGATCCTTGAGGCTGTGGCTGCTGCTGTTGATTAGGTACTGGCACAAACAATTCACTCCAGTTGACTTGTGGGCGTGCCAGAACAACCGACAGCAGACAACCTGTTTATGAGGAAAAAATTAAATTAAATTTTGTCTGCACCACTTGTAAAAGTTAAAAACTCACCGATTATCACAAAAGCTTTCAGGGCGCACATATTAAAAACAAAAAGAAAATATTTAAAGAAATTTTTCCGTTATGTCTTGCTTTATTCTTAACCTCTCTTCACGGTGCTCAATCGCAATTTTCTTCAAATTTAATTGAACAAGTTTATTTATACAATTGCTTCATAATATTTTCCAGCTATAACTTTGTTGTACTTTTTTCGCTGTTCTTTATCAGCATTTTTGAGGTTGAGTTTAGGAGCTATTTGGATTTTTTTGAATAGGCTCTATGTGGGTTCTTGACTTTGAAGAGAGCTTAAGAGAGATTAAGAGAAACAAAGAGAGATTTCTGATAAGATTTAAAATAAGCATTTCGCACAAAATTAGTTTCTGTTCAACACAAAGTTGTTAATTCTTGTGAAAAACTAAAAAAACAAGATTTTGCAAATGTTTGCAAAAGGCAACAAGCTGGAGCTGCTGGAACTTATGCACGCACAGACATTTCCTACGCAAATGTCTGATTTCAGTACGCAAAAACAAAATTTAAAAACTTACGTAATGATTGCATTTATTAACACTTTATTGAACAAATAAAAGCTCCGATATGATCGCTTATTCGAGCATAAATGTCACGATTCGGGCCTGAACTATTGCATTCTTTCTCTCTGCCTGAGTTTGTCTAGTTGTGAGTTATATGCTAGTATATATTATTATATAGGTGATTAACGGGAACAACACTTTCGTTTTTTCTATTTTCACTGAGTCAAATTTTTAAAAAATTAAAATTTTCAATGATTTTTTTTTAATATAAGGCATGAATATTATTTAAAGACGCTAATTTTTTCTGATAATTTAAACTTCGACCCAGACATGAAAATATAAAACATCTTAAATTATTTAATCAAATAATACAACAAATGTTTGAATCTATCTTATATAGGTGTGGCAGCCGTGGCGCAGTGGATAGAGTGAGTGACCCACACGCCAGAGTAAGTTTTTCAATTGAATTAATTTTTCTGTTAGGTCGTCATCTCTCTGTAAACAATGGCAAACCTCAGAGAGTAATTTTAATGCCATGTAAAGCTTCTTGAGAACATTCAAATTAGCCGTTCGGAGCCGGCATAAAACAATTAGGCTTAGTTCTCGATCAATTGTGTACAAACATTTAATAACACGCACAACACAATTTGATTATAAGAAGATTGGTCAAAGTCCTTTCAAGGCCTGAAATGGCCAGTTTATTTATATATATATATACAATGGGTGTTTTTTTTAGGGGTTTGTTTTTCGAATAGAGATAAAACTGGCATTTTGTGGTCAAATCTGGCAACTCGAATGTCATTTATGTTCAGTTTGGTTTGCCATTTCATCATGAACACGTTGACAAAAGAACAACGCTTGCAAATCGTACCACAAGCTCCGTCCATTTTATGGTCGACATAATCGTCCATCATAGCAATTAATTCGGTTAACCATGGGTCGTTTTACCACTACGTTTACTCTATGTGATAATACGCATCCGCAGAGACGTCAAACAGTGCGCACCGAAGAAACAATTGCCGCTGTAGAGCAAAATGTTGAAGAGGACCCGAATGAATCGATTCGCCACCGTGCACAGCAATTGGAGCTTTGTCCATCAACTTTATGGAAGATTTTGCGCAAAGATCTTGGCTTGCGACCTTACAAGATCCAGCTTGTGCAAGAATTAACGCCGCGAGACCATGCAATGCGTCGTGATTTTGGTATATGGGCCGAAAATGAGATTGATCTCGATGCTGATTTTCATCGCAAAATTTTGTTCAGTGATGAGGCTCATTTTTGGTTGAATGGCAACGTCAACAAGCAAAATTGCCGCATTTGGAGTGAAGAGAATCCACATGAGATCCTTGAGACGCCATTACATCCACAAAAACTGACTGTTTGGTGTGCTCTATGGGCTGGTGGAGTCATTGGGCCATACTTCTTCCGAAATAATGCTGGAGAGTCAGTTACCGTTAATGGAGACCGGTATAGAGCCATGATAACCGACTAGTTTGTTCCCGAATTGGATGGCATGAATGTGGATGAGTTGTGGTTCCAACAAGACGGCTCTACATGCCACACAGCGCACGTCACAATCGATTTATTGAAGGAAACATTCGATGAGCGCATAATTTCGCGGAATAGACCTGTCAATTGGCCCCCAAGATCGTGTGATTTGACACCATTGGATTATTTTCTTTGGGGATATGTGAAGTCTCTCGTCTACGCCAACAAACCAGAAACGTTAGGGGACTTGGAGGCCAACATTCGTGGCGTTATTGCCGACATACGGCCCCATATGCTCGAAAAAGTGGTTGAAAATTGGACCTGTAGAATTGGCTTTATTCGATCCAGCCGCGGCGGCCACATGCCCGAAATCATATTTAAACATTAATGGCATAAAATTATCCTTTCAATAAAGCCAAGTTGATGGACATTAAAACGATTTTCTTGTGTTTTATTTCAATTCGAAGTTCTATACCTCTAAAAAAAACACCCTTTACTAGCTTTCTCCCGGCGCACGTTGCTGTACCCAGCAACTATAAGGGAACGTAATAAGTATATTCAAAACTTTTCTGAGACGCAAATCTTGACACCGCTGTCATTCTCTACTGCCCGTTACTGTTTACTAGTATGTAGCAGGACATCACCAAATAGTAACTCCATTCTGAGTTTGTATGTAAGTACTATACTGTTACTGTTACTTCCAAAGCTATTCGATACTAAAAATTGTAATTGTATGGGTGGAGCTTCACCCCCTTGTTTAATGCTCGTTCCAGTTTTCTAGTAGAAGGACATCGCCAAGTGGTAATTCCATTCAGTTTCATTGTGTTGCGATAAATGTCGAAGTCGATGTGCAGAGCAATCTATTTTCGAACAAATGTACTCAAACCGGATTTTCTCGGATTTCCAATTTTCCTGGAAATTTTCCGGGATTTTCCTACATAGTGTCCTTCCTGGACACTCCTCTTTTATATAAGTTAACACATGACTCTCATTCTCAACCTAATTCTGAAGAAGTAATCTAAGGGCATTAAAAAGAAGCAAACAATATAAAAAGCTTGCGTTAAAAAAAGGGATTTTGAGAAGATGCCGAACTTGCTGGTCAATGGCCAGTGTACAGCAGCTAATTTTTTTATGCTGCCGGAAATCGAAAACATATGATTTTGACAGAAGAGCTTAAAGCTTTGGCTGTGTTCAGTGCGATCCATCGTAGTACATTTCAGAACACCACTTAATTTCAATGGTACATTGCATGCTATTGTAGTACGGAACTCCATTTGCTTTAGAACAAAAACAAGGAATACTGATGACACACATATAGTTTCCATATCATACTACAATTGGTACTACATGTCTGTCTAGGGTAAGAGAACCCAGCTGCAATATAAAGTTCACACTCAAAATGAATTTGTTGGTAATTGAACTATTATCTTATCTTTAAGTTTTATATAAAAGGATTGGCACAACCGTTTCTAATGAAGTGGCCGAACAAATAAACTTTGCGAAGGAGATCCTTAATATCACTGAGGTAGGAAAGTGGTCTTCCGCGACATCACTTAAGGCTCAAAACAGATGCAATTGTTATGCTGATTCGGAATCTTAATACAGCGAAAGAACTGAACCCGACTGCATATTTTTAATCTTTACAATAATACTGTAGATTGCATTTTACTAAGCGGTGTGATTAACTGGCCCGCGAATTATTATACTAAAAATCCAGTTCAGCCCATGGGAAACATTTTTTACATTTAAAACGCTACATTTTCAAGATCCGGTCTCTGTAATTTGCTATGACTATTAATAAGAGCCTTGGACAGTCTTTAAGAAAAGTTGGAATAAACCTTCAAGCCCTAGTATTCGCACACGACCAATAATATTTGGCATTAAGTCGAGTCCGCTCTTTTGATGTCGTACAACAATAAAGGTTTCACAACATCAAATGGTAGTTTACACAGAAATATATTGAAAAGTGACAAAAGCTCTAATAATAATAAAAACAAAGCAATCTTACTCTAGATTTTTTTTTCTCATTTTGGCGTTTTAACTCCATACGGGCTTACTAGTTATAAATAACAACTTAGTTTAATTAAGAGTATTTTGATTAAATTGAATTTAATTTCATTATCATCATCATTAAAACATGCTCTTCAATTTAAATTTATGTATCATGTAAAAAATAAATTATAGCTCTTGAGGTTGACATGTTTTGCATACCTTACGAGTATTTCAAGTATACATGGCAAAAAATTTAAAAATTCCCAACAAAAATGCGCTTAATGTGGGTATATTTTAAATACCTTTCAATTTATCTGTCCATCAAAGAAAAACCATTGCTCAAAACAGACACCCAAATCCATTATCTCATTAACACAACTCAAACGCAAGTTGCTTTTACTAAAAGGGACAGGTAAAACATTTTTTTTTGTCTAGCATGAGGAACATGACAAAGGAATTCATTTAATTTTTTTTTTTAAATTTTAATAAAAATTAATTATGGAGCAGCAGTCAAACGCAGCATTCAAAGCAGGAAGCTTTTCAAGAAAAATGTTGCAAAATTTTTCGGTAATCTAAGGATTATCACCATTTAATAGACAATTAGACGAAAAAAAGCAATTACACCACAACCCCGGGCTAACAAGGGTTCGGTTCATGTCGCAAATAGTTGATTTTTTAAAATATCAAAGTGCATATATTGGCTATGGTTCATTGGAGGGATTTCCAAACAGTGATTTTGAAGAGTGCAACAACAATTACAACAAAAAAGCCAACAACAACACATCGTTGGATATGTGGTAAAATAAGGAATTATTAATATAAAAAAAAAACACAAACAAAAAGCAGTCGATGCTATTTAACATAAAGAAATAAGGCACTTTTGGGAAACATTTTATTACACAAAAAATGCTTAGAATTTGTCAAAATATAAGTAGAAATTAAAAAAAATATTTTTGATATATTTCATTTTGGCCAAAAAATGGCCAAACTCAAAAATCTGTTAATGTCAAAATGTTTTTTTTTTTTAATTTGTACTTATATTTTGACAAATTCTAAGCACTTTTTGTATAAGAAAATTTTTCCCTAAAGTGCCTTATTTTTTAATAACAAATCGTTTAAGTATTTACATTAAATATTTTTTGGACCCACTTTTGCTGATAAGGGTTAACTTTTTAGAAAAATTTACACTTTACAAAATAGTTTTACACTAAGGGAAATAACGCATATTAGCATTATCCATGGTGGCGTCCGTGGCGTAGTTGGTTAAAGTGCGTGGCCGCTATGTCAACGAACTTTGGAAACCCAGGTTCGAATCCCAGCAGCGACAGAAAATTATTTGAATTAAAATAATTTTTCTGTACGGCCGCCACCTCTCTGCAGACAATGGCAAACCTCAGAGAGTAATCAAAATGCCATGTAAAGCTTCTTGAGAATAAGAACATTTCGTTCATCGCCGTTCGGAGTCGGCGTTAAGCCTGTAGGTCCATTTCTCGGTCAATTGTGTACAAACTTAATAACACGCACAACACAATTGATCATAAGAAGCTAGGTCAAAGTCCTTTCAAGGGCTGAAATGGCCAGTTATTTATTTTTTTTTTTTTTAGCATTATCCACGCCTGAGTATAAATTTTATTTAAATATTTAAGTTAAGTGGTTAAATCAAATATTTTCCTTACAACACGTTTTTTTCCCGTATTTAAATTTTATTTATACCACACACTTACACACATATTCCATACAGCTCAAATAGCCGACAAGCAGCAACAGCATCGCACTCTGTTCCTGCAGTTTATTTCTTGCAGTTGCAGGTTTCTTATAGTTCTCGTTTAGTTTTTGTTGCAAGGGTAGTATAGCCTGGATGTTTGGACAAGATTATTTGTGAGTGCGATTGGGGATCGCATAATAAAATTGTGTAAGGTTAGAGCCTGAACAGAATCAAAAATCGTTACCACCGCCGATCTTTGTTGTTGGAAAATACATGCAAAATGTAGAAAAAAACACAGCTCTTTTATCGCAACGATATATCGCACAATTAGAATTTATTCTATTTCTTCTCTTGCGACCGACGATTCTCTCTCTGAGTACCATTAGTGTTGCCATATTTTTGCTAAGAATTGGCTGTGTTTCATGAAATTTGCTTAGTTTTTTGTTATCTTCTGACGTTTCTTGTTTGTGTGCGGTGTATTCACCCAATTGAAGAGTCCAATACATTGAAATGAAATAGAAAAAATAAATAAAAAAATAGTAAATAAAAGCAACTTTGAATCGTCAGTCGCAATCGTTTCATTCTGGACGTGTTCTCTGCGATCGACGACCAGAGAGGATCGTCGGTCGCAACGATATTTGATTCTGTTCGGGCTCTTAGTGTAACAACCGGACATTTTCTCACGAATGTCTTGCACCGATTGTCATTTGCCTGCATATTTTTCTTTTTATTTTATTTTCTAATTTTTCTTTCTCTAATTTATACTATTTTGACATTTGGTGCAATAATATTGCAACAACTGTCAAAAATAGTATAAATTAGAGAACGAAAAAGTAAAAAAGAAAATGAAATATACAAGCAAATGGCTTTAAATGGATGCAGCTCTTGGGAATTATTCAAATATATTGTTTTTTAATTTTAATATTTATACCCCTACGTTTAAAAAACGGGTATATTAATTTTGTCACTCCGTTTGTAACGACCATAAGGAGGCGTGGCAGGTATAGAAAAGTATATATATTCTTACTTGTTCACCTTTCACCGTTAAAAAAGGCTTCAAGTAAACCAACATATTTCAATGTCAATCTGCATGATTTTGTAACAATCAACACTAGTTTGTTTTTCAAAAAACTGAATGTTTTGACTGAGTTTTTAAAACTTCACCCTGGTGAGTGGCTTAATAACAGCGCATACGTTAGTGGTCTTCAAATGGTCACTCAGCTCAATGTTATTAACGATTCAGCAGAGAGAAGTGTAGCTTTAATAACTGAATTTAATTATTCAATTGCGTCAAAAGAAGAGCAAAAACAATATTTGCTGCAAGTGGTAGATAACCATAGAAAAAATTTGAAAAACATAACAAAAAATCATATTTTTAAAAAATAAATTCAGGAAAAACAAATGTTTGTAGGGGTTTTTATTATTTTTTTCATGTTATGGTCCAAAAATTATACAGTAAGTTATATAGCAAGAAACCTTAAGCTCCGCACAAAAATACAAAATTACAAACAAAATGTCACTGGAACAAAATAAGAAAAAATAGTATGTGGAAATACGATAATTTTGACCAAACAGTTAAATTGCATTTTCAAAGCTCCGCCAAAAAATATCAGATGCATTTTTTAAAAAAATAAAAAAAAATGAAAATAGCTTAGATTATTATAAATGATTCTTCATCACAATCTATGCAACATGTGTTTCGGTTTGGACAACATATTATTCAGTATGATCTAAGTCATAAATAGCTCCAAAATTACCTTTAAACGATTTCAGCAAGATCTAGAGGTACAATTTTTTTGGGTCTTAAGACATTTTTGGTCTCATTAGGAATGGAACTTTCAGAAAATGGACGCGCACCGAAGAAAAAAAGACTCATAATTTTCCTCATATATTTCTGAACCGGTCTAATGTACACTGTGTATGAAATTTAACCAAATCTAGTGAAACCACCTCTCACCTCCCATACAAAGTAACTTTATAAAAAAAAGTTGGTTGTGCCGTGGACACACCCGTAGGTTTTGACGTGACGAAGTTTCTTGTTGTTGTTGTTGATGTTGATGTTGATGTTGAAGTTGATGTTGATGTTGATGTTGATGTTGATGTTGATGTTGATGTTGATGTTGATGTTGATGTTGATGTTGATGTTGATGTTGATGTTGATGTTGATGTTGATGTTGATGTTGATGTTGATGTTGATGTTGATGTTGATGTTGATGTTGATGTTGATGTTGATGTTGATGTTGATGTTGATGTTGATGTTGATGTTGATGTTGATGTTGATGTTGATGTTGATGTTGGTGTTGATATTGATGTTGATGTTGATGTTGGTGTTGGTGTTGATGTTGGTGTTGTTGTTGATGTTGGTGTTGGTGTTGGTGTTGGTGTTGGTTTTGTTGATGTTGATGTTGATGTTGGTGTTGGTGTTGGTTTTGGTTTTGGTGTTGGTGTTGGTGTTGGTGTTGGTGTTGGTGTTGGTGTTGGTGTTGGTGTTGGTGTTGGTGTTGGTGTTGGTGTTGGTGTTGGTGTTGGTGTTGGTGTTGGTGTTGGTGTTGGTGTTGGTGTTGGTGTTGGTGTTGGTGTTGGTGTTGGTGTTGGTGTTGGTGTTAGTGTTGGTGTTGGTGTTGGTGTTGGTGTTGGTGTTGGTGTTGGTGTTGGTGTTGGTGTTGGTGTTGGTGTTGGTGTTGGTGTTGGTGTTGGTGTTGGTGTTGGTGTTAGAGTTGGTGTTGTTGTTGAATATGGAGTTGGTGCTTTTCTTTTAGCTTTTTTTTTTGCTTCCCCATTGGTTGTGCTCTAATTTCAATTAATCCAGCAAAAGTGATGCATATGCGTCACATTAGACGGTTCCCTAAGGGTCTTTGATACGCCCTCGTTTTCGTTCCTTAAAATTTACCGTTGCACCAGTAGTCACATAGTTAAAATTCCATGCAACGTTTTTTCATGGTTGTAGCATTTTTACTGCATTATGTGATTGCATCCCTGAAATCATGACAACAAGAATTTTTTTTATAATTTAATTGTGAAGCGTAATAACACATCCATGCTTTCGTAAAACAAAATTTACCCTATCACTCCTCCTGAGTGAGTAATAATTCCATACAACGATATTACATTTCTGTTACATAAGCTGCTATATTCAAGAACTGACGACGCCGGAATTTTTTTTTTCATTTTTGTCGTAAAGCCATGTATAAAACCTTCATTGTCCTTTTTAAACTTTTATCGTATGTTATATACTCATTGAATAAAAATTCAATGCAACGCCGCTGCATGAATGTTGCGTTATCGATCTTTGAGCGGCTCTCTCAGCGTCCCCATGATGTCGGAAATTTTTTGTCTAACTTTGTTGTGAGGGCTTACAGTAGGCTTTTATTGGCGAATTGTATTTTTAATCCTAGCACTAATACTCAGCGAGTAATAATTCCATGTAACAAATTTTCAGTTGTGTTGCTTAAAAAGTTCCCCCTGCGACCGGATGATGTTTTGAATTTTTGTTTTGTTTTTATAATGAAGTGAAAGAATTAACCTTTACGGTCGTACCATTTTTTAATCATAGCTCTTATACTCAGCGAGTAACAATTCAATGCAACGCAGATGAATTTTTAAAAAATTCAGTTTTCAACTTTTTTGGAAACCTGAGCAGTACAACGTAACTTCGTCACGTCAAAAAATCAAAGCGACTATCTTCTGTTAAAACTATGACGAAAATGTTTTTACAAATAAAAATTTCTCTGACTGCTTAACTCTTTCAGTCACAGTATCCAATATAATGGACAAGAGAGTTCAGCATGTTCAAAGAATTATTGTTTTACAGAGATTAGATTGTTTGATTTTTCTGCGCTGCTACTAGTTGGAGTGCTCATTTAGCTCTCTGAGAAAAATATTTTATTTATTATAATTAAATATTTTTTGATTTTCTAAATGAATTTTTTGGTGAGGTCTTGTAGTAAAGCACGTGAGCCTCAAATTCAAAGCCGAAGGGAAGTGTTTTAAAATAAAAATTTTTCCTATATGTAAATAAATTGAATAATTTTTGTTCTTATAATAATAAAGTTAAATAAAATATTATTTTCGCTTTATAAATAAATTAGTCATTTTCTGGAATTTGTGGTACCTGTAGTACCAATGTACCATATATTTGACATGGTTTTCCGGCCCGGTGAGATATACAATCTCCAACTTTTTTACAGATTCACGTTCAAGGACCTCAGATTACTATATATACAAATTTTCAGATTTTGAGCTCAACGCTACGATTTCCGTGACTGAAAGGGTTAAGACTTTGAATATACTTTGGTTTGGCCGTGGGGTATTTTAACTGCGGCCCAATCGAAGATCATTTCTTGCTAGTTTTTTTTTTTGTCGCAGTATGTAACACGATGTGAGAGTGAAATTAGCTTATAAACGAGACCTTGTGCATCATAGGAGTGATATAATAGGCGACGATGTGAAAATGCAAGATTGCGAAATTTCGCATCATTCCAACAACAAACACATTAGAAGCCATTTTGTAACTCTTCTTGAATTACGCACTGCTCAAACCTATTGCGAAAACGCACAAGCAGTGATGCGAAACAGCTGATTCATGTTATGGTTGTTATCAAGCAGAGTTGCCATCTGGGTAAAACTTTAAAAAGGCTAAGTTTGTACGTTGATTTTAATAAGTTTTTGTTATTTTGATATAAGGTGGCAATATACTTCTTTCAGTTATCGTAAAGTTACAATATTGATGTTCACGCGATAGTGCGAAAAATATGTTGCATTTTCGCATTTTTGCAAATCGCATCAACCCGTGAATACCCCTAATATAAAAGACGCGGTGGAATTCAAAAACAAAATCAACAACACATACATATGTGAAGACGAAGAGATGTTTCATTCGATGTGACGTCACATTTTCCCAGCATACTGTTGGCGCTCGCAATCAAAACAATTGAACGACAGTGGGACAAAGTAGAAAAACATACGAAAATTCCAAAAAAGTTATTTATGGAAATACTTACATTTTACATCAAAGAAAACAACTATTTTACTTACGATAATAAAATTTACTGTCAACTTAAAGGTGTGCCAATGGGTTCGCCGATCTTACCAATAATTGCTGACATCGTAATAGAAGAACTTTTGAATAAATTCATGACCAACATCCTACAACATTTTTATCCTAGCATTAATACTCAGCGAGTGATAATGCCATATAACAAATTTTCAGTCACGTTGCTTAAGTACTCCCGCCGTGTCCCGATGACGTATTGAATTTTTTTTTTTTTTATATATAATGAAGTCAAAGAATTAACCTTACGATCGTACTATTATTTTAATCATAGCACCTATGCTCAGCGAGTAACTCTGTTCCCATGACGTAAGAAATTTTTTGTTTAATTTTGTTGCGAGGGCTGTATTAACGTATCATATTTTTTACCCTAGTAAAAACTAAATAAAAAATCACCCTAGTAATACTCAGCGAGTTATAATTCCATGTAACAAATTTGCAGTTCCGTTGTTTAAGTAGCTCGCTCCGAGTCCGGAGGACGTCTTTAATTTTGTTCTAATTTTTGTCATATAGTCAAAGAATTAACTTTTACTATTATTATTTTAATCATAACGCCTGTACTTAGCAAGTTTCAATTCAATGCAACTCTGATACAAACGTATCCTTATCACGTCAAAATATTTCCAATGAAATAAGCTTAATTTTTGGTATAATTCGCTCACCAGTGCTTATACAATCGTACAGTACAATACAATCAACAATATTATTGCAAAGATTAATAATCTGCAGCCAGGTTCCATTGATTATTGCATCTGTTTTGAGCGTTAAGTGGTGTCGCGGAAGACCACTTACTTCAATGCTATTAAGGAGAACTCCAATAGGAAGTTTATTTGTGTTTCCTCTTCATCAGAAACGGTTGCATCAATGAATTTAAACAAAAACTTTTGGATAAGATAAAAGTTCAATCACCAGAATATTAATTTTGGAACTCTGTTCTAAGCCATTTACATGCTTTCAATTTTATAGTTCATTTATCCTTTTTGCCTATTGCACTGTATTTGAGGGTTTTCAATTAAGAGGAGTTATTTTGGTATTCAAAGAACAATGCCATTTTTTGAGATAAATTATCGGATGTTTATTTCATAATAAAGAGGAAGGTATGCCGTTAAAAATGAAAAACAATATCCTTTTCATGAAATTTTCTATAACCAAATCGCAAAGTGGCTGCCTTATGTCCTCGATAACCTCACGAATTCCATCTTTTAGGTCTTCAATCGATGCTGGGCTGTTGGCGTGGACCTTATCTTTCACGTGGCCCCAAAGGAAGAAGTCCCAAGGTGTTAAATCACAAGATCTCGGTGGCATATTATGATCACCTCTTCGAGAGATAACACGGTCCGGAAACTTTTCCCGTAAAAGATCAATGGTTTCGTTGCTAGTGTGGCACGTAGCACCGTCTTGTTGAAACGTAAACGTTGTCCAGATCAATACACGCAAAGAAATTTTTCGTTTACCACAACTGAAAAATTCACCAACTATACTTCGTTTGCGAGCTGTATTTGCCGCAATCGAATATTCAGTTGTCACAACTTAAAAATATATCTTATGTATATGTATATACCGCAAGCTATTTCGGTCATTATTATTTATTATATTAATAATCCTTCTCTTTATGTCCGTCCGTCTTGTTATGGATTGCACCTCCGTTGCTATCTCCGTCCGCGTATTAAGCAAACTACCAATTTCCTTATATAGTAACAATTTGTCCAAAAAGTAACTCTAAACTATAAGCGTTGTGTTTATACAACGAAGGGAAAAATAAACAAAATTTTCAGTTGGGAAAAAACGAAGTTTTCAATTGCTGCAATTTAAAAATCACTCGCGTTTATGACAAACGAAATTAATTTCCTGCAACTATATGACGCGATTCTCGCAACTGAACTGTTATTATGATCACTGTTCAAACGTTTGCAAATAACAATTTCAAGCACGACAAACGAAGTTCGTTTGCGGCAAACTGGCGATAAACGTTTTTTTTCTTTGCATGTACCACTCAACTCCGACCATAAAAAATCATCTCTCGATAGCGCAATCCATTCACCGTAACTGCTGATCCAACCTCATTTTCGAAAAAGTAAGGTCCACTGACCCCGCCGGACCATAAGCCGCACCAAACAGTCACACGTTGAGGATGGAGAGGCTTCTAACAATAAGTCTTGGGTTTTCCGAGCCCCAGATGCGACAATTTTGCTTGTTGACGTAGCCACCGAGGTGTAAATGGGCCTCATCAGTCAAGATGATTTTTCGATGGAATTCCGGATAATTTTCATACATTTCAAGGACCCAATCAGCAAAGACACGACGTTGATGATCGGCCGGCTTGAGTCCTTGTGTTAACTGAGCTTTATAAGCCTTAAGACCCAAGTCTTTATGCAAAATACGGTGTAATGACGTATGTGGAATGCCCAATTCCAAAGAACGACGAGGAATGGACAAATGGTTTTCTTCAACACTTTGGGCTACAGCATAAATATTCTCAGTTGTTCTTAAGCGACGTGCACGGGTTTTATTTTTCACATCACTAACTTGTCCCAAAAGCTCAAATTTTTTCAACAATTTCTGTATTGCGGTCCGATAAGGTGCTTCACGACGACCAAAAAATGCTTTAGTTTTGAGAACTGTGACTGCAAGATTTTCGCCATTTTTGTAGTGGATTTTAAATTTAATTTTAATGCGTTATTGAAGCGTGTATCGTTCCATTTTTAGTAATGGCGTAGTTTCTACTTGTCAAATGTCAAAGAATAAACGCTTTAAAAGTGAGCGATTTACAATAGCGGGCTATTCTCAATAACACCTCTCATTGGAAAACCCTGTATTTGATGATATTCTTTATTAAGGCGCAAACCCCAGTTGCGCTTCGGAGCTGACACGCACCTTTTAAGTAATTTATTTATTTTTAATAGTAGTATCACCTCTTGATACATGAGTTGGAAAGGAACGCCAGGAAACTTGAATTGAATGTGGTAAAGGCATGACAATTATAACCCACATAATTCCTTAGTTTTTTACCACAAAGAACTCCTACGCAGGTTTCAATTCATTTTTATCTGCTTTAATTTTTTTTTTTTTTTTTTTTTTTGTTGAGTTTTCAAACAAAGACTTTTTTGCTAAACAGATGTCGCACATCTGTCAATTTTGGCTTAAGTTTTTAAAATAAGCAGGAAAAATTTATCGCAGAGTTGAACATTTTAGTTTTTAATAACCACACCTTGATTACTTGGAACAATATTAGCCACTCCCATTGTCTGAACATCTCCCTGGTTTAGTTGGCAAATTAATTTAATTAAGGATTTTGATCTGTTCTCCTAATTGCTGCTCATCTACTTGACAATTTTCTACCCGACTAATCACAACACTCAGTGTACTGTATTATTTTACATATTCGGTAAGTTTTTATAGAGCATAAAAATGTTTTAATTATGCTGATACGTTTGCTTAGTTTATACCTAGCAACCTGCTGTTAAATTAACGCCCACGAGCTGGAGCAAAGCCAGTACTTAAAAAGTTTTCGGGTAACCAGCATTGAAGTGATTGCATGCATCCAAATTATGTTAATTGGTAAATAAAATTATTTTAAATATGGGTGGAAACACCTTCTTTGCGCATTAAAGCTTCAAGTGGCGTCAAATATTTAATTAGGTACATTTTCCGATTTCAGCTATAATGTGCGACATCAGATAAATAAATCTCAACTCGGATTAATTTTTCTTTTGCCGCCCCCTATATAAAATAAGTGTGTTGTTATCACAGTAATACGTTTTTAGTAACAGACAGTGATGCTGCCATCATAAAGTTTTTATTATGGCTGCCAAAAAATGTTGATGAACTCTCGTTAGGCTTTTTCCAAATGTACTTCAGGGTAAACGCAATGATAAAATTGGTCGTTTGTGACATGCCTGTGTGGTGAACATATTTTTTTGCGTAAGCCTTCAAGGCTCCTTTGCCAACATCAAACAATCTAAATATTAATGTGAAACGACAAACGTGGGTCATTTTGGGTACAATGAAGCATTTAAGACATCAAGAAATTAATTTCTTCCAGAAAATGAAAAATTTGCTGCCGTTGAAAAATGTGTGCAAGAGATGAAAAGTTATAACAAAATATATGTGTACAAATTGTTATTTGCAAATTATCATGGCTTTGCTAAACAATCTTGACAAGACACTGAGGTGAGTAAATCTAGTAGGAAGTGTTCGACCGATTCCACTTTAATACGCCGAAGACTATACGTATATTTTACGATTGATATAATCGTCCGTCCGAGCGACTAATTGGATGGACCGTTTTCGTATCACGCATTCTCTAAATGATAATTGGAATCCACAAAGTCGTCGTATAGTGCGCACCCAAGAAACAATTGCTGCTGAAGTGCGTAGTACTGAGTATTGAGGAGGACCCAAATAAGTCGATTCGACAGATTTTTCTGTTGAAAATTTAACTTCCAGAATGCGCCACATTCGAGCAAGACGGATCGGCCACATCCCTGAAATCATATTTAAACACAAGTGGCATAAAATTATCTTTCTAATGAGGCCATCTTTAAATTTTACATTTGAATTTTTTTTTAGAATTTTTTTTTTTATCAAGTAACATAGTATTGGGAACATACTGTGAAAATTTTAACTAAATCTACACAGTAGTTTTTTTTTGCAAATTTTTTTATGTTGGCAAGTCAGGTACAAAATCACGCCATATGCAATACCTTCTTTCATATTTTACATTGATTATGTATTCTTTCAAGCAAAGAAGTAATGGAATCTTGTTTTCATGTTTTTTTAAAAAATTTTGTTTTTGTTTTCTTTTTGTTTTAATTAATGTGGAATAGGGAGCTGTATAGTAGGGTGTCCTAAATGAAATTTTTTTTTCGAATTTTATAGTTGCTCAATCTTTGTTTGTCAATTCTTATGGAGTCAAGTATTTTTGAAATTGTTTTTGGATTTTCTGGAAGAGGTTTAGAGGTCGCGCTAATCGACTTTTCCCTAAAATCAGGTTTTTCAGAGATTTTTGAATTTCAAGCATTCAAGGAAAATCCGATTAGTGCCACCTCAAAACCTCTTCCAAAAAATCTGAAAGAATTTAAAAAATACTTTAAACCATAAGCTTGTAACGAACCTCCGCTGGTTCTTTTGCTTTTGCTGGGGTAAGCTCAGTGGGTCTCCAATGTTCTTTACAAGATGTATATTGGTATATTGGTTTAATGGGCCTTATTTCTCCAGGTCTGTCACTTCTCTTATGCGTCTCGGCTTAACAGGTGGGCCTACAAGCCGCGCCACTGTTACTCGATGAAAAAAATGTGAACACGCGGGCTTAAAAGCCATGGACAATGTTCTGGTTTGAGTAGGCGGGCATACGAGCCACGGACGCTGTTAAAAAAAACTGTGAAGGCAGGTGGGCCTACAAGCCACCGACTCTGTCTACTTCTACTGCAGGCGGGCCTGTGAATACACACACAAAAAGTGAATACTTTTTGATCCAACTGCTGGACTGCTTCACTGTCTTATAATTTACTTTAATAATTTCTCTTGAATTCACTTTTCTTTAACACACTGCGCACTTTTAATAGGTCTGTTTCCGTACTTTACACTGTGTAAGATTTGTGTAAAATGTGTGCTAGAGAGTAAAAACGAAATGTGAGAATAGTTTCAAGCACAAAACAGCTGGTTTTGACTGCAGACGGCAGCACAAAATTTAAAACACTTTCACTCGAATTATTAAAAGCCATTTTTAATGCAAAACTGAACAATTACTTAATTTTTATTTATTATTATTTATTTATTGTACGTAAATTTCTTTTTAGGCACACAATTTGTGCATTTATTTAACGCAAAACAAACAATTATGAAATGTAATTTGACATTTGCTTCTTCTTATTGATGCTTATTCTTCTTGATGCTTGTTCTTACTTTACTCGAAGTCTCGAGTTCTAGCACTCTCTGTGCACTTTGTGTGCACGAGAGAGCGATTTTATGCTTGTTCTTCTTCTCCCATTTTAAGCACAGAAAGTACGGAAACAGAAAATAGTGTCCCACAAGTTACACAGTGTGCATACGGAAACAGACCTAATGTACAATACATTCCGTGTACAGAACACGGTTCGATTGCGGCCTATTTATATCATCTTTCTATTGTTGTTTGTGACAAACAAGGTACTGCAATCAAAAGTTCTGGGTTATTTTCACGTACCCAAAGTCCCGTACGGTGCAGCTTTGTTGTTGCCTTCCTCCAGAAACTTTCCACATACTTGCCTAGCGATTTTCCTTCTGTTGCTTGTATTATGTGATCCGCTACTTGACTCTGAGCAAGATCACGCCAGCTTTGCACATGTATTTGCGCACGTTTTCCAAGTCTACGACTTTTCTGTATCGTATAAAAAAAAAATAAACAATACTGGTGGTGTTAACCAGGCGCGGATTCAGAGGGGGGTTTGGGGTTCTAAAAGAACCTGTATTTAAATGTGATGTACTGATGTTTTTTATGTGGGCTAAGGGTACCAAAAAGAAACCACATTGATTTTTTATAATTTACTTTCAATATTCACACCCCTATGCTGAAATTTTTTGCAGCTGTTTCTAAACGTATTGCTAAACCACTGAGTTCTGTTCCAGTTTTTGTTTGTTTTTTGCGATATCGCTCCTGTAGCTGCAAACAGTCATACATACAACCGCAACCTGAAATCACAAAAACACGATCACAAAAAAACAATCAAATATTTCGGATCAAATATATGCAAACACCGCACAGTTTTAATTTAAAAAACTCACAGTTTCGATAGTATCGGAAGTGAAGACATAAAATTCCTTTTTATACAGTAATGAAGAATTTATCGTGGTCAACAGAGGTCAAAAATAGGCGGAGGAGGCGAGGTCAAAACTAAGTATGCCATGACCTAATATAGGACTCAAGTGTGCCGAATTTGAGTTAAAACCGTTCGGGTCAAATAAACAGAGAAATTACTTTTATTATTATAATTATCTCCATCCCAGCGTCACCTTGGGGCATTTAACACAAAAAAATAATCCTGAGCACCACACAATCATATGGAATGAATATGGAGTGAAAGGTGGATAGCTTCAGTGGTTCAGCCGTAATGCTCTTACATACATTCGCACCAACGTTTTTATATAATTTCAATTCAACATTCGTTCAAAATTCTAATTGTGTCCACATCGCTCGTGGTTCGGTTTTTAAAAAATGGATGCAGAAAAGGCGTTTTTAGAACATTTTATTGAATATTTACTGCACGATATTCGCAAACGAATGGTATTTAATGAAGACGGCACGAATGAAAATCTAGTCATGCAGCAGAATGAGAGAGAAATTTACACTTACGTGAAGCTCATGAGCAGCTATGGGCAGAGAGCGCTGTTAGATCGTTGAGACAAGTGAAGACCGATTGAATGGTTTGGCGTTGTTGAACATGCACCGTGACGTGGAAGTAACGTGCGAAAATATAATCGACATAATGTCGAAAAAGCCAAGAAAAATGAATATCATTTTATAATCTAAAATCATGTAAAATTTGATTTACTGATGACTTATTTAATAAATATACTATGTGTATATATATAACGTAGATAAATATTTTTGAATTCCCCCCGAAATATTTTCCTGGAACCGCCCCTAGTGTTAACCCTGCAGTAGTCGCGCGGATTACATATGTAATCCAGTCATGCAAAATTATGAATTTCACAATTGTCTGAAATCGATATTCATTAATTTTACGTACTATAAGAATTAAGTTTATGTTGTTTTTTTAAATAAATATAATATAAAATAAAGTAATAATAAAAATTAAAACAAATAATTAAGCATTTTTAAATTTCCATCTCTTATTTTAAACTTCAAAAAACGGATTACATATGTAATCCGCGCGACCACTCTCGTCACATTTAGGTACGCGACTACTGCAGGGTTAACCGAGTATCCCTCTTGCACTTCGGCTTTTGTGCGGTTTAAAATCGCCAGCAATTTTTTAGTCGTTACAAACTTTCAAAAAAGCTTGAGCAAAATATTATTTTTTTTTTTTTTTTGGGACAACCTTTTCTACAGCCACACATTCCCATTACATTTTGACCAACCTCGTACTTCAAAAAGTTTTTTCGCTTTCATTTATCATTTATTTTTGCAAAAAAACAAAAAAATAAAAGAAACAAAATATCCATTATTTCTACAGAAAAAATCTTACTTCAGAATTTTTTATGACTTTTTTGAAAACTACGTCTTCAGGCAATTTTCCCCTAATATAATAAATACATCGGAAAACCTCTCAAACCAATCGGAATTAAATTTTATTATTCCGAAACTACTTTTTCGCGGTTGGTTTTGATAAGAACTTATCGAAAAAATTGTTTGATTTGAATAATTTAATATACCACATACATACTTTAAATATCAGTCATTCTTGTCGGTACTAGAATCGGAAGGGTAACTCCAAAAACAACTGAGCCTAGTTTAAGTCCTGATATATACTATTTTTTTAATTTTAATATTTGGATGCCACAGTTTAGTTATTTTTGGAACGAGCTGTTAATTCTAGTATCAACGACAACGGCAATTTTTTGTTGTCAAGTTGCAATTTTAGAAACAGCTGTTTTTGACATTTCTTAACACAAAATCGTTTAATACTCTGAACGTACCTTGCCATCTAAAAAGTTGCATCTTAACATACCTTTTCATCTGAACATTAGCACATTTTAAGGTATTTCTCAAATTGAGTTTTGATAAACTCAGAAAAAAAATTTAGTTTAGGTTGAGTTTCATCCTGCATAATTGTACTGAAAACTCCTGAGTTTATTTTGAGTTCAATGCCAAAACTCAACTTTGTACTAAAAACTCTGTGGAAACATAGCATAAGTTTCATATTTTATCTATATATATAAAAATCATATGCGTGTGCGTTAGTCTTGCTAAGGCTCAGAAACGGCTGGGCCGATTTTAATAATTCCTTTTTTGTATTGTTTGCCTTAATACAGATGTGGTTTAGAAAAAAAGAAAATTACAAAAACTTCAAGGAAAAGCGGAAAAATCGAAAAAATCGAAATTGGTTATTTTGTATGGGAATTGCCACATCAGACTACTTTAAATAGCCAACAAATCTTAACGGCTGGACGAATTTAACTCAAATTTGGCACACACATTACTTGAATCCTAGACTAGGTTATGGCATACTTGGTTTTGACCACGCCCCTTCTTCTGCCCCTTTACAAGAAACGTAAATTATCCTACTAGCGTACTTTTATTAGCGAAACTGTGTGTCTAAATAATTAAAAGAAAATTCTGTCAATAAACATTCACATATCTTCAGCATTGCACAAAATTTGAGTACAGCGTCTTTTTCTAATAACTCCGTTTTCTTAGAATAACAAAAAACTATCAGAAATTCGTATTTCTTACTTTCGATGAAAATAACTCCGTTTTTTAAATATATTTCATCCAATTTCTTTTCGTTGATAAATTTAATTTAAGCACTTAATAAACCATATTTGAAGAAAGCTCCAACGTATTCATTTTTTACTCCAAAAATCACAAAAGCTGTCATTTCAATAAATAAAAAAAAAAACTTTAAAAAAATTATTTGTTTGCCCATTGTGAGGATCGATCCTTAAACCACCTCAAAACTAACAGTTGAGCTGACTATGTTTATTCAAATTGAAATGCACTAATAAAATGTTCTTATAGAATTCGCAATAAAATGATATGACAGCACAATCTTTTGAATTTGAATAACAGCAGCCTATTACATTCCGTGTTAATATGGGATATTGGAGTGTTTCATTCAATCAATAATTGAAATTCGATTGGCACCATTTGTTATCGATCATGAATGTTCGATAAAAAATTAATTTCGGGTGGAATCGTGATTGCTCGAATTTAGGGCGGGACGAAGTTTGCCGGGTCCTCTAGTCTTAATAAATACAGATAAATTTTGTAAATAAATTTTTAGGGAGGCATTGTATTTGGGTCGCCAAGGTAAAGTGTGCCCTTAAGTTAACTCTACCGACGAGTTTGTCGGTATATGCAGTGCTTGATTTTGTTTTTTTTTTGTGACTAAATTGAAAGTTACCAAATTTTGTTGAATGATCTCGCTCGGGAATAAAATAGGTGTTTTAGATTGTGTAAAAGCAAAAAAAAAAAAAACATCAAAATTTTCGAATAATACAGAATAATATTTTAATTCAAATTTTTTATATTGCTTATTAAAGAATAAGAATTTTCTTTGTACATTTCTAGTTGTTTTATGAAAACCAAGCTCTTAATTTCTACAGAAAAAAAACAACATCTTTTATTCTGTCGATTGTCGGCCAGCATTGAGCTTTAAAATATATATTATGGTAAGATCGTCAATGTGAAGAACAAAGATAGCAAGAGGCAAAACTATAACCGGTCGCTCTTTTTTACAGGGTTCTAAATTTTCAAGAAAAAGAATGATTCTTTTAATGATCTCAAACGTCAAAACAAAAGATATTAAACAAGACAAATTAACAATAAAAACAAAATTGAGAGGAAATACTGTTAGAACCTTTAGAAGAGTAAGTAATTATAATTTGCGTTGGTGCATAATTATAGCCGTTTGATTTTATGGGGCATATAGGTTCCAAATTTAAAAAAAAAATTTTTTTTTTCGGGAATATTTTTTCATAGAAGCGAAAAAGATATCTTTTTCAAATTTTGCACATATATTAACTAACATTTAAAGAATACAAAAATTATCCTAGCGGTTTTTGAGGTTATTTGATTTTTTTAAGAAAATGCCAAAAAATTTACGGTGTGCAGGATATAACCAGTCTGGAACATCTGAGGAAGAAAAAAAACCAAATTAATCCTTGCTTAAGCCAAGCCATCTCCTGAACTAGGATAATTTTTTCCGCCGAAAACAACAAAATGCCGACCGATTTGAAAACGTAGAAAATAGAATTTTTTTTCAAATGGCCGCCATTTGTTTTTTTTTTTCGGCGGAAAAAAATTATCCTAGTTCAGGCGATAGTCACTCAAACAAGGATGTATTTGGTGTTTTTTTCCTCAGATGTTCCAGACTGGTTATATCCTGCACACCGTAAATTTTTTGGCATTTTTAAAAAAAAAATCAAATACCGTCAAAAACCGCTTCAAAAAATTTGAAAAAAATTTTTTGTATTCTTTTAATATCAATAAATACATGTGCAAAATTTGAAAAAGATATCTTTTTTTTCTTCTATGAAAAAAAATTACCGAAAAAATTTTTTTTTTTAAATTTGTAACCTATATGCCCCCTTAAATTAATTTTATTATAAGTTTTCTTTTATTGAAGTTGTTTTTTTCGCGCTAAAGAATTGTAGTTTTAAAACATTAAAATTCCACGCGGTACATTGTTTACTGATGTATAGAAAGGAAAGATTTCTGCATTCACAGCAGAAGCTCTCAGTTTTTACGAAATCTCAAGAAAAATAAATCGATCGGAGCGAGTCGTCTGAAGTTTTTTGGCAAAAAATCGCAGAGGTAGACTAAAATCAAAACTTTCTGAGCGGGAAACCCGGCTAGAAGTCTGCAATTTAGCCAGCAACTTCTTGACATCGCCAGAGAATGTGGCTTAACGATCACTGTGGACTATAAATCGTGCTTTAAAAAGCTCCTCAATCCTATTGGACAAAAATTAAAATCTGCCCAAGTTGTTGTAATCTCACTTCCAAGCCTGGCTTGAATTTTCCCGGTAGAACATAGGACGGATTTTGAAACAGTTATCTTTTTTAAGTAAAATCACCTAATCGGAGAAATAACCTCAATTTTTGTATCGAGGTAATTTTCTCTAATCACAAAAAATTTAACTTGGATGGGCCTGACGGTTTTAAATCGTATTGGAGAGATATACGGAAGGAACCCCTTTATTTTTCCTAACGAAACTATGGTGGCGGAACAGTGATGGTTTGGGGCGTATTGCATTTATCAGCCGACTTATGAACTCTGGAGAATACATAAAAACATTGCAAATTAATTTCCTTCCATGTCTTGAACAAAATCATGGTGTTAAATGTGTATTCCGATACGATAATGCGTGAATGCACAGCAGCAGAGAAACGAAGCAATGGCTTGAGTCCCACAACATCAACATTTTGAATCATGCCAGCATGCTCCCTAGACCTAAATCCCATAGAAAACGTTTGGGGAATTATAGTCCATAAAATTTATGCTGGGAATAAGAAATATGAAAAAATTAAAGCTTTGTTCTATATGACTATATAAGAGAAAAAAGCCTTAAGCAAAGCCCAATTATAGTTCTGCACCATAGTAAACCAACTGTAAAGAACCAATGACAAATCCTTTCAGTTATTTCGTTAAATTTGAAAGTTTGAGTTCATAACCTTATCCATTTCAGTTATTTTTTCAACTTGCGATAAAAAAATTGTGGTACATACAAAAAGTAATGCGCTCGATTGTATTTATTACGTCTTGCAAAGCCCTCTTGTGTAAGATATAAGCATTAACCAGGTAACTCAGTTCAAACAAAAAACAATAGTCAACAGGATATATTAACAATACAACAGGAAACAGAAACATAATATTTATATAAGTTAGAGAGTTCTCAACCACCCTACTCACCTCCGATAATGACGTAGTTCTACGTCAAAATGAAAACAACTGATATGCATGAATACAGGTAAATATTATATAGAGTAATCTTCGTAAAAATATTCGCTTCAACAAACGACACGAACAAACACAACAACCATAAAAACAAATAAGTAGCAAATGAAGCATTTTATGCATTAATTTTCGTACGAAAATAATAGATTTTTCTTCTTAATTATGCCATTTTATGACTTTATTAAAGAAGTGAAAAAGTTCAAAGTTAGATATTTGTTTCATATGGCATATAACTGTTATTTTGGGATATATTTTATCTTTCTACGAAGAATATAAAAGGCTGTATATATACCTAAGGTGATAATTTTCTTTACTTCGGTACCCGCAAATTGTACCGAGATCTGACAGAGAACATATTTACACCAAAATTTTCCGAAAATCATAAGAAAAGAAAAAAAAAATTGAAAGGAAAAAGGTGTGTAGACCAGAGAACTGTATTAGGGTACTTGAAATAGATTTACTTGTTTTAGGATTTATTAGGGTACTTGAAAATATGAGTTCAAGCTTGCTTGCAACATAATAATATGTTTTTTACGAAATTAAAACATTATCTAACAGTTTTAGAAAGTTGCTGATTTCAAATCTGATGTAAGGATTTTAAAATTCAAGATAGCGAATAGGGTTGCCACCCATATCGTTTTTATTTTTATGAAATAGATGTGCTGTCGTGAACACCTAATAATATTAGCAACGATTTTGTCATTTAAATAAAGATTAAATGCATCTATTGGTTCCTCTAAAATTTTTCCCGGCGTTGTGTGGAATGCCATTCCTTTGCATTTGAACCTCTAAAAACGATTTTAACTTCATCTTCTGTCTCAATTCCGTCTCCATCGTCCGATTCTTCTGAAGCTTTGCTGTCATAATCGGATTCCGGTTCTAATTTCTGTGGAATTGGAATTCTTCTTCTTCATCGACAATTTTCATGAAGGGTAATTGCAGTTCCTTTCCATTCAAATATTTTGTCATTTCTTCTGTCAAGAATTTATATAAACTATAGTGAGCGTCAAAACAAAGTGTACACCATATTTTTTAATATTTTTTTACTGTATTTCAATATTTTAAAAAGTAATTTTATAAAAAATTTTAGTATTTTTGGAATTACTTTTTTATGCTCTTATTATATACTAACTAAAAATATAAATTATTTTACAACAAATTTTCACATAATTCAAAAACGAAAAATACTCCATTTCCTTCGAATCAAAACAAAGTGTACACTTAATGTTGTAAATAAGTAAATAAAACTTTAGTCCAATTATTAATATCTTTTTTGTTTTCCTCGTGCTGAAATGAGAGCTTTCAACCATCTTGTCATTGATTCCACAAATTTCGTTGTTACATTTGTTGAAATTTTGTGTCCTCCTTCAAGTTAAATGGCTTTCAGCGAGTCCTTGCTGGAAATCGTCCTCTTTTTTATGTCTATACAAATATTCCCACAAATTTTCTATCTGGTTGAGGTCCGGTGATTGTGGGGGGGGGGGGTGATCCAGTTTTTTTGGAGTTTTGTACAGCAACCATTCCTTCACTACCTTGGCTGTATGCTTCGGATCGTTGTCCTGCTGAAACATCTACAAGCGAGTCAGTCCCAATTTGTTAACACTGGCCGGCAAATGTTCTTTTGAAATATTAAAGAAATCAAATTTATTTATTGTACTATCAATAAACGTTGAATTTCCTACTCTGTTTGCCTTCATACACTCGCACACCATCACCGAGCCCCACCATGCTTTTTTGTAGAAGTAATATTTTGCTCCTTGAACTCTTGAGTTTTGCTTCTCTATATTTTTTGTAGATTTTTTCTTTCCAAAATTTTCGAATATGCTCTCGTCATTAAAAACTATATTTTTCCAAAATTAAATTTCATAATTTACATACTTTTTAGCAAAATCCATGCGTAGCCTTTGATTTTTTCTTGATATAACCGGCTTTTTTCGAGAGACTCGTCCAAATAGGTCATTTGCATTCAATGCACGCCTTATTGTACTGGCACTAGCGTTGGTTCCTGATGATGGAAAAGATCATCCGCTTTTTGCACTGCGCTTGCAGTTGGATATTTTCACACTATTCTGACTACTGATCGTATTGCGGTTTCACAGAGTTGTTTGGTCTGCCAGCACATGGTCGATTTTCTAGTGCTCCAAATTTTTTGTATTTGTCAATGATTTTCTTAATGGTATTATGACCTCTATCAATTTGACCGCAAATTGAAGCGTTTTCGTGAAGAGATTTCTTGCTGTATGGAATTTCATGACTAATTCTTGTGTTTCAATAGAAGTTTAACTACACATTTTAAATAAGTGTTCTTACAACTTACTTCCTCACTTTACCAAAGGCGAATGATACAGAAACAGTACCTAACATCATAATTAATCAATTTGAGAGAGATACCGTTATATTTGTTTTGAATATTTGAAACTGCTAAGCTTACTATGCAGGTGTACACTTAGTTTTAACGCGATAAATATTTAATATTTTTGTTTTATTAAATATTTTGTTGATGTGGTAAATTATTTGCAAGACTTTATGCTTATATTAAGAGAGACTTTAATAAGAATTCAAAACATAATAAGTTTTGGGACTAATCACATTATTGAAGACTTATATGTGGTATAACTCGAGAACAAATAAAGTATACACTTTGTTTTGACGCTCATATTAAGTAATTATGCTCATTTATAACAATAATAATAATTTAAAATCTTACCTTTGTTGTGCATAAAGTTCAATCCAAAACCGTAAAAACAAATAAACCGACCAAGTTCACAACATAACCTTTACTTTCATTGGTTACAATTTATTGTATTGACCGATGTGCTCGCCCGAGTGTACACATCAAAATTGAATTTTTGCTGCAGCATGAAGCTTAAGTATATGCATACGGAGCATTCCACTGAAAATGGTAATTTTTGACACATACATATCTCATTGTTTTTTTCATAAATTGATTGACGGAGTTGGTGGTAACGTAAGGCGACTTGTAAGCCAAAAAGCTCGAGGTCAAGGAGATGGTACCGTAATCCAAAACGCAAAAGATTTCGTTACATTAGCAGCCACTTTAGTACCTTCTATGAAGGTTTTCTATATTGCTGAATCAGAAATAGCTGATAAAATCCAAAATGTTCATCCATCGGAAGCTGCGGCCTGTTCCAGGAATATCAAAATTTCATCATATATTAGTTGACGGTCATAAACTAACATGCAAGAAACACGCTTAAGATAATCATAGTGTTAAGTTTTCATTTAAAAAATGATTCAAAACGAAGACTTAATTTCTGAATTTCGTACGAGTCCCGAACAAACGAAAGTGTCCCGTACAAACGATTTCATTTTTATTTTTATACCCCCACGTTTAAAAAACGTAAATGGGGGTTTATTAATTTTGTCACTCCATTTGTAACGCCCATAAGGAGGCGTGGTAGGTATAGAAAAGTATATATATTATTGATCAGCATCACCATCCGAGTCAATTAAGCCATGTCCGTCTGTCTGTCTGTCTGTCCGTCTGTCGTCACGATGACAGCCGTAATTTCCAAGCTATCATCACGAAAATCAATATTTAAGCTTTAATCTAAAAAATAAAGGTCAAGTTCGAAAATGAGCCAAATCGGATGAAAACCACGCCTACCTCCCATACAAAGTGCCTTTATCAAAACGGTAAAATCTCTTAGAATTCCACAAAAATTAATATATGGATTTGAAATTTTGCATATGAGCTCCGATATTTAAAGTGCACTCTAAATATGAAATTCAACTAAATCGGATGAAAACCACGCCTACCTCCCATACAAAGTGACTTTATCAAAAAGGTAAAATCTCTTTAAATTCCACAAAAAATAATATATGGACTTGAAATTTTGCATATTAACTTTGATATATAACATGCACTTTGTGTATACAATTCAACCAAATCGAGTGAAAACCACACCCACCTCCCATACAAAGTGATTTTATAAAAAACTAGCAAATACCCGCTGCTTCGCCGGCGATAAAAATATTAAATATCATTAAAAACTTGAAATCTTAAAATTTAACAGCCCTATTCATATTGAAGTGGGAAGAGTGTAAATAATGGTTTGTGTATTAGATAAATTCAGTGACTTGTTATTCATCTGTCGCAATTTCGTCAATATTTTGATATTTAAAAATCAATAGTTTTTCTAAGCCATCTGCACTGAAATAATTGTCATTTTATTATTTTTTTTTTTTATAAATATTTTGAAATCTTTGACAAATTTTCTTGTTTTTATTTTCTTTTTTTGGAAATTTTTTTATAAATTTTTGAAATATTTTGAAGAATTTTAATTATTTTTGACAATATTTGTGCTCAAATGAGAGCAAATAATTTAAAAACTGCTTTATGAGAGGTGTGTTATAAACCTTAAAAAAAAAAATTTAAATTTCAACCATATTTAAAAATCCTATAATTTATAAACAAATATTTTTAAACACTTTTTGACATTTTGTTTGTTTTTGATACATTTTGAAATAATTTGATACATTTTTGACAATATTTTTTGTGCTTAGATGAGAACAAACAAATTTTTAAAATGCTTTATCGAGGGTTTATTAAAGGTTTCAACCATTTTTAAAATTCTCTTATTTATCAAGCATTTAAAAGAGCTTTTGAAAGCTGTTGAAACGTTCAACATGAGAAATGTTTTTAAATTTTTTTTTCGATTTTTTTCTTATGAAGGCTTTGTAAGAGGCTCATAATTTTTTATGAATACAGCCGTTTGAATTTCGGTAAAATTGTATATTTGTGTTGGAGCGACTTAGTAGTTCCATCCGAATAAAGTAACCAGCTAACTAATGTAATAAAAAAATAACTGAAGTAATAAACTTTCTGTATCTTCCTGACCATTTTTTTTTTTTCATGCATTGGTTCACTTTTCCTAGCGCTGTGACTATTGGGGTACTCACAGTTTTGTTTTATCTGGTGTGTTAACTACGCCGTCTGTTAACTCTAAAACATTTTGCCATGTGGTAACTATTTTTGATTTGGTTTTGCATGTAAAAAAGAGATAACACAAACTGGTAAAATTGCCTTGCTTTCCAACATGTTTGTTTTTAGTAGTAAACTGGCATTTCTGAAAGGTATTTTTATTTTATTGAAAAATCAATAAATCAAAGAAAGCTTCTCTTGTTATTTTTATTTTATTGAAAAATCAATAAATTGAGGAAAGCTTCTCTTTTCAAAAGGCGTTTGTGTCAATTTTTGATTGAACTACGTGTAGGGGTTCTCACAATTTGATTGAAGTATCGTTTTAAAGTTACTATATATTAACTTTAGAAGGGATCTGTAAATACCCTATATATAAAAATCTCGTTTATACGTAAAAATATCAGCTCTGAGGTAAGAAAAATATATGACGGCCTTAGAGAATTGTTATTTTAAAATTAAATATATCTTTCGTTTAAGCTGATAAATTTCATCAAAACATTTCAACAAAACATCGACACTGCATTTTTGTCGATGCTTTTATAAAAGTGGCAGTATTTTTACATTCAAAAAGGTGGCAGCATTGGTACCGCACTCAATACATGTTGCTGTCTTTTTTTTTTCTTTTTTGTGGACCTTCCCACCGGGAAAAAAGAATCAATTCTCTTCACCAATATAGATTCTAGAATTGATTATTTTTAACACCCCATCGGGAAAAAGATGCAATTTTATATAAAAAAAGAATCAATTCTCTTCTCCAGTATAGATTCTAGAATTGATTATTTTTAACATGCTGATGTCCTACATAGAATAGTACATTCTTTTCTCGCTTCAAGTGGAATCGCTACAGAATCGTTTTTTTCACTTTTTAAATAGATTCTTTTCATATATGTAATCATGGTTGAATAAATTAGGTTGTCTCGTGGCTGATCGTACTCTCTTCTCAGTACACATAATTGTCAAAATCAATGAAAAGCTACAACAACAACTTCATCGGCTTTGCATGTTATCAATTTACGCATTCAGATTTTGTATGAGTTGTCAACTTCGATTCGACATTTATTGGAACTCGCTCTCACCCATGCGAGAACCTTATTTATTAAACCATGTATGTAAAAATAAATAAAAATAAATAACTGGTCATTGTAGCCATTGAAAGGACTTTGACCTAGCTTCTTATGATCAATTGTGTTGTGCGTGTTATTAAGTTTGTACACAATTGACCGAGAACCGGACCTACAGGTTTAACGCCGACTCCGAACGGTGATGAACGGAATGTTCTTATTCTCAATTAGCTTTACATGGCATTTTGATTACTCTCTGAGGTTTGCCATTGTCTGCAGAGAGGTGGCGGCCGTACAGAAAAATCATTTTAATTCAAATAATTTTTTGTCGCTGCTGGGATTCGAACCCGGGTATTCAGGTTCGTTGACATAGATGCCACGGACTTTTAACCAACTACGCCACGGACGCCACAATTTCGGATACATTCACAGTACAGTGTACTGCCAATATAGAAGTATTACATATATGATTATTTTAAATAAAATGTATTAACTTTGGGAAATAAGAAAACAAATCAAAACAGACTGATGATTTTCTCACTTATACCAGAATTTGTTTTAGAATCAGTTCGTTTTTCACTTATCAAAAAAGCAAGCAACGAATCTAAAAACATTTTATATATTAGAAATAATTATATGGGTCGTAATCGATTATGGCTGGAATAAAAACGAATCAGTAAACTTTTGCTTGATAGATTCCAATTCATAGGTTTTGCTATAAATGTATATATTCTTTGGAATACATTCTAAAATGTAAGCAATAGAATTCATTCTATTTACGATTTTTGTTTCTAGAATCCATTTTCATTTTGCCGGTGGGACGCTGACGTCCTACAAATAGTAGTACATTCTTTTCTCGCTTCCATATGAATAGCTACAGAAATCGATTCTTTTATTCACTTTTTAAATGCATTCTTTTAAATAAAAAGTATTCATTTTCGGAAATGAGAAAACAAATCAAAACAGACTGTTGCTTTTCTCACTTATGCCAAAATTTGTTTGGTTGATATATTCGTTGATATATTGGTTGATATAAACTTTTGATTGATATATTCCAATTCATATGTTTTGCTTTAATTTATATATTCTTTGGAATACGTTCTAAAATGTAAGCAAAAGAATCTATTCCATTTACGATTTTTTTTAATCAATTCTCATTTTCCCGCTGGGTTGTTGACTTTTATATATGATGCTCAAAAAGAGTTTGAAAATAGAGCTTTTGTCTCACAGCGATTTTGACATATTTTCTATCTCATATATTCGTCAACATTAGAGTGCTGATATATTGTTATATGAGCGAGAAAATATATAGAGGAAATTAAATTTCAAAATAAAAAAACCCAGGTGCGGTGCTTCCATTGTCAATAATTTTTATTTGAAATTTTTGTTGTTTGAATTTTTTGATTAAAATTTTGTTTCTTTAAATTTAATCATATTTCAGGCGTTCTTATAATTGTTTTATAATGGTGCGTACCTGTGATTTAGGAAAAACAAATATGATTTGTTTTCTTATATGTTTGGGGCAAACGTTTTCATAACAACCGCCCCTGTGACGGTTTGACTTTTTATTTTTTGTGTAGTAATTTTCATATATTCAAATATACTAACACAAACAGCAACATCTTATGTTGTTATGGCTGTCTCTCTTCGATTTCAGAGTTGGAATACAGAAGTATTACATATACATATGATCTACCTTATTAGCTTTGGGCACAACCTTCTTTTGAGATGCACAGAGCTTTAATGAGAAAATTTTTTCTCTCTGAGAATAAGAATAAAGAAATTGTATGGTTATTCTCTTTGGATTGTAATTAATTATTTAAACAATGGCTATTAAATTTATATATCCCATGTCCCAACTGGGCACCATAGCTATCCTAGAGAAAAAGAATTTTTGAAACAGCGCCTGCCATTCTCAAGCTTTTCGCAGCTTTTCATTTTTTATATAATTTTATAAAAAATGAAAGCGAATATTTTCTGTTAAAACTATGTATAAGGAAAATGTTTTTACAAATAAACATTTTATTGACGGCTTAAGACTTTGAATATACTTAGGTTCGGACGTGGGGGTATTTTAACTTCGGCCCAGTCGAAGATCATTTCTTACTAGTTTTATTCTCATTTTAATAGATATTTTTTCAAAATCAATTTCGTCATACCATCATCGACGAAGTCTACATAAGTATATTTTTAATTTTACAGAGATTATTAATTTTGCTAAAATTCTCCAATAATGTCAAAAAATAAAAAGTCTGGTGGACTCCGGTTGTCCCGTACAAACAAACATCTTTTCATACTTATTACTGCCTATTTATGAATATTTTCAGGAACAAATAATTGATTTTGGAAAACCTCCGTTACACTTGATTAATGTACTAGATGCTTTGAACAATTACATTTCGGTTTATTTTTAATTTAAGATCTTAACTTATTAATGCGTAGGATTTGTCCCGTACCAACAGTGGAATGCTCCATACAAAAGAATGATAATAATATTCTTTGACAATAATTGTCAAAATTACACATACAAAAGGATGATCAAATCCGGGCTCGATAGGCCCTTTTGGACTTTTGTCCGCATTAAATACATTAAATTTACAAAAAAATATTTAAAAAAAAAATGCAAGCGTTTAGGTAAAATATTATTTAAATAGACATTTCAACTGTAAGACACTTGTTTATCACTTTATGGTACCGATAGTTATGCAGAGGTACTCATTCTTTAAACTTCTTGATCCGATGAGGGTTAAGATTTATGCATGCGTTGACAGTTAAAAATAGAAAATAATTCTAAATTAACACGGAAGTACTGAAGCCGAGAGTCGTATCACAGAATTGTGGAAACACTAAACATTACAGAGTAATTAAGGGACGCAAGGTATTTATTTTGATTACAATTTGAAAATATTAGATAATTTTTGATATTACAATTGATTGCACCGTGACTTAGTATTGTATGCGTTCTAATTTAAGCAAAAAATTAAGAAATTAGAATGTTAAAAACAATATTTTAATTCAGTTTTGAAGGGATTGTGCAGCTTTTCAATAAACACAGTTTCGGTTAAACAAGCCTTGTAACTTTTGCTTAAAAATCCGTTTTAATAATTGTTTACTAAATGTTCAAAAAAAAAAAGGTTCTAACATTATTTCGCTGGTTTTTGGTTGTTACCCTTTGCGATGAATGGAAAAAATCTTAACCTTTCTTAAGAACAGTAAACATAAAACCTTTCAAGATAAATATGTAAGTTATTTGTTACAAATCTGCAAATAAATCCTTAACCTGTAAATTAGTTCCCGTCCTGTGAATCGGAAAATCTTTGGTCGACAAAAGTTTAAAATTTATAAATTTATTTCAAACATTAAGACCAAACTTTCTACGTTTGTGTGTAAGGCATCATTTATTTACGAGCTTTTGATCAATTATATAAGATTATAAGGCGAGTGAAAATAAATTAATTAATTCCTCAATTAAAACTTCTCTCTTCTCTCTGCTTACACACAATTAAACTTGAAAGTAAATCACTTTCTTCTACAGCAATTTGTCCCTTGATAAATTTATGCCAACAACTTTTCATTTATTGTGGTCTTTTTAACTGCGTGAACTTTGTAATGTTTTCAATTGTTTTGTCTTAGATGCTCAGATGCTTGTAAGAATTTTTTTGTTATTTTGAGAGCAGTAACCTTGATGAAGGATTTATTTATTCAATGTAAGAAAATTAAACATAAAATGCATGTTAGGCTGAGAATTTGTCTATTTTTTCAGCTGCTCAAGAATAGTAAAATAAGGTTTGAGGTTTACTCTTGAGATGAAAATTTACATAATGTAATCAATCAAACTTTGCAGAAGAGTTTTGAATAATTTCATTAATGTCTGACTAACCAAAGCTACTGCATTATTATTATTATTATTTTATATGTTTATCCATAGTACAATAAAAGGTCAGTTCTTTTAATGTACAGTTTCACAATAGGTACAAAAATTTATGTTTAGCTTAAAATAACAAGTAATAAATATTAAAAAACCTATTTCGAATGCAAGATTTTATAACATGTACTTATTTGCGATCCCCTACTGTACCTTAAACGGTTTAGACATCAGTGATGCACACAAGATGCTTTCGGAGCCACTCGGCTTTCACATACAAGTCGTGTGTGCGAAGGTCAGCGTCACTGATGTTAACGACACAGTAATTACTGTTTTCTACAGTAATTTGACTGCTGATACAGTACGACAGTAATTTTTCGAAATATCAAGTAATTTCAATGGCCGGCCAAATTCATAATTCTTTTTTAGAAAAAATTTGTTAAAATCACATTTATAACATCTCGTTCTTCTTATAATTTTATCATCTTTGGAATTTAGTGCAAAATGAAACGATGCGTTGCTAACTTTGCAAATTATAGTGTACATATGGCTAGCACTAACAACCATACAATTCCAAAGAAACCATTTTGGGCTTTTGGGAAGATTTATGAAGGATCATTTGGATGAATAATATATAAAATTCTGAATTTTTAAAATGTATTAAGTATTCAACATATTTGTTATGGTTTTATATTATATTTGTATCAACTGAAGACTCAGAAATACATTTAAGTTACATTATTTTTGATATATTCACGTTCTAAGAACTATCCAGTTAAGTTAAATTCATATACAGTTAAGTTAAATAATTACCTTAAATTCACTAGGTCCAATTAATGAAATTGAAAACTGTGGTTGGACTTTCGTCATTTTGACATTTGTTTACTAAAAAAAGGTTCCTAACATCAGTTATATACATGTAATTATATAGACACTTACATTTTAATTGATTTTTTATTTGTTTTAGATATATGGTATTTTCACAGTAATTTTTGTTCCAATTCACAGTAATTTAGCATCGAAATTTTTTTTTGGTTGACGGTAACTATTATCGCAACCGACATTTTTTTTGGTTGCCCATAGCCATTATCGCAATAAAATTTTTTTTTTATCCATCGACATAATTGAAACTAAAAAAATTTTTTTCTAGGACAGCTAGGAAACCCCCTTTTACTATGCTTCAAACTGATACCATCTGATTTCGACTTTTGGCCAGAAAACCGGCAAATGTCCTATAATTCAATCAGTATGGAAAGGGCGTTTTCAGCATTGGACCTAGTGTTAAGCGACCTCAGGTGCAACTTATCTGAAAGTGCCCTTATGTTTGTAAAAATTAATAAAAAATAAAATTTCAAAATTATTACTTTCAATAACACGGCTGATGTCTTTAAATTTTCTTGAACTATAAGCATTGAATTATGGGACATTTGCCGATTTTTTTGCCAAAAGTCGAAATCAGACGGTAAAATTTTATCGTAATAATGACTATTGGCAACCAAAACAAATGTCGGTTGCGATAATAGTTACTGGTAACAAAAAAAAAAAAAAAAAAAAATTCGGTTGCGATAATGGTTATGAGCAACCAAAAATATGTTATTGTTAACATAAGGTAATGCGTTTGTTCTAATAATAAATCTTTAATTTTGCAACTTTTGCCTTTTTTAAAGAAAATAATTGTTGAGTCCCTGATTTTAAGCTCTAATGACAATTGATGTATTTTGAGGAATATTTGACGTATTTAACCTTAGACCCGTTTACATGTTTTACAACTTGATCCCGTTTATCTGGGTCATATTGACCCGTAGTCTACTTTGTATGGAAATTTTACATTTTTCAATGATTTAAAATTAAAAAGTGTTGTTATTTCATGAATTATTAATTTTAATATTTGTTTTTATTTTTAAATATATGTTTGAACAAAGCATTTGCAATTTACATATGAATGTTGAGAAACAAAAACAGAACAAAATTAAAAAAAAAAAAAAATATAAAGGTTTATAACCGATTGATAGTGTCGCTTCGATTGAGCTGTATTTGATGTGCTGGGATTGATGGATTTGTTCCATAATTATCATCATAATTTTCCAATATATCAGGTTCTTTGTATATGTGAAGGTAACACGATTAACATGAATGAACATAATGCAAAGGTCAAAAAAGTTTTAAGTAATGGTACATACAGCAGACGTTTTATTATCCTTGATTCTGTAAGGCTTTTTGGCTTCATACCAATCAATATCAAAGCAATCCTTCATCAAACTCAAAGCAATCACTCAGATGACGAAATTTCGACAGTCTGAATGAGAATATTTGGCACTTGTGAGCTGAATATGACTGTCAAAAATTCATGTAGCCCCAGAGGCTAGTATGAAAATCGACAACAGAATTTTTGACACAAGCAAAAACAGAAAAAAAAAAACACTTGTGAGCTTGCGACTCCAAAAGGTTTATTATATTTCCCAAAATTACATTACTCGACAGAATTACAATTACTCGTTCAGACATGGGGATAAATTCTTTGATTGTGCCATATATGGCACACTATTCACTTAAGGGTTAAATTCTTGCGCTAATACACTACTGAAATCTAAAACGTCAAAATTTCTAGTTGTCAAAATATCATCGTCCTTTTGGCACAGAAAAAAATGATAATTATATTTCGACAGAAATTGTATTCTAGTCAGTAACTTCTTTTCTACAACGAGTGAAAAGTTTCCGAATAGCACACGGTCTTTTTGATTGTTTCGTTGGACTGTTGCATTGCTTTTCCAATTGATTTTAGCATGATATAACCCAAATACTAAAAGACAACACAAAAGAGAACACTGCGCATGCACAGCAGATCCATAAAAAAAGCATGTTTTCATACGTGGAAGACCCCTTTTACATTGGTCAAGACTTGAAATCAATTCTTTGCTATTCCCTTTTAAACTGTCCGCGTATTTCATCAACAAACTCACAGACTTGATTTCAAGTCATGATCAATGTAAAAGGGGTATAAGTGTACATAATTATGAAAAGTACATACGCCATCGACAGAATAATGCTGTCTCTCACTTCTAATGTACTCACAGTTACAAAAAATTTAGAAAGGATTGCACAACAGCAAAAAGTAGTGAAAAAAGTACTAAAAAACTGATCCTTCATACAAATCGTATGGTAGAAAATATCGGGTCATTTTGACCCAGATAAACGTATAGTGCACATGTCGATTTTTTGTTTCTGCTATGCTCATATGTCATATATGTACAATTTTTTCATTCTGGTTGCATAGATAAAAGTTCAACAAATAAAATAGTTAATTTTTTTTAGTATTGATTTTTAATATGTGTTTTTTTTGCAAATGAAAAGTGCCTCGGGTCAATATGACCCGATAAACGGGTTAAGGGTTAATAGACCCAATAGTTTTCATTGTATCAAAAAGTCTTACTTAAAGGTATAATGTGAACGTGTAAACATTGATATATGATAAGGAACACTCCTTGCATAGTATACATGTAACACTGCCTACATAAGTGATAATATTATCGACTTTATTGTCATCGCAAGTGTTTGTTAGCGGCGTGATATTTTTTAATGTATTCAACGAGCATGCAGCTTGCAGCCAAATAAAACAAATGGAGCGATATTTTCAGCTTCAATATTTAACTGACGTTTTTTTTTATTGAAATTACGTATTTTAAAACTGAAAATGACGATATTTAATCACAGTTTTCTGGCAATACTGCCAAAGGTATCGAACTTCTGCAACGCTAGCAGAGAATCTGTTTGCTTTTGCACTTCGTGGAGCAAGCATTTCATCCGCAAATAATGTTGTTAAAAGCTGTACAGGCGCAATATATGAATTAATTAAACATGTTTCGATCTGTCCCCTATTTCACCAAATACAAATTACTATCACAAAATTGTAATTCTTAATCACAATTACAAATTTGTGAAACGTCAAATTCATTGCACGAAACACAAATCAATATTTAAAAAAATAATAAACAATTTCACAAGTTTGTAATTAATTATTACAATTCAACAATTTTTACCGTTCCTCCAAAATTAAGAGAAACATGTCAGCAAAAGCAGTTTTTACAAATTTGTGGAAGTGAGTGGGCTATGTATTTTGTATAGAAATACTTTTTGAAAAATTTTCTGATAAAATGTTAGTTTTGTTCTCGAAGATATCGAATTTTGTGATGATAGCTTGAAAATTGCGGCCATAGTCGTGATCACAGACAGACGGACAGACAGATGGACATTAGGGCGTATCGAATTACAATTTTTTTCTAAATTTCACATTCTAAGAGGTCTCAAAATTTGCATGGGGTTGTCAATGGTACTGTGCTATCTCGATTACAACTTTAGCATCAAACACCCTTCACACAGGATACTGTGAATAAAAATCGTGAATGGCATCGTGTTTAGCAATATTTTGTTAGTTTAAGACTATACTTTGGTTTTAAGACATTCGTAGTTTTTTTTATAAAAGTCGAAGCATTTTAAGATCGTTATTTTTTACTGTTTTCCTCAAAAAACAACTTCGTCCTTGCGGGACATGAAAACATCCTTATTATTCCTTAAAATTTGTGGGTGATCTTGACAACCCAATGCAACCTCTTAGAATACGATCTAAATTTTTCGATACGCCCTAGTGGACATGACTAAATCGACTTGGTTAGTGATGCTGGTCAAGAATATGTATATATACCTTACTATTCCTACCACGCCTCTTTATAGGCGTTACAAACGGAGTGACAAATTTTATATACCACTTTTACATTTTTAACGTGGGGGTATAAAAATGGCCTAATAATTGAAACAAGATCTTCTTCTTTTAAGCACTTAAACGAAATTTTTCATTAAACCTGGAAAAAAATTATTTATTAATGCCCCTATTGTGATTTACAACCAAACTAAGTTGAGTTGTCTCGGATACAACTCAACTGAAAGACAACTGGAATTTTTTTCGGTATTGTGACTTACAACCATTTTAAGTTGCGTTGTAAGGAAGTTTTCCAGTCTTAAAATGGAATGTATCAGAAATTTTTGACAGCAGAATATAAGTACAAACAGCTGTTTTTAATTTGTAGTTTTTGCGTTGACAAATTTTTGTTGATTGGTTTTTGAATTAAAAAATATAGTTAAAAAATAATAATAAATGGAAAGTAGTTTCGATTAACTTTTTTCTTTTTGAGTTCGTAGGTCTTCTTGTTTATTAAATAGTTTTTGTAGGTATTTTTTTCTAACGATTTGAGTGTTTGCAAAATCTCTGTATGGTTTTTAGTTTGTGTTCTAAAAGCACTGAGACGTTGCTCCTCTATGCTCTTACTCTTATTGGTTCGCCTGCGCCTAGGATTTGGAAGAGATCGGCTAGGACGTGGAGGAGATGCGGTAGGATCAGACCGGCTAGGAAGTGTAGGTGATTCGCTAGGATGTAGTGGAGATCGATTTTCACTAGGCAGTTGGCAGTTTAACTGCCCTGAAACATTTTCCAATTCATAGGTGGTGGTGCAGCTTGCAGCTGGATGAGTAAATGGTCGGCCGGGTGGTGTGATCGAGTTGTGGAGTCTAATCAGTTCTGCCACGCTTTCTTCGAGTGGGCTCAAACTAATTTCTTCGGACGGCCCTCCTCCTGTTGCGGATATATTTTTTTTGTTGTTTACCAACTTTCTTTTTAAGTTGGCCTTATAGTGTATCCATACCTATTTGTAGAAAAAACATCCTTTTTAAAAATCTAATTTTGCTTAGTGAACTTTATAAACAAACCCTTTGCCACTCCTGCGATGAGCGTGTTGGAGGCCCAATGCTGTTGAGCTCAACGGAAAACTGTTCCCAGAGCTCATTGGTCAGCTGCTTGCTTGATCCAAAGTGTCCTTTTCCTCTGGCCACATCTGGGTGCTTCTCCATTAAGTAAACCATCCTCTCGAACTGTTTCTTGTTAGTAATTTTCCTTAATGGTATTTATATTAATTAAAATCGTTTTTTATTAATAAGTGTTGCAACTTACAATATATTTTCCATCTTTCCTTTTAAATACAACCAACAGACAACCTCAAAAATGCAGTTGTAAAATTTTGACGTATGACACAACCGCATCCAAGTTTGGTTGTATTTCATAATGCCAAAAATTGTACATACACAACTGGAAGGACAACTTTGCAGCTGGAAGTTTGTTTGGGTTGTAAGACATGATACCGATTTTGATTTTACAACTCAACTTTAAGCAAAGTTGTAAATCAGAATAGGGGCATAAGAAATTTATTCGCTGTCTATAAACTTTTATATTGGATAGTTGGGTCTTCTCTTCACTGCTATTTCTCGAGCTACTATGTATTCGCCAGCGCAACTAACTTGTAAATAATTTACACACGATTTTTTTCTTGTAAAATATTCATACAAATTGTATAAATTCGTGATCAAATAACAGTTTGGTGAAAAGGGAATCTAAAAATTTGTAAACAATTTACATATTTGTGAGTTGTAATCTACAACTTCAAGTCGCATTTGGTGAAACAAATATCAACAAATTTGTTATAAAACACAAATTTGTGATTTTTATTTTACAACTTTAATTCACAATTTGTACAATAGTGGTGATACGAAAATTATTGATTTTTTTACAATTTTGTTGGAATTTTGTTACAAAAAAAAAAAATAAAATACAAATTCACAAATTTGTAGCATGCTGAAATAGGGCACTGAATGGGAATTTATTTATTTTTTTATTTAAACCCTTATTATGAGCCTTAATCTATCAAAAACACATTATCCTCTCATTTTACTCAAAGAGTGTTCAAGAATTTGGAAAAGTATTTTTTTTTTTCAGTATTCTGCTCGCACACACATACTAAACCAAACATTTTGCGCTTGTATTGGAAGGTCTGCCAACGCTGTGCACCACTGGTTTAGAGTAATAATTAACTTTTTAAAGCAATATAAGGCAATTTTAATAAATTTTTATAAAAATATCTTAAGCTCCGAAACGGTCTTCGAAAAAGACCCTACTATGATTTTAGTAGATTATAAAAAGCCCACAATTTACCAATTTGGCTTTGAGCAGAATCAAAATGAACGCAAGTAGAGGGTTATTACATACTCAAATACAAACAAATACGAAATTGTGTTTGCTGTCCTCTTCATGCGAAATGCCCCATACAAATTTTTCCCAAATACATTTGCCTTGGTGAACATATCGTGACCAAGGCTACGGAGTTGCTTGATTTTTATAAAAATATTGAAGTGAAATTTTAAAGGCCTTTGGTTCACAACACCATTAGCATATTGTGCTTTGAATTATGAAAAACGTGTGGAGACCAAAGTTAGCTACTGACCAATTGAATATATTATATTTGGTGAGCCTTTTTGCTTTTCAAACATTAAAAATTGCTTATAATTCTTCGTTGGCTGCAAAGAACGGCGCCGTATTACGTCCCCAAGGGCGTTAAAATTGCAGGGAACTGTCGCCTCTCTTTGAATCAGTAAGTTTGCAAACATGCTCAGAATTTATTCTTCACCTCAGAACACACCAAACAATAAAATAAATTTCCGCAAGAAAATACTTGCGTTGTTTGACAACTGGTTGTGAAATCTGATCTAGGCCACACGTGAATCTCTGGGGAAACCAAATAAAAATGTGCGTCACGCATTCATTTCCACAAGAGAGGCAAGGAAAATAAACCATTGTGGAACCTGAGGCATTCATAAATAACGATTTCATCGTCAGCGGTTGTATTAAGTTAGCGCTAAGAAATGGGCTGGCGGCTGATGAATTACGTGTTAAAATTGGTAACGATTCACACTAATTTTGCTTTAATACCCTTGTTACACATACGTTTTCTGTGCCAGCCGAAAAAGGAAAATGAAATTAATTTCCTGATGAAGTCTTGTGGAGTGAAGTAATAAAGAAGCTATTTCCGGTTAACTGCATCTGTTTGAATTTGACTCGCTTTCGGCACTTTTTGTTCGAGACTCCACGTTGTGTTTTCTATTTGTTGAGCTGATGTTATTTCCTCAATTTAGTTTCGAATTCGTTTAAGTAGTGCTTTCTTAGACTTTATTCATTTTGCACCTGTTCGTAATAACTTTTAAATATATAATAATGACTCTTACTAGCACTAAAAAAGTCTCAGGAATTCCTATAGAACATTTAAAGAGATACCAATTGTAGCTTTTATTGGATTTTCAAATTTTACATTTCTTAAAAGTATGTTTAAAAAACAAAAAATAAGCTTTAAAGCTCTTCAAATCTTTAAATTGTGCTCTAATTAGCTCTTTATATCTTTGTATATAGGTATGTATATCTATAAAAAATAATTTCAGAATATGAAAATGAAATAAAACCTTATAAACAGGCGCACAAACAAACAAATCTTAAGCATGACTTTTGACCATATTTTCAACTTGAAGGCGTTAGTTTTTAAGCATAACTTAAATACTTTACCTTAATTAAAAAAAAAGAGCATTTTCGACTATGTCACGCAAGACGTAGAATTAAATAAAAGTCAAAGGCACTTCATTAATAACACTCAAGCTATATACTAACTTCTTATTGAGAGTAACGCTATGCCTACACAGAGAGTTTAGTTTGAGTTTACAGTACAAAGTTGAGTTTTCCCATTGAACTCAAAATAGGAACTCTTAAGTTCCCAGTACAAGTATGTAGGATGAAACTCAACTAAACTCAATTTTGAAAACAAATTTGAGCTTTAGGCCAAGTACGTTAGCAACAAGACAACATGAAGACAATGAAGCAGGGTGCGGAAAAATTCGCTCACGAACGATTAAAAATTCAATCTTCTCATGGAAACTCATTTTGCGATTGTGTTTTATTTTGATAAATACTTTTGCAATCGATTACTTAAATTGTTTTGTTGTGCATTCGCTTGGTTAATTTGAAAAATGTACAGAGTATCAAATATATTAATAGGCAAAAATTATTGCTTATTATAAAGAAGCAAATTTTTGAACTATTTAATTATTTTGTATCAGTAGAAGAGTGTTTTTCTTTTCGTTTTGTTTTTGATTTTTTTAATTATTATATAATTTATACTTTGTATTTTATATTTTATTTTAATATTTTTATTTAATTTTAATATTTAGCTTATACTCATTACACAGGTCGATTACATATAATATTTTGTAGTGCTCTAGGTGTTTATATACATTTAAACCATCAAAAGAACAAAAAATATATGACAACCTGCTTAACTATACTTGATGTTTTTTTTCATGTTATTTTCTTTGACTGTATTGTCTTTTTTTAACCCTCACTTTGGCACTATTTACATTTGTAAATATTAAACCTCTGCACGAGTGCGCTTCACATGCGTTCCAAAGCACTCGTTTGTAGTGCAAGCTTTTGCTATGTTTTGCTCTCATCAATGAAATCAAGCCTAACACTACAAAGAGCACTCGTCGCTTGAACAGAACAAGAACAAACTAAAACCAAAGCAATGTTAGGCACGATTCGAAAAAGAAGTGTGCACTGACTAAAAAGTTATGTTGTTATGTACACAACAGCAGCACGCTTGGAGTTATGCTGTCTTTGAATAGCTTTGGAAGTAAATGCCGTATAACAATGAAACTCAATATGTATGGAGTTCTTACTTGGTATATCCTTACTTCTGTGAAGATAGCCCAAAATCTTCAGCCCAACTTTTTGCTCAATTCGCCGCAAAAATTATTTGATGCTGAATTCGCCGCAATGAAGAAATAAAGGTGTTTGATAGTTTTTATAAAAAATCATGTAATTTAACACATAAATTACTCACAAATTGCTATCAATCGTCCTTTATACCGTAAAATAGCCTAGAATAGAAAAAGATAAGTCATGAAAATGTTATGAGAGGAGAAAGCTCTAAAAGTCAAAATTGTTCAGCGATTCGCTTTTAAATGGACGAATTGAACCTTCAGACTGTCAGAAAAAAATTTGCATTATCCTTTTGATAATAAAAATCGTCCTTCATATGGCTAAATTACATGAAATGAGTTATTAGCAATTTTGAAGTATTTTTTTTGGAAGAAACGACAAAAGAGGTAGAAGATGAAAAGTTCACATCCTGGATTTCTGCTCAAAATTGTAGTCTTATACGGACAATCGAATAAAACTATGCTCAAGTACCGGTCTATCGTCCTTGGTGCCGAAATTTGAGCCAAAATGAGAAAAAATGTGATTTTTGTATGAAAGTCCGATTTCCACACCCCGAAACATGTCCCAAAACAAAAGTTCACATCCTGGATTTTTGATATGTGATAGCTGATGGTATAAAGATGATTTTGTGTCCCGTTCCCCAAATTGCTATCAATCGTCCTTCATACCGTAAAATGGCCTAGAAGTGAAAAAGTCAGATCATGAAAATGTTATGAAAGGAAAAAGCTCTAAAAGTCAAAATTGTAAAGCGATTCGCTTGAAAATGGACAAATTGAACCTTCAGACTGTCAAAAAAAAAATTTGCATTATCCTTTTGATAATAAAAATCGTCCTTCATATGGCTCTTTTGTCGTTTCTTCCAAAAAAAATACTTCAAAATTGCTAATAACTCATTTCATGTAATTTAAGCAAATCGCTATAAAATTTTGACTTTTACAGCTTTCTACGCTCATAACTTATTCCTGACCCGACTTATAAATTTCACAATGAAACTTGCAATTTAAATAAGTAAGGGTTGGAGGGTTGTTTTGCATAAATATGCAGTATTTTAAATTTTTTTCTTTGATGTTTGCATTTTTAAAAGTTTTCTAACATTTTTTTTTATTCACGGCGAATTAAAATATTTTTGGGTTGAGTTTACGGCGAATTCAGAAGTTGGGCTGAGTTTAAAATTTGGGATAAAGAATTTGGGCTAACTTCACACCGGTATATCCTTCTACTAGAAAGTAGAATATGGGAAGTAGGGTACTGGGATGGGGATTTGACAAATGGGTGTGGCTCCGATCCAAATAATTCAAGTATCCAAATAATTCAATGAAGTGTAGCGTATTAAGACCGTTTAAAGTTCTGTAGACTTCGTGTTTAGCCGTTTTTGGGGGAAGCTGATTTCGGATCTGATTTCAGAATTTTAAAATTAAAAATTGTGGATAGGGTTGCCACCTACATTTTTTGTAGTTTAAAAAATTCGGTGCTGGGGTGAACACTAGGTAAAAATTGGGCGCTGAGTCCGAATCCGTTGTCAGATGTTCAAAAGTATGATATTTTAACAATAGGGTTGCCACCTAATAATATGTTGCTTTTTAAAGAGTTTTAAACATTATCTAACAGTTTAAGGGGGGTCGCTGATTTCGAATCTGATGTCAGAATTTTAAAATTCAAGATGGCTGATAGGGTTGCCACCTAATTTTTTTTTATTTTTACGAATTCGATGCTGGGGCGAACATAAGGTAAAAATGGGTCGCTGAATCCGAATCCGTTGTCAGAAATTCAAAATTATGAAATTTTTAACCCTATAGGGTTGCCACCTAAAAATTTTTAAATTCTAACAACGGATTCGGATTCAGCGACCCATTTTTACCTAGTGTTCCCCCGGTGCTGGGGCGAATTAAAGTGTACTTTAATTCGAAAAATAAAATAAAATTAGGTGGCAACCCTTTCAGCTATCTTTAATTTTAAAATTCTGACATCAGATTCGAAAACAGTGGCCCCCTAAAACTGTTTTACAATGTTTAAAACTCGTAAAAAATACATTATAAGGTGGCAACCCTTTTGTTCAAAATTTTATAATTTTAAAATACTGACAACGATTTCGGATTCAGCGACCTAGTTTGACCTAGTGTTCGCCCAAACATCGAATTCGTAAAAATTACATTTCTATTTGCCAATGGTAGAAATAATTACTTCGCCAAGGTTCTGTTGTGTTAGGTGTGATTGGTGCATTTTTCGCTGTTAGTAATTGTTCTGTTAAAGCAAACCGAGAACATGTTTTGATTTGAAGCTGACGAGTGCTCTGCAGTGTTCGTTTGTTATCATTCAATGACTTGGATACGCTCTGCTTGACTAACAGAGTTCTGTCAAGCTCTGAACTCTGCACTGTTGGATCTACTGTTGTGGAAAAAAACGAGTGCATTTGTGCAGAGGTTTAGTAAATATCACAATTTTAAATTTGCCATAACTCCTTTCTTTTTTTTCGATTTAAATATGGCTTGGACTCTGTGGCTATTTTGTCGTTTTCTTTCTGAAAATGTCAAAAGTTGTTTTTAATTTAAGAATTTTCTGATACTTTTTGAAAATTTTTCATTTTTATTTCGTAGTTTGGCACTATTTACATATGTAAACATTTTGTATTTTAAAGGCTTTTATGGTGTTTATGATGTTTCGGGAGAAAAATAACGGTACGTAGAAACGAAACCGTGAAAAAACAGTTGTCAACGCATTCTGCTTTTGAAATGCAAAAAATACGCAAAGTGCAAAAACCACCTTACAGAATATATGAAAAAAGGAACAATTGAAGTTGTGTGGAAACAGCGCGATTTTTTATAACAATATGTCATGTTTTGATATTGTAGCTGGAAGTACTAATTTAATGAAAAAAAGTTCATGTTTTGTTGAAATTTGTTTTGTGTATTCATTTCAACTAATAATTTTTTTTAATTTAATCTTCACACTTACATTTTGGTTATTTCGTAAAGGGCTGGACCGTCAAGTGTGCATAATATGCAAAACGCTATATCGTAAGAAGTAATGCATGGATTTCAATGGTTAATAACTTTTTGAATAGGTTGCAGAATTACCTTTCTTTTGATACCCATAATGCTAGATTTTGTTAGAAATTTAAAAATAAACACGACTTTTATAGGCCCATTTTCCCAACTTGCGAACCATATAACTTCTAAACCACTTGAGAGCGGCGTGAAATTTTTTCCGGAATTGGACTTAGAAGGTGTAAATACATATATTCCACCTAAAAAATAATGTAAATTTATAGTTTCTGTTTATCTTTAATAATGCCAAAAAAATATTTACAAATGTAAATAGTGCCAGATTACGTAGTAAAATGTTGGTGCCAAAGTGAGGGTTAATTGAATAAAATTTTACTTATTTCTTCGCAGTCAGAGTAAAAATTTATTTCTGGAAAAATACGCTCAGGAACGATTAAAGATTCAATTTTCACAATATATGTATATCGAATTTTAAAATGAGCGTTCACAAACAAAGAACGAATGAGTGAGCGAGCCAACGACGCACAGTGTGTAATTTGAATGATCCAGCGGAACTTAATTCTAAATGTTAAGATGATGACTTGAAACTTTGGTTTGGTAATTTCCTAAGCCGCAATACAATTCTTAAGAAAAAATGGGCGTGTTCGGAGCATTTTTACGCGCACCTACCATATAAATGAAGAATAAAAAAACCTCTTGTTATATTCTCAAATGAATGAATGCGAATTAATAAGTAATAGGTTAAATTATTAGTGGAAATAACCCAGTTAAAGTTATCTTCACAGATATTTTACCTGCAATGCATACCTACAACAATTTTATTTTGTTGGGAATGAAATAGAAAGTGTAAATTATATATTGAATTTTTTGTTTTTATTTCAACATTTTCATAAGAAGTTGTCGTCATAATCTTCGTAATCGTCGTCATCGTCGGAACTGGATTGGGGCAGTTCAGGAGTCTTCAGGAATAATAAAGTCTCATTCGTGAGTGGATATCTTCTTCGATTTATTGGTTGGATATATTGCGACTAGATACAAATGGATCTGATGATAGTAAAAACCGGTTGAGGATGTCTCTACTGCAATCTTTTCGGCAAGTTTTTCGGCTGAAATTTTCACGAATTCGCCTGTATTCTTTGTTGCTTGCTTCCTGAGCTTCTTCATATAACTGTCCCAGAGACAAAATGCAAGCATTTATTATCGCTTTAGAACGGCATATTATTTTATGATTGCTTGCAGGCATATAGTACCAGTAGTAATGTTGAAGATGTAATTCTTTTGTTTTGCGTGCATAAGTGGAAAACTTTCTGCATCTATCTCAGACTCATTGGAAAGTGCTTCGAGTAATATTCGAAAACGATGTATAATATCTTCGTTGAGTCCAGTAATATTTGCAGACAATGCAATATTTTTAAAAACTCTACGCGTAGTATTTCCGTCGTTTGTGTTACCGCTTATCTGTTTTGACATATCGACAAGATCTTATTAGTTTCTAAGAACCTCGCCAAAATATTTATAATGACTTTTTTCCATTTAGTGTTAACTTTAATACAATACTTACTTACAAATAGTTGTAACTCTATGGGTATGTACTCAACGTCAACTGTATTAAAGCTTGGTAATATGTGTAGAGATATTTTTTTAAAACGGTCTTCATTATTGCATCTATACCACAGATAATAAAATGCTTGCCTTTTCATTTTGCCTAAAAAAAAAAAATTATTATCTTTTGCTTTTTCTAAAAAAGTTGTTTGTGCGCTGGAAACACGTGGAGCTACACTTAACTGATTATATAAGTTAAAAACTTGAAGAAGCCAAATTTTAAAAGGGGTACAAGAGGGTACATCGTAGAAAAGTAACTTTAAATTTAGAATATTAAAAAACAAAGATCTACTTTTTTACATATTTTCTAAATGGATTTTTTTAATATTAATAAAACTCATAACTTCTAAACCACTTGAGAGCGGCGTGAAATTTTTTCCGGAATTGGACTTAGAAGGTGTAAATACATATATTCCACCTAAAAAATAATGTAAATTTAGAGTTTCTGTTTATCTTTAATAATGATATATTTATATAATATTTATATAATATTTTCTAAATGGATTTTTTTAATATTAATAAAACTATTATTAGCTTTATTCTTACCGTCTGCGAATTAATATTTAAGAAATATTATAGGCACAATTTTTTTTTTTTTAATTTAAAAGTGGTAGATATTTTATATTCCACTGATAAAAATAGCGTATTGACAAAATTCAATTTTTAAAAATTTTGTAATTTCTTTTTTGTGTCACTTTCAACGCTAATTTCTCGCCACTGCACAGTGGTAATATCTGGCCAAAATTAAAAAAATTTGTTTTCGTTTTTCCTGAAAACAAAGTATGCCCTATGATAGTACACACCTTAAAGCATGTAAAAACAAAATTTTATTAAAATCTGTTGCAAGCATTTGATTTTATAAGGCAGCAAAGTTGATAATTTTTCAAATGAATTTTTTAAATTTTCGAAGAATGGGAGAAAGTTGGCTTTGCGTTTTCTCAGAATTTTAATTAAAATTATTTTGATGAGCTTTTTTTTTATTCTTACAACTGACACTCTTGTTGTAAAGTAAGATGAGTTTTGGTTTGTGAAAGTGCGTTTTTGACATTAAAATTTTGTTATTAAAAATACCTATAAATATTAAAAAAAAAAAAACACACACAAAGTTTGGTAGGCTGCGGAATTTTTTTAGAAGTTTTTAGAGGTTGACTAATACGTTTGACTAAGAGTACAAAGGTTCCTCAGTAAGTATGGTAAATTTCAGAACCAACTTCATCCAACTCTTTTTTTTATAACCTTTTTAGTGGCAACTGTCTTAACGAATTTATAACTTTTTGAAGTGTGGAAAGCACACCAAAATAAAAAGGTGGATGAAGTAGCAGTTATTCTGATTCAGTATATTGAGAAAACTTAAAAAAAAAATATTTAAAAGGGATATAATAATTTCAAAAATTCGAGGATTTGTATGCACCGTAAAAAAAAAATGGCAGAATTGCCATTACAACAAGGAATATTTTGAACGTAGTTCTCTACGTTCTAAACTGACTGGTTAAAAAAAAAACTTTCATTACTTGGAATATGAAGATTGTGTAAGTGTTAATTATTGAATGCATTTAGATTTTTGTACAGCTTGAAATTTTAATTCAAAAGGATGCTGGACCAAGTCATAAATCTGCGGCCGGACGACCGGTAGTGGCATATAATCTCTGTTCAGAAAGAAGCAAAAGACGTAAGATTAATGATCATTGTTTTAAATTTGATGCGGAGTTAGTCCATAGAGCATCTGAAAAACTTTGTAAAATCACATGCAAACATCGCGAAGGCGAAGAGTTTCAAAGAGAAAATGGTGCTTTAGCTATGTTTATGGATCTGAAATTTTCTAAGTCTCAGTATGAGGGTCAAAGAGATTACAACGAAATGTTATTGGGTGCAAAATATTATCCCCCATACACCAAAATTTTAGAAAGAAAGAAAGAGTGCTACCCAGATATTATTAATGTGGGAGAGACTGGTGCATCCATTCCTCTTCAAAGTCTTTTAAGCCATACCTCAACTCGAATTCTTCAATCAATTTATGAAAACTTAAAAAATGTCTCAGAAAATAAAATAATATTGATAGGAAAGTGGGGAATGGATGGCTCTAGTGGCCAACAAATCTTTAATCAAAAGTGGCAGGATAACGAAAATTTAGAAAATGTGGATGAAAAAACTATTTTTATGGTTACATATGTGCCTTTAAAATTAATTACAGAAAAAAGTAAGGAAACACTTTGGAAAAATGAGAGACCATCATCGATAAGGTTTTGCAGACCATTAAAATTTACATTTACAAAGGAAACATCTGAAAATGTGCAAAAGGAATACAGGGAAACGTGTGATGAGATTAAAAATTTGTTGCCAACTAAAGTTGAGTTTAATGATACTCTCAAATTTGAAGTTAGTTACAATCTTATGTGCACAATGGTCGATGGTAAAGTTGTCAATATTTTAACCTCACAAAAGTCTTCAAGGTCATGCAATATTTGCAATGCAAAGCCGAGTGAAATGAACAATATTGCATATGTAAAATCTTTAATACCCAATAAAAGTAACTATCAGTTTGGTCTTAGCACTCTTCATTGTTGGATACGATTCATGGAATGTCTACTCCACATTACGTACAACCTGGATTTTAAAAAGTCGTTTGCTTCAAATGAAAATAAAGTTCTGAAAGAAAATAGAAAGAGACATATTCAAAAAGAAATCAGAAAGCGAATTGGAATTTGTGTGGATATGCCTAGACCTGACACTGCCAACTCAAACGATGGAAACGTTGCAAGGACTTTTTTTAAAAACTATGTGGAAGTTTCAGACATATTAAATATTGATGTCGGTCTTGTAAAAAAATTTTATTGTATCTTACAAATACTTGCTTCTGGGCAAGAAATTAAGATAGAAAATTTCAAAATATATTGCGATGAAACAAGTCTACTTTATGTAAACTTATATGGATGGTACACTATGCCCCCCTCTGTACATAAAGTGCTGATTCATGGCTCAGAAATAGTGGAACATCTTGTCATCGCAATAGGCGCGATGTCTGAAGAAGCGCAAGAGGCCACAAACAAAATATTCAAGTCTGCAAGACTTAATAATAGCAGAAATTTTTCAAGAAAATTGAACAATGAAGATATCCTACACTATCTCTTAGTATCATCTGATCCTTTAATTAGTCAAATAAGAATAAGAAGAGAAAAGAAAAAATTAGAATTGCTGCCAGAAGCCTTGGAAATGTTAACCTAGTTATTTTTTAATTATTTTTGTATACATTTACCATCAAAATAAAAATGTAAAGCCAACTAATAAAAAATTCAAACTATAATTTTTATTAAAAAAACATAAACAAACAAACAAAAAACAGCACACCATCTCCAAAAGAGAAACAACTCAAAATTAGTCAATTTTCAGAAATCGCAAAAAATTGTTTTTGAGCGCAGTGTCAGTGAGCAAGTTCCATATATTTACCCAAAAATTTACAAATTTTGAGTTGTGTCTCATTTGAAGATGGTGTGCGATATAGGAAAGGCTATAGACGATATAGACCGACTACAAAATACCCTACAACACTCCTTGCCATGCATGTAAAGTGGGCAGACCACGCCCATTTGTGGCTTACAACTACATGTTGTTCCCATATACTCATGTTTCATGTGGAAATCCTTTTAGAGCCCTATTTACCATTATAGTTTGTAGGGGAGGTGGGCGTATCTGTGGGCGGATCACGCCCATTTTTGGCACATAACTTGATTTTGCTCTAATATACGCTGAAACAAAATTTTGTTTTTGTAGCTTCAATAAAACCCATTTTATAGAGATCTTAGATAAGTGGGCGTGGCAGGGGCGGATTAAAAAAATATTCAATAGAGCACATCTTTGCGTCAACACTAACATGCGAACCAAGTTTCATCCAATTATCTTAACTCCTTCTGCCTAATAACGATTGGGGCGGTATTAAGGGGCGTGGCAAACATTTTTAAACATACCTCAATCCATCTTTAGCTATTTAACACACATACCAAATTTCATAAATTTACAAAATGAAATGAACAAGTTATGAGGTTTTGGCCGGATATGACCACTGTGCACTGGTGATGTAACGAAAAAAATTTTTGTGAGGCAAAAACGCGTAGAGTATTGACATAGTTTTCAACGCAAACAATTTCCTTTCTGGAGCTTTTGATTTTTTTTAATTAAGTTCCGCTTGATTATTTGAATTTTACACTGTGCGACGCTTGCAGCGAAGTTTTTTCGTTCGTGATATTTACGAACTTTGCTTTTGATGGTGACCGATCGTAAATGCTTTTGTTCGTCGCGTAGCTTTCTCACTTATGAGAAATTGAAAGCATGAAATTATTAGCAGTGATTAATTGTGAGTACAATTCTATTTTGATCGTTCTCCGCACCCTGCAATGAAGGCAACAACCAACAACAACAACAACAAGAACGTTGGCCGCTACACCAATTCATCAGTAGTCTTGCATGACTTTTCACTGTGATCCACTTATGCCGAGAAAGTTACCTGGAAGTTTATTTGACCAAGAGAATGCTTTTACATTAGTAACTAAGTTCTTACCTACTTATGATGCACCCTGTGTCAAGGTTAACCTTGATCGTGTCATACTTTAAGGCATAGCCTTAACTCATATGTATCTTCGAAATTCTATCAGAGTGGTTTACTGCTTTCAGAGCATGTTGAGGTTGTGTAATTTTGTTATAATTTTCTTTTTTCCACACTTACGTTTTTGGGTTCAGCTAATTTAACTGATGACTGACACCTAAACAGTGTGGAGAACTCAATTTTTTTTTTCTGATTTTATCAAAACTCAATTTGAGAAATGTCTAAAAGTATTCTAACACTGCGTTACATACATTCTGTCCTATGAACCAAATGTACATTTTCGGAAAGCGGATGAAAAATAATAAAAATAAACGTGTATCGCCGTTTTTTATGTACACGTCAGAATTTTTTTTTTATTTAGTTCTGAGGTGCCACACAGTGGGATGGCTCCATACATTTGTTGGAAAAAAATAGAAGGAGCTGTTGGAATTTGATGAAACTTCATTTCTAAAACTATAATGGTATGCTTGTTCCAAAAGTGGTATCGGTTTTTTTGTACCGGTTTGGATTTGTTAAAGAACCGATTTTTTTTTGAGTAATTTTGTTAATACCTAAATACTTTATGCATGATATCAGAAATGGATTTTTTTTTGTACCGGGTGCTGGTTTTATTTTTTCATTAATTTTTTTTCACAACAGTAAAACTTCAAAATATGAGTATGGCCCGTTATGAATTCAAACATGTAGAAAAAAGCGGAAAGTTTGAAAAAAATTAATTATTTTAAATAAACTTGGGCCTTTTATTTTGGCGTTTGTATGCATTTGTCTTTGTATCGCTACAAATAGACCAGCAGTATTCGCCAAGCATGTGCGTAATGTTTTGGCCTCTAAAGCGCTTTTCGATAGTAGCAATGTCCTGATGGAACCTTTCGCCATGTTCATCGCTATGAGCTACTAAATCATCAGGAAAAAAATCTAGATGATTGTGAAGAAAGTGGATCTTTAGCAACATGAAAACGCCCATTTCGCCCCGAAAACATATTTTCCATCGAAACGGATGGATGGATGTTACCGATATGAAGCAGCACGATTTTAAGGCTATTGACTGATGCATCGATGATAAGTCGCCAGTCCTCTGAAATATGAGGGCAACCGATTTTTCGCATCAACGTTTGCCGTCTCGTACAAGGTCGTTGAAATCGGCTTGCGTTACCTAATGCAGCGCTGCAGTTCTTAGTTCACTGGGTGTTGGTACGAATTCTGATAATTCCGGACGATAATTGTAAAATATAGAAAACGTTTAAAACACTGATAACTCCTTAGTCGCGTTTTGCGTTTTTGAACATTTAGGTATTAAACATATAAAGTATTTGCGTATTAACGAAATGACTCAATTTTATCCAACCGAAACCGGTAAAAAAAAACTGATACCAATTATCGAACTAGCGTACCATTATACTTTTAGAAATGAAATTTCATTAAATACCAACAGCTCCTTCTATTTTTTTTTCCAACAAATGTATGGAGCCATCCTACTGTGTGGCACCTCAGAACTTAAACATAAAAAAAAAAAAAAATTCTGACGTGTACATGAAAACGGCGATACACGTGTATTTTTATTTTTCATCCCCTTTCCGAAAATGTAAATTTGGTTCATAGTACAGAACAAAAGCTCATTTTTGTAACGCAGTGTAATGATGAGATGAAAATGTACGTTCAGATGCAACTTTTTAGATGACACGAAATGTCAAAAGCAGCTGTTTCTAATATTGTGCAATTTGCTATTTGAAAAAAATGGAACAAAAAAGCAAAGAAAAGAACTTGGACAAATATGGAAGAAGAGGTCTTCATATGAATATAGACCGATAAAAAATCTGGCTTGCGCAGCGCAATGAAGAACTCGCATACGCAGAGATGGCTGCAGCCTTGTCCTCAAGTGGAATTGATGTCACGGTGGTGGAGGTGCAAAAAATATGAGAGCACATAAGTAAACAAAGAAATGTCTGGTATCATGGGGCGATAACAGGACCCACTCACAGTTTCGTTCCGGCCTGCCTCATTATTGAAGAAGTATGGGCCGATGATTCCACCAGCCCATATGCCACACCAAATCGTTATTTTCTTGGTTTATATATTTACTAGCGATACCCGGCGCGTGTTGCTGCACCCAGCAAGTTTATTGGAAATGTTAAGTAAATTCAAAATTTTTATTAATCCCTTAGTCTGACACCACGCTCATGTTCCACTGCCCATTACGGTTTCCCAGTAGCAGAACATCACTCCCAGGTGATAATTCCATTATGAGTTTCAATGTCCTGTGATTTAAGCTTCCATAGCTATTCTGTATAGAGAATCGGGCCACACCCCCTTTTCCAATGCACAAACCAGTTTTCCAGTAGAAAGACTTTGGCAATTAGTAACTCCATACTGAGTTTTATTGTCATGCGACGTTTAGTTCCAAAACTATTCAATATCAAAAATTTGACTTGTGTTGTCGAAGCCATAACCCCTATTCCTATGTCCGTCCCAGTTCTCTTGTTTATTTATAAAAAAACTTATTGAATGACACAATGTCAATTCTATAAAGGCTCATATTACACGGTGCCTGTTTGCCCGGCGTACAATCGATTTTGTTGTTGCTTTTAACGTAAAACTGTCAAAAACAATTGAGAGTGTGAGAGGATGAACATTTGGAACAGCGGGCAAAATATGTTCATTCTAGCCCGGTCTCGATACAGCGTACATCGTGCAAAACAGTGTTGCTGGGTGGTGAAATTAAAGATTTGGGTGTTTAAGTAGCTAAAAAGTACATTTTTTGAAGAAAAGTGCTACTATTGTACTATAACAGTATGAAGAAAATAGTTGTAGGAAACCCTTGTTGGAATAAAGTGTAGGAGAAAAAGTAATGAAACTGAATGAAGTGTCAAAATCTGTCTGCCGTTCTTTTTCTGCCGTGTAACATACCAGCGTGCAAAATGTGGAAGAGAGTAAAAAAGATTCATTGCACGCCGGGCAAACGGGCACCGTGTAATATGAGCCAAAGTAAAAAGTCAGCCGTTTGTTCCTTCTGTTCATTTATAAATTACAGGAAAACCACCGTCAAAACATGTGTAGAAAAGTTGCATGCAGCGAAACAAATAAACATACGTACATACATACATACATCAAGTCGGATTGAATCTCATTCTCATTAAAAAAAAATCCTCAACATGCTAAAGGTGGTCAGTGAATCCCCTTTCAACAAAACTGTGTTAGATTAATTCTCCACATCAAAACTACTTTGAACATATTAGAATGTACTTCGATCCAATTAGCTTTAAGCGCAGCAAAGTATGTATGTATATTAGAGTGTCCCTTATTTTGCGATTTTTGGAAATGTCAAGGGGCTGAAAGGTTTTTTTATGCGTTTTTATATTCTAAGAACGAAACTAAAAAAAATTTTTTTTTACGACAATGTTTACCCGTGCCAATCGGGCCCGAAAGTTTCGAAAAAATGCCCATATTAGACCATATTTGCACAAATTAAAAAAAAAATCTTTTCTCTGCTTTTTATAAATGTTTTCCATTTTTTGGAACACATACATAGGAAATATGATATCTACAAAGTTTTTTATAGTGGGCGTGGTTACCGCCCCTGCTGCGTCGAAATTTCTCCCGCAGCCTTTTCCCACTTTTTCATGAAATTAGTGCAATTTAGGTATTAATATCAACAATAAATAAATACATTTTTATTATGCTAAAAGTTTGATTACATTTCATTAAATTCACATTATGTACATACATACAAAAATTAACTATAAATTAAAACACTAGTATTTTAACCTGCGGCGGGCGCGCAACAAGCTAATACCTACAAGCAGTCTTATTGCGGCTTTTCAACCGAAATCATAGTTTTTTTTTATAAATAAAAAATATCAAAAACCAAAAATATATGCCCCCTGAAGGGTTAAATTTTAATAAGAAATACAAATTAATTAAAAAAGACAGAGCCTTATTTGGAGTTTTTATGCTATTCATTATTATCGGAATCCGTCAAGTCTGTATTTTTGTAGTTCTACTATACATCAAAGTCTGGTTTGAAGCTACTAATAGCATAAAAGCTCCAAATCAGGATCTGTCTTTTTTAAAAAATTTGGTCGCATACAAGACAATTAACAAAAAATATCCATTGCTGCAAGTCAAAAATTTGGTCGGCATCTTTGGTACCTTGGCGAAGAACTTGTAGCACTCGCTTTTTTCGATGATGCAGTTTCTATTGAGAGAAAACGCAGTATGGTGACAGCATTGCAAGCTCAGAAGTTTCCATGTAATCATCCAATCGCAAACCCAAATTCTTTAAATGAATGGACAAAAAAGATTTATATTGTTTTGCATCTTGTCGAACAACAAATCTATTTCGTAGGTTTAGTATGACATGCAATTTTTTAAAATATGATTCTGACGAATGGGAAAAAGATGAAGAATACCAGAGAGTAAAAAATTATTTTAAAGATCTTTGTATTGTAAATGATGTTGCGGAGCGTGGGGTACAACTTGCTCAAGAATTTCTCGAGCTTACAAAATCAGAAGCGCAGCTACAAAACCTACTTTTGTGGCCCAAAATACTCGAAAAATATACTCGAACTGTCAAAAAAAAAAAAAAAAATACATGCTCTTAAAAAAAACTTATAATTAATTTGTATTTCTTATTAAAATTTAACCCTTCAGGGGGCATATATTTTTGGTTTTTGATATTTTTTATTTATAAAAAAAGCTATGATTTCGGTTGAAAAGCCGCAATAAGACTGCTTGTAGGTATTAGCTTGTTGCGCGCCCGCCACAGGTTAAAATACTAGTTTTTTAATTTATTGTTAATTTTTGTAAGTACATAATGTGAATTTAATGAAATGTAATCATACTTTTAGCATAATAAAAATGTATTTATTTATTGTTGATATTAATACCTAAATTGCACTAATTTCATGAAAAAGTGGGAAAAGGCTGCGGGAGAAATTTCGACGCAGCAGGGGCGGTAACCACGCCCACCATAAAAAAACTTTGTAGATATCATATTTCTTATGTATGTGTTCCAAAAAATGTAAAATATTTATTAAAAGCAGAGAAAAGATTTATTTTTTAATTTGTGCAAATATGGTCTAATATGGGCATTTTTTCGAAACTTTCGGTCCCGATTGGCACGGGTAAACGTTGTCGTAAAAAAAAATTTTTGTAGTTTCGTTCTTAGAATAAAAAAACGCATAAAAAAACCTTTCAGCCCCTTGACATTTCCAAAAATCGCAAAATAAGGGACACTCTAATGTATATGTATTTGTTTGTTTGTTTTGTTGTTTTGTGCTTGCTGAGAACAAAAAGAGTATAGTAGAGAGCAACATGCAGTTTATTGAGGCTCTCGCAGCACAAACGCATGAAAAGCTAACGATCAAGCAATGCATGGCATTGTGGATGATTTTTTAAAAAACTTAACACTTTAATTAAAGATACTTATTATTGAAATTTCGAAAAGAAAATTACCAATGAATCTTTTGTAGCACAAATGTGATATTTTAAAACTTATTTCAAAAAAATCGGACCAGTACTTTTGGAGTTTTGCGGACATAAAAAATTTTCACTTTCATTTTATATAATAGTATAGATAAAAAATGGGTATAATCGCTGAACAAAAGTTTGTCGTAAACAGTATCTCCTTCAAGTTTAGTCTATTTGGTTGTGTATTATTCAATATTGAAAATTATGTTTAAAATTTTCGATGGTGATACATAAACAGTACTAAGCGGAATAATTTGTAGACACTGTGACGAGTTAAGTTTTTCCATGATGAAATGTCAAGCAATACTGAAAAATACCATGTCAGTTTGACACGACTCACGCCTTATCTGTGATAAAATCACTACCCAAAAAAGTGCCTCGAAATTAGTCACCCATTAGTTGACCTTGAACACAATCAGTACTTTGGTGGGTAGTTTTTTCCCACATTAACTTGTTCTGATCCCCCTTTTATCGATATCGTTGAGATATTTCAATGATCTTTGGTTTATATCTTCAAATGAACTAATACTGGGAAAACCGAAATAAGCTGAGTAGGAAGGTAGAAGTTAAAGGGTAAGGTACGAGTACTACTCATAATATTTTGGTATTTTTTTTTCATACTTTTAACGGCAAAAAGTATCAAGGCGACTTTGGCTGGCAGTTGTAAGTCCCTATTAATAAATGCGTTCGTCTTCAAATTCAGAAAGCCTTAAAGAAAGCTGAAAACTGTAGTTTAAATACGAGTATGTTTAATGAAAGCTGAATTAATGCAATTCATCCTCAAGATTCATTTACAACAAATCAAGGTGTTTAACATTATCATTTTTATATTTAACTAGCCTTTTCCCGGCGTGCGTTGCTGCACCCTGCAACTATATGGGAACATAATAGGTGTATTCAAAACTTTTCTTAGACTCAAAGTTTGACACCACTGTCATTTTCCATTGCCCGTTACAGTTTCTCAGTAGCAGGAGATCACCAAATAGTAACTCCATTTTGAGTTTGTATGTAATTACTACTACTTTTACTTTCAAAACTATTCGGTAATAAAAATTTTAATTGTATGGGCGGAGCTACACCCACTTATATAATGCCGATCCCAGTTTTCTAGTAGATGGACATTACCCAGTTTCAGTACAGTTGCCGACAGTGAGCATACAAACTTAATTATCAAAATGTAGTCAAATCGACGAAAACCGTAAGTAATATAGCATTTTTATTGATTTGTGGGCGGTAAAAGGGGGTGTGACAGAAATTTAAACCATCTCGTACTTGAAAAAATGTACAGCCAAAATTTCAGCTCAGTTTCCAGCCATCACACAGACAGCGTTTTGCTTTTTGTATATATATTTTGGATAAAGATTATTGGCTATATCTTTAGATTGGTAAGAGATACTCAGATAATTTTTTCTAAATAATTAATTTTTTAGCTTGTTTATTTTTTCAAAAATATAAAAACACAATATTGGAAAAAAATTTTGTTCAAAAAAATCAAGGGTAGGCCTTGTTTTTTTAATCACAAAAATAGTTTTAATTTTTACGTAAAATTTAAATAACTTTTGCTTATAAATGTTATAACTTTTCAATAGAGTTGAAAGTTTTCGAATTTGAATTTAATTTTTAATTATTTTTACAACAAAAACAAATTTTGAGCCTTTTTTTGAGGAAAACTCCAAAATTTCAGACCTTTTTTGAAAAAAATATTTAAAATATATATACTCAACAAACGGTATTTTTGCAATAAGGTTTTTATAGTACTTTGATGAAGCTTTAAGACAAAAAAAAATTTAACAAAGTGTATAAAAAAGCAGCGGAGATATTTGAATCGAAAGTCACAAAATTAAATTTCTGATTGTGTTTTTCTCATTTTTGAGCACGATGTTGCATAAAATATATCGTTGTAGTAAAATTTTTCATAGTTTTCAAGATATGTTCATGTTTTTGATGTCAAATTAACGGAAATTTTTTAACTTTACTAAATTTAAGAAATATTTTATATTTTGTAAATATTTGCATATGTAACAACTAAAAATATGCGATTTTGTAAAAAATTTGTACTACAGCACCATCTGGTGTCCAACGTGGTTCAAAGAAGATACTGTCAAAAAACGCATCGTACCTGAGAACTACTATATACCAATTTTTATTCTAATCGCATGAGCGGCTTGGGAGTTTTAGGTGGTCTTGCAAAAAATTTGTACTACAGCGCCCTCTGGTGTTCAAGATAGATCAAAAAAGATTACAGCAAAACACTCAACGTACATGAAAACTACTGTATACCACTTGTCATTCTAATCGCATAAGCGGTTTGTGAGTTTTAGGCAGTTTTGTAAAAAATTTGTACTACAGCGCCCTCTGGTGTTCAAGGTGGATCAAAATTGATAGCCCACAAACACGCACCGTACCAAAAAACTTCTATACACAAATTTTAATGCTAATCAAATGAGTAGTTTAGGAGTCTATTGCATAGTTACATACGACATTTAGTTCCAAAGCAATTCGATATCATAAATTTGGCCTGTGCGGCCAAATTCCCCCTTGTCTTATGTTCGCTCAAATATATAATAACTACCTTTTGGGCCCATAACGTCTACACATCAAGTTCCACTATCAAAACATGTACAACTCAGGAATAATAATGATTTCTAAAAAGTGGACGTATATATAGTTAGACCACGCCCAGTTTTAGTACAGTTGCCGAAAGTAACCATACGAACTTATTTACCAAATTTTAGTCTAATACGACCAAAAAAGTCTTTAATATAGCATTTTTATTGATTTGTGGGCGGTAAAGGGGGTATGGAAAAAAGGGGTATGGAAAATTTTTACTATGCCTATATTTTTCGGGCAAATGCAAACTAAAGTGAGACTTGCCAAATTATTCCAATATTCCATTTATTTCCAATTACCCTTGCAAATATTTCCCCATATACACCATATGTGCGCACCTGTATTTTTTTCACACCTGTATTGTTGATAAGTTCACTAAAATGCCTATAATTCATGAACCAATACACATATAAGGACCATTTATACAAAAAAACCTTTGTATTGACGTCACCTTTCATGGGAAATTTCCAGAAACAAAATCGGTTCACGTATTACAGAGAACATCAATTTCATTCACAATGAAACTTATTTTTATATATATAGATAACTTTCCAATGTCTGTTCAATATGAATAAATTTTCTTTTTTATTATCAGTGTCTTAAAGCAGTTAACTATTTAAGCAGTTTAAAGCAATGATACGTTTTCAATCTTACACATACCTCAACTTTGCTGATGACTTAAGTGGTTTCATCTCAGGATTTTATTTCTGTTTTATATCAGCCTTTCTGAAAATCTTCACATCTGCATCTGATTTCAATCTAGAGTTTTCATTTGATATGTTACCACAAGGTGGTAACATGTGCTGGTGCTCTTAGCAGATATTAAAAAGCAATAAAAATCCCAGGTAAGTCTCGTAATTGGAGATATGTTATATTAAAAATACCCTTTGAAACGGTGATTTGAATGACTCAAATGTGTTAAATCGGATTTTTATTTACAACTTGGGTGCCTAGGTGCAAGAAGTTGTTTTTCTTCAATATTATAAATTTAAAAAATCGAGTTTTCTTAAAACGTGCGAACTAAAATAATTTTCCAAGTTATTATATCATTTATGCTGTTTAAGCCAAAGATAGGGAAGTTTTTGGTTGGATCACAGAAATATTACACTTTGCGTTAATTTTGTTTTTACATGCACTACAGCTTTTTCGCACATTCTCAGCATTAATCCATTTAAAGCCACAACCCAAAAAATCTTTGAAATTATCAACGATATTAGTGGCTCAAAATAAGTTAATGTGAGAAACATTTACCCACCAAAACAGTGGTTGGGCTCGAGGACAACACAAGACGTCATGACTACCCATGCAGAAACTTAACGAAGCAATTACATACACAATAGATTTTAATCTACTTTTGAGTTGACCTTTCGGCAAGTTAACATAAAAAAAGCTACAATTGTTAACTAAGGTACCCTTGCGGTTTAAAAGAGCAGTGAACATATAATTTGTTCTACTAAATGGTAAATTAATTAAATTGTTAGCGTTTCTACTGCTTCTACAAATAATGTTAAGATTTACAAGAGATAGAAGTTAAAGAGAATTGAATAAACCGGCTATGAGTTGGTGCAAATGCACTGTGTGTTTAATAATATCCCAGACAGTCTCTAGAAAGCATAATTAAAACAAGATTTCTGTTGATTTTTCGATGTTTTTATTCAAAATAGTCTCCTTCCGATTCAATACACTTGTTACAGGGACTTAATAGAGGCTCAAATGCCTGCTCTAGCTCATTTTTGCGGGATCGCCTCCAGTTCCCATGTCTTCAACATTAAACTGCAGTAAGTGTGAATTTAAGTCATCATTTCAGCTCACAAAAAATCGACAAGATTAAACACACTGGATCACCCATTAACAAAACCATGCTGACGAGTTGATATGACTTCTACACAGTAAACTTTAACTCAATCATACACAATCTGGCAAAAAGTTATGGAATTGATTAAAGCTTAGCGATAAACCTGTAGTTGTTAACTTTATGCCTCAATTTAACAAATAAATACTTCATAAAGGTACCAAGGGAGTTCTCTCGCCTCTACTCTGGAACTTAACGGTGAATGAACTACTGGGTAAACTGGAACGGGAGGGGTGCAGAGTGATAGCCTAGCTGATGACGTTGCTATTGTCATCTCAGAAAATATGTATCCACTCTTCGAGATATTATGCAAAATTGTCTAAACACTCTCGTAAACTGGGATACCAGCTATGTACTCAGCGTTAATCCTGATAAAACTGAATTAGTGATCTTTACTAGACAACACAACTTACCCACAATCAGTCCTACAAAACTGGGAAATACAAGACTAAATTTGTCGGAACAAGCAAAATGCCTGGGTCTCATCTTAGATAGAAAACTAAATTGGAAACCCAATCTGCTCGAGGGAGCGAAAAAATCCAATAGAGCACTATATTCATGCAAGAAAGCAGTGGGTAGCAAATGGAGATTACAACCTAAGGCTCTAAGGCTCACGGGCTCTATACAGCGGTTATAAGGCCAATATTGTTATACGGTGCTATAGTTTGGTGGCCCGCACTAAACGAACAAACACACCTCAATATACTTTGCAAAGTCCAACGGTCAGCTGAGTTGTGCATCAGCGGAGCTCTGAGAACCACTCCAACGGACGCAATCGACATTATGCTCCCCCTGACACCACTAAATATCCTAAACAAAACATATGGCTGCAAACACAGCAAACCGTCTAGAAGCCACTTCCCAATGGAAAGGAGGTGCAATAGGTACAAAACTCTTACATCAGGAAACTTCTTCCTCCAATACCTAAGACCGTAGACTACATCTCGCAAAAACTTCTATTCTACAAAAAGTTTGATGTATCAATTCCCTCTAGAAATGAATGGGAGCTTGGAAGTCCTCCACCAAACAATGCCACTGAAATCTACACTGATGGATCAAAATTAGATGGCAAAGGGGGGGGGGGGGGGAGGAGGAGTCTACTCTGAGTCACTAAACATCAACCTTGCCTTTAGGCTCTCCGACCATTGCAGTGTCTTCCAAGCAGAAGTTACTGCGATATACGAAGCCGTTACTTGGCTTCAGATAAATGATAAAACAACTAGAGATATTTGTATTGTATTTGATAGCTAAGCCGCTTTGAAAGCTCTGAAATCTTTTGTTACAAAATCTAAAACAGTCCTAAGCTGCCGGAGATATCTAAACGAGATAGAAGATCAGCTCAATGTATTTCTATGTTGGATCCCCGGTTATAGAGACTTCCCAGGAAACTAAAAGCAGACGAACACGCTCGAAACGTTTCTACCAAACCCTTATCAATAAATAAAGAGCAAATTGGAATACCTCTCGCCACATGTAAATTATGCACAAATTAACTATCTCTTGAAAGTACCAACCAAGTGGTACCAAGTGGGCTACGGGTAGCACATGCCATACGGCGCGTAAAGTTTGACCAACCCTGAACTTAAAACGCTCAAAGGAACTAATTTTCCTTAGAAGGGACCAAATAAATATTGTCATAGGCGTTCTAATAGGACGCTGCCTAATTGGAAACCATGCCCGAAGAATAAAAATCCTCCATAACGACTTCTGCAGAAGCTGCAGAGACGAGGAGGAGAGGTTGAATCCACAACACATATTCACTGCATATGCGCAGCGCTGGCCAGAAAACGTCACCTTTTCCTAGGTAATTGGTTCTACAGTGACCTAGACGAGCTTTCTAAATCCTCGGTCTATTGAATACTCAGCTTTATAAATAGCTCGAATTGGTTTAGATAGAGTGGAAATAATTAACCCCTGGTACCACAACGGGCCTAATTGGCATAAGTGTGTCTCATAAGATACAACCGCGTCAACTTAACCTAACCTACTTCATAAAGGACCAGTTTTGTAGTTTTGGAATAAAGTACTTTGCTACAAAAAAATTAAAACAAATAACATGGAACAAATGGCAAAAAAACAAATGGTTTTACTGGCAAAAAATTTTAAAAATGCTCTTGAAAATCCTTTGCTGACTTTTTTTAGTCCAATTTTGAACCTTCAATTATATGTTCTGGTGTTATTACTTCTGGTATTACACCATTAGTTGATATTGGAGCGGTTTATATCTCTGAGGATGATATAAGGGAAGGAATCCTGAAACCTAAAGCTACAACTAAATCTGATTCGGATAGTCTCTCGGGTATCCTATTAAAAACTGTTGTAAATCATTGGAAAAATATCTTCAGCTTATCTTTAATAAGTCTTTATCTACGGTGGTTTTTATTTCTGACTGGAAAGTGTCATTTATATTCTCTGTTTTCAAATCTTGAAACTTCGGTATCAAAACTCTTTGAATTTATAATACAAAGAAAAGTATATTTTGCTGTAAAACGCTTTATATCTCCATTTCAACATGGTTTTGTACCAGGTCGTTCAACGGTAACGAATATTACAATTTTTTCCGAATATTGTGTTTCGGCTTCCTAACAGGGGTATCAGGTTTATTCCATTTAAACAGACTTTTCGAAAGCCTTCGACAAAGTTTCCCACGACATTTAATTAAATTTAGTGAAAATTGGGTTTCACTCAAATTTATTTAAATGGTTTGGATCATATCTTAGTAATAGGGTCTGTCATGCTTATATTGAAAATTAAACTAGCATTTTAAGGGTAGCATTTTGGGTGTGTTAGTGTTCATATTAATTGAACTGATTAAAATGATTAAAATAATGAATTAAAATGATGTTACATCAAAAGTAAAAAAATCACAGTGTCTTTTATATGCGGACGATTTAAAAATATTTCGGAAAATAAATAATTTGTCTGATGCCTCGTTACTGCAGTCATATTTAAATTCTTTAAACGTTTAGAGTTAAAAAAATGGTCAGTATCTTGTTCACTTCTTGCTTTATAACTGCCAAATGGTTTTAATTTTAAGGACCCTTTCACATTAAAAGTACTTTATACTTCTATTGTTCGTTCGAAGTTGGAATATGCTTAATTTACATGGAATCCTTTCTATGCGTCTCACACATTACATCTAGAACGAGTTCAGAAAGCTTTTACTAGATTTGATTTTAAAATAAATGATCCAAAAAATCCTGTTCCTTCTTATAATGATCGTTGTAGTAGTACAAATTTGAATACTCTTCAGAATAGAAGGACCATTTTATCTCTGTTGTTTATTTTTGATATTGTAGTTGGATCGATTGATTGCCCTAAGCTACTTGAATTAATAAATTTTTTATTTTAAATTTGTTTTATTAAATTTTAAAAAAGATACCTTTATTAGGACCACATATTGTATAAGATAAGATCCTTGGATATACAGCGGATTCCAATTATTAAATTGTGTAACCCTTTAAAATCACTAGATATACAATTTTTAAAAATGCCTTCTTCAGTGGGTTGGCTTCCAGTTAATTTTTAGCACATTTAAAAAGCGTTGCTTCGGTATTTCGGTTCATTCATGATGAATTGTTAAACCCAACTAATCCCAAAATAACCCAAAAATATCAAATCGGCTGTCACAGAAGGCAGTGTAGCCAATTTAAAAATCTGCGCCTCTAAATAATCACCCTTTATTTGCGATATATAACTCATATTTCAACCTTAAAATATATGTTTGTTCAAATGCAAAGCTCATAAAAGACCTGTATAAGACTTTTGAATAATATAGGAAATCTACATCTATAACTTAGGACTTTTTTATCTTTAACACAAACCTTTTTACTCTTCTTATTTTCTTTACTTCTTGTGCTTCGTTTTAAAGTGTTACGAACCAACGAGTTGCTACTTTTGCGTTGTTAAATCTATACAAGAAAATCCTCTTTCAAAACTTTACGTCATTTTGTTGTAGTTCTGCATGAATTCTTTCGTACCTTCTGTCATTTATTTCATTTTAATAAACTTTGTGGTCGTAACTTTGTTGGAAACTAAGCGGCAAAAAATATGCATAATGTTAGCTTTGTCCTTTTTTCCATGCAAAGAAATAAAGAAAGAACACTGAAGTTTTTTCACTGTTTCGTGAAATTATCTAGAAATCTTCCGCCAGACTCGTCAACTAACCATCCGAACAAATAAAACTTGGGTTATCGAATACATCTTTTTTCAAGAAAAAGTTACGAAAAATATAACTCAGACTTGTCAGAGACAGAGAGATAAAGAAGAACTAAAATATTGCCTGATTTTAAAAAAATATATTCCGAAATGGAAATAGCTTAACTCGGATGGATAAAGTTAAGATGTATGGCAATTTTGTTGCAGGCCACGATGGTAATGAAATTTGGATTGAGCTTATTGATGTCTTTTGTTGTTATTATGACGCATTCATAAGTCTAATCAGGGCGATTTTAATAGCACGGTAAAGGAATAAGTGTGTGATCGTGGTAATGCTATTTCATTAAAAAACGATAAAAAGAAAGATGAAAACAAGAGGGACATTAAAAATGTACGCTCTATATTTTGGAAGTAGAATCTTTTATGGATTCGATGAAGGCTCAGAAAGAGTGACGGAAATGTATGTGATATTTTACAGGAAAAGGGACTTACTTACTTACTTATCTGGCGCTTACAACCAAAGGTCGGTTTTAGCATCGTATAAGAAATTGCGCCACGCATTTCTGTTTTGCGCTTGCTGGCGCCAGTATGAAACACTAAGCGTAGTCAGGTTATCCAACACCTGACCCTTCCAACGAAAATGTGGGCGTCCTCTTCTGCGTTGACCACCACCGGGCACCGAATCGAATAATTTTTTTTTTTAAATAAAGGGAAAAGGGCCTTATCTTCCCAAAATTTTTCCGGAATGCTAAAAATAGACGCTTGGGTAAATTTTATCGGTTTTTAAGTAAAGGTTGGTTATACTCTCCAGACATGTTCTGAGCATTTCTTTTGCACTAAATATGAACCTCCGCATTAAGTAATCATTTCTTCGATTGGTTGGGTGAAAAGCACTAATCTGAAGACCATCGACTGAAGTGATTGGTCTAATGGTAAATGGTCATAGGAAAGTGTAAAACCTCTATCTTATCTGTTTTGCGAGAGCTTACCTCTTTGCAGTTCATTAATTACACTACCCAACAAAAAAAAAAAAAATCTATGTTTCCTGCTTCTAAGATAAAAAAATAAAATCTTACTAATTTTCGGTCGAGAATGTGGCGATGAACCTTTTTTATTAGTTCTTGATTTCAATATTAACAACAGCGCTCTCTTTTTAAGGGTAAATTGAAGAAGAAAATACTTCCCTAAATTAAAATAAATGAAAAAATTATTAAAATTTAAAATAATTAAGCATTTTTTATAAAAAAAATAATATAATAACACTAGCTGGTAGTCCCGGTATTAGAATAATAAAATAAATAAAATGGTCATTTCATCCCTGGAAAAGACTTTGATCGAGCTTCTTGTGATTAAATTGTGTTGTGAGTGTTATTTTATGATGTTTGTACTCAAATGATCGAGAACGTTCTCGATCAGGTAGGTTTCAGTTTACGCCGACTCCGAAAGTCTAATGTACATGTTCTCATGAAACTGTACATGGTATTATTTACTCCCTGAGGTATGTCATTGTTTGCAAAGAGGTGACGACTGATCAGAAAAATTAATTTCAATTGAAAAATACTTTCTGTTGTTTCAGCTGGGGTTTGAACCTGGGTTCGCATTGGCATCGAGTGGTCCACACACTGTTTAACTCACTAGGCCACGGCCGTCACGGTATTACTCGGGACTTTGTTTTAATGTTATTGATTTATTTTATATTATTTTTGCAAATATAATGATTTCTATGGAAAGTATTTATACATACTTCCCTATATACAGGGTAAACTACATATTCGTAAATATCTCTACTTTAGCGACACCTATCAAAATTTCGTAAAGACTTTATTTTTGTTTAAATATTATAAGTGAATATGTGTGAATTTGAGCTAAATCCATTCATAAATAAGAATTTTTGGAAAATGGCGATCCTAGCGCCACCTGGGAGAGTGGCACATATGGTGTGAATATAATATATTTAGGTCAAACGTGATGGTACGCAAAATAATTCAAACAGTTACACTTTTTAGTTTTGCCCACTTTAATCATAGCGCCTTCTGTAGTCGAGTCGTAGAGAGCTTGACTGCCACCACCGGGTTCGGATCCCGGCCAGGACATGGGCCTTTTTTAGTTCTTTTCACATTTCAAATCAATTTAAATTCAAACTTCACCAATACTTACGATCCAAAAGTTATAGTTGATGATAGCGAAAGATTGTGTAGAGTATCGCTATTTACCTGAAATGACTGATAATGCTATAAGACTTGACTTACATTTAAATTCACATGTTTCTACTGCTTGCCGCTACGGTAAAAAACCCCTACACATATTTCATTGCCCATTTCTTCCAACTAACCTATTACCCTATTTCGAACCCAAAGTTGGCTTAAGAGGTGTAAAACGTAAAATACTTGATTAACTAATAGAGTATATTTTTATATAAAAATTTAGAAAGATAAATTTTAATGACCCCGAAATGCTTAATATGACATTATAATATGGAGAAAAAATACCGTAAAATGTCCACTTTTTAGTATATTAACTATTTCCATTTCCATATATAATTTTTGAAAGTTTTCCGCAAAATATTCATTGAATTTTATACATGTAAAACCTAAACGTAACTCTGGTTTTTAATAATAAAAAAAATAAATAACTGGCCATTTCAGCCCTTGAAAGGACTTTGACCTAGCTTCTTATGATCAATTGTGTTGTGCGTGTTATTAAGTTTGTACACAATTGACCGAGAAATGGACCTACAGGCTTAACGCCGACTCCGAACGGCGATGAACGTAATGTTCTTATTCTCAAGAAGGTTTACATGGCATTTGATTACTCTCTGAGGTTTGCCATTGTCTGCAGAGAGGTGGCGGCCGTACACAAAAATTATTTTAATTTAAATAATTTTTTGTCGCTGCTGGGGTTCGCACCAGAGATCTGCAACAAGTCAATTGAAAATCAAGTAACTTGAAAATAATCAAGTTTCGACTTGACTTGTAGAAACTTGATATGTTTCTACCCTACAAGCCACGACTTGCTTCTGAAAAACGAATCATAAGTCAGACTTGATTCTATGTATTTTGTTTCTACCCTACATTAATTAGTAGAAAAAAACAAGCTTTCTACTTTTCAAGTCTGTTTGCAAGTCTATGCGACTGCGCTGCCGCAGAAAGCCACTGACGAGCGTCTATTTAAACTTTTCTATACAAAGTGACAACATAAAAAATAAACAACAACAACAAGAACAAAAAAACAAACAAACATACTTCAATCCAATGCTTTAAAGCAGTGTCGACCGCGTAGTACAAACGAGTGTGGAGCAACACTTTGCCTTTTTGCGTATACACGAAAGAGTAAATTAAACAAAAACTATTGTTCTCGTCGACACTTCTTTAAAGTTAAACTATTTTCTCAACTCGAGAAACGAAGTTTGCATTGACGACACGAAGTTAATTCCAAGAACTTCGTAAACAGACTTGAAAATAAACGATTTGTAGGCAAAATAGTTGCTTTTTCCCTACATTTCAAGTGTCTACATTTCAAGTTTTCTACATTTGGCGACTTGATTTTTGCTGCCTATGATTCGCGCAAACTTGTTGTTTGCGTGCCTCGACTTGCAGGGAGTTGAAAAATTAAAGGAACTTAAAACAGCAAATGAATCCATTCATGCAGATCTCTGGTTCGAACCTGGGTCTCCCAGTTCGTTGACATAGCGGCCACGCACTTTAATCAACTACGCCACGGACGCCACTCTGGTTTTTAGTCATTAATTTTAATTGAGTGTCTTAACATTACATTGATAGTTAAACCAGAATAGCAGAATTGTTGGAATTTGTAAATTTTGCCTTCATTTGCTTGAAAACTTATTCTTTAAACCGACCGTGAAGCTAATTTCTTTTTAACCTTTATGTCAACAGCAACATACCCGGGTATGTTTTGCATTTTCAAATCACTATATTTTGGAAATTAGCAGTTATATCGTCTTGAAACTTCATAATATCCTTAGCAAAAATATTTTACACCATATTCTCAAGTCTGAATGATATTGGACAATCTGGGCAAGAGATATGGTCATTTTTCGATTCCTACCCCATACGTCAACACCTGCATACCCGGGTATTTTTATGAAAATGCATGCAAGTATATGGATATAACTGAAAAGTAAAATTTATTATTAATCAAATTTTTAAAATAGTTCATGAAAATAACGATAATATAATAAAATATTAAATAATAAAATCTAAATTATTATGTTTAGCAGGATGTTCATCATCAGTAGAATGTTCATCACACACGGGTCTTTGGCATAGTGTGCAGGCTTTCCTTGTTAGGCGACGTTTGGAGCATATGTAACAATTACCATTTGTTTTGATTTGTCCGTGCTGTCACGTTCTTTCTCGCCTCCTACTGCATCATCCAAAATCTCGAAATCAAAAATCGAATATTCGACTGTTATTGGTCCGTACTTCTATTTCAGGTTGCGCCAGTTGTTCACTAAGTTCTTCGCCGGCTTGTAGAAGACTTCAAGTGTGGATTGTTCTCTACGTAAGTTATTTACACAGCAAAGGCAGCCACATACAGAATATTATTAAAGAATGCCAAAGGCCATCTATTCTTTCGCCGCTTGGTTGAATATTCTGAAAGGCATATATCCATGTTATCAACGCCACCTTTGTTTTTGTTGTAATATTAGAAGTGGCTTCTTTTTAGGACCTTCTACTTTGGTTGTGTAAAGCGTTGTTGATAGGACCACAACTGATTTATTTTTGTTCGGCACGTAGGAACACATAATAGTAATAGTAATATTGTTGCTAAATTCAAATATGGTGGATTCCACTACACGTTCTTTCGGAATAGCAAATTGTGAATGTACGAATTTTATTTTTTTATTTAATGTACCCAACATCGATAAATTGCTGTCCATCATCAAACTTTGCTAAATTGTAGCTAGTGAAGAAATTATCGCACACAATGTTTTCTCCACTGCCACCAAAAAGATTGACGCACAAATCCTTCACCACTCTTTCACCAACGTTTGTTACCTGTTAACCGGAAGCCGTCTTTCCCGTGTCGATTTGCCACTTCAATGGATAAAACGATACGGAGTCGCATACCCACCAAACTTTTATTCCATATTTGGCGGGTTTTGATGGTGTGAAACCAGTACCACCACGGTAAGCATGCAGTTTTTAATCAACAGTGACGTTGGCTCCCGCTTCATTCTTCAATTAAATATATTTTCCAAAAACATAACAATTAAATGTTCGGAAGATTAAAATAAATGTGTTGCATATTCACATTTTGTCATCACGCCATGCTATTTCCCAGATGACTACTTGGGAAATTTATGATGTTAAGACTCAGACTCATATTCACAGAACAAAGAACCAAAGTTTTTCAATTTTATTTTGAAAGCCAGCATTCGATTATCATCATATTAAAATTTCTTTCATGTTCGAAATGCATCTAACGCTCCAACAATTTACCGATTGGTTCAGCGTATTGGACAACGAGGGGCTGTCTATGATATTCAGCGTGTAGTTCGGAATGATGTGAACATTGCTCGGGTGCAAGGAAGTATTATGGAAAACCCTGAAACTTCCACCAGGTAACATTCTCAGCAGTTGGTTATGTCCAGGCGGTCTTTGCAAATAATTTTACATATGATACACCTTTCCCCATATTAAATTTAATTGGTTCATGAGTTAAAACCAAATGATGCACAAGAACGCATTCAATAAAGTCGCCGTTTTCAAGAATTGTGTCTTGAAAGCAACGAGTTTATTTGCAAACTCATAATGAGTAACCTCGATGGTTACGTGAATAAACAAAATTGCAGAATATAATTGTTGAACATCAAATGCACTCACTTAGATGCATAGTATGGTGTGGAATAACTTCAGAAAGGATCATTGGACCATATTTTTTCGAAAACGACGAACAAGTTGGGGTTAATGTGAACGGCATTCAATACCCGGCAATGATTGGAAATTCTTTATACCCAGAGGTACTGAACAATAGAGTGGAACGAATTTTTAACCTCATGGGCTTCATATATTTTTGAAAACTACGAGTAAAAATATAAATTTCTGCATCTTTAGTTTTTTTCTGCGACATAACTTTTGACTGCGCCCGTGGGTTTATATATTTCATGGCAGAATTATTTTTTTTTTTTTGTTTTTTTAAATCCAAAGTTTAGTTTGAAAATTAGTTCCTAATTTTTTGATGCAAACCTCTTCATTAACGCATAAATGATAACTTGTCAAGAGATCCCTATGATACCATGCATGCGTTTGAAGATATTTAGGATCAAAGATCACCGAAATCGGTCATTCGCTTATATCTCCGCTCCTCTTTGTATGACAGAAAATATGCTCAGAACAAAATTGTAGATCAGATAATTCTCTACAAAAATGCCTTGAACAGTTTTAACATAAAACAAACAGTTTCCACGCTGTGCGACTAGATATGTTTGAATAACGCAAAGTAGAAATTTAATACTAACTTTGAGCAGAGCGGAGATATAAGCAAATGACCGATTTCGATGATCTTTGGACCTGAATATCTTCTAGTGCATATATGACAAGTTGTTGTTAATGAGTAAATGAAGAGGTTTGCATCAAAAAAATTAGCTCTTAATTTTTTGGATTTCAGAAAAAAAAGTCTGACAATGAAATATCAGACTTGGGCGCAGTCAAAAGTTATGTCGCAGAAAAAAACTAACGATGCAGAAATTAATTTTTTTTGAGCGTAGTTTTCAAAAATATATGAAGCCCATGAAGATTTTTTGCTTCCATACATTTCGTTCCACTCTACTGAACAATCCAGAATTGTGGTTCCAACAAGATGGAGCCACAGCTCACACAGTTCGTCCAACTATCGCTCTCCTGCGCGAAATTTTTGGCGATTGCCACAACGTTCCGATTTTTCTTTAGGGTTACCTAAAGGTAGGCGCGGATTCAGAAGGGGGGTTTGGGGGGTTCAAAATGGAGAAAAATTCTGGTTTTTGTTGTTTTTATTCATTGTTATGTTGGTTAAAATTAATCGTGGTCAAAAGAGGTCAAAAAGGGGCAGAGGAGGCGTGGTCAAAACTAATAACCTAATATAGAATTCAAGTGTGCCGAATTTGAGTTAAATCCATTCAGCCGTTTAGATTTGTTTTCGGGTCAAATAAACAGAGAAATTACTTTTATTATAATTATCTCCATCCTAGCGTCACCTTGGGGCATTTAACACAAAAAAATAATCCTGAGCACCACACAATCATATGGAATGAATATGGAGTGAAAGGTGGATAGCTTCAGTGGTTCAGCCGTGATGCTCTTACATACATACGCACCAACGTTTTTATAAATTAGATAATTCGAATTTATTCCGATATTTAACAAATAGTTTCATAACACAACGACCATGCGGGATCTCTGCATCTGTAAAACGATAAGAACGGTACACATTATCGCTCATGAATGTCAGTTGAGAGAGAATCTGAGCATGAGTCATAGTATGTACACTTGATTTTTGAATTGTAATTCTTGACTGAACGCTCACAAAAATTTTTGTGAGCACGTCCGTCACGGGTTAGCTCTTGCTCGTTGTTTGACAATGTGTACTCAAATTTTTTCAATTCAACATTCGTTCAAAATTCTAATTGTGTCCACATCGCTCGTGGTTCGATTTTTAAAAAATGGATGCGGAAAAGGCGTTTTTAGAAGAGTTTATTGAATGCTTACTGCACGATATTCGCAAACGAATGATATTTAATGAAGACGGCATGAATGATAATCTGGTCATGCAGCAGAATGAGAGAGAAATTTAACGAACTTAAGTGAAGCTCATGAGCAGCAATGGGCAGAAACAAGTGTTGAGTTGAGACAAGTGAAAACCGATTGAACGGTTTGGCGTTGTTGAGCGTGCATCGTGACGTGGAAGTAACGTGCGAAAATGTAAGGAACAATTAATATCATTTTATAATCTAAAACATGTAAAATTTGATTTACTGATGACTTATGTAATAAATATACTATGTGTGCATATATAACGTATATAAATATTTTTTAAAGCCCCCCGAAATATTTTCCTGGAACCGCCCCTGCCTAAAGGGTAAAGTTATTGTGACCATCTCACTTTTGTGGAATTTGGGGGACATTCGGCCAAAATTTCGGGGACATTCGTCAGTGAAAACGGGGATAATTTGAAAATAACTACAAAATAAAAAAAAAATTGCAAAAGTTTACAAGAAAAATAGATGAAGTTTACTTCTTTTTGTAAATAAAGCAACAAAGTTATATGTATATAGATTTTAATTCTCCGGGTTAAAACAGTCATCTTATAGTTTCAGTTCAAATGGCTTAGTGTTTATCTTAGCTACTTTGTTGCAAGATATGATATTATGTTAATTATATATCTATTATAATTGAAAGTATCTAGATATTTATCTGGTGCGTTAACTTGCATTAAGTTTTTGAGTAATTTGAGTAATTTGATGTTTTTCTTATGTTTAACCATTACTCTTACACTATGCATCATAATAGTCTTATTCTTATTAGTTTAATCTTCTTAAATATAATAAAATAATAAGAAAAATATTCCGACAGCGTTTTTTATATCACGAAATGGCATACAATGCAATTAAATGTAATATTTTAAGTTTAAACCTTAAAATAATTTCTTCCTGCGAACAGCAACATCTTCCGTTTGCAGTACTTTCAAAAACAAAATCATTAAAAATCAGATTATCTACTCAAATATGTATAGATACGTATAGGTACGTTTAAATTGTTTTCAATCAATCTAAGTCTTGATTTTGCCCAGACTGTACACAAGCATCTAAATCAAATACGCGGCTATTTGGCGTAAAATACAAACATGAGTAAGGTGACCACATTTACCCAAATGACAGTTGAAATAAAAGAAATTTTGTGGCATGTGCTGTGTAACTTACACCCAAAGCAATTTTGGGTTCACCCAAATATATCGAAATTTTGAAACATTAAATTTTTAATGTGAAATTTGTCTTGGCCACCAAGACAACATGAAGACAATGAAAGCAAAAACTAACAACAACAACAACGGCTCTGAAACTTCAGGGTAACTTTCTCGGCATATTGGAAATATAAGTCGGACCTAAGTAGCTTGAGTGGATCACAATGAAAAAGTCATGCAAGACTACTGATGAATTGGTATAACGGTCAACAAAACAGTCTGTATAGTCTGCTGTGTGATTTGTTCTATACAGAGCCGTTGTTGTTGTTGTTGTTGTTGTTGTTGTTGTTGGTTGTTGCCTTCATTGTCTTTATGTTGTCTTGTTGTCAACAAACTTTAATACAAATTATAATTATAAATTATAAATTTTAATAAAAGAAATTAACATACCACATTATGTTGTACCAGAAGAGACGGAAAAAGAGGAAAGGAATTCAAATATTGGATCAAAGAGTGAATAATTACTTGACTGATATGGCTAACTTGATTTGATATGACTAACAATTACTAACTCATGATGAGATATTAAAATAATATCTCTTGAAACAAAGACTGAAAAAATAATACACTTTGTCTTAAAAATGATGTAATTTTATAACAAGAAATTATTTCTCCATAAAAAATTTTTTAAGGCGATTTTATTTTCAATTAATAAAGCTGTAATTATATCTTGGTCATGGACTTTGATAACATAGTCTCGAAAAAAACGCGTTTGAAAATAAGGGCCAGCACTGCGCACTCTCGAAGGCGGTTCACTAACTAGGCTATAACTTTGTTATTTTTTGAGATATTGACTTGAAATTTTTATCACATATTTTTGAGAAGCTTTAAAAAAATGCAAACAAATTTTTCGAAAAAAAAAGTTCTGGGTATATAACCCCCCTTGATAAAATAAATTTTCTGTTTGTTTGACCCAAACTTGAATCCTAACTTAGGTTACGGTATACTTAGTTTTGACTAATTGAAATTTTATAAAAATTTTCAGTACAACGTCTTTTTCTAATAACATCGTTTCCTTAGAACGACAAAAAATCATCAGAAGTTCGTATTTAATTTAAGCACTCAATAGGAACCATTTGAAAGGTAGCGTTAGCTTAGCGTATATACAGTGCCGGTAAAAAAAATAGCACTGGAGACAACAGTTCAACTATTATTTAAAAAAAAACATCATCTGAAGCAACTTGTTCAGATGCTACTATTATATAATATTTTAGAGAGTATTCACTCTCTGAAAGCAAGATCATTAGTATTAAAAGGGTAACGGTTCTTTTTATGTTAAGTAATTTTGAGAGAAGAGTACGAATTGGTACGGTAAAAATAATAGCACTGCGTTTACGTTTCTGTTGCAAAAAATCATTTTGTGTTCAATTTATCAAAAGGTAGCATCAAAGTGTTTCAGTTTGTTTTAGTGGAAGTGGTTTTAATACAAAAAAAATTAAATTCTTAAATTATTTACGAAGCTATGGGTCGCAGAAAGCATTGCAGTGCCGAAAAACGTGAAATTATTCAAAGAATGTTTGTAGAGGGTAAAACGTATGCAGAAGTTAGACATGAAGTTAGCTCTTCTAATAATTTGGTTCGTAATGCCATAATATATGCACCAAAACTTGAAACTCGTGGACGAAAGCACGCTATGTCGCCGTTACTCGTCCAACAATTAATCAGGCAAAGTAGAAGGAGCCGTTTAAGCCAGCAACAGAGCTCAAAACAGAACTTAATATGTGTTGAAACTGTTCGTAGCCGTCTTAGAGATCATCATTTAAAGGCATGTAGTCCCAGAAAAGTACCTATCTTAACTGCTAAGCATGCAACAAAGCGTTTGAAGTTCGCAAAACAACATTTGAACTGGCCAGTAGAGAGATAGAGAAATATTTTATGGACGGACGAGAGTAAAATTGTAATTTATGGTGGCAAGGGTTTTCGTTCTTACGTTAAGAGACCTCCTAATGCAGAATACAACCTTAAATTTACTGCTGAAACAGTTAAGCACGGAGGTTCAAGCATAATGATATGGGCTTGTTTTTCCTATTATGGAGTTGGTCCCATACATTGGATTAGGACCATCATGGAACAACACGTATACGTTGATATATTGGATAAAGTAATGCTGCCTTATGCAGAGGAAGAAATGCCGTTATTGTGGGTTTTCCAGCAGGACAATGACCCGAAGCATACCAGCAAGAAAGCTAAAAAGTGGTTTGAGGATCATTCGGTGAATGTCATGGCTTGGCCAGCGCAGTCGCCCGACCTCAATCCAATTGAGAACCTCTGGACTGATGTAAAAAAAGCAGTTTCTATTGCAAAACTGACCAACAATCAAACCCTTTGGGCTGCAGTTCAAGACTCCTGGATCAAAATTCCAATTAAGAGGTGCCAGGATTTGATCAATTCCATGACAAGACGTTGTGCAGCCGTAATTGCCAACAAAGGACATGCGAGGAAATATTAATTTTGGCTCATTACACTTTTTTCTCCATAATAGCTTTGATCTTAAATAAACTCCTTAATTTTGTCACGTTTTTTTAAGTTTTTAAATGCATAATGAAATAATAGTGCTATGTTTTTTCCCGCCTATTTTTTAAGTTATATTGAAAAATCTGAAATATTTTCCAAAAAAAGTTAATAAATTTTGCAACTCCTTTTTAACTACTTTCTTTGAGGTTAATTGTATTTATTGATATCTTCAAAAGTTGTTTGCATCGATTTATTTAATTTTAACTTCTTAAAAGAAATAAATTTTGATGGTGGTGCTATTATTTTTACCGCAGCTGTATTTATAACCATACATTTAAAAAACGTAAAAGGGGTATATTTATTTTGTCACTCCGTTTGTAACGCCCATAAGGAGGTGTGGTAGGTATAGAAAAGTATATATATGTTCTTGATCAGCATCACCACCCGAGTCGATTCAGCCATGTCCGTCGGTCCGTCTGTCCGCCTTTCTGACTGTGATCACGATAACAGCCGTAGTTTTCAAGCTATCATCACGAAATTCGATATTTAAGCTTCTATCATATAAATAAAGGTCAAGTTCGAAAATGAGCCAAATCGGATGAAAACCACGCCTACCTCCCATACAAAGTGACTGTATCAAAAAGGTAATATCCCTTTAAATTCCACAAAAATTAATTTGTGGATATGGTATAACATATAATCTGTGTATGAAATTCCAAATCGAGGGAAAACCGCACCCACCTCCCATACAAAGTGACTTTATCAAAAAACAAAAGCGAATATTTTCTTTTAAAATTATGACGAACATGTTTTTACAAACAAACATTTTATTAACTGCATTTTATTTACATTTTATTAATTATTTGTATTAAAAATATTAAAACAAGGACTGAACATTAAAATTTTAAATTTTTTCCCCTGAGTAACACCGGGTATATCAGCTAGTATGCATATAAAATTTTTTTGTAATATTCTAGTGGTGTAGAACTGTTTTAATTTTTTTTTTTTGTTTATCAAAATTTAACGAAAAAATGTGGTCACCTTACAAATGAGCTTATAAAGCGTCAGGTCTGTCCATTATGTGTGTTGATCCAATAACAACATCCTATACAAATTTCCTCGGTCAATGCGATTTGTATGCGATGAAGGTAAATATTACACATTCATACATACCTCACCTTCATGTGTGTTCCGTTCAGTGACGAATGTATGAGTATCTGGCAATCAGTTCCACTAGAATATTGATAAACTATAGAGAGAATGTCTTGTTTGCAGGATTATTTTAAGCTCTGAGGCACGTCATACATCGTTTCGAATTCGAGACTGTTATATATTTAACGTCATTCCGAGTGCGAAAGCATTTGAGAAAAGGGACGATTTCCTATTAGGTGATATGGACATTTGTCAAAGCATGCCCTTGGTCTTACCCTAACAAGTATAGACTGATAGAACAGTGAAACTTGATACAAATTCGACACCAATTCTAAGTAACTGACATACCTTTTACGACATTTAAGAAGTTAAAAAAGCGATAGTAATAATTTTTAATGACTCCGACACAAAACATGTCCGAAACATGAAATCACAATCGCTTGTTTCTTATGTATTTTTACGAGTATAACGAGCCTTGTTTTCTAATCTATTTGCCGCTACTTATTTTTGATGCCATTTTGATTTTATTGCTCGAATGTGAACATTCTTAAGTTAATCCTAAAATCATTTAATTTACAATTTTAAAATGCAAGGCTGACTGTTTTCAGTAAGTGTTCCCTGAATCTTAAGATTAACTTAAGTTCGTTTGCGTTCTTAAACATCTGGTAAACTTTCTCGTAAACTTTCAAAATTTAAAGAAAGTTTTGTCCTCTCAGAGGAGTTTATAGAATTTAATGGCCTTATATTTTAACACGAACGCTATCACGTCCCTTGCGATTTTTGTAAATATTATGAAAATTATAAATAAATTACAGTGAGCAAAAGTATAAGAAATATGAAAATGAAATTATCCGAGAAAAAACCTTCAAGTCAGGTAATGGCGTTTATTTTCCAAAATAAAGCCGTACGTGTCTAAAAAAGCTACTAAGAAAGTTTTTTGAAATATTTGTTTTGTGCGAATGAAGAATTTGTTTGGCTTTCCGTAAAAATAATAAATTCCATGATTTGATTGGTGGTCTCATTAGAAAATAGCTTGAACTAATTGTATGAATACAGTTCTTACCATTCAGCCTGCAAGTTTGTAAGTTAACTGAAACCTTGAATTGATCCCTTAGCACATTTTCCCTCAGCAACAGGTGCCCGTTTTTAAAGCAAATAAAAAAAAAAGGAAGAAGAGAAGGAAATAGATGCACTTTCTTTGAATCTAGTCAACAAAAGATGATATGATTTATCTAACAGGTGAGTTACTCATACATGCGTACTTAAAACCTTTCATAGGTAATAAAGATCTGAAAAAGTACCCTAAGCATGACGTTGAGAAAGGTCGTGTCCATAAGTGATGCTTGAAAACAGAAACAAATTACAAACATTTTTAAAATTTTATAAGAACGTATCGAAAGTAAATAGAATATAAATAAACAACCACAATTCCGAATTGTATTTCTACACTCAGAAAAAAAACATTGGTAAAATCAAAATTTTTCATTGCTATCTGCCAATCTTACATTTTGTTTCATGCTCAAAAGTTTATTCTTTTGTATTGAAATGGCTGAAACTATTGTTTTAAAAAATTTCCCCTTTTAAATCAATATGCAAAAGTTTTAAAACAAATGTTGAAACAAAATGGGTTATTGTATAATCAAATACTACAAAATGTTTTTTTTAAATTTTAAATGTTGATTTAATATCGTTTAGCTTTTTGAAATAAAATGGTACAAATGTAAAAACAAAATTGTTCAGGTTTAATCAAGCGCCATACTTACAACACAATAATTCGTAGATTTCTTTCAAGTCCCATTCCAGCAGCAGATCTTGCAGTGACACCATCATTTATTTTTTTTTTTTTTTTCCACTTTACTTTTGCTCTAACTGATTTTCTAGAAAACACACGAATGAACGAATCGAGCAGAAAAAGATGCAACAAAACCAATGCTTGCTTATAATTTTAAAATTTTTAACTTTTGAATGACGTACATATTTACATTTCATCTTTATATGCATTGAAGAATTTATCGATAAAATTAAAAATCTGTGAAACATAAAGGAGCTACATTCAATTCATTGTATTTTTTTTTTTCATTTAAGACATTAAAAGCTTGTTTTCAAAGGTTTTATTTTAACAATTTTTAACATTTTGAATCAACATTTAACAGTTTTTGAGAAAACATTTTTATTTGTTATTTCATAATTTTTATTTCTTGAAACAAACGTTTTTACTTTAATTTCAAAATTTTTATCAAAAAAATCAAAAGTTTTTATGTCAAAATGCTAAAATGTTGATTTCAAATGCAGATTTTTTTCTGAGTGTAATGAAAGGGGTACAAATAATAGTTTTTTAAGTAAATAAAAAACTAAGCTGTTCAACTGTCTTTGGTCGAATTAAGAAAAAAAATTCGAAAAATCACGACTCTGACTCCGTCAAATATTGAAGTACCTACTCCGACTCCGACTCCATCCATAAAATACTAGGTCGTAGCAGTCGCTTAGCAAACACTTCCGCGTTTGCTAGCTAGCCACATAAATTGGTACGTTGTGGAGGCAATTGAGTTGAGTTGCTAGCTCCAATAGATTTTTCTAAAAACTATAAGAGCAAAGATATTAAATAGGTTTTGCTATTTCAATTAAATGGGGATTCTACTTTTTGTCAATAAACTTACCAGATCTCAAACATTCAATTACAAAAAATATGTTAATATATTTAAGTTGAAATATAATATTTTATTTTATTCTTGGCGTTTTTTAACCAATCCTTTCTTTTTATTTATTTTCTCATCATAGGGAATAGCCTATCATAAGGAATAGAACATAAATTCCCTTCCTCTAATATCGAAAACTGCTTGATTGAGAGTTAATCCTTGCGATTTTTATTATTAATGGCATAAGCAAGTTGTAGTGAAAATTTTTTGAGAGTAAAATTGTTTGATCCTTTTTTGAATGATACTACTACGGAAGAAATAAGTAGAACATTTAAATTGTTGTATTTTGGTCCAGAATAATTGGGAAACTTGATCATAATGCACAAAGGAAATTCCTCTATAAATCGGCCACTTTCGCAATTGTTATAGACAATTTCAACAAACTCATTTACAATCAGTTTGTTTATGTTGTATTCTTCTATTTCAGCGTTTTTGTGATTATTCCCGTTAAAAATTTTCAAAAAATGTGTCCAAAAATTTACCGGAAGTTTACCATTTACAAACAATTTGGTCACAAAGAAACAAATGGTAACAATAATGTCACAAATGCGGTAAATGTGAGTCAAACGTGATCAACTGCCACCCCAGAGGTCCCGGGTTCGAATCCCAGCTAGGTCATGGTCCTACGCTTTTACCTTTCGCATTTGCAATTTTCTTTCCTCATTTTCTAATCATCTGAAATTGAAAACTCACCAATATTTACGACTTGAAGACGTAGTTGGTGGTAGGGAAGTTTGTGGATGAGATAGCCTTATAACTTGAATTGAATTGAATTGAATTGAATTGATTGCCCCTTCCCTCACACTAATCTACCACTCCATGCCGAATTAGTCAGGGGCCACATTACCCGGGGTCCAGTGTAAAAAAAAGATGAACGCTGATTGTTGATAAAGAATTTTATTTGTAGACAGTTCTTCTAATGATACTCTTAATAAACATTCCCTGAAAGTTTGTTGTTCTTTCCAATTTGCCTCAGTATCTGGTTCATTACGAACGCTTTCCTTATTTGATTTAGTATTGCTAATTGTTGTGTTAAATTGTTGTTTCAAGCAGTGTGAACAAAAACCAAGACTCGACTTTCATCTCTATTCATCTAGCTCAGTACTTCCTCTTGATGCTTCTGAGTGTATGAAACCTTCTAGTGCAGTTTGAATGAACACTATTTAGAAACATTTCTAAGTGCATATTTCAATCCATGTCGCGATCAATATCACAATATCATAGATCCTAGGACCTACAAATTAGAATATCGTGATATTGATCGCAACATGGATAGGAATGGAAGCTTAGAATTATTTACAAATATTGTCGAAAAAATTCATTTTATTAAAACTGCTAAAGACGATTTTATAACATTTATTGGTTTTTTTTAATTATTTGAATTTTATAGTCATAAATTGATAGAATCTGATAATGTTTTGATGCGTTGGTGTTAAAATCAGCACATTCTTAATGGAAGCAACTGTTGCCAGATTGGGCGATTTATCGCCAGTTGGGCGCTTTTTTCTTGTTTTTGCGCTTAAATTTTTAGGAAATCGCCTGGCGATTTTTTTGGCGATTTTTGTGAAAACCACGCTTTTTCATAAACTCATCTAATGTGTGTGGAAAAAATGTTTGACAATATTTGTAAGTTGGCATTCATCTTTCTTTCCTTGCCACATTCTAATGCATTTGTGGAACGTATTTTCTCCGTCAACAGAATGAAATCAGATATGCTAACTTCAATCATTCGAGTAAAATGCTTCATGAAGGCTCAAAACTGTTGTTGCAAGTCGTTGCCAAAATCCGATGATATGATTTCAAAAATGGAAGAGTCTAATATGGCTGAAGTATTTAATAGAATGGAACTACGTTTTTTGTAAAAAGTTTTTATTTTTATAGTTGCATATTGAAAAATTCTAAATAGTTATAGTCTCTAAAAAACTGTTCTTTAACAATCAAAATTCTCGTATAAAATGAAGTTTCGTTTTTATAATTTTGTACAGATCTCAATATTATTTCAATAAATATGAAAATAAGAACTTTTATATATATAATACTATTAACAGCTCTCAATATTATTTGAAAAAAATTTAGATAATTTTTTTGTTTTCTCTAATATAATATATTTCTTAGAAAAAATTGCGATTTTGGCGATTTGTTGTTTGTTGTTGATCCATACTGTTCGGTTATTTATAGCGAGCGAACGACGGATACATACAGAAGCCGCCAAGCAACAAACTGAATTAAACGAATATGTATCAAGCAAGAAAGATTGAAAATGGATATATTATTTTCAATAAATTTCTAAACTTCACAGAATTTCCAAATTTGGGCTTCGTCCGCACCTAATTTAAGATCAGTAGAACAGTTTAGAAAAAGAAATATTAAAATCGGTCAACCCACTTCAGAGTTCTGCTCCTTTAAACATTCTTCATACAAGTTGTTCCATGGGAGCTTCGCTCGCTCGCTCCAAAAAAACATTTTATTTTTCTTTTTTATACATATATATCAGATGGCTTTTGGGTTCCATACACTTTCTTAATATATTCCAGGGCAGATTCTGAATCATTGATGTAATATAAGCAAGTGACGCGAAAAAAGCCAACAAATTCTCATATGGGATGGGCGACGCCCAAACGTGAATTTGAGGAAGTATAAAATGAATGTTTCAAATCGAGTTTCCTATTTAACAGTTCATTCAATAAGTCCGTAGGATAAGTAAGAAGAAACAAAATTTTGATCAAACTCGATTATATTATTCAACATAGTTGCCTTCGAGAGCGATGGAACGAGTATAGCGTTTTTCCAACTTTTCGATACCACTTTTATAGTACGATTTCTCTTTCTCGTCAAAATAGGCCTCAGTTACAGCGATTACTTCATTATTGGACTTGAATTTTTTTCCAGCAAGCATTCTATTCAAATCTGAAAACAGGACAAATTCGCTGGTGGCTAAATCTGGAGAATACAATTTTACCATCGTTTTCATCGATTTGTGACACGGTGCATTGTCTTGGTGAAACAACACTTTTTCTTTTGCAAATGTGGCCGTTTCTTTGCGATTTCAGCCTTCAATCGATCCAAAAGTGCACAGTATTAGTCGCTGTTGATGGTGGTTCCTTTTTGAAGATAGTCGATGAATATTTTTCCTTTCGCATTCCAAAATACAGACGCCATCATCTTACAGGTCGACTGTGGTTCTTTGCTCGCTTTGGATTCGGTTCGTCGACTGCTGTCCACTCAGCTGACTGTCTTTTAGATTCTGGTGTGTAATAGCGAAGCCATGTTTCATCCATTGTCACATATCTACGATAGAATTCGATTTTATTGCGGTTTAACAGCGCCAAACACTCCTCTGAAGCATCAATTCGTTTTTGGTTTTGGTCGACTGTGAGCTCACGCTGCATCCACTTTGCACAGAGCTTTCGCATACCCAAATCTTCGTGTAAAATGGTAAAAACACTACCTTTAATTTGCGATCATTTATAACCAGGTAGGGGCACCACGTGGCGTCCGTGGCGTAGTTGGTTAAAGTGCGTGGCCGCTATGTCAAAGAACCTTGGAGACCCAGGTTCGAACCCCAGCAGCGACAGAAAATTATTTGAATTAAAATAGTTTTTCTGTACGGCCGCCACCTCTCTGCAGACAATGGCAAACCTCAGAGAGTAATCAAAATGCCATGTAAAGCTTCTTGAGAACGAGAACATTCCGTTCATCGCCGTTCGGAGTCAGCGTTAAGCATGTAGGTCCGGTTCTCGGTCAATTGTGTAAAAACTTAATAACACGTACAACACAATTGATCATAAGAAGCTAGGTCAAAGTCCGTTTAAGGGCTGAAATGGCCAGTTATTTATTTTTTTTTTTTTTTTAGGGGCACCACTACATTTAAAGCTTCTGTGTTTGTTTTTTGTCTTTGATTTGTTGTTGCGTTTTATGTTGCTACCAGTGTTGCCAGATTGAGGTAAATTTCCCTAATTGAGGTAATTTTTGATTCATTTTTTGGGCAGAGGTAAAATAGGTAATTTTTGACCAAAAGTGGTAAATTTTGCGAAAGTAATAATTTTTTTAGACTTGTTATTTTTTTGAGTTATTAGAATAGGCAGCAGTGTTACCTCTCTGAACATACTCAGAAGTAGTTTAAAAGCCCGAACAGAACCAAAGCGGTTGTCAGTTGGCGATCCTCTCTCGGAGAAATCGACAGAACTAGTCCAGAACATGATACAATTATACAAGGCAGGAGTGACAACTGGCTATTTTCTCACGAGTGTCTTGTACCGACTGTAATTAGCCTGTATGTTTTAATTTCTTTTCTGTCTCGATGGAGCAGAGTACGGATAATGTTTATCAAGCCATTGTTTGGTTTCCACTGTATTTTTTTTCATCAAAAAACAATGCTTTATCAAAACTCGAAATTCACTTTTTTCCATTTTTTTTTTCATAACAAAAGTTGCACACAAGATACTATAACTCACGAATCAATTGTCAGATTGTTGTCAAATTTATATACGTATCGTTTGAAGGTTAGTACTAAATAAAAATCATATGGAACAAATCTAGTATCGCCACCTATGTGTCATCCTATGGACTTTTTGAACGGACTTTACATTAGGTCATAAAAAACTTTTGACCATAAAATATTTTAATATAAAATCGTCCGCTTAACCCGAATATGTCATCATATTTTTAAAGAAGTGAGTCCTTGACCCGAAATTGGCCTACTTTATTAAGAATTTCCCAATTTGTTTTCGATTTTGAATTTGAAGCTTTACCCTCACCAAGGTCGCTGCAAGCTTCTCAAATTTAAATGCTGCAGGATTGTTGGCCTTTTCATGAAGTTAGGAATAACAAAAAAACGATTATGGCAGAGAAACGATTTTTTTTTTATAATATATATTCTTACCTTTGTTTTCAACATGTTTACGATAACTTAAAAAACATAAATCGTCGTCATCGGACATCATTCAAATATACAGAAAATATTGTGAAGTTAATTTGAAGTAAAGGGATATACGTTTCATGAGGAGCCCTTGAATTTATTGCCCTTTCAGCACAATCATTCACGACTTCAATTTTGCTGAACATTCCCTCAGCACGTAAATATTTTTCTTCATTAAGCCAGCAACTTACACAGAAAAAAAAGAGTAGAACTTTTACCTAAAAATGTAGTCAATTCAGCTAAAGTAATCCGGTGATTTTCAGTCAACGAATTTGATTAGGTGCGCTACCAATTTCTAAATGTTAATTATATGCAATTATATTGGGTAGTTTAACTGCGAGAGTAGCTAAAAAAACCTAAATATTTAGGTGTACCTTCAACCATAAAATAGATAAGACACATAATTTATTAGAAGAATTAGCTAATTTTTTTTAAACTATGACCACTTCAGATTAGGCAAGCCACCTACTAAGTGTAGAAAAATCATCTAATTATTTAGATAGAATTCCCACTTAAAAGTGGGAATGCCGTGCAAAAAATATGCAAAAAATTTGTTTTTTGTTTTGCAATTTCTATTTTGAAGTGAAACTTTCCTTAGGTGACTTTACTTCATTTCGTCACATGATATAGAGAAGAAAGATTTGTTTTATAGTAGATAGAATGAGAGAGATATATATATATACATTGTATAAATGACTGAAAAATTTCTTTGCCATCGCTGAGATTCGAACCTCTGATCTCAAGATTTCAACAACCAACGCCTTATCTATTGAGCTAAATTTCCAATACAGAAATTTACGCTACATACCAATTAATCAAATTGCTGTAGATGCCCATAATTTAAGAGTTGTGGACCTCATATTTTTATATACATTTTGTTCACAAATTATCAAACGGCGTAACAGCACAGCGGTAAAGCGTTTGACTATAACGCAAGCGGCCCGAGTTCAATTCTCGCGTTAGACTTTACTTTTTGTAAAATTTTCTCACTTTGTTTTTATTTATGTTTTTATAGGAGAGCGCTGTGCTCTCCTTGGGCTGCACAGAAATAAAAAATTCAAATACGGGAAAAAAACAAGTTGTAAGGAAAGCATTTGATTTATCCACGTAAATATTTATATAAAATTTATACTGAGGCGTGGATAATGCTAATATGCGTTATTTCCCTAGTGTACGAACAAATCGACAACTTGCATTAGGTAAAATAACTAGAAGAATTAGATGATTTAATTAGCAAAATTTTAGTTGAATTAACTAATTTTAATTAGGTGAATTACCTAATGCATGATTGTTAAATTTACTGTGTAAGTAGAAAAGTTGTTGAAAAGATTAGGTGAAATAGAAACTTTCACATTAGCTAAACTAGTTTAGGTAATAAATCAATTCTTTTATTTTCTGTGTAGATCGATTTTTAGAAAGCTCTTGGGATCTCCTTCGTTCGTAAATAATGACTCAAAAATTTATGGGTGCTTGAAGTAACGAAATCAATGTTCAATTTCAAAACGTGAACCGAATTCAAAACGATGCTGTTTTTGTTATATTTGCTCTTTTCATATATAACCTCGAAACTTGCTCACTTGCACTTTTCAAGATGGCCTTTGTTTTCTAGTGCGGCTACTATTAATCCTTCATTTTTACGTAAATACTTCTAAACGAACGCAAGTCCGATGAGTGCCTCTGACAAATACCCTAAGTGTCAGAAAATGACGGATGTCCTTCTGTGGTTTACGTAGACACCTGCCGTGTGGGCTTAATTCCACGGTGCCCCTTGACACGAGGAGTCGTGGTTCATGGAAATGATACCCAGAAAATGAATTTCCTGTGTTTTACCTCCATGACTCCAGACGCGACCAACGCCCCATTATAGTAGTTTCAATACCGGATACACACCACACTTAAGTTGTATATTTAAATTAATAAATATACTGTATGGATAGTTACCAGTATTGGAACGCAACAGTACCAATCATGGACGGCTAGTGTTATCACCATCCACAATTATCGGTTAAAAACGAGACCCATCTAAAATCTCTGACAATTTGAGGAATTGCCACCCGGTTGTAAACAAACGCAACTCCACGCCAGACCACCATAGGTCTTGTTCGCGACATTGAACTACCACAGCCAGCACGACACTCCCCGAAGGGCTAGCCCACAATAGTCACCCTGGCAAAATGTTCCACAATGAATAACCATATCAACATCACCAACTTATCAGCTGGTAAATTAAGAATTCCTCTAATACTTATATTTGACTGTGACGTCCTGTCACTAAATTGTACTTGACTAGGCAAAATAAATTTACCTCTTTAGTATAACCGGTACAACGTACTGTTATTATACTACTCCTCCTCCGTAACGCATTTCATTAACAAAGTAACTAGTTTGCGTAATTTCGAACGTACCGTCGTTAGCACAATTTAATGTGAAAACTAGGGTAACGTCTCAACAAGTTCACCAATATCCGAAGATACAGGCATTTTCTAGTGTTAAACACTAATTTTACGCTCCAACTGAGGTCGATGATATATCAACGGCTACTCTAAGTGGATGACTATTCCCGCGCTAACAAAATATTTATTGCTTTTGCTACTGCATTCATAGGTATAAACGCCACTATTGCTTTGTGCAATAGTCCAACCTACTCCAAGATTAAGCCGTGACACACAGCGGGCTCAAGGTGGGCCTTTTTCTTTTTACACAGATATAAGGGTCAAAAGGATTAGAAAACCCCCTTCGCTGCTCGTGAAAACAGGCGGAGTTTCAGAAAATGACGGTCCTTACTTCTCTTGCAACATTCTAGTTAATATTACGACATTCAATGATTTCCGTTATCAGTTGGGGATCGTTCTTAGGCACAGCAGATGCCATTTCCAGATCATCTTTTAACAAAACTATAACTACTTTTATCAGTTTTAACCAGAGCAATATTAAACAGTTTATTTGTATTTCAACATAAATTTTAACTTGTTAAGTTTTAACAGACCAATAAGTATGACAATTGTCGAACGGGTTTCTAACCGTTTCGGGTTTCTAACAACTTACCGACTTGTTAAAAGACGAGTTAACAAAAAAAAATCGTTTTTCTGCCATAAAAATTATCCGATTTGGATACTTTTTTAAACTTTTAATAATCTTCATAAAATGGCCAACAATAATGCAGCATTTTAATTTGAGAAAGTTGCAGCGACCTTGGCAAGGGTAAAGCTTCTATTTCAAAAGTCGAAAGAAAAAATTAGGAAATTCTTAATAAAGTAGGCCAATTTTGGGTTAAGGACTAATTTTTTTCAAAAATCTGATGGCATATTCGGTTTCAGCAGACGATTTTACATAAGGAAATGTTATGGTCAAAACTTTATATACGACTTAAATTTAAATAGGAAACTCGATTTGAACCATCCATATTATAGTTCTTCAAATTCACGTTTTTAGGCGGCCCCAATCCATTTTGCGAATTTTCTGGATTTTTTTCGCGTCACGTGGTTATATTACATCTAGGATTCAGATTCTGGCCTTGCAGGGATTGTGGAATACTCTTGAAAAAAAAAATCTATCTAATGTGGAATCGAGTACAAGAATTGTATACAACGGACAAGATACAAACGGACAAGGAATAGACAACACTTTTAAATCAAACGAACGAATGAACGGACAACTGCTGAAGACTTCCATGAAGAGTTTCATGTGGTCTTGTGCTTTCTGAGCCTAGTTAAAAGGTCCTTGATGAAATATCTTTGAAGTTAATTTCGTTTAAAAATGTTCAAACAATTTTAATAAGTTCTTTAAAAATGAAATATAAAAATTTCTAATAGAAGTTTCCTTTGTACTCTCACTCTACCTGATTAGCGGACTAGTCAGCTTTTCCCATAAATATGTATTCTGCAGTTTGTGGCTACAGCTTCGCATCAGTTGTTTTTTGTGGTTTTTGAGGTTAAAGAAATATGGCGTGTATTCTTACACAAATGACCGACCGGCCACAACAGTTTTTGCCGTTGCCAAAAAACGGAAGGTTCTGCAATAACAACTGATTTTGTCTTGCCAAAAAAAAAACAAAAAAAAAAAAATAACATTTTTGTTTATTTTTCTCTAATTCTCTGTAGCAATTCTTACCAGGTGACTCTCGGTTGTCGCCTCGCATTTGTGTACACATACTTAAGCCCTCCACCGCAGTTGCCGCATATGGCAGAGTAGTATTTTTATTCCATTTTCGTTTGGTATAAATCAGCCTCTTGATAAATTTATGTATTTTTCAGATAATCTGTTGTAAAGCTCTTCGTATGGACATTAATTTGGTAACAAAATAATAAGAATTCTTGAATTCTTACCTGAGGAAGGTTTTGTTATGTAACTCCCGTTTTGGTTGTTGTATGTAGCCTTGTTAGACTTGCCAAAAAGTGCTTGTTATGTTACCACTCATATAATCATATAACTTTGGTAGTTTATTTGACTTGCTTCACCCTGTTAGAGAAGAAGATTTTGAAAGATTTATGAAAAAGGGATTTTCGAGCCTCTGTCATTTTTATTCTTTCATAAATAAAAATCAAAATATTTCGTTTAATTTTTATTTTTGAAGTGAAACTTCTTTGGCGGCGAGTGAAATTTCAAGGTCTCTTATTCGTGACGATGTGTAACGTTTTCAATTTATATGAACATTTATCAAGGTCGCTTTATTCGTGAAGCTTATAATAATGTCAAAAGCAAATATTTGTATGAAAATTTCCACTGCCTACCATAAAAATATTTGCTACAAACACGCATTGAACCTTGGACTGTTGCAAGCATCGAATAAGAGTCGAAAGTTCTAGCCTTTTTGATGCTTTCAACCGATATTGCACGCGTCCTGCTCCGTTTCACTGTATGCCACAGACACACACCAATGCCTTTCAAACGTTTCATTTTAAGCCTAAGAGCATGCACGGAAAATTTATTTGTTATTTTTCAAAAAGCATCATATCATATGGTTTGTTTCCGTACACATTTTTCAATTAAAATAACAAAACGACACCCAGGAAGTCGAGAAGTAAAGAATGTCCCGAAGCTAAGAAAAGTAGGGAGCAGGAAAAACAGGAGCAGAGCGCGTTCGTGTACATAGACAGCGAGTTAGAACTCTTAAGAATGCAGGCGCAGCTAGATCTGCAACCAATGATAAGAGTATGGCGATTGGACAATCATCTCAACAAAATTTTTGAAGCCAACCAAGTTAATATGCGTAACAATCAACGTTCGCTACTTTACCAGGCCCTCACTCAACAGATGATCAGGAAGCTGGAGACAATATTCAAATAGAGTTGCCTTCGCTTTCGCAAGCTCCTTCAACGAGTACTATGCAAATGAAAACTGTTAAATCACGCGCTAAACGTTTTCGCCCTAATAAAAAACCGAGTGGAGACAATCATAGACAATTTGTCGCTCAAGTCAATGCACATCATTGCGTGGTAGTTGAAACAGCATCTCAAGAAAATATGGGCAACCAAATTGAGAAGTGTAATAATAAACATTCGCTACTTTACGAGGCCCTCACTCAACATAGCAGCTATGATGATCAGGAAGCAGGAGGCAATAATCAACAAGATTTGCCTCTGCTTTCGGAGACTCCGTCAACGAGTACTATGCAATTGCAATCTAGCATTCAAAAAGTGACAAAGCTGAGGAGACATTCGAAAACTACAAAAGGCCTGACCAAAATAGACGAAACGAGACGATTTCAACTTGCCGAACGTTTGCAATCGTTACGTCTGTTTTGACATTTAACCCAAAATGAAACGAGTTCCTCCAATCGTCTAAAAAAAGAAGAAGAATACTCTGCACATCTGTTGTTGACGAGTTCAGACTCTAAAAGTTCGGTTGTTACGGAACAGAACGTCTCGTCGCAATGTTTCGTTCAGTTTCTATCAGTTACGAATGTACATTTTGGGTTTTAACATTGGCTTCCATTTGTTCGAACTTACTCGTTATGTCTCGTTCTGTCCATTATGGTTAAGCCTTAAAACACCAGCTGAACGTTCTCACGCTTGTAGGAAACGGAAAAAAACTTAATTTATTTCATTTGTATTGCATTTCTTTTTAGATACTTCCTCTCTCTATTTTACACTTAAATCTCTCTTATTCTTTACTTTGTAAGAAGTTTCACTTCTGTCACGTGTCACGTGCTACACGTGAGTTTTTTGTTTTTTTTTTTTTTTTTGTTCATCTCAATATACATATATTTAGGTTTAGGAATAAAGAAAATTAGGAAAAATCCAAAGGAAAAGTGGAAAATTGATAAAATCTAAATTGAAAATTTCGTATAGGAATTGCCACTTCGGATTATTTTCAATAGAAGACGTTCGTGGCGGACTTATCGTCTGACATCTGCGCCACGCATAACTGTTAGTTCTGTCAACCGTGCGCAGTGGCGGATCTACATATGCGCGTTAGCCCCCCTCCCCCCACCTTCGAGAATTTTTTGTGTGGGAAAAAATGAAAAAAAGTCCCAAAAGCCGTTTCAGTACCCCCTTGGGCTACAAAACTGTTTTGCTTAGCATCCCCCCTCCGGTGAATCCTAGATCCGCCACTGACCGTCCGGGTGTGTAAATTATACATAAAATCATTTTTTTTTTATTGTAAAAGAAGGTTTTGATTTTGAACAAAGATTTGGTTAAATAAAATTTTATTCATTCCGCACGGTTCTGTGAAACTTATTGAAAGTGTACATTGAAAGTGTTTTTTTCGTAAGAAAGAGTATAAGATTTTGAGATAAAATTTGTTTAATGCGAATTAAATTACATTTGGCGAACATTTATTTTTATTCGCCATTCTATTAAGATAAATAGACCTTGCAGAATCAGACATAACCACAATTGTTCTAGCGAGACTCGAGGACTTAGTTTGAGTATTTCATTATTGTTGAGCTTTCAAGGTATTCCAACAGATTTGAGTGACTGTGAAAACAATTCCGTATCGTTTTACAGCAGTGGTGTTCACACACTTACTACTTCAATTTTCAATTTTCAACTTTGTACTTGTGTTAAAAGCTCTCTCACTCTCTGCACTGACAAAAATTGTTGTGCAAGTATTAAGCAAGAAGGGTGTAGTAATTATCGTTCTTATCATCATTATCTTTATCAGTATCATTATCATTATCACTATCATTATGATTGGCAGTATCATTATAATTATTATTATTATTATTCTGCAAATAACGCATTTTCATATACCTCAAACATTTCCTGCAGTGCAAAACACACGACCAAGAGGCATGAATGTTCTTGCTTGACATTTCAGCGCCAACTGATTGAGAGAACTTCGTGCATTCGATCGTGTACGTGTTTCGATTCTCGAAAAAAGCTTTCGAGTCTCATCACTCGTGGTACTACGTGAACATCACTGTTTTACAGTGTTTACAACTACTCCAAGGAGAGGATGAGTTGACATAAATATTCGAAGTCAGTCAAATGCACGGCAAGCTACTTCAATTGAAAACCGCACTGATCACCAGCGAGCGACGGATAATGAAAAGCTTCGTATTGGCATGTCTGAATACGATCCCGAACAGAATCAAAAATTGTTGCGACCGACGATCCGCACCGATTGTCAAGCTTTTATTTAGGATTTTTTATTAGTTTCTCCTATTTCGTTTCAATGTATTGATATTTTCAATTGTGTGAATACAACACAGACAAAGAAGAAACGAAAATGGCTTTGAACATATCCTATTGTAAGCAAAAATATACACAATATACATTAATAGCACTCAGAGAGAAAATTGTCGGTCGCAAGAGAAAATATACACTAAGAGAAAAAAAAACAAAATACTAAATTTATTCAAAAACTTTTTTAATTTATCCAAAAAGCGAGTCATTTTTGCACCAATAGCGCATTTGCATAAATCGACTACGTTAATATTTAGAATTTATTTAAATACTTTTTTAATTAAAAAAAAAAATAACTGGTAATTTCAGTCCGTAAAAAGACTTTGACCTAGCTTATTATGATCAATTGTGTTGTGCGTGTTGTTAAGTTTGTACACAATTGACAGAGAACCGTACCTACAGGTTTAACGATAACCCGAACGGCGATGAACGGAATGTTATTGTTCTCAAGAAGCTTTACATGGCATTTTGATTACTCTTCGAGGTTTGCCATTGTCTACAGAGAGGTGGCGGCCGTACAGAAAAATTATTTTCATTTAAATAATTTTCTGGCTGCTGGGGTTCGAACCCGGGGCTCCATGTTCGTTGCCATAGAGGCCACGAACTTTAACCACACATTTTTAAAAAATATATTAAAATTATGCACGAATTTATCTTTCAAATATTTACTATTTGAAAATAAAATTATCGCATTTAAAGAAAATTTATACAAAAATATTGAAAGTAAAAAACAATATATATAAATTCAATATGTTATTAATGGTTTTATAGTTCCCGTTTAGTTTTTGTAATGAATATTATATAGCCTGGATGTTTTATGAGTGCAGTGGGTGAGATTTTGTGGGGAACCGAGCTCCGCTCACCCATGATATAATTATACAAGGTGGGAGTGACAGTTTTTCATATTGCACCAGCCATGATACAATTATTACAAGGTAGCCTTGACAACTGGCTATTTTCTCAGGAGCTGTGTCCATCAAATGACATTTGCCTGTATATTTTGCCATAATATTGCACCAACTGTCAAAAATAGTATAAATTAGAGAACGAAAAAGCAGAAAAGAAATTAAAAAGAAAAATATGCAGGCAAATGACAATTGGTGCAAGCAGTGTTGCCATATATTTTTTTAAAAAAACTTTAATTTCCAGAAAAAAAAACTTGTTTTTTGGTGAAAAAAAAATTAATATTAAAAATTAACTAAATCATGTATTTTTAAAATGTGTGCTTTAAAGTTTTTTTTATTGTATTCAAAATAAAGTATTTAAATTAAGTTTATAATTTAACAAAAAAAAAAAACAATCGCATTTGCTAACTAAAATCATTGAAATTATAAGTTTATTAAGACATAAAAATTTAGATAAATAAACATTTCAGATTTATATGGTTGTAAATGTCATCACCAATTTTTGAGATCATAGTTAATTACATCCTATAAAGAATAATGTTACACATTAATTATGGATTAATAAATCACATTAATTTACATGGATTAATTTTATAAATGTGGAGATAATTCCGAAGTATTTTCATTACTGAGAAAAGTTGTTATTCTGTTTTATCGATTCCTCAAGCACCAGCAAATGTAAAAAGCAATTTTTCTTAAATCTGTAGCTTTAAGCCCAAAATTATGCATTATATAATTATATGATTATTTATTTCATTATTACATTGAAATTCTTCAATGGAATGACTGTTTAATAAAAATTAATGAAACTGTGCAATTTTTGAACAGTCTTCACAAATGATGAAAGCTGAAAAATGAAATTATTTTCTATACATATTTCGATTAAACTTTTTCATCATTTCTGATGATTGTTCGAAATTTGTGCTGTTCCAATCGTTTTTTCTTATAAAGTCTTTAGTTCGAAGAATCCCACACAAGATGGGAATTTCTAATTTATTTCTGATTTTAGTTTTATTAATATTTATTTGTGAAAAAATTCGTTCTACATTTGCTGTTGCTACAGGGCGATTCCGCTATCGCGGGTGCAACATTTAGACGCATTTAAAGTAGCATAACAATAAAATAAGAAACATTTTTAATGAAATTCTTCTTGAAAGTATTTCATTTTAACATGTTACATTTTGACTCTTTTATTAGAATTCTAATGATTATTTAAACAGTCATGCGGGAGGTGTAAAGTGCTATAGCGGGTGCAACAAATTTGGCCCAAACTGTCTAGATAATAATAAAAAAACACAAAAGTCTGTTAATTTTTAATTATTAAATATGTTATTTATTCGTATTTCAAAAGGAACTAAATTACTAAAATAAAAAAACTAAAATGAAAAAAGAAAACAAAAATAAACTGCAAATTATTCATTTTTTAAGCAATAGCGGGTGCAACATTAAATTATAGCGGGTGCAACACGTCTAGTTTACTTGAATATAATCGCCAACGTAAACTTATACAGGCACGACATATGAGTTCAAATAATGCTATTTTGTAATTTTGTAATTGATAAGAGGTTCTAGATCGTCGTTGTCCCAATCACTTTCTGTTTCAGTGGTGGTTTTCAGAGTTTTCAAAACCGATTTAGACTTGAGATGAGACAGTGAGGTTCGCGCGACGGTAATGCTGTCGCCGTCTACAAATTGGAAGAAATGCTTTGATTGAATGCCTGGTATATTTTTCAGCCCTTGCCATTTATCATCCAATATGGCCATCCCTTCTCTAATTTCTTCTTTTGCCAAGTCATAGAATTCTTGAGCACTATTGACAATGGCTCTCCGGGACTTAACAGCAATCCATACTGATCTTTTGACACTTCCACCGATACCATCGACGGCACCTTTGCCATGTGAGGCGGCGAAAAAATTCCATTTGTATATTGTTTTGAATTCATTCATGCTTGCCATTATATACCGATTCTTGAATTGAGCAGCGCAATTATCGCTGAACATACACAAAAATTTAATGTTGTCAGAAATTGACTTGATGTACTCAAATATTTTCTCCATAAAAAGATGTACAGTATATTTATTATGGCTTAATTCATCGCTTACTATGATCACTGAACGGAGTTTGTCGGTAGTCCAAATACAGCACGTGAAAAGCGTAACTTCCCCGTGAGACCAATGTGCTGATTGTATTTCATCTTGATTGAATAGCGCATAATTCTCGGCAAAATCTATTTGTACAATAGCTTTTTCACTGGTCAGATCTTGTTTTGCATTTTGAAAATAATAGGACTGAACATTTTTAATAAAAGAATGTAACTTGAATTTAGCGGTATGTTGCGTAATTCATCTAGTGCTTCGTTGAAAGGTTTGCTAGTTACGATCTGTTTTGGTCTCTGATTCTGCAAGATCCAGGTCTTCCAATTAACTTCGGGATTTGAATTTAGAGTGATATCCCAAATGTGGGATTCTTTGCATACATCGCAAATGGTCATACAATCTTCATTATCCACACTACATGATACATGTTTCAGAAGCTCTTGGTGTGTTTTTGGAAAGTTTTTCGCATATTTCGAAATGGCGAGAAGGGTATTAATGTAATTTGAGTGAGTAGTACATACGCAAACATTATGAGGAGTATCGCTAAAGGGTAGTATGTAAGCAGGTTTCTCTTGATAAAAAACAGTCTTGCCAACTGATGTTTCGGGAAAAGTTTCTTTAAAAAGTTCGAAGGCTTCACGTATGCTCATAATCATTGTTCTCTTTTGTATTTTTAATTTTGTTCCCGTATTTGACTTGATTGATTTCACATCTTTTATCCCAGGCATTTGTGTGCTAATATCATCCCTATTATAGAAATCAAAAATCTGTTTTCTAACGTCATCCGTCAGTTTTCGAGGCACTGCTTTAGGGGAGTCATTTTTATCAAATACATTAACTTGGAACTCAGTAGCTATTTTTTTTACAACTTCAACTGCTTTATCACGAATCCTTTCTCGGCGGAGATGTGCTGCATATAGTTCAGGATTTTGACGTGACGAAGTTACGTTGTACTGCTCTTGTTTCCAAAAAAGTTGAAAAATTAATTTTTTAAAAATTCATCTGCGTTGCATTGAATTGTTACTCGCTGATTATAAGAGCTATGATTAAAAAAATGGTATGACCGTAAAGGTTAATTCTTTGACTTCGTTAAAAAATAAAACAAAAATTCAAAACATTATCGGGTCGCAGGGGGAACTCTTTAAGCAACACAACTGAATATTTGTTACATGGAATTATTACTCGCTGAGTCTTAGAGTAAGTATTAAAAATACGATACGCCAATAAAGGCCTACTGTAAGTTCTCACAACAAAATTAGACAAAAAATTTTTGTCGCCATGGGGACGCTGAGAGAGCTGCTCAAAGATTGATAACGCAACATTCATGCAGCGGCGTTGCATTGAATTTTTACTCAAAGTGTGTATAACCTACGATAAAAGTTTAAAAAGGAAAATGAAGGTTTTATACATGGCTTTACGACAAAAATAAAAAATAAATTCCGGCGTCGTCAGGTCGTGAATATAGCAGCTTATGTAACAGAAATGTAATATCGTTGCATGGAATTATTACTCACTCAGGAGGAGTGCTACGGTATATTTTGTTTTACGAAAGCATGGATGTGTTATTACTCTTCACAACTAAATTACAAAAAAAATTCCTGTTGTCATGATTTCAGGGATGCAATCACATAATGCAGTAAAAATGCTACAGCCATTAAAAAACGTTGCATGGATTTTTAACTCTGTGAGTACTGGTGCAACGGAAAATTTTAAGGAACGAAAACGAAGGTGAGGTCTTCGGGCATATGACAAAAATAAAAAAAAAATTGACGGCGTGTCAAAGACACTCAGGAAACTGCCTAATGTGACGCATATGCATCACTTTTGCTGGATTAATCGAAATTAGAGCACAACCAATGGGGAAGCAAGCAAAAAAGCTAAAAGAAAAGCACCAACTCCAAATCCAACACCAATACCAACAACAACACCAACACCAACACCAACACTAACACCAACACCAACAGCAACATCAAAACCAATCTCAACACCAACACCAACACCAACACCAACACTAACACCAACACCAACAGCAACATCAAAACCAATCTTAACACCAACACCAACACCAACACCAACCCCAACACCAACACCAACACCAACACCAACACCAACATCAACACCAACACCAACACCAACACCAACACCAACATCAACACCAACACCAACACCAACACCAACACCAACACCAACACCAACACCAACACCAACACCAACCCCAACACCAACACCAACACCAACAGCAACATCATCACCAACACCAACCCCAACATCAACACCAATCTCAACACCAACACCAACCCCAACACCAACACCAACATCATCACCAACACCAACCCCAACACCCACACCAACACCAACATCATCACCAACACCAACACCAACACCAACAGCAACACCAACACCAATCTCAACACCAACACCAACCCCAACACCAACACCAACACCAACACCAACACCAACACCAACACCAACACCAACACCAACACCAACACCAACACCAACACCAACACCAACACCAACAGCAACATCATCACCAACACCAACCCCAAAATCAACACCAATCTCAACACCAACACCAACCCCAACACCAACACCAACATCATCACCAACACCAACCCCAACACCCACACCAACACCAACATCATCACCAACACCAACACCAACACCAACCCCAACACCAACACCAACACCAACACCAACACCAACAGCAACATCATCACCAACACCAACCCCAACATCAACACCAATCTCAACACCAACACCAAACCCAACACCAACACCAACATCATCACCAACACCAACCCCAACACCTACACCAACACCAACATCATCACCAACACCAACACCAACACCAACACCAACACCAACACCAACACCAACCCCAACACCAACACCAACACCAACATCAACACCAACAGCAACATCATCACCAACACCAACCCCAACATCAACACCAATCTCAACACCAACACCAACCCCAACACCAACACCAACATCATCACCAACACCAACCCCAACACCCACACCAACACCAACATCATCACCAACACCAACACCAACACCAACACCAACACCAACACCAACACCAACACCAACCCCAACACCAACACCAACACCAACACCAACAGCAACATCATCACCAACACCAACCCCAACATCAACACCAATCTCAACACCAACACCAACCCCAACACCAACACCAACATCATCACCAACACCAACCCCAACACCCACACCAACACCAACATCATCACCAACACCAACACCAACACCAACAGCAACACCAACACCAATCTCATCACCAACACCAACCCCAACACCCACACCAACACCAACATCATCACCAACACCAACCCCAACATCAACACCAATCTCAACACCAACACCAACCCCAACACCAACACCAACATCATCACCAACACCAACCCCAACACCAACACCAACACCAACACCCACACCAACACCAACATCATCACCAACACCAACACCAACATCAACACCAACACCAACACCAACACCAACACCAACACCAACACCAACACCAACACCAACACCAACACCAACCCCAACACCAACACCAACACCAACACCAACACCAACAGCAACATCATCACCAACACCAACCCCAACATCAACACCAATCTCAACACCAACACCAACCCCAACACCAACACCAACATCATCACCAACACCAACCCCAACATCAACACCAATCTCAACACCAACACCAACCCCAACACCAACACCAACATCATCACCAACACCAACACCAACACCAACAGCAACACCAACACCAACACCAATCTCATCACCAACACCAACCCCAACACCCACACCAACACCAACATCATCACCAACACCAACCCCAACATCAACACCAATCTCAACACCAACACCCACACCAACACCAATCTCAACACCAACACCAACCCCAACACCAACACCAACATCATCACCAACACCAACCCCAACACCAACACCAACACCAACACCAACACCAACACCAACACCAACATCATCACCAACACCAACCCCAACATCAACACCAACACCAACACCAACACCAACACCAACACCAACACCAACACCAACACCAACACCAACACCAACACCAACATCAACACCAACACCAACACCAACACCAACACCAACACCAACACCAACACCAACCCCAACACCAACACCAACACCAACACCAACAGCAACATCAACACCAATCTCAACACCAACACCAACCCCAACACCAACACCAACATCATCACCAACACCAACCCCAACACCCACACCAACACCAACATCATCACCAACACCAACACCAACACCAACAGCAACATCAACACCAATCTCAACACCAACCCCAACACCAACACCAACACCAACACCAACACCAACACCAACACCAACACCAACACCAACAGCAACATCAACACCAATCTCAACACCAACACCAACCCCAACACCAACACCAACATCATCACCAACACCAACACCAACACCAACACCAACACCAACACCAACACCAACACCAACACCAACACCAACACCAACACCAACACCAACACCAACACCAACACCAACACCAACACCAACACCAACACCAGCACCAACACCAACACCAATACCAACATCAACATCAACATCAACATCATCAACATCAACATCAACATCAACATCAACATCAACATCAACATCAACATTAACATCAACACCAACATCAACATCAACATCAACATCAACATCAACATCAACATCATCATCAACATCAACATCAAAATCAACATCAACATCAACATCAACATCAACATCAACATCAACATCAACATCAACATCAACATCAACATCAACATCAACATCAACATCAACATCAACATCAACATCAAAATCAACATCAACATCGACATCAACATCAACATCAACATCAACATCAACATCAACATCAACATCAACATCAACATCAACATCAACATCAACATCAACATCAACATCAACATCAACATCAACATCAACATCAACATCAACATCAACATCAACATCAACATCAACATCAACATCAACATCAACATCAACATCAACATCAACATCAACATCAACATCAACATCAACATCAACATCAACATCAACATCAACATCAACATCAACATCAACATCAACATCAACATCAACATCAACATCAACATCAACATCAACATCAACATCAACATCAACATCAACATCAACATCAACATCAACATCAACATCAACATCAACATTAACATCAACATCAACATCAACATCAACATCACATCAACATCAACAACAACATCAACATCAACATCAACATTAACAACAACAACAAGAAACTTCGTCACGTCAAAACCTACGGGTGTGTCCACGGCACAGCCAACTCTTTTCTTTTAACTTTCGCCTATATCTCAGCAACGTTAGTTGTTAAAAAGTTGCACCCGCTATCAACACCATAGCGGCTGCAACCAATTTGTGTCAACGTTTATTTAAATTCAGCTTACATTATATTCTTAAAAAACTTTTGATTAAGGTTTACCTTTGATTTCTTCTTACTTCTGAAAAGTTTTAAAACGATAACACTTTAATTCTGGAAAATACACAAACTTTTATATCTTTTTATAGCGGGTGCAACAAACTAACAAAGACTACTTGTTTTTAATAATGCTTAATAAATAACAGCACGTGCTAACATCTTATATCACATAAGAATAATTGAATACAGTCATAACACGTGTAGCCGGTAAAATATAACCTCAAACTGTTAGTAACAGCTGTTTCGCGCCGTTGCTGCAAGGTGTTATTTAGCAGAATATACGAAACTTCGAATGATAGTTTCTCCAAGTGCACCAAATATTTTAATATGAAGTTAAACCTTATTCTTTAATTTTTTTATATTAAATTTTGACCTTTTTCTTTGCACTCAAATCGAAAAAAGTAACAAATTATGTGATTTAAAAATTAATGTTGAGAATCGTCTATAGCGGAATCGCCCTACAGGAATCGATAATACAGCATAAACTAGTTTTCTGTGTAATGGAAAGATTTCGGAACTATCTGATTAAAAATTGCTTTCCAAAATGTTTTAATACTATTTTCATTCAGTAAATTCAAATCACCCAAATTAATGTGACGCAACTCATGCCATCATCAATTTTCTGCAAATTTTTTTTAATTGAATGACATTAGGAAGAAAAACACTCAAATTGGAAATAGGGAAATATTGCCTTTTTAAAACATTTGTAGGTGCTAAGAGTTCGACACATTTTAGAAAATCATTGCCAAAATTAAATTTTTGTAATAGAAGAACAAACTTGAATTTGCTTTAGAATTTTTGGTAATTCGCTTTGTTCTCTCGTTGTCCCGTTATTTTGGCCACTTCATTTCTCAAGAAAATACGGAAGACTTGATCGTCAACTCTGAATGTATGTAAACTGCAGCGTTAAGTTTAAAAAGGAATGCCAAAAATTGGCCGTCAAGACTTGAGGAAGGGAAACTGAGACAAAAGAATAGAAACAATGACAGCAACAATAATAGCAACAGCGATGTCATATAAATAAATTTTTGAAAAGGAGTGAAAAGTAGTAGTAGCAGCTTCAAATGATACTTATGTTTTTGTAGTAACATGCAATTTAGTTTATCTATTTGATTCATAAAACTAAAATAGAAAGCATTGTTTTAATCGTAAAAACTTGAAAAACTGGGTAAAATAAAATAAAACTTTTTTTTTAGGGAAAAACTTGAAAACTTTCTACCCCCTGGCAAAACAAGTTTTATCTGCACACATGGCAACACTGGGCGCAAGACACTCGTGAGAAAATATCCGGTTGTTCCTCTTACCTTACATAATTTTATCATGCGACACCCATCGCACTCACGCAGCATCTTAGCTAAACATCTAGGCTATATAATTTTCGTAACAAAAACCAAACGAGAACTATAACAAACCGAAAGCAAGAATCTTAATTCTAAAAACTTCATCGATAACTGCAGGAACAGAGTGCGATGTTGTTACTGCTTGTCGGCTATTTCTGTGTGGTATAAATAAAATTTAAATACGGAAAAAACGAGTTGTCAGGAAAATATTTGATTTATCCCCGTAAATATTTAAATAAAATGTTTACACAGCGTGGATAATGTTAATATGCGTTATTTTCCTTAGTGTAGAATACATTCTAATTCTGCTATAGGAGCATTCCACTGAAAATGGTAATTTTTGACACATACATATCTCATTGTTTTTTTATAAATTGATTGACGGAGTTGGTGGTAACGTTAAATAACTTGTAAGTCAAAAAGCTCGAGGTCAAGGAGATGGTACCGTAATCCAAAACGCAAAAGATTTCGTTGCATTAGCAGCCACTTTAGTACCTTCTACGAAGATTTTCTATATTGCTGAATCAGAAATAGCTGATAAAATCCAAAATGTTTATACATGGGAAGAAATGTTTATACAAAATTTCATCATATATTAGTCGGCGGTCATAAAGTAACATGCAAGAAACACACTTTAGATAATCATAGTGTTAAGCTTTCATTTAAAAAATGATTCAAAACGAAGACTTATTTTCTGAATTTCATACGAGTCCCGTACAAACAAAAGTGTCCCGTACAAACGATTTCATTTTTATTTTTTTATTCTCATTTTAATAGATATTTTTTCGAACTTGTAGTATATCGTCATACCATGATCGACGAAGTCTACATAAGTATATCTTTAATTTTACAGAGATAATTAATTTTGCTAAAATTCTCCAATAAAGTCAAAAAATAAAAAGTGGTGGACTGCGGTTGTCCCGTACAAACAAACATCTTTTCATACTTACTACTTGCCTATTTATGAATATTTTCAGGAACAAATAATTGAGTTTGAAAAGCCTCCGTTACACTAAATGAATGTACTAGATGCTTTGTACACTAAAATTTCGGTTTATTTTTAATTTAAGATCTTAACTTATCAAATGCGAAGGATTTGTCCCGTACCAACAGTGGAATGCTCCTATATATCGTTGCTGCTGACGACCTGCGATTTCATTCTGGACGTGTTCATACATTTTCATGCATTCTATATGCTTTGCGATCGCAACGATTTTTGATTTTGTTCGGGCTCTTAGTGGTAAACAACACGAAGCAGAAAGTACAAAAAACAATATACGAAGCACAACACAAAAAGTACAAAACACAAAAAAAAAACAATCGGCCATTTCAGCCCTTGAAAGGACTTTTACCGAGGTTCTTATGATCAAATTGTGTTGTGCGTGTTATTATATGTTTTGTTCAAAAATTACTGGAACTACTAGTTCTATACCGATTCTGAACGGCTAATGTGCATGTTCTCAAGAAGCTTTTCTTGGCATTATTTACTCTCTGAGCTTTGCTTCAGAAAAATTTATTTGAATTGAAACATTTTCTGTGTCAGCTGGGTTTCAAACCTTGTCTCGAATTGGCATCTAGTGGTTCAGTGGAAAATCTTAAACAAAAAGAATGTTCTTATGCGTACGGACAAGGATTAAAAGAAGAATAAGGACAAAGATTTTGGTAATGATAAAGGATAATGATACGTTGTAAATACCTACATACGTTTATTCATAAAAACCTACAGGTTGACAAAAGAATATTACTTGCACTAAAGCATATGAATATTTCCATTAAAGAAGGATACAAAGGCTTGTGTATTGCAAATACAAATATCACGAATAATGAAAGCAAACTGTTTGATTTTACACAAGTGTTTGACCATGGCAGAAATATTGTCTTTATTATATTGACCATGGCTTACTTCCATTTGAAATAATCGTATATAAACGTATTTATCTTAATACAGCTTAATAGGAAGAAATTAAGCTCATGTACTAACACAAAATCTATTTAATTATATCTGTTTGTTGCTTGGACATTCAGGAAAACATCAGACTTTGGCTCGACTTTAGTTTGCCAACAATTAAGAAAGTCAACAAAGCTAAGTGGTGGTCAAATTAAGTTAAACGAAAGCGAATATGTTACAAGACACACATAATTAATCTAGAATTGATGTCAGTTTTGTTTGGTTTGATTTGATTAAATGAAGTCGATGAATATAGTTTAACTTTATTCACTATTATTTTGTTAAGGAGAATAACTATCATAACGTTGCAAAGAATACTCTCGTGAAATCTTCAAGCGTTAAGCAAAAGTTATCGTAGCAAACAGTTAAATAAAGAGTGTAGTGTATGTAAAATATTATTTTTCGCATTAAAGGTATTCTAATAGCTTTAGAAACATGGAAAGAGCTGAAAACAGGAATATCTTCTTAAAATTTCCTAAGAAATAAGTTCGATTCTTTATGAATCCAATTTTAATTAACTCAAAAATCACAGATAAATAAATAAAAAAAATAAATAACTGGTCATTTCAGCCCTTGAAAGGACTTTGACCTAGCTTTTTATGATCAATTGTGTTGTGCGTGTTATTTAGTTTTTACACAATTCACCGAGAACCGGACCTACAGGTTTAACTCCGACTCCGAACGGCGATGAACGGAATGTTCTTGTTCTCAAGAAGCTTTACATGGCATTTTTGATTACTCTCTGAGGTTTGCCATTGTCTGCAGAGAGGTGACGACCGTACAGAAAAATTATTTTAATTCAAATAATTTTCTGTCGCTACTGGGGATCTCCAGGTTCGTTGACATAGAGGCCACGCACTTTAACCAACTACGCCACGGACGCCACAAAAAAATTTCAGATACTTGAATCAGATTGAAATCTCAGATACTTTAACAATAAATCTTTCGAAACATAATTGAGTCAACTGCACCATATACTTGTAGCAACGTGTAAAAATTTAATGTGTTTGAATCTGCTCATAGCACATGACGGAGCCATAGTAAAATGAAAAATTGCGTTCTTGGAATGCGCCCTCAACATCAGTTACTGGTCTTTAAAACCAGTTAAAACAATGTTCACTTCATAAACATTGATGAATTGTCAATATTGACATATTGATAATTATCAATTTTGGGAGCCCATAAAAACATGATATTTTGTCAACTTGTTGGGAAATTCCTTTCTAAAATTGTCAGAGATTTTAAAAAGTTTTTCTTAAAACTAAATATTTAAAATTAAAAAAATTACCGAAATTTTAAATGCTTACTTTAAAATAAGACTGTTTTATATTAAAAGTTATGTAAACGTATAGCTCAAGTGAAATCGGAAGTTATTTAAAATTATGAATAGTTCTTATTTCATACCATCCAATAATTGTAGGGTCGGTTTAAATACTCCAATAAAGTCAGGGTATATTTGGACATACTTTTATTTTGGGCGAAAAGTCGCAAAAAGATAAATTTTATAAAAATTTCAAAGCTTGGTTTTGTAGTACGAGAAATAACCCCTTCCTTTTAGTATCAACAGTTTGATCACAGTGTTTAATGTTGGAGAATTTTTATCAGATGGCGCAAAAAATCTGTTTATGTTATTTTAAAAATCATGGGGAATTATTGGCACGTTTGTAAATTGATAAAAAATGAAAATTGTTGATGGAAAACGTTTCTTTATTAACCCTCTACTGCATAACAATGCCTTTAGGCACACTTACGTTTGTATTCAAATCTAGAACTGAAAACCTCTTTTTTCAAATTCAGAAATCAAACTGATATATTTTATGCACTTCGGGTAACATTTTTGTAACGGCCAAATTTTTTCTAGCTTAGCGTATTTTGTAATTATTGTCAGTTGTCTTTGTAAAAGTCAGCGGTGTGCACGTAAAAATTGGTTTTATAAACAAGGTGTATTTTGAAAAATTTTTTTTCATTAAAAAAAGTGAATTAATAGTAACAAAAATAATCAGGTAAGAATTTCAGAATATAAGCTATTAAATATTGTCACTAGAAATGTAAAATTTTTATTAAATGAGTTAAAAGTAAGCATATAAAGTAATTGTGCCGAAAGGCATCGGTATGCATTATGCATTTAAAAACTATTTTTTTTTTATTTATTTTTTCAAATTTTTTCTAGGAAAAATGGAGGGTTAGGGAGGAATACGATCAAATATTTTATCAAGTCCATGGCGTAGTTGGCTAAAGTGCGTGGCCGCTATGTCAAAGGACCTGGAGACCCAGCTTCGAACCCCAGCAGCGAGAGAAAATTATTTGAATTAAAATAATTTTTCTGTACGGCCGCCACCTCTCTGCAGACAATGGCAAACCTCAGAGAGTAATCAAAAATGCCATGTAAATTTTCTTGAGAACGAGAACATTCCGTTCATCGCCGTTCGGAGTCGGAGTTAAACATGTAGGTCCGGTTCTCGGTCAATTGTGTACAAACTTAATTACACGCACAACACAATTGATCATAAGAAGCTAGGTCAAAGTCCTTTCAAGGGCTGAAATGGCCAGTTATTTATTATTTTTTTTTTTTTATGACAGATAAAGAAATAGAGGAATTTTTGAACATGGTAGACGTTGAAAGCTTCGAAATTAGGAAAGAAGAAGTATTAAGGGAAGAAGAGAACGATGAGTCCGAGCGGAACTGGGCGTTGTTAGTGAAGAAGTAAATATTAGCATTTCCAATTCGGGTTAAACATTGACCCCACCCAGGACACCTGCAGCTACAGAAAAATATTCTGAAAATGGGAACGCAGACAGTACGTCGCCTTGCCGCCCAAAAATACTTTGAACATATGAATCAGGTAATAACCATTCAATTAGACAATTTAATAGTAGAATCCTCACTGTGGCAGTAGGGTCACTGTCTAATCGGAACGCTTGCTCTTCGGCGGAAAAAAATTATCCTTGTTCAGGCGATAGCCACTTAAACAAGGATTAGTTTGGTTTTTTATTTTTTCCTTAAATGTTCCAGACTGGTGATATTTTGCACACCGTCAATTTTTTGGCATTTAAAAAAAAAATCAAATAACGTCAAAAACCGTTTTAAAAATTCTGAGGAATATTTTTTTCTCTAAGAGTATGAGGAATGATACTCTTCAAACTATTTTTGTGAACATGCCCATGCCCACTATCTTTTTAAAAGATATACTTTTGCACGTACTTGCAAAATTTATTAGAAGAATTAAAGTCAAATTAAATGTTTTTCATGAGTTCCATTCCAATTTTTCTTAAAGCTTTTTAAGTTCGAGTCATATTTAACTGTTTCTGTTTGGTATGCTTTTTTTACCTCACATAAAATACTTTCACTGTGGAATACAGATAATCTCAACAAAAAAGAAAAAAAAAAGAATTGATGGAAACATCTTCGCATATGACATGGCAAAGATCGATTACGAGATAACATTTCGCTATGAAGGAAATTATTTCTTCGGGGCTTTAAACGACATACGCTGAATTCTTTGTTCGCAATAAATCAATTCATCAAATGATGATGCTGAGTCGAAGATGTCGAATTGTATCACGTGTGACGCTTATCATGGCATGGCTATAGAATTTGTGAATTTATTGTGGCAAATTTAAGAATTCAAATAAAAAAAAAAAAGAAAAAAAAAATTCTGAAGAAAGCGGAAGCTTCAACCCATACAGTTTGAGAAGTTGACAGCAAGAAATGCCACGCGTTATTAAATAACGTGTAAATTTTCAGCATTTATCTTTAAATACTTGTTTATGAAGTCTGCCTCACAAGTTTTTAATTATTCCGTCCAATCGATAAAAGTGAAAGAAAAAGTTGAATAAAATGAAAGCAAAAGCAGTTAAGAGAATTAATTAAAGATATACAAGTCTTAAGTTTTAAGTCATTATTTTAGTAATGTCTTCCCATCAGGAATTTTCAGAGTTTAGTTGGGGACCGAGTCATCAATAGTTTTTGGGCGCCTTTAACAGGATTTTAATTTCAAATACAATCTTTTATCATTCTATTCTAAATTGAACTGGACTATGCGAATGAACAACAACAATTGTCATAAAGATAATGATTTTTTTTAAAGGCTGGTAACACTGTTATAGACTTGGGAGTACATTTATAGCGCGATCTGTCACGTAGTGTCAATCTTATTGCTTTGCAAACAAGTTCACCTCGGGTCTGAACTGCCTTTCATAATGAAAAAAAAAAGTTGAACAGAGAGTGTTCAAACACATTGTGTTTTACCAACGAAATTTCTTGTCTGGATGCATTGAAATTGCTGCAGAAAACCTATGGGGAGTTTAAGAGGATCGTACATCAGTTACCTCACTTCACGTCCAGCAACATCAATAAAATATGAAAATGTCAAAAAAGTAAAGGAAGTTGTGCTCGAAAATCGTCCTGTGACCGTGAGAGATACAGCTGTTGAGCTTGATATATCGACTGAATCGGCGCACACCATTTTACATGATTTTTTTAGGCATTCTACGGGTTGCAGCGCGAATAGAGAATTGTGTTAAAATTGCTGAATTTCGTGCAAAAAGAATTTAGCAGAAACATCGCTCGCGAGATGCTTTTAATGGACAATAAGGACATTCAGCGCATCATTACTGGTGACGAGACTTGGGTGTAAGAGTATGACACATAGTTTACGCGGCCAAAACCAATTTGTATTTTTTTTTTTTTTTGTAATATTATGACTTATTATATATCAATCGACAGATAATTCTTCAACTAAGAGATTTCTGCAAAATTTCTGAAAATACGTGATGATTTGGAATCACAGCAAGAGCTGAAAGTTGATTATTTTTTCTGTGAATTTACAGTTTATATTTATAGTTTTGAAAAATATAGAATCTAATGCTTTTGATGGTATTTCTTTTTAAAAAATCCTGCAATTAGATCAGATAAAAAATTAGTTTGAAAAATATAGTTTTTCTAAAAATTATTAAGAAATCTGAAAATTTCAGCAGTGAAGAGGAAAAAAAAACTACCCAGAAGGAAAGTGTGGAATGTATGACTTTAAGAATGCATGAATTCTTCGTCGAAAAAAGAGAGAAAAAATATAAATGACCGAGTAAAATATCTTTGAATGCAAACGTTTTTCTTATTTTGAACGAAAGTTGCCGAATCGTTCAAGAAATTGCCTTTGAACACTTGTGTGTTATGTTGAATTTGTTTATGTGTGAGTGTCATTTCTTTCGGTTTGCTTTTTTTTTTGTTACTTTTTGTTTAACATATTTTCAAAGAAATGTCAGTGTAAAAAACTGTAAATTTGAAATTGTGAACTCAAAATAACGAAGCAAGTCAGTCACTCAGGATAGTTTTATTTTTTGCTGTAAGTTTTGTGAGTATAAATTTGAATTTTATTTGTATTTAATTCTTTTTGTAAATCAGTGTTTAAAAAAAAGTGATTAAATAATTAAAAAAAAATGTACAGCAAGAGGCATTGGGATCGCTTGATAAAGGAACGCTTATCTAAACTTGAAGAAGACAATTTGCAAAATCCGGAGGAACATCGCAACATTATTAATGAAAAGGGTAACAGCACCACATCGCCTTATATATTTGAAAGTTGTGATGATGTTTTGGAGCCACCAGTTCATATATTACAACAATTACAAGAATGTTGCTTAACCCATAATGTATCCCGCCAGTGTTTTGATGATGTATTTAAAATCTTTAGGGCACAAAATAGAAATGTTCCAATTTCTTCGAAAACGAACATCAAACAGCAGGTATGTTGTTTAAGGAAAGTATCCCCCGGCTCATATCTACGCATTGTCTTAGAAAAGAAACTGTTAAAAGCTCGTGATGTAATAAAAGAAATGGAAACTGTTTTAATGGACATTAATATTGATGGACTTCCGCTGTATAAGAGTTAAAATTTAGCATTGTGGCCTATTCTTGGAAAGATTGTTAAAGAGTCAAGAACAAAAGTATTTAAAAAAAAAAAAATCGTTCATGTTAAAATCATGTAATATTTCACACATTCTTTAGGAATGCAAAAAGGATGCATGTTTTTCCTATGACATCGCCGTGTAAAAAATCATGCGTTCTGGAATGTATACTCCATAGGGACGATATATTCCAAAACACATTCCTATACATGACCATTTCCTTCTGGGTATTTTTTGATTTGAACTTTAGTCATTTATACATACGTTGTGAGTCTGCTGTGGGATAAATTTTAAAAAGAAATGAATCATGTTTGATAGTTTTAGAAATTTCTGAATAATTATATTTTCAATATGATCTTAATTATTTAAATCCAGTCCTTATTTCAAAAGTTATTCAACATTTAACATTGCGTTTTTAGTGATGTTAAATTTACTGAAATTGAAAAACCGGAAATTATTTTCCAACTTTGAGAGTGAATAGCACCAAAAACCATTTTTGTTTTTTTTTTAATTTTTTATATGCTTATCAACTTATTTAAAAGATATGTTGAAAAGATAGAGGTACGATTTTGCGTTGTTTTATTTTGACGTATTTTTGGGTAATTTTTGGTAAAATATGCATAGAAAATCACGTAATTTCATTTTGGGAAAACATTTTGTATGCTTAAAGGAGTAATGTTCATACAGAAATAAGTATTTTTTTTTTAGTTTTTAATTGCTTGGTATTAACGCAAGAAAAAAAGTTTTTGGAGAACCTACTCCCGAACATGCCACCTGAAAAGATGTGGTCCGTAAGCGTAGAATTATCTGAAGGAGTAAAGATAATTAAATGAACTTTGGTACACATGTTCATATGCACCCAAATTCCTGGACAAATGATAATTTTTTTAAAACAGTTCACGAACTCGCCCGTCTCCCATATAACCGACAACAGTTTAATGGCATAATTTTATAAATCACCGTGATGAAACGCAACGCTAACGCGGCACATCACTTGGATTAAAAATTTGCATTTCATTAATCACTACGTTATTGCGTTAGCTATGCTACGTTACCACGGTGAACTGTCAGTAAACAACAGTTTAGGGTTGTAATTGTAAAATGAAACTAGCATCATTATTGCAAATCTTAGAAATATTTAAGATTCACCAAATTCTGACTTGTTGGCAACCATATCAGCTGTTCTTTTCAGCCATCATTAAATTGAAATTGCAATATAAACGCCAAACACTGGCGTACCATTTGCTACCTGCGGTAGTTTTTTTATTTCTTTTAACAACATTTCGAACTGTTGGTTCGTTGTTGCTGTCTTTAACCTATATTCAAACGATATATGTAAACATTTAAGAATATATGAGTGAAACAAACAGTTATTACCCTTTCAATGCCAATTTATTCGTTCTAACGGCAGCTCAAGAGCAACTGATGAAAGTGACAGTTCAAATGAGCGAAATTTCAAGTGCAGCGTTTTATAAAATGCGAACTTTGTACTGTTTTCACTACGCTATTGCGTTACTCAACGCTGAAGATCACGGCGTGAAGCGTTGCGTTTTATAAATTGCGAATTTCAACAACGCAGCGTGAAGTGATGTGCAGGGATTTATAAAATGATGCTATAAATACTATAAAATGACTTGTAATTGAGGTACATATGATGAATTTCATTTAAAAATCTAGATAAAACTGAAATTTTGAACCCGACCACCTCAGATATCGATGAAATTTTGTTCATAGCTACATTTGATCAAAACAAAAAAACACTCATTTTTAGAAATGACTGTTTTGCGATTTTTTGGGCGTGGCACAGTGGGAAAGTTTTCGAAAAAACGCGAAAATGGTCGAAAAGAGCTCCATTTAAACTGCAATAACTCAGAATCGGCTGAACCGATTTCCATGATCTTGGTATCATTAAAAAGATATTTTAACAGGCTTTATGACACGTTTACAAAATAAAAAAATTACACTGTAAAAAATTTTATACCAAAAAGAAAATTTTACCTAACGAAAAAACCAAAAAGATCAAGGGTTTTTTTACAGTGTATTACTTTTTTAGAAAGGTTTATTCTTCACCTATAACATATCAAAAAATAAAAATGGGTTCTTTTTTAGTTTTTTTTATATAATTTTTTATGGGTTCTTTTTTAGTTTTTTTTATATAATTTTTTAAGTAGTGGCACTTCTAGTAATTGCCCATATATTTTATATTGAAGCCACGAAAAATAGCCAAACATCTGTTATATTACTGAGAAGAGTTCAAATTTCAGTTATATTCAAAATATACTTATAATGTGCAAAGATTATTGATATAATATGCATAAAAGAAAATTATGTATGTATACAGGCAAAAAAAATAAACATTGTCCCAGAAAAATTATGAATATGTTTTAACCCCAAAAAGTTCTTGCGGCCGTACCAGCCCAAACCAATAAGTATACAGGTAAGCGCATAAAATGCTTACTGTAACTGTGTTTCTAGGATTAGCAAAATAAACACACTGCAGGTACCCCTAATTAAAGAATTGATTTTAAAATTGCCTTCAATATTGCTATATAAATGCACCTGATGAAGAGAGATAAAAGTTTTTGCTTTTCCAAAAGATTTGAGCTGTTCTCTATTTGATATTTGATGTTTTGCAAAATTTGATCGTAAATGGCTTTGACGTTTTCAAGTTGCGCTGACGAATCAGATAATGGATCAGCTCCAAGTGAATCTGCTATATTTTCCAAAATTTGCAGTGATTTTCTATTTCTGTATGCATCTCGTTTGATATATTTCCTTTTAAGAGGCGACATTTGGTTTGGTAGATGAGGAATAATATGATCATTTATATTTTCAATTAGTTCGTTGCTTTCGATGTTTGCATTACGGCTGGTACAAGTTGGAAGTTCATCCAATTCTTCGCTAATTTCATCGCTGGGCGTTGTTGGTAAATAATTTGAGACTTCATTCCGCTCCACGTTGGATTCATTACGACTGCGCGCTTTTCTTAGTGTATTCCGGCAAGTTTCGCAAATACTCCGGCAAGTTTCGCGGCTACAATGAATGTTGGCGACAGCTGGAAAATATTCAATTATATTTGCAGCCTCGTTTTCACTTATTTTACGAAGCGAAGCGCAACACTTATTAAATATTTTTATGCATCTGTACTTATTGTTTGAATTCATATTCACTCAAAATTTTAAAATATACACGTAAAAATTGTAATGGGATATCTTGGCTTCTCGAAACGGCTTATAATTATGAATTTGGGTATGTTCATCAGGTGCATTTATATAGCAATATTGAAGGCAATTTTAAAATCAATTCTTTAATTAGGGGTACCTGCAGTGTGTTTATTTTGCTAATCCTAGAAACACAGTTACAGTAAGCATTTTATGCGCTTACCTGTATACTTATTGGTTTGGGGCTGGTACGGCCGCAAGAACTTTTTGGGGTTAAAACATATTCATAATTTTTCTGGGACAATGTTTATTTTTTTTGCCTGTATACATACATAATTTTCTTTTATGCATATTATATCAATAATCTTTGCACATTATAAGTATATTTTGAATATAACTGAAATTTGAACACTTCTCAGTAATATAACAGATGTTTGGCTATTTTTCGTGGCTTCAATATAAAAATATATGGGCAATTACTAGAAGTGCCACTACTTAAAAAATTATATAAAAAAAACTAAAAAAGAACCCATTTTTATTTTTTGATAAGTTATAGGAGAAGGATAAACCTTTCTAAAAAAGTAATACACTGTAAAAAAACCCTTGATCTTTTTGGTTTTTTCGTTAGGTAAAATTTTCTTTTTGGTATAAAATTTTTTACAGTGTAATTTTTTTTATTTTGTAAACGTGTCATAAAGCCTGTTAAAATATCTTTTTAATGATACCAAGATCATGGAAATCTATTCAGCCGATTCTGAGTTATTGCAGTTTAAATGGAGCTCTTTTCGACCATTTTCGCGTTTTTTCGAAAACTTTCCCACTGTGCCACGCCCAAAAAATCGCAAAACAGTCATTTCTAAAAATGATGGTTTGTTTGTATTAATCAAATTTAGCTATGAACAAAATTTCATTGATATCTGAGGTGGTCGGGTTCAATGCATCTCGATTTTTACATGAAATTCATCATATATAAGATTTGGAATGATTTTATTATTATTTATTATAAAAATGTATTGCCATATATTATAGAAGAAAGTACAGATGTCGATGTTCATAACACTAGTCCACAAATTCAGGAACATTTTTTTATCTAGAGATCTGAAATACTTTTCTAGAAAAACTTTCTACGCTGATTCTTCGTCTATACTCAGTTTTTCCCTAATAGGTCGAAGTTTTAAGAAGCTTTTATCCAGCTTTTTTACTCTAGAAACTAAACTGTTTCATGTAAAGTAATGAGTAATGATTATGATTATGTACGTCATCTGACAGATAATTAAATAAGCTATCCAATGCCGTATTAACCATTTGTATGTCATGTTTTTTCTCTGAGATATTTAAGTCTAAAATTAAAATTTCAAGTTTTTGTTTGAAAATTTTGAACTTTGACCGACATTATGAAAAAATGTTTTGAACTATTTTTTAATTATTTTTTTATATATGTTTTAATTTGATGTTTTTAACATTAAACTCCCTTTATTAATTTGCCAATAACAATATGATAGAGTTAGGAAAAAAATTAAAAAAATTAAAACAAGTCTTAAAGCCATTTTGCTCAATCAATTTATATGTACCCTAAAGAACATTTTGTAAAAAGGCAAGTTTTTTAGGTATAATTACTATTAGGCAAACTCTTACTATTCAAGGAGAACCCTGTATTATGTATTTCTTAAATATTGTCATTATTAAGTTAAATTCCTTTTAGATTGGACAGCAATTTGAACCATAGGATTCAGATGACTGTCCAGTCACACTCAAGGCACGTCACTCCAAAATTGCGAACTTTATGGCAGGCAGGAGAATTCATAGTTTTTGCAATACGATTATGTAAAAATAAAAATAAATAACTGGCCATTTCAGCCCTTGAAAGGACTTTGACCTAGCTTCTTATGATCAATTGTGTTGTGCGTGTTATTAAGTTTGTACACAATTGACCGAGAACCGGACCTACATGCTTAACGCCGGCTCCGAACGGCGATGAACGGAAAATTCTCGTTCTCAAGAAGCTTTACATGGCATTTTGATTACTCTCTGAGGTTTGCCATTGTCTGCAGAGAGGTGGCGGCCGTACAGAAAAATTATTTTAATTCAAATAATTTTCTGTCGCTGCTGGGGTTCGAACCTGGGTTTCCAAAGTTCTTTGACATAGCGGCCACGCACTTTAACCAACTACGCCACGGACGCCACGATAATGTACCAGCACACAAATCATGAATTGTGCGCGATTATTCGACCAAAAACAATGTCAATATCAACAATGTCAATTTGGTAAACTCAAATTTGAGACGATTGAAGTCATCAAAGAGAATTTACAGAAATAAATATTGAAGAATAATTAATCGTTGTTGTTTTATTTGCACAGTCCGCTTCAATTGTGAACAGAAAGTATGATTTGAAGGCGTTTGCCATTGCATTACATGGGTGGTTTCAGAATGCGCAAAAGATTATTGGTGTGCCAGGTTTAGGTTTTAGTTCAAGTGGAAGCATTCCCGGAGGGTTTAGAGAGTTAAATAACTGGATTATAACCGATATCGCTAGGGTCCGTCACTGTATTTACACTCCCTTAAATTTTATATTCCGTTGAAATTCTACTTATACTGTATTTGAATAGTACGTTCGCAAAGCCAAATTGAATTCACGATTTTTATGCCCCCACGTTTAAAAAACGTAAATGGGGGTGTATTAATTTTGTCACTCCGCTTGTAACGCCCATAAAGATGCGTGGCAGGTATAGAAAAGTATATACATATGTTCTTGATCAGCATCACCACCCGAGTCGATTTAGCCATGTCCGTCTGTCCGTCTGTCTGTCTGTGATCACGTCGTAATTTTCAAGTTATCATGACGAAATTCGATATTTAACTTTTTATCTAAAAAATAAAGGTTAAGATTGAAAATGAGCCAAATCGGATGAAAACCACGCCTACCTCCCATACAAAGTGACTTTATCAAAACGGTAAAGTATCTTAGAATTCCACAAAAATTAATGTATGGACTTGAAATTTTGCAATGAACTTTGATATATTTCATATACTCTATGTATGAAATTGAACCAAATCGAGTGAAAACCACACCCACCTCCCACAAAGTGACTTTATAAAAAACAAAAGCAAAACTTTTCTGTTAAAACTAAAGAGTGATTTTTTAAGTGCCTGATAACTTTTTTTTAAAAAAAACGCATAAAGTTTGCAAAATCTCATCGGTTCTTTATTTGAAACGTTAGATTGGTCCATGACATTTACTTTTTGAAGATAATTTCATTTAAATGTTGACCGCGGCTGCGTCTTAGGTGGTCCATTCGGAAAGTCCAATTTTGGGCAACTTTTTCGAGCATTTCGGCCGGAATAGCCCGAATTTCTTCGGAAATGTTGTCTTCCAAAGCTGGAATAGTTGCTGGCTTATTTCTGTAGACTTTAGACTTGACGTAGCCCCACAAAAAATAGTCTAAAGGCGTCAAATCGCATGATCTTGGTGGCCAACTTACCGGTCCATTTCTTGAGATTAATTGTTCTCCGAAGTTTTCCCTCAAAATGGCCATAGAATCGCGAGATGTGTGGCATGTAGCGCCATCTTGTTGAAACCACATGTCAACCAAGTTCAGTTCTTCCATTTTTGGCAACAAAAAGTTTGTTAGCATCGAACGATAGCGATCACCATTCACCGTAACGTTGCGTCCAACAGCATCTTTGAAAAAATACGGTCCAATGATTCCACCAGCGTACAAACCACACCAAACAGTGCATTTTTCGGGATGCATGGCCAGTTCTTGAACGGCTTCTGGTTGCTCTTCACTCCAAATGCGGCAATTTTGCTTATTTACGTAGCCATTCAACCAGAAATGAGCCTCATCGCTGAACAAAATTTGTCGATAAAACACATTTCGAACCGAACACTGATTTTGGTAATAAAATTCAATGATTTGCAAGCGTTGCTCGTTAGTAAGTCTATTCATGATGAAATGTCAAAGCATACTGAGCATCTTTCTCTTTGACACCATGTCTGAAATCCCACGTGATCTGTCAAATACTAATGCATGAAAATCATAACCTCAAAAAAATCACCCTTTATGATCAAAATGTTTTTACAAATAAACATTTTATTGACTGCTTAAGACATTGAATATACTTTGGTTTGGCCGTGGGGGTATTTTAACTTCAGCCCAGTCGAAGATCATTTCTTACTAGTTTGTATTTGCAATGTGGTGATCGTCGATAGTCGACTAGGAAACGTGCTCGACTGCTACCCCAGAGGTCTCGGGTTCGAATCCCGGCCAGGTTATGAACGCTTTTTTGAAATTCAAAACTCATCAATATTCACGAAAATCGTAGTTGGTGGTAGAGAAGTTTGTGGCTGAGATTGCCTTATAACTTGAATTGACTGAGGTAAAGGCATAACAGTTGCCTCAGATTCAAATTCACATGTTCACATCCTACACATGTTTCACTTGATTGACCCTTCCCTCCCACTAATCTATCGCCCCATTTTGAACCAAGGCAGTTTGACTGAAAATCCTTGACACCTGAACTTGACACAAAAAAATAATATTGAGCGTTGACTGATTGACCTTGAGCAAGGAATTCCGAGTAAACGGCACCTTGAGAATCGAAGAAAGCAGTCAATATTTTCTTAATTTTTTAACGACTTTGTCGAGATTTTTTAGGTTTTGCTATAAAAAAAAAAGTAGAATTCATGATTTGTGTATTCTGAGCCGCTGGGAAAGTCGTGAATCCGACACCGGATTCGTGTTCAGCGACCCGAAATTACTAAGCAAAAGTGTCGTGGGAAAACAATTTTTTACCTGCAAGGGTGTGAAAACTCATGGGACCTGTATGTACCAATGGTTGTCAACGGCAAAAATGTTTTTTATATATTTATTTGCGATTATTTTTTTCTCGTTGTTAGTACGCAAACGAAAAGTTTGAGGTCGAATTTTGATTAACTTTATGGGAACTCGTTGTTTTTAATCTATTTTGAAAGTAAGCCAATGAAAGTTTAAAAAATAACCTTTGCCAATGGTGATACTTTCACCTCCATATGACTTGGTTTAGGAGATATTCCCAAAATAGTTTAAAGTTTCGTTAAAAAATCCAGAAAATATCTAATATCTGGCTTCTTTTATTTGCTACCGCATATTGTTTCACATCCAATGAATGCTTTTAAAATAACTTTTCCAATGGTGGTACTTTGACCTTTTTACGACTATTGGTTCAAGATATTCACAAAGTAGGTTAAATATTCCAAAAAATTTGATCTTACATTTGATGCCAAACATTGCTCCGTAACAAATAAAGAGGGCCAAATACTATATTTTGTGGTATTTTTAACGAAATTTGGACCCACTTTGGAAATATCTTCTAAGCCAATATTCGTAGAGTGGTCAAAGAACCACCATTGGAAAAAAATTAAACTATTTTTGATTTCGTGTTTTTATTTCAGTCTTACTTCGAACATATTCTACTTGCGTCTATTCTGCAATCGCTTTGATTTGAGTGTGCAGAATGCGTACATTTGTTACAGCAAAATCTATACGTCCATTTCAATAATAATAATAATAAACTGGCCATTTCAGCCTTTCAAAGGACTTTGACCGAGCTTCTTAGGATCAAATTGTGTTGTGCGTGTTATTAAATGTTTGTGCGCAATTTTTTTTTTTTTGTTTTATTTTTTTTTTAGACTAAACGAACGCTCAGGGGATGCCCCCTTTGAATGCGAAAATATTGTGTTGATTCGGAAGCGGGTGATAGTTAGTTGGAGGGTGGAAAGATAGAGTAGTGTCGGTGAAGATATGTTTTAAATTTACACAGCTCAACACTGCCGGGGAACACGCTCGCAGGGAGATTATTCCACAATTTTGCTGTACGACTAAAGAACGAATTATCCCGGTAATGCGAGGTTCTATTGGGCATCAAGGTAATGGTAAACGGATGGGCTTGGTGAGCTGCCCTAGTTGACAGGGAAAACACACGAGTTGATGGCGTCAAGTCATGTATCTGCCCATGGTAGTACCTGTACATAAGGCTTAGGCAACCAATACTGCGTCGATGTCCAAGAGAGTTGAGAGAAGATGAAATGTTTTCATCCTCTATCAGATATATCGCACTTCGTTGATAATCGATTCAAACTTGCAGAGGTCACTACTCTGTCCGATCACTATCTCTGCAAAAGTGTAACGGGATGTAAGGATGTATTTTCTGCTCCAAATTTTTTGTGCCTTTTTCAAACAAACATTTTGCTTCGCCAAAGATCGAAATTGCTTCGAAATTTAAAAAAAAAAAAAAAGTAGTTTCAATGTATTGATCAAAAATGTAAACAAATTATTTTTATTTCAAATAAATCGACTCTTCAACAAGATTAAATACTTCATAGATTTTTACCTAGATTTACATAGGTTTTGACGACCAATGGCACAAAGAGCCCTCGTCTCATTTGGTGGTCCCGTATATACTATAGATAGTCCCGGAGTTGACTATATTTTTTTGTTAGAAAGTGGAAGGTTGCCCGCAAATTCTTCAAAAATTTTGTACCTGTTTTGTAGCTCCTCTCACCCACAAAATATTGCATAAAGAAGAAGGGGGAGAAAATGTAAATGTTTTTCGACTTTGGGGTGCTTTGGTAGGTAAAGGCTCTTCTACATCTTCGACATTTACTCTTGAAAATTAAGTACTTTCTAAAAGTCGAATTCATTCCCTTTTGAATAATACCTTGTGCAAAAATTTCATAGTTTTCCCAGGAAAAATACGCCCCTTCCGGTGTCCCAGTGGTCGTCAAAAGGTTACTTACTTACTTATTTGACGCAACCGTAGGTCGGTTTTGGCCTCGTTTAAGAAATTGGAAACACCAGTTGGAAACACCAAGCGTGGTGTGGTTATCCAACACCTGATCCTTCCAACGAAGATATGGGCGTCCTTTTCTGCGTTGATCACCACCGGGCACCGAATCGGATCTTTTTTTTCTGGAGCGTCGTTTTCCATTCGCTCAACATGACCTAGCCAGCGGAGCCGCTCGATTTTAATGCGCGATTTAACAATGTCGATGTCAGCGTACAGCTCATACAGCTCGTGGTTCCATCGAATTCGGTACTCGCCATTAACGCAGATTGGTTCGAAGATCTTACGAAGAATCTTTCTCTCGAATGCTCCCAAAGCTTTTTCATCAGAACTGCTCAACGTTTGAGCTGCATATAATAGGACCGGGCATGATTCGTGACTTATAGAGCGTTAGTTTTGTTCGTCTAGAGAGGGCTCTGCTTCTCAATTGTCTACTTAGCCAAAAGTAACACCTGTTGGCAAGAATTATCCTTCGCTTTTTCTCAATACTGACATCGTTGAAAGAGTCGTAAAAATATAACAGAAAAATTAAAAATACTGTATGTCAATGCAAAGCTAGTGAGCTAGTGAGCAGCATAAATTAAGAAGATTATTTAGTTATAAAACTGATCGATATATTAACAAGATTCTTCATTGATTTTTAAAAAAGTTATTTTTAATAATAAACAAAAAGTTTTGTTCACATTTCAAAAAAATTGTAATAGTTGTCATTCAAAACTTCAAAACGTCCTCGAAGATGTTTTGGATATTGTTTCAGTAAAATCAATAAAAGCCGCAGAAGATGAAAATTTCTCATTCTGTTATTTTGTCCAAAATAATGTTTTGTTGGAGACCATCGATGTTTAATTTCCGGCAATCGTCCTTTGATGTTTTGAGCCGAAATTTGAAAAATTACCATATTTTTTTTAAAGTTCGATTTCAACACCCCGAAACATGTCCCAAAACAGAACTTTTCATCCTGGAATTTTGAGAGGTGATAGCGAATGACATAAGAATGATTTTTTTCTTATTCCCAAAATTGCTTTCAATCGTCGGAGAAAGCTGTAAAAGTCAAAATTGAAAAGCGATTTGCTAGAAAATGGACCGAATACACCTGCATTGTCAGAAAAAAAATTACTCAGAAATGAGTTACTAGCAATTTTTAAGTTTTTTTTTGTTTTGTTTGTTTTTTTGGGAAAAACGACAAAAGAGGTTGATTATGAAAAGTTCCCATCCTGGATTTTTTTTCTCAAAATTGTATTTTTATACGGACAATCGAACGAAACTATGTTCAAGTACCGGTATATCGTCGTTGATACTGAAATTTCAAAATTTAGTAAGTTTGCGATACGAACATCTTTCGTATATCCTTCACATAATATTTATTTTTATTTATGTTTTTAGAACAAAAGTATGCCAAATTCACAGCGTGCAAAAGGAAAAAAATTTCCCTTAAAAATAAATTCGAGAAGCAAACTCATTTCTTTCTCAGAATTTTATTAGCATTATATTTTCACGTGCGTTGTATGCAGTGCTGTAGCCAGAATATTCCTTGAGGGGTTGTAATTTTATTTTTTACAGTAATTTTTCAATTATTTACTTAATTTTATATTGCTAGTCCTTGAAAACTTAAATTAGTATAATTGAATAAATAATTTCGTCACCTTAAATTTAAAATGCAATATTATAAATAACTAATACATATTTTAATAATTATTATTTGAATTTTATATAATATACATTTAAGTTTTTACATTAGAAGACCAAAAACTTATAGTATTACAAATAGTTTAGGTTTTGTAATTTTGTTAGTAAAATAACATTAAGTAATATAAGTAAGTAATAAGTAGACAGCGGAATTATATGCAAAATTTATTTGAAGTCTGATTGCAGTCAAATTTTGGATTTGTACTAATTTTGAATTCTTGAATGCATTTTTTACTCCATATCTATGATATGCAAATTTTATGCAAAAAATATGCAAAAGCATATGCAAGAAATATGCTGCATATTTTCTACATATGCAAGAAATATGCTGCATATTTTTGCTAATAGTCATTAAAATTTTCTGATAGTATAAAATTTCCAAATTAATTTATATATATGTAAAATGTTTCTTGAAAAAGAGAATGTTAAAAATTAAAAAAATTATTTTATTAACGTTTTATTAAGGCATGTCACTACTTGGCGCGCTCGGTATTCGAGTGAAACTTTAAAAAAATTTTACAGGAAAACGGTTATTTACAAAAAATTTTTTATTTATTTTTAACATTTTTTATGTATGATATTTTATATATTTTATACCTGGTTACCATCGTTACTCAAAATTACCTTCTCAGATTATCTTCAAATTTTAACCGCATACTTTCCGCATGTGAAGTTTCCGTGTGAACTAAAATTTTACAAACATTTTAATTTTTTTTTTGCACAACAGCCATACAAAAACTTGAGTTTTTTACGGTTTTTTCCAATCTTCATAAATTTTTTGTTTTTGACCAAACTTAGAAATTTTAGTTCACACTATAACCATACTCATATTATTTATGAATTCTTTTCTTTTTTTCTAGGTCAAAGAAAACTTAAAAATTAAGAAAAACTTAAAAGTTAAAACTCAAGTTATTATGGTAATCAGCTCTTCCCGATATCGACACGTCAATTCAACTTAAAGTTTCATACATAAAAAATGTTAAAAATGATTAAAAAATATTTTGTAAATACGTTTTTAGTGTATTTATTCACCACAAAAAATGTTCAATTATCTTTTACCGTTTTCCTGTAAAACAATTTTAAATTTCCACTCGAATACCGAGCGTGTCAAGTAGGAACATGCCTTAAAGGTAACATATATATATTACTATAAATTATTAAAACTTTCCAAGGTGTCGTCGGCAAAATTTTGTCGCTTTTTAGAAAAAATAATTTTATATTACTCCAGGTAATCCACCGAAGTTTTATTTAAAATTTCGTTTGTTTTTAAAACAGATATAAATATGGGTTTCTTTCCATAACGAGTTTTAATGTAAGGCGAAGGTCGTCACCCAACTTTTCAGGAACTTCATTTATAATTCGTTGAGCTTTCTGAAATATTTCGTAAGATTTCTTTAAACTCATAACCTTTCCTTTCAAACTGGTAAAAACTTAAAAAATTGTCCGAAATGGGTTTTGATAAAAATGAAACTCCTAAATAAAAGTGAATTTTGCAATAACTCCTTTGCGGTTTTTACTAACACTGCCTGCTTCATTCAAATTTAATGATTGTACAACCTGAAACACATATAATGAATTTATACACATGTGGTATAATACATACTATTTATATGTGTTGGTAATAAAGAGCTGCACAGAACATTCTATTCACAGTACATGAATAGTATACACTCTGTTGGTGTATTTTGAGTGTAGCCATGACATCGAACAAAAATGTTTCGTATGAAGCAAAGCCAACAAAACAAGAATTGCATATTTTAAAAGCTTTTCATTAGTGTCGTTGTATTTTGAAGGTTTTAATATGAAATAAAATATCAAACCATAGAACGACACTGAAGTAAAAGTAACCGGAAATCATAGCGAGCACACCTAGTGCACCATCAAACCGCATCGAAAAATGTTCAGCAGTCGTTTTCAGTTTTCTGAGGGGGCTGAAAAGTAAAGAGAGTCGATAATATAATTTAAACTTAAATAATTTGAATAAGCATAACTCGAAAACGAAGCAAGAAAGACCAAAAATAACAGTGATTTTGGGTTATCTAAAGGGAGTCTCGAAATCGAGATGCACAGGTAGAGGGATCGGTCAAAATAATAACCTTAAAAAATAGAAAGAACGCCATATCTTGAAAATGAAGCAAGATGGGCAAAAAAATAACACCGGATTTCTGTTTTCTAAAAGGGGCCTTGAACTCTTGCCATCGTTTTGCCCGAATCATTCTAAGAACAACAAACATCTTCGACCATCGGTTGATTTTATTTCGGAAGAACTCAGCTTCGGTTGAATTAATTTACCTATGATCATCGGTGTCCGCAGGATTTGCAAAGCTGGGGGAAAGGGGGGCACTTTCCCTGCACCACCTGCATACCCATTCCTGCCCATTTCTATGATAGAAGTTGTTGTTGGTTCACAAACACATACAGACATGCAGTTGCGGTTAAATGGACTTGTATACATTTTGCATATGTATATTATTTTCAAATATGCAATTTTTTAGTTGCATATGCACTAAAAATGCGCATATGCATTTTTTAAGCAATATGCAAAATATGCAAATTTTATGTTATGTTTTTCAAGAGAGAATTTGACGGGACGCATATCTGTGTCATCGAAATTGTTTTACGGTCATTCAATACAAATATGATATTTCATATTTTCCGCTGTCTAGTAATAAGTAAGTAATTGTAGTTAGTATAATTAAAAGAAATTTGCCGAACGGATGGGTTGAAAATATCGAAGATTTGTCAAATGCAGTATAATCAATAAAACCTTCATTTTGCACGTTTTTTTTTTTGCTTTTTTCCAAAAACGAAAGTTCTTGCAGTTTTATAAAAGAAAAAAATGGAGGAGTTGGAAAAATATGCTTTAAAATTTGGAAAATATTAATTGAATTTAGATTGGTGATAATTTAGTGGTTTAATTAAGGTGGGTATATCTAAAAATGTTCATGTGCGTAGAACCATCTATGCTAGAAACGAGAAATTATAAATTTGTTCTCTCATCGTGTGTGGCGAGAATCGCTGAACGATGTGGTCTTGACGATAGTTTCGACTCTAAAACTCGTCTTAACGATATCGTTTTGCTGGCTTCATACTTGGCGATTAGCTGTCAAATGCTATCGTCTGAATTATTGATTTGAAACGATAGGTAATTTGATAATTGATAATATTATCGTCTTCGCTCATTGTCTTATTGGATATCGTGACAGAAATTAAAATTATTGTTTCGGATCAGAAATTTGATTCCTTTTATGAGCGACATTGAGTGTGAAGAAAAAATTGAATTCCTGCAATCCGTAAGGATCGTGAATGAACAGTAAGGCTTGCAATCCCGGGATTGCGAAATATCAAAAAAGCCAGTTTATTTTAAAAAGTTGAACCGTTTGAGAATGTTTTGAACTTTTAATTACGCTGAACAAAATTTAGTGATCTCAAAAAATTCTCAAAATGAGAAAATATGAATTTAACTAGTTTTTTCTTTTTGTTTTTTTGTGACAACGTTACGTTTAACACGAAGATTTAAAAAAAAAAAAGAATAAGCCACTTTTTCAAAATGTATCGGTATAAAATGTTGTTGTATTATTACTCGATGAACATAAGTGCCATGACAAAAATAATGCTACGATGAGAAAAATAAAAAAAAAAAACGAAATGATCTTCCACCGTGCCGAAGTTAAAATACCCCACGGGCGAACCAAAGTATATTCAAAGTCTTAAGAAGCCAATGAAATGTTTATAAAGGCATTGGGACATTTGGAGTACATATTTTGCAAATGGAAGTACAGTTAAGTACAGAAATATTTGTGGAATATTTTTTTAATTTTTTTCTGCAATTGAACTACTTATATCCTTACCAAATACATTTTTATTAACACTAAATTTACAAGAGTTTTTTAGAATCATGCATTCAAAAAACATCAGGCATCGGGATACGCAGAATTTTTTTTTTTGTAAGATGACATTTTGTAACACAAATCTCTGCATTTTAGATACATTTACAAATAATAATTTTTCCCCGAGTTTTATGTAAGCATTACCCCTTCATAATGTACCTTCATAATATACCTTCATAATCTTTATAGGTCAGTTCATTGAAAAAATATCTCTTATTTATCTCGTATGGCATCGGGACACAAATTGTAAGGCATTGGGACTTTTCCGTTTTTACATGAATACTTTCATATTAAATCGACGCACAAAAAAAATTTTTTTGAGTGCGAGAAGATAAACCCACATACTACCATGTATTTTGACCCACTGAACACGAACCTGGCATCCATTTTGTCCAGTTGGCTCTTGGTTATCTTCAAAATAATTGAATTGTAATTATTGAACGGATATGTGGTAGACTGTTTTTTTAAAATGAGCGAAATACATTTTCGTCATAGCTTTAACGTAAAATATTCCCTTTTGTTTTTTGATAAAGTCACTTTGTATGGGAGGTAGGCGTTATTTTTCCGATTTGGTTGAATTTCATACTTAGAGTGTTTATCAAATAGAAAAGCTCATTTTAATGTCCATATATTAATTTTTATAGAATTTTAAGAGGTTTTACATTTTTGAGTCACTTTGTATGGGACGTAGGCGTGGTTTTCATCCGATTTGGCTAATTTTCGAACTTTATTATTATTCTTAAGAAACAAGCTTAAATATTGATATCTTATCTGATGATAGCTTGAAAATTATGGCTGTAATCGTGATCTCAGACAGACAGACAGACGGACATGGCTAGATCGACTCGGGTGGTGATGCTGATCATGAATATATATTGAAAATTCGGGACGCGGAGGGAGTTGCTTAAGCAACGCAACTTAAAATTTGTTACATGGAATTATAGAACGCTATATATAGGTGCTAAGGCAAAAATTATTATACTCCAGTAAAGGCTGGTCCTTAGCCCATAAGACAAAAACAGACAAAAATTCATGACGTCATGAGGCCAAGAAGAGAGTCTTTTCAAGATTTAAAATGTAGCTTTCAGCAACGGCGTTGCATTGATTTATTATTCGGTGAGTATATGCACTACGGTATATATTTTAAAACAAAAATGAAGGATTTGCACTTAACCTTATGATAAAAATGAAAACAAAGAAATATGATGCCATCAGGTCGCGAATGTAGCTTACGAAACAAAATTTTTACTTTTTTTTTTACTTTTTTCACAAAATTATTGATCTATATTTCGACAATTTCACTCTACGGAGAATGGCTACTAAATGAACACGCACACAGCTAACAATAGAGTAAACAGCTGTAAGTTTGGACGACTCATAATGCTATGTCTACACAGAGAGTTTAGTTTGAGTTTACAGTACAAAGTTGAGTTTTGCCACTGAACGCAACATAAACTCTTGAGTTCTCCGAAACAATTTTGAAGGATGAAACTCAACTAAACTCAACCTTGTTTCTGTGTTTATCAAAACTTAATTTGAGAAATCCCTAAAAATATGCTTATGTTCTTACAAAAAGGTACGTTCAAAGGCAACTTGTACAATTTTATGGTGAGAAATGTCAAAAACAGCTGTTTGTTTGTGTAATTTACTATTTGCAAAAAATTAACAAAAAGCGAAGAACTTGGGCAAGTGTAGAAGATGAGGTCTTCATATTAGTATGGGCCGATCAAAATTACAAATTGCGCAGCGCAAGGAAGAATTCGCATGTGTACGCAGAAATTGCTGTAGCCTTGTCCTCAAGTGAAATTAATGTCACGGTGGTGGATGTGCCGATAAAATATGAGAACACAAAAGTTAACAAAGAAATGTCATCTAAATACAATTCTGCCGACGCATCTCTGGGTGAACAGCTATGGTTAACTTAAAACTAAACTCAAGCTTAACTCTCTGTGTAGACATGGCTAAGGCTACATAATGCAAAAAACCGCAGGAAGCCTATAAGCACAATGTTGCCTATAGGGCATGAGGGGGTTACATTTTTTTTTACTTATTTTTTATATTTACAAGTTTTTAGAAGTAGATTAAAATCCTGTTTGGCGTTGCATAAGTAAACTAAATTAAGTCTTTGTTTTTATTCTTCAATATTGAAAATTAATAAATAGTTTAGCCTTAACTTTTATTAGATTGTAGCATCCGGTTAAACGTTTTTATAGAATTTCAAATATTTATATTTTTTTGCTCTCAATAAATTATATAGGGTGTATCATGAAGAGGTGTTCAAGTTGTTTTATGAATAAATCAAAAAATTATTTTAATGTCTCTTAAACTTTTACTGGATTATAAAGTAGAGACATGGAATTATGTTTGAATTACAATTTTTTTCAAAACTGTTAAGAGACAGGTTGTTAAATAATATGCCTATACAACCTTTCACCTTTTCCTGATACATCCTATAAGTCCTATGACGTTTAAAACTACAATTCGAAGTTTTCATGTTATCATATTTTAAAATGAATGCTTTCAGTTTTTCACTCCTTAAGGAATTTTCCTAATTTATATATAAATTGCTTAACGTTTATTAACGTTTTTTTCATGAAATACTCGTATTTTTTTACTCTTAATGATCTGATTTGAAAGGATTTTTTGTTTATTTTTTACCCTACAAGTGGTAGAAGTTTAACCCCAAAAATCCCCCTTGACTACGAAACTGGCTGCATATACTTTGTTCGTCGTGTATACATACATAATGACATAAACCACAATATGCGATTTTTAAACGCCGATAAAACCTCAAACTAAATCCTGTGAATTCATGCGTGGCATTTACATGCCTACTTTTATGTTAGGCAATAAAACATGTGCAAAATACAAACATTTCCATGCACATATCTATCTTACCATACATGAATATGTCCGCATGTCTCAACACACCACAGCACACTTCGAGTACATGTGCCTTATGTGGCACTCGTGTTTCTTTGGGTATGAGCGGTGTTTATTTTAAACACGTAGGCGTTATCTAAGCGCCAGTTATAAATATGTATTTAAAGGTATTTAAAAAGTACTGTTAGTATCTTTGTATAGCTAGATGTTGGCTTCTTATGATTCTTCATTGTATTTTAAAAGCATATCCTGTAAACAATAAAAATTTGAAAGTCCTTGTATCTTATAGCATGTTCGTGTGTGTGTATGTGGGTTTGAGCTTTTCAATAGAGATTTATTGGTAGAATTTTGAGTAAGTGTGCGTTGGTATGTCGTATTTTATTTGACAGTTGCTTTGTTGTGTCTGACAATTAGTTGTTGTGTGGCATGTGTACCCAAATATTTAAATTGTCATGATTGAATTAGTATTTTTGTGACACCTGCGAAAAATACCTAGAATAGCTGGATACTCCTTCTTGAAGGGTTGTCATAAATGAAAAGGTTTAAGGGATATTAGCCCAAGTTACTTATCAAAATCCGCCCACGCAAATATTATGACTACAACCTTCGTAACAAGCTGTTTTAAGATTCAACCGAGACACATGAGAAAACATAACAGTTATTTCGCAGCCTAAAAGAGTTATGAAAATGCATGACAAGTGAGAAGTTTTACAAATAAGCAAGAAACAAGTGCCGTAAACGTGGCAACACTTCGTACACAGCGGCTTCTTTTCAATCAAATTTCAGCGCACATGTTCGTTTAAGACAGCGCTTCGTGCAGAACTTCTTCATATCAATCTATATAAAGAACACATGTCATACATTTATTACGGCATATGAACATGGCTTTAGAAAGTAATGCCGAAAAATTAACTAAATTGAGTAGAAAAAGTAAGAAGCAAGGCTTAGATGAACAAAAAATAATGGCACAGCTTTTCGTGAGACTCATATTCATCGATTTGGAATAAAAAAAAAGCCGCAATACAACCAGTTGTGTTGCAATCGTGTCTTGTTAAGCTTATCACGTACGATAAAATCTGGCAGCTTTCCTGATAGGCTTATTGCAGGTAAAGATTTTGCTTAACCTGGTGTGGATGATAAGAGAGTACCTTGAGTTTTTCAACGGTGCCTACCCAACCAACTTACTAGTACCTTATAAGTTTACGTCAGCCAATCTTCTGAAAAAAAAGAAAATACCCGGAATACCGTTTTCCTTGATTGTGGAGAAGTCCACTCAGAATTTCTTCCGCAAGAACAGACAGTAAGTAAGGATTAGTTATTACGAGAGCGCATTTAAGCGTTTGAGGGAAAATGTTCGTCGCAAGAGGACAGAATTGTGTAAAAACAACTCGTGATTTTTTTCACCACCACAACGCACCGGCTCGCTTATCTCATCTTGTACGCGACTATTTGACCAAAAGCAACGTTCATACCATTCCCCAAGCTCCGTATTCACTGAACAGAGCTCTTTGTGATTTTTTCCTATCAATTTACACTTGGCGGAAAGCGTTTTGAGACGATTGTGGCGATAAAGGAGAATTGGCAGGACTAGCTGAAGGCGATTCCAAAATCATCTAACGAATTCCGGTTTCAAGATTGGAGAAGTGTTGGAATATGTGCATTGCTTGATTACTTTGAAGGAGATTAAATGAATATTGTAGTTAATAGAATAATAGAACGTATTTCTATGGAAAAATATAAATTGTAACAAACTTAAATATGACGTGAAAGACAGCAGACGTCACAAATACCATCAAGTTGAAACTACGTACCAACTGGAATCAATTTAAATAAAAAAGAGTTAGCTGTGTCGTGGACACACCCGTAGGTTTTGACATGACAGTGTTTCTTTATCCTTGTCCTTTGTTTCTTCCGTTATTCTTTTATTTGTTCTTATAACTTTCCCACTTCCTGTCCAAACTTTATTTTATCCATGTCCAAATTCTTGACTTAATACTTGTTCGAATCCCTTTCCAAATTTGGAAAGATGTGTTTTAGGTGTCTTAGTCTTTCTCCTAGTCCATATTCTAGTTCTTCTCATACTCCCTTTCCGGTTTCATAGACCGGATTCATTGTTTTATTTTCTTGCTTGTGACCAGAGTTGGTTACCACGAAAAAAACTTTTGAAATCACAACTCTTTTTTTTCAGATTGTCGGAACTTCGTTAGATTTTTGAGGTTGTTGTTGTTGTTGTTGATGTTGATGTTGCTTTTGCTTTTACTTTTGCTTTTGCTTTTGCTTCTGCTTTTGCATAACAAAAACCCCTTCGACCCCAAATTGTTTCCTGTTGTTCAAGAAATTATTTTGGTATTTGAATCATGATTTACTTAATCAAGGAGTGTTTGTGCAAAATTGTATGTCTTCACGCCTCTCCGTTTGGGTCGTAGAGAGAGTTGCTTGTAAGCAACCTTGGGCAATAGTGGCATAAGTAAATTCAAAGATAGGATTTTTTATATGAAATATTTACATTTTTATTTGAGTTTATTACTAAGTAGATACTGTTAAGTTTAGAATGACAAAAAACAATTTTTATGGTGGAGAAGGTAAAAGTGGTCTGTAACAGTGAATTTGCAATGTTAGCTAGAATTTAGTCAATGTTTTTCGTTATACTTAAGTAAATTGTAATGCTTCCTGTAAAGAAGTCAAGCATTGTAACTGATGTGCCTGGACATCAGTAAAAAACTCGAATGTACCACTTACTTCCTCTCCAGTACATTACTTCAATACCTTTTTTCTGATGACGATATAAATTTGTTTAATGCTTTCTATCAATAACATCAGTATCGAACAAGTCGGTAAAATACTCGACAAGAAACTTATTTTCCAAACACTTTTTGAAAGTTGAAATGGTTTACATTTCCATCTTAGAACCTTTACGTCGTTTTTTTTCGATATTACTGTCAATTTCCACTTCTTCAGTCATTTGTTCAGCTACTTCTCCAAAAAAATACTCCAAGAGTCCAACTTCAATGTTTTCTCCTCTTTCTTCAACATTGTTCCGCAAAGTGCCGCAGTCATCAGTTGGTGTGCCGCGAAAAAAAAATCAAGGCTTTGTGAAGATAATACACCTAAAAATTAGGGGATTTGTAACCAGGGCTCCTTAAAAACACCCTAATATTAGAAATGTAGATTGCTTTTTACACATGGAAGCACTGATGATGAAGTCTCTGCCTGATGAATTATTTTCGGTCCTACAAAAAGTTGTTGAAATTGTCAATTACATCAAGTCACGACCGCTGAACTCTCATCTGTTTAATGTAGTGTGTCAGGAAATAAGAGCAGATCATCAGTCACTTCAGTTTCATACCGAAGTTCGATAGCTTTCTCGCGGAAAAGTGTTATCTCTGATTTACGAGCTAAAAAATGACACCCAGAAGTTTTTAGAGGCCTACGGTTCAGATTTTGTTTCTGTGTTTAAAAAAGAAAAATAGGCCAGATATGGGTAGTAAAACTTGCATATCTGGCGGACATATTCGCTCATTTAAATGAGCTTAACAGAAAATTCCACGGCAGGAATTCTTACATTTTAAAGTTTACAATCTACTTACAGAATCTGCAATATCCTCTAAATTAGTCAACATAGTCGAGACATCTTCTTCATCATCTTCACTTTCCTCATCTTCAGATTGATCCCAATAGAACTCCTACATCTTGTTAATCTCTTCAGTAAACAAACTTCTCATATGCGGCTTCATAACCAAAACAAAATATTTTATATCCACTATAGCCCAAGTGTCATCAATATTTTATGTATGAAGCGCACAACTCAAACTTACTTTCCAATTAATATTATGTAATGTGTGTAGAATACAGTATTTATGTTACAAAACAATATTATTTAATTATTATCGAAAATAGTGCACTCATATCTGATCTGAATAGTGCACTGAACTGGAGTTCAGTTTACAATAAGCTGATTAGCTACAATTTCACTTCACTCTTCCAAATATAGGAGGAATAGTAACAGTTAATTTTGGCATCATTTGTTTTGTTTATGATTCTCAAAACACTAACCCATCAACAATATATAATTTAAGAAAAAAATATTTTTCGTAGCTTTAACTATAAGACGACAAACATGTGAAATTGCTTTCAGGCAACGTTGGGGTCGAAAGGGTTAATACTCAAATTTGAAAATAAAAACACAAAATAAACAAATTTAAGTGCATTTGAAATATTTCGCAGAAATATTGACTTCTTGCCATACTTTTACCGCCAACTTTCACCGCAATCGTCAGTTGATGTTAGAATTCCGTATGAAGCAGAGCAAATAATTATTGACGAATTGTTTAAAGAAAAATATTGGTGTTGTTTTTGTAGTGCAGTTGAAAAATACTTCTTCGCGATTCTTATATACATATGTTTGTGCTGTCAGACCGCCTGTAGGCGGTATCAGGCTGAACAGTAAAAAAATATTTTTGCATTTCATGATTTTCATGTGTTTGTGTATTGATTTTCTACAGCTATGAATAGTAATTTTTCCAAAAAGCTTTCCGCGTTATCGGAATACAAATCAAAGAAATAATGGATGATTTGGATTCCGACGATTTTGAGGATTGTGGATTGTGGAGATGATTTTGACAGCGATGATGACACTGACTATTTTGACTTCATTCTGGATAAAGATACTGTCAACGAAGTGCAACCAATGTCAGACTTAGCTCTTACAAATGAAATAACATCTGATTTGCCGGAAAATCTGGGCAGTGGTAAAATATACATTTCTGGTAAACATTATAGAATGTTGAAAGCAACCCCGATTCCTCCCAACTTAACACAGGTGAATTGCCTATATCTTCTGGTGGTGAACACTTTGATTAAATGCTCGGAGGTAAAACTAAAAAAAAACAACGATGAAAAAGTGGCCAAAAAATGAATTTTCTGATAAAACAAAAGTCAACCCAACCAAAGATATAAATCCAAAATCCAATGAATTGAAAAAGATACCATGGCGGAAAAGCAATTTAAAACTCCATAAATCTGAAGTAGGATTTCTTGGAAAAAAATGGGCGGCAGTTTTAAAATGCTTGACATGCAATTTAAATGTGTTTCGTCTTGATGATACCATTTTTCATCTCATCTCTGAACAAACGAATCTTTATACTACACAGAAAAATATTAACACAATATTTTTCGTTAAAAATTCAGAGATTATCTACTAATCTACGAATCGGCATATTGATTTACATGACAGTTTTTCGGTATCTTAATAGATCAACGACAAGAAACCGGTTCGAGCAAATTAGAAGTAACTTGCGCTTCAATGGTAATAGTAAAATACATCCTAGAGATTCGCCAAAGTATGATCAACTCTATAAAGTATTCCTATGAACCATCGCATCTGCGTAGATGAACAAATGTGTCCCACGAAAATGTCGACATTACTACGACAGTACATGCCTGAGAAGCCTCATAAATGGTCCATGAAGCTTTTTGTTTTGTGTGACTCAGAGGGATTTTTATATGGTTTTGAGGTGTATTGCGGTGCTGGAGATAACGTTGTGCCTCCAGATGCTCTAGATTAGTGGTCATCAAACTCTATACAAGCATACTTTGTTTATGTATAAAAGCTCATTGAAAGCTTTGCACTGAAAAAAAATACTACTTGAGTCTCAGTCCAGCTTTCATGCAAGACGATGGTTCGCTTGTTTTTGATTATTCAGTGGCGCCGGAAACAATTTTCATCTGGTGTTTTAAAAATCTATGGGAGAGGCGTGAGGAGGAAATTTTCATCAACCGTTCTAATATTAATAATTAACTGGCATACGTCATTGATGTCTGTGCTCTCATCTAAACATAAAGAATAAAATATGCATTCAGATATTTTTGATTTAAATTCTGAATGTAAATAGCTACTTATTATATTTGTGCGTCGTGCTATTGTTGAAGGTGACAGAGGAATCGTTTTAATAATTTCAACAAATTCCTTCCCTTTTTCGCCAAAACAATTCATAATATCTTGCGTCAATTCCGTAAAAAATAAACCATCTTGGTAAGGCCGGCAATATTTTGCCAGAGCTAAACTTACTATATATGATGCTTTCTGAACATTTGAATGCACAAACTTTGGTTAACTGTGCATTGGCTCAGTAGCCAGTTTGCTATTTTTTTCAATAAACGCTTTTCTTAAACAAATTGCTAGTTCTTTACGATCAGTTTCACTCAAACTTTTGTATGTTAAACTATGACAAGCATTATAATGCCGTTCAATGTTATTTTTTTTACGAGCAGAAACAGTCCGGTAGCACACCATACATTGAGGTTCAGAAAAAATATTTTCTGTAAAAAAGAATTGCAATTCACATTCAAGTAGAGACATTTTGCATAGAAATAGCAAAAACTGATATTTTCATGAGTGTAGTATAAGTTGCGTATGAGCAGCAAAAAAAAAAACAATCTAACAAGCATGCATGTGCCGCAGGTCTGTTCTGCATGAAATTTCAATAGATACTGACGCAGTTCAGTGCTCGTCGGTGAGTTAATATCATGAACCAAGAAATAAAGATCATGCAAACAAAAGAGCCGCCATATTGTAAACAAAACAAAGCTGATAGGTCTGACGTCATCGGTCACAAATTCTTTTGTTTACGTGTAGCGATTGGATGTGAAAAATTATTTCTTGAAGTTTTAAAGAATTATTAGTGTTTATAATTCAGTAATTTTTTGTGTTTTTTATAAAAATGAAGTGTGCTGTACCGACAGCAATAATTTCAACAGCAAAAAAATAAATTCTTTAAATTTCGTTAATGCATTAAAATATAAACAAACAAGGTATTCAAACACTCTTTCGCAAATTTAACTTGTTAATTTTATTATTTTCCGCTTTTATCTAAGTTTTGCATGAAAAACGTATGCAATATAGCTTTTTTTGTGACCGATGACGTAGCACGAAAAATATACTTTTTTCTCGCACTGCTGATTGCTTGATCTTGTCTTGTTGGTTCATGGTTAATATGTATACAGAAAGCTTTTAAGCACAAAAGCTTAAATGCTCGCGGGCATAGGCCATGGTATAATAATACATGGTAGCATTGACAACTGCTTATTTTCTCTTCAACAGGAAAACATAAACTGTCAAAAACAGCTTTTTGTGGAAATACATCAGCAGCTGCTGTGGTTGTTGTTTTTTTTCACTTCAACGTTTTCAACATTGCTTGTGTTTTCAATGGCGGATTGTGAGCGCTCTCTTTTTGAGTATATTTTTTGACAGTATATGATTTCCCAAGCAACTGTCAATGCTACCTTGTATTATTATACCATGGGCATAGGCTTTGATGACCACTGCTCTAGACCAATGTCGGGCATTCTGTCGCTCGCGGGCAAAGAGCTTCCTCTGCCGCCACACGTACGCTTCACACGTACGCTGTTAAAGGTTTTTACAAACTGTTTTAACATTGGAAAGCTTTTGAATGCACAAATACACATAAACGCCAAGATTGCGGCTGTGTAATAATGCCCACCAATGCTCCAGACTAAGGACCTTATTTCAATGTTGTTGTGCGTTTAAACCAAATTTTTCTAAGGTTTAGGATTCATATAATGTGTTTCGACAATTTTTCCACATCCTTCCACGAGGTCGTCCGGAAATAAAAGCCAAAAATGTTATGGAGCATTTTTCAAAATTTTTGTCTCGTTCAGGAAAACCAACCTGCAAAAAACCAAAGGGATGTACTGCTTAGACTCAAAGCATATGCAGAAAATTTAAATTAATCTGGCGTCCACACCAGACAGGAACTTTTAATGCTTTTCATATTAAAAATCAATTTCATAAATATAAAATATCAAAAATATACGTAATTTCAGCTAAAACTAGTAAAAAATGATCTTCGACTGGGCCGAAGTTAAAATACCCCTACGTCCGAATTGAAATATATTCAAAGTCTTAGCAGTCAAAAAAAATTTTATTTGTAAAAACATTTTCGTCATAGTTTCAACAGAAAATATTCTCTTTTGTTTTTTGATAAAGTCACTTTGCATGGAAGGTAGGCGTGGTTTTCAGCCGATTTGGTTGCATTTCATATTCAGAGTGTATATTAAATAGCAAAGCTCATGTGCAAACTTTCAAGTCTATATATTAATTTTTGTGGAATTCTAAGAGATTTTACCGTTTTGATAAAGACAATTTGTATGGGAGGTAGGCGTGGTTTTCATCCGATTTGGCTCATTTTCGAACTTGACCTTTATTTTTTAGATACAAGCTTAAATAACAAATTTCGTGATGATAGCTTGAACATTTCGGCTGTAATCGTGATCACAGACAGACAGACGGACAGACGGGCAGACGGACATGGCTAAATTGACTCGGGTGGTGATGCTGATCAAGAATATACATATATACTTTTCTATACCTACCACGCCTCCTTAAGGGCGTTACAAACGGAGTGACAAAATTAATATACCCCGTTTACGTTTTTTAAACGTAGGGGTATAAATATATTCATAAAGTAAAATAAAATGAAATAAAATAAAATTATATGTAAAAATATAAGTTGTATTTTTTAGCTTGGATGCCCAACACCTCATTTAGGTGGGCTCAGCTCTAGTCCTCCTCCCGCCGAAACGAGTGAATTTTTATTTATTTTACCAATGATTTCTTGGTTCATGACCTAATAAATTTCTAATAAATAATTTTCAAGCTGAAAACAAATTGTAGCAGTAAAGGGTTAATATGTATGCTGCTCGTTCCAGTAAAGGGTTAATATGTATGCTGCGTTCGAAATTTTTATATGAAATTTACAAACTGAGCGAATTTTCGAGGTGTTTTATGCGTTAATATTAGTGTCTGACCGAAGCTTCGGCTTCGGTATTCGGCCGATTTTTTAACTTTCGGCTTCGGCCTAAATAACCGAATATTTTCGCCGAATATTTTTGCTTTGCGCCCATTTCAGATTGAGGTGACCTATCAGTCGCACTGACCATCTCCGATTTGGCTCAAAATTTGTATTTTTTTATTTAGGTTGGTATTTTGTTAAGAAAACCAATTCCGGAGTTTAATGTTTCAACATTTTTTTTTTTGCGGAGCCACAGCCATTCGAATGCCAATACAGGGCCTAATTTTAGACAACGGAGCTCAGTCAACTTAAATCACATTTTATTTACTAAGATATCATTGGAATAGTTATCTTCGGCTTATTCCACCAGTTTTCGCCCAATTTAAAAAAAAAAAGTCGCAACATGTTCTAGAAAAAAATTGACAAAATTATATGTTGTTTTTGTGTTAAAGTAGGTAACAAGAAACATTTTTTTAATTTTTTATTCTTAACCGTTAACCAGTGGTGGCGCTCGAAAAATTCTTGGCGGGCGCAAAAATCACGATTTAATAGTTTACGGTTTCATTTATATCTCCGCTCCTGTAATTGGCAACCCTGTAAGTTGTTAAAACAGGGTGATGAAAATCGAAAAAACCAATTTTTAGCATACGTTTGGTGAATTTTATTATTTATTAAAAAAAGTTTACGAACTTAAATTTTATATTTGAAGTTGCGTCAATTTGTTATCTGTCAAACAATTTTTAAATTAAGTCAATACCAATTACAGGAGCGGAGATATAAATGTAACCGTAAAGTATTAAATCGTGATTTTTGCGCCCGCCAAAAATTTTTCGAGCGCCACGGTTAAAATTAAAAAATTAAAAAAATGTTTTTTTTTTATCTTCTTTAACACAAAAACAACATATGTGACCCGGTCTACGAAAAGGGACCTTCGGTGTGAAAATATAATTTTTCACTTTTTTGGCGATTCGGATAGACTAATGTGTGCTCTTTCTAATGGCGCAAAGCAGAAGTTTCCAACTCTTAGCTATTTGTGAGTAAACACTTTGCAATTCTGCATTATACCTTATTCCAGCTTCGATATTACTTAGTATCACTAGATCTAGTTTGTTTTTGGAAAGGTCGAGACAGTTCATTCTACTATCAACAATCCGATCTCGTGGTATAAGTGTATTGCATTTCTTAACACAACAATCGGTAGAGAAATATTTTGTTATCAGCTTTTCTTCTTCTAAATCCACAATAGATAAGTCCATTTTAACGAAACTTTCCTCTGTATTATCTCCTGCCTGATGTAAATCATGATCGCTGTCGAAATCGTTATCAATGTCGGTTTTATCACTATCTTGTTCGTCTTCACCAATATATTGTCTAAGAACGAAACTAACCTCTTCATCTACACTCATTTTTAATTTATTTCGGAATCAAAAGACGCATAAAAATGATTCAGTAAACGTAATCACCTCTTCACTGTTGGTCGTTAACTAAAAAAAAAGAACTCGTATTAATTGACTAAGAAATACAAATCTGTAAGAATAGAGGATAAGCTGAAATAAATGAAAAGACGCCATTCAGTGTGCGACAATTAAACGTTTACAAACAGCTGTTTTCTCGAAAACTTGTTTTTACACCGAAGGTCCCTTTTCGTAGACCGGGTCACATATAATTTTGTCAATTTTTTTCTAGAACATGTTGCGACTTTTTTTTTTAAATTGGGCGAAAACTGGTGGAATGAGCCCTTCTCTTTTAAGGATAAAATATAAAATTTTTAAAAAAATTGCAATAAGTTGGCCCATTCTTAACTTCAAAGTTAAGTGCTATGCCGACGCTATAATATTTTTTCAGTTTCTTTATTTTGGTTTTTTGTACGTTTTAATACCTTTCCAACGATCTAAAATTAAAGTGTGGTCTTGAAGGGTTCAGATGTTATGGCGTGAAACGTGCAGTGTTAAAGAATTTTCAATACATGATAAGAAAATAAATAAAAAGAATTATTGGACACTTTTCTTAATTGTAATTGTAATTTTCATATTCTTTTTTCATGACTTAGCTACAGAAAGTTCGTATGTCAAATTATTTTGAACCTATTCTGCTATTTTCCAAGATCGGCGTTATAGACACGTATGTAAATAAGTGGAAACACCCTGAAGTATAACAATTCACCTGAGTAATTTATTTGTGTGATACCATAAAAATCCCTCTTTCCAGTTCAAAAGTAAATCTTATTTTCGTAAAAAAAACTGAAAAATAATCAAAAAATACTTTTCTTTTGTCAAAAGTGAATCCAGTTTGCAAGAAAACATTGTTTTATTCTGACTACTTTTTTCCATTGAAAAGTGAGCACAGTGGCGGGGCAAGACTTAAATTTTATGTGGGCAAGGTACATTTTGCGATGCCCTCATGTGGTCAAAAAGATTAATTTTATAAAATAAAAAAAGTTGCCAATTTTCACTTTTTATTTATAAGAATGCAACCTATGTTCTTTGTTAAAAATAAAAGAAAATAATGAAAGAAACAGAAACTTCGTTATTCAGTTTGGATCCTATATCTGCTTGGATAGATTAAACTGCCAAAGCTGAAAGTCTTTCCTGACTTATTGAACTTCTTAAATAATTTTTACTTAGTTTTAATTTTGAAAAGCTCCTTTCAGCGGATGCTGTACATTCCGGTATTGTTAGCAAAATTCGAATGACTATGTTAATATTTGAGTAAATTTTTTGAAGCTATTTTCTGTTATGTATTGGAGCAGATATTTGAATTAAATTGGGTAAATTTGGGAGCATTGTTATTAATTCTTCATACAATTCGTGCGGTTGAAAGTCGGTGCTCGCACCCACTCGTAGGACAGTGTATAAATCTTGAAAGTTTTTTAATAATCATTCCTTAGGGCTAGTTTTAACTTTTTTAGATCATAGAGAAAACCAAAATTTTCAAAATGTTGATTTAAAGGTTGATTGATTCAAATTTAAATATTAAATGTATATTATTAGAATTCATTATGGTGTTAAAAAAGTTTATTTCATACTGGCTTTTTGGAGAGAGTACAGGATGATTGCTGCCTTCATAATCGAATATTATTTTCTTATTTTAGTATTTTTCACAAAATGGGTCTCGACCCAGTCACAAAATATAAAATGTTCAAGAGCAATGCTTATATGGACATTTGCCGATTGCCATAATTTGCTTATGATATTAACTCGCAATAGTATCTCATACCATACATGTAATGATATGATAAATTCTAAACTGAACATTTCGATTAAAACTGAATCGTAATCACTGAGTGTGTCTGATTGTTAAGTTTGATTTTTTAAGCTTTCAATGCACTCAATAACATCATCGAATTGTAATAATACGGCCTTCACTGCTTCGATTCTGCTGTCCCACCTTGTGTCTGATAAAGGCTTGATACACGCAAAGAAAAAGAAACGTTTATTGCCAGTTTGCCGCAAAAGAACTTCGTTTGGCGGGCTTGGGATCGTTATTTGCAAACGTTTCAACAGTTGTCATCAACAGTTCAGTTGCGAGAAACGCGTCATTTAGTTGCAGGTAATTAATTTCGTTTGTCATATACGCGAATGATTTTTAAATTGCAGCAATTGAAAAATTGTTTTTCCCAACTGGAAACTTCCTTTGTTTTTCCCTTCGTTGAATACACACAACACTTTTAGTTCAGAGTTACTTTATGGATAAACTGTTCTATATAAGCAAATTGGTAACTTGCTTAATACGCGGACGGAGATAGTAACAGAGGTGCGATGAGTACAATCCATAAGAAGACGAACGTACATAGGGTGCAAGACAATTAATATAATAAATAATAATGACCGAAATAGCTTGCGGTATATATACAAGACATATTTTTAAGTTGACAACTGAATATTCGTTTGTGGTAAATACAAATCGCAAACGAAGTGTAGGTGGCTAATTTTTCAGTTGTGGTGAACGAATTTGGAATTTGAAAATAGCAAATAAACTTTCTGAATAAAACCTAAATGCAACCTTTGGCTGCGTCCACCAACAGCAGATTTTAACTATGAAAACCGCAGGGTGCACAAAATTGACGCCTACCATTTTTGCACCATTATCGTATCCTTGGCCACGACACACAGTACTTTGACCAGTAGGAATAAATCAAAAAATTTTAGGTTACAAAACCTAACGAAACGTATATCAAATGATAGGAAATACTTTCATTATGATGAATATAAAATTTTTTTCAATACAGGAAGTTTCAAGTAATTTTAAAATGAAAGGTTTTTGGGTTTTCATATTGGTGGACTTTTCGATTTTGCCCATCATTCAAAGAAGAAATGTTGTGAAGCACATTTTTCAAACAATTCAAGTGTTTTTTTTTCAATTTTCAAAAAAACTATGAACAAATTTTGTTTTTTGTATTTTTTGAAAAAAAATTGGAAATTACTTTGAAAAAATTACTTAAATTTATTAAAAACTTTAAAAAATATTTTGAAAAATGTTCTATTTTTGGCAGACAAGAAAAAAAGCTCCACATACCTCCAGTTTCAATTTTAAATTTTAATTTTGTTTTGTTTTTAGTCTCTCAGAAACTGTTTTCACTTTATCCGACTTGTTCCGATTCTTTGAGTAATCGCGTTTCAAAAAATAGTCTAAAATTGTTATTTTCAAAAATTATTTTGCGGTAAAGCTCGATTAGGTGCACAGGCTATATATAAAAAAAAAAAAATTTTGTGAGCACATTTTTGAATCAATTCCTGTCTTTTGTTTTTGTAATTTTCAAAAAACTATGAAAAAAATTTTGGTTTTTGTATAGTATGAAAAAAAATTTCACATAATTTTTCAAAAATTACTTAAATTTATCAAAAAATTTTAAAAATATTTTGAAAATTGTTCTATCTTTAGTAGACAAGAAACGAAAATCTCCACATACCTCCAGTTTTATTTTTATATTTTATTTTTTTTTTGTTTTTTTTTTTTAGTCTTTCAGAAACTGTTTTCACTTTATCCGACTTCTTCCGATTCTTTGGGTAATCGTTTTTTGGTCTAAAATTTATGTTTTTGTTGCCATATTTCTTACACTCTGTCAGAGTTTGTTTATAATTTTTAAAGGATTCTTAAAAGAAAATGTTTCTTTGCACATAAAATAAAATGCTTATATTATTTTTGATAAAAATAAAAATGAAAATAATGCTTATTTTCTCTTAAAATACTCTTTTTAGCACATGATAAGAGAAAAAATAACACCAAATGACACCTACAATTTTCGCAATATTTTCTGTAAATTATTATTTTTCAGATCCAAAAAACATGTAAACTATTCATTTCCGATTTTAGAAGTAATCTCGTTTTTAAAAATTTTTCCAGGAAATTTATCGGAAGAAGCGTTGGAGGCTTCTCACAAGTATATCCGATATACCCGTTTAAAACATACGAGAAAAAGCTCACGAGAAAATTCAAATAAGGATTTGATGACTCATTTGTTGATTTTGTCAAACCCTTACCTGTCATCAAACAGAAATATTAAAATCAGGAACAAGTTACATGAAGAAGACCTCGTTTTCATGAACTATATTGAGAGTAATATAAACGTAAATATGAATTAAAAATACTCATGTGGCTTATAAGTGCAGTTAAAATATTTTTTTATTTAGTTTTATTTACTCCTATTAACTTGATTAAAATATAAAATACCAATACGAATAATATTGTTTTTTTTTTGCAAAACATATTTTTTACATGTGGAGTACCATTTTTGTCGAAAAAGTGCATAGGAAACTATATGCATATCTTTTTTTAAAAAAAAAGATATTTCCAAACGGTTTTCAGTATTAAAAAGTTAAAGCCTTAATCGCTTAACCCTATTCCTGTCACGCTGTTTGAATAACGTAAACTGTCACGGTGTGACTTAGAGACACTAATACAAAATACATAGAGAGTTCATTTATTTTATTGAAAGAATAATGTTATTTAATGTATGTGACTTAGAAACACTTACACAAAATACATAAAAAGAGAATTCATGTATTTAATAAGAAAAAAATAATACAATAATATATAAATAATGTGGCGATTTTACTTAACTATTTATTTATACATGTTAGGCAAACCACACTTTTCTGTGAATGCTCGTTACATACAGGTTTCTGATAAATACCACAGCATTGCTTAGAAGATCTTCGTTTTTCGTAAGGGCAGCAGTAACATCGTCGTCTTTTTTTTTATTGTATTGCTGACGCAGTCAAAGCTGGATTTAATGATGGGTTTCCCAATATATCGTCGATCGCAGCAACGTTTGATTTTTACAAAAATTACTTCTTCGACGCTGTATATTTGGAATGACTAAGTCTCTGGCGAGTTCTTTTAAAAGGTTCACATACGGAATGCCATATAGCGAAAACTGGTGCTGGAATAACAAATCCACCAAATTTTCATTCCATATTTATCTGGTTTAGTAGGCATATATTGGCGAAATGATACCCTACCTATGAAGGGTACTACACTAAGGGAAATAACGCATATTAGCATTATCCACGCCTGATTATAAATTTTATTCAAATATTTACGTGGATAAATAAAATCGTCGTTCGCAAATTATTGTGTTTTATATGACAAAAATGTTTTTTTGGTAAATCAAGTTTAAATTTTAGTAAAAAACTGAACCGAAAAATCTGCCGCGATTTTCTTACCAATGATAGTTCAAGAGTTTGTGGTTTTTTCTGTCAAAAAAAATTTTCATCTTTGGAAGCGTTTTTTAGAGTAAGATGCGTTTAAGAAAAAATAATTTGTTCTATATGCACTAATTTACGAAACTATTCTTGTTTTATAGCATATAGAACAAAATGTAATATGTATTGGAGAAATGAAAAGCAATGTGATTTCACTCAACAAAAACTTTATTTCATATATTATAATATTTACTTCATTTTAAACTTAATCTTATACATATGTTCTTATGAGTCCACTTAACTCAATACCTGTTAATTTCTTAAAAGGTAAGTTTCGACTACAAAACCAAGTAAAAAATTAACCAAATTCATTTGACTTCGATTCCACGAAGTTCATGCTTAATTTACGGAGATTTTTTAATTGAAGCAAGTTTGTTAAAAAAACGAAGACAAAAAGTTGTACCTATATTTTAAATTGTATTAAACAAATTATTACGGGTATTCACGGGTTGATGCGAAACACAGTTGCGACGATGCGAAAATACAAGATTGCGAATTTTTGCTTCATTCCAACAACAAACACATTAGAAGCAATTTTGCGACTCTTCTTGAATTACGCACTGCTCAAACCTATTGCAAAAGCGCGCACACAGTGATGCGAAACAGATGATTCATGTTGTGGGTGTTTTCAAGAACAGTTGCCATCTGGGTAAAACTTTAAAAAGGATAAGTTTGTACGTTGATTTAAATAAGTTTTTGTTATTTTGAAATAAGGTGGCCATATATTTCTTTCCGTTATCGTAAAGTTAGTGCGAAAAATATGTTGCATTTTCGCATTCTTGCAATTCGCATCAACCCGTGAAAACCCCTATTGTAGTATGCCACTGCATCAAGTGATAAAAAGTTGTATAAACTTTTCACATCATTTACTTTCTTTCGTCACACGGCGGCCATGTTCACACAAGTTCGCTAGTTAAGAAACGATGTTCGACAGTTTGTCACACGGTTGGCCGTGTTTATAAAAATTTTTGATTTTCTCCGTCGAATAAGGGATGCTGCCGAAAATGATGACAAACAATAACAAAAATCAATGGCTTGTGTGACGAACAGGTTCGTTCAATTTGAACGCTAGCTTTTTCACACACGTTCGCTCCGCCATATTGTTCGACGAACAGATTTGCCGATGTGTAAGCCCTTTTAGTATAAAGCTTTTTTTAAACGTTGTTGTAAAATTTTACTTCTAACCTTGTGTTATTTATGATGGGTATTTTCTTTTCTTTTTTGTTTCATTTTATTTACCAACTGCAATCTAAAGCGCGATTTTTTCTTTTTTGTTTCATTTCATTTGCCAAGTGCAATGTGAAGCTAAAAAAAACCAAAAAAAAAAAAAAACAAAAAAAAAGCAAAATACAAAGACCTCCAAATAATAACTTTAATAACTTTATTTAGACTTGCATATAGAACAAAATTAAAAAATATTTTTTTTACTCAGTATTTTTGCTTCGTTTTTGTTCTATATGCACGATTTTTTGCATATAGAACACAATAGGTTACGAAGCTTGTCACAACAGGTTTATATAGCACAAAGTCGATGTCTCATATTTCGAAAACTATAAAAGATAAAAGCAAACTGATGACACAGATCGATAGACCTCGAAAAATTTACCTATATATCAGTCTTATCTCAATTTTTTCAATTTTGTGATATAGAACACAATAATTTACGAACGACGAAATGTTTTCCTTATAACTCGTTTTTTCCCGTATTTGAATTTTATTTAAACCACACACGTACACACATATTTCATACAAGCAAGCAGCAACAGCATCGCACACGTACACACATACTCCGACAAGCAGCAACAGCATCGCACTCTGTTCCTGCAGTTTATTTCTTGCATTTGCTTTTCTTATAGTTCTCATTTAGTTATTGTTGCAAGAGTAATATAGTATGCATGTTTGGCAAAGAAATGAAATTATGTAGGGTGGAGTGACAACTCGGTATTTTCTCAAGAACATCTTGAACCGGTTGTCATTTACCTGCATAATTTGCTTCTACCTACATATATTTTGAACATTCCTTTTTCGTTCTCTATTTTATACTATGTTTGACAGTTGGTGCAATATAAGGGCACCAACTGTCAAAAATAGTATAAATTAGAGAACGAAAAAAGTGAAGCGAGAATAAATTATACAGGCAATGGCATTTGATGAACGTAATATGAAGAAAATAATACCATAAAACCATTAATAAGATATTCAATTTAAATATGTTTTTTTTAAATTCAATATTTTTTTTTAAATTTTCTTTAAATGCGATAGTTTATTTTCAAAAAGTAAATATTTGAAAGATATTTTAAAAAAATTCGTGCATAATTTTAATATATTTTTTATTAATTCTGTTTTAATATTTAAATATTTAATTTAATTAAAAAAGTATTCAAATAAAGTTTTAAATATTTACGTAGTCAATTTATTCAAATGCGTTATTGGTGCAAAAATGACTCGCTTTTTGGATAAATTAAAAAAGTTTTTGGATAAATTTAATATTTTTTTCCCTTAGTGTAGTTTTTCATCTATTGTCAAGTTTCTACCTGGTATGTAATGCTTTCGCAATTTCTTGTTGATAATATTCCAAATATTTCGTATTGGCGCAAATTTATCTCTCGCTCTGTGAGATCTATCTTTATCTATTCACGCAAAAGTGAAACAAATTAATTTTGCGACATACAAGCCCGATAAATTGGATTTCCAAATAGGGGATCCAATATTCTTCATAGGACTTGCTCCTTGTCTACGTAATCCAGCATCGATCAATAGTCCTATAAATGCTCGAATTTCCAACACATCGGTCATCTTCCATTTATTTCTCACTGTGTTGATTCCTTCCAAGTTAGTGCACTTTACAATAATTTCTATTAGTACGTCAGTGAAATAAAGCGAAAATGCATCCACAGGATAATCAATGTGCTTTCCAGGTGATAACACAACTTCATTTACTTTGTATCGGATGTTGCTACGAGCTGAAGAAAGTTTGGCCTTGAAAGTTTGGTGGTATTGAATGCCACTCGGTGCCATCTTTACTAATAAATAATTCAGGACTACTGCTACCAACTTCATTTTCTTCATTAGATTCGCTGCATGTTATTTCATCCTCTGATTCTGATGCAGTCTCCAAAAAATCTGTTTCAAAATCTTCAGCTGTGTCTTCCACTTCACTGTCATCATCGTCCTCTTCCATTGCGTTTCTGATTTCTGCATCTGTTAGATATTTTGTTCTTCTTCGAGACATGCTGCTAGTAAAAATCATAATTTTATAAAAGCTACTGAATTTTGTTCCGATAATAACTATTGTATTACCTGGAATCTCCCGAGTGGAAATTTGCCTAAGGATAGAGTCAGAAAATGATCAGGAAATCCTTATTTTGATAAGAATTGGATCAAGTCACCAGATCAGCTGCTGATTTTAAACGTGACGCACTTTTTGATAATCATCCTGATCAGGTAACCTTACTACGTAGCATTGTCAGGTTGCTATATTAAACCTGATCACGTTACCTGAAAAGGTAGTCTAATCAGTTTGGCATAATAAACCTGATCAGGTAACCTTATCAGGAAGCCTTATCAGTTTTGAGCACAAACCATGAACAAGGTATCCTGATCAGAAACCCTGATTCAGATTCGTATTTTAAGCAGCAAAGACATGGCATTGACTTATAACTCCCAAGCAAATCTCTATCTATGACAATTTGTGGAATCGTGTGCAGATAATTATGGCGAAAAATTTAATGTTCTGAATGTTCATACTCTAATTCATTTAGCTGACGATGTGGTTAATAAGAAATGTACTATAAGTGAAATCTCTGCATTTCCATTTGAAAGTGAATTACATATTATTACAAAATGCTAAGGACTGGTACCGCCCACTGTCACAAATTTGTCGACGATTACACGAGCAACATTTTGTGCAAGCCAAAAAAGCAGAATTACCAGCACAACTTGATATTTTTAAAAAAATATTGATTCTTTGGAAAAAACTCTTATGAAAAAATTACGATATGAAGAATATTACTTAACACCAAAAAGACGTAACAACACTCTTATCATTAGGAATGGAACTGTTATGGAAATACATAAGTAAGATATATTTGCAATCAAATACAAGTGAAATTAGAATCACAGGAAGTTCACTGCGAATCGAATCAATTTTTACAAATCCATGTGATTCAAGTTTACTTTCAATGTGGACAGTTTCTAAAAGAAATGCTTCAATCATAGATTGTATGATTGAAGATACACATCATAAAATGTTGATCATAGATATAAGTCGTAATAATAATGAAAATATTTATGTAATACCTTTACTTCATACTTAAAAACTAAACAAATAAACTATATTTGTATGCTTTAATAAATAACTGCTTAAAAAACATTACAGAGCTTAATTAAAAATAAAAAAAAAAACATAACATCATGTTTAAATCAGTATTAAAAAAAAAAATAGTAAGGAATGGAAAAGGCTACTTAATACCACCCTGATCAGGAAAGAACTAGTATAACCTTAAGTGAATACAAAAAAGGTAACCTGATTACAACCTGATCAGTATTTCATAAAAATGCCGTTAGTAAGGATCAGAAAAGATTGTTATGATGTCAATCTGATGAGTATTCCATAATAGTGCCGTAAGTAAGGATCAGAAAAGGCAATCATGATGCAAACCTGATAAGAATAAAATAAAGTATATCTTATAAAAAAACAAAAGGTTTCCTGGTATTAGCCTGATCATCCGTTCTTCAGGACTCCTTACGTAGTGATGAATTCAGGAAAACATGATACGCACCTGATCAGATATTAATAAGGATTCCTTAAAAGGGCTATCCGTATCATATCCGGATCAAAGTTGGATCAAAATAAGGTTTTCCTTAACTGATTTCCACTCGGGCTATGAAATACGTCTTAAGTTTTATTTACTTTCAAAATCACGAAAATCACAACCTTATTCTTGGATAAAATACTTTTTTCGAAATGTTTCCACAAAAATATAAAGTAAAAAAACATAAAAAGCAAGTACCGTCAACCAACAGTCAACATATTAGAATGACATGTAAGCTAACATGAACTGGCAGCGACCACGATCGAATATGCGCAAAAAACACAAAAAATTATGAATTAAGCCTGTGCCAGCAAGCGTATTCCTTGAATTAAAACACACAAGGAGTTGTTGTAAAAAATTGAAAAGAGTTTGGCGCTGTCATCAATGAACTGTCAATTAACAGTCGCATAGTGACTGAGAGTCACTACATGACAGTACATGTTATTTTTTAATATTTTGTGTAATAGGTATATATTATAAAAACATAAAAAAAAGTAATTGTATATTACAGAAACAGAATGACCAATAAAAAAATACATTTAACTTATTTTGCTTTAAAACGAGTTTTAAATCATTTATATTGGTTTGAAATTGAATAGTGACCCAAAGAAACAGCCTGACATGAATAGGGTTAAAATTAATTTTTTTTTTGTTTTTTTTCCCAGTTCTAATAACTTTAATATTAAGTTATTAGAACTGCTCTACGAATCACTTCATCGATAACTGTTTTTGACATCAATGTGATCAATTCATTTTGAATATCGTGGCTTAGATAATGGTGTGAAAGTTGATTGTCACTGATGCGGTTCATGTGTTCCCCTAACATATCGTCGCTCGTATGACTAGCTGACGTATCTGAAATTTCTTAATTGTTCAGGAGAGCAGTTTTTCTATTTTCGTTTATGTGTTTTAACGTATAATATGCCAGAGACGCTCAAAGCCATTTACGTTTTTTTGTCAAACTGTTATATTTATAGTTGTAATATATTCTGACATAATGCAGTATGACTAAATAAATATATTGGCATCTTTAACTCAATATCGCAAAAAATGTTAGTTACGTCGGTTAGTCATACGAGCGACGATATGATCAAATTTGGATATAAATTTAAATAAGTCGATGAAGTTACTAGTATTCCTGGTGGCGTCCTCTGTCTTTAGAGATTCTCTGTGACCTCTAAATGTAAGATTATGAGAGGCTAAGAAATTAATGATACCAATTAATCTCGTGCGGTTAAGGCCTTTAGATACCTAATGCATAAGCCTTTGATGCGCGAGGCCACTTGGGCTACGAGGCCGTAGGCGGTGGACCACGTCGCTTACGCCTTACGCCGCACAGAGGGTTGAAACATCACTTTTCTCGGTATTAATTCAAAAATTTTTTTGAGCTTTCTAAATAGTATTTGGTATCTAATGAAAGTGCATAAAATTCTACGTCACTAGCTGTAATTTTTTTTTCGTTTGATTGATTGGTTTACTGACAGTTAACTGTCAAAGTTTGCAAAATTTTCTAATTTCGGCGGGAAGTGCAAAAAACATTTTTTTGGTATTTTCAAAGAATTTCTTATTTTTTTTCTCAATATTATCAAAAGTTTTATGATGGAACCTTCAACTTCAGGTATTGCTCTATGCAATGAAATATAAAAAGTGATGTGAAGTTGTGTAAAAATATTTTTTGTGATGAATTGAAAAAATGCCTAAAAAGTCCATATTTTTGATGTTTAGATGGACATATAAATAGTTGTGTCCGAATTGTTCTATTATGAATTTTTTTTTCTTCGTATTATTTAGAATGTGTTCTTTCTAAAAATATAAGTTTAATCGTGCGCATATTTGCGCGTTAGGCAGAATTTTGATTTTTGTAAACAAAGTGAGGTTGCGGACGTCTTATTTTGTACAATAACAACGATTGTGGTATTTCTTCTTTCTGTTTTCGTTTTACATTCGTGTTTTTTTTATTATTTTTGTTATTGTTAATGTTTTTGTGATTGTTATTGTTTGTGAAGTGTCATTTAACTTATTAATATAGTGATGAAATGAGGCAAATAGTTATTCGGATTAAAAAAGTTATTTTGTGTTTTTTGGTGTTTTACTAATTTTGTTTAATAATGAAATACAAATAATTATTTATTTATGATTAAAATTATTTTATTTTTTTTTTAATTTTTTTTTGATTATTTAAATAATTATTTGTGTAATATCAAGTTAAAATTATAAAAACATTTCATAATTAAATTGTGATTCGATCTCATTATTTTAATCAAATAAAATTTTATTAAAAATAAAATAATTTTTAGTAGCTAAGAACACATTCCACCAGTTTTAAAAATCTAAAAATCTTAGGAACTAGCTCTAATACGGTATTTATGACTCGTCGAAGCCTCTATAATATTATGCAAAATTCCGGCTGCATTCAATTTAATGATAAATTTATATTTTTAAAAAACGAGATCAAAAAACGTATTAGCTGTTCGGATATAAATATGGTTGATTTGGAAAGAAATTTGGATAGTTTTATTTCTTTTTTCAAAAATCGTTGGACAAAATGTGGCAGAAAAGAAGAACGTTTTTTGCAACTTAATTCAAATTGGTTGGATTCTTCAATTTCTTTCCATTCCTCACCACAAAAAAGAAAAGGAAGAAAAGAAATAGCTTTTGAGGATAGTAGTGAGCGAACAAAAACCAATAAATGTAAGGAGTTAAGGGATAAAACACCTCTGCCGCTTTTAACTCATGCCACTCAAATGAGTTTGCGAGCATCAGGCCAAATTGAGGCCTCGAAATTGGTTCACGAAGTAACAACATCAAAACCATCAAGAGCAGCTAAATACAGAAATTGTTTTAAGGAATCGGGAAAACAAAAGCAAATGATCTCAGAAAAAGCACTTTCTGTATTGGTAGAGGGCAACCTAACACGACATCAGTATAATGTTGTAAGACATGCAGATCCAGATAAGTTTCCTTCATATACTGTCGTTCAATTAGCCAAGAAAGAATGTTATCCCAATCGTGAGCATATTAAAATAAGTGAAACTTCCGCACAAATAAGTTTGCATGGTCTTCTTAATCACACAGTGGAACGTCTTATCTCAGTTCAGAAATGCGTGATTGAGTCTTTGGCGAAAAACCAATTGTCTAATCTGTGTTTGTATACTAAGTGGGGATTTGATGGAAGCTCCGGTCATAGCTCATACAAGCAGGCTTTTCATGGATTAGGGTCGTGTGACTCCGCAGTTTTTATAACTTCAATTGTGCCGCTTCGATTAACTTGTCTCGATAAAATAATTTGACAAAATCCTCGCCCAAGTTCAACTAGATTCTGCAGGCCTTTAAAAATTGAATTTGTAAAAGAATCTGCAAGTATTTCAAAACAAGAAAAAGAAAGAGTACAAGAAGAAATAAATAATTTAACCAATTCTGAAACAATATTCGGTGATATATATTTGAGTGTTAAACATATATTAATGTTACTTATGATCGATGGTAAAGTTTGTAACGCTTTAACCGAAACAGGGTCTACACAAAGTTGCTATTTGTGTGGGGCCAAAAGTTCAGAGTTCAATTTAGTCAATATAATGATTGAAAAGGAAGTGAGAACTGAAAACTTCCAATTTGGCTTATCCATATTACATGGCTGGATAAGGTTCTTTGAATGCCTGCTTCACCTATCGTACAAACTTTCATTACAAAAATGGCAAGCTAGAGGCGAAAATGATAAAAAAATTGTTGCTGACAAAAAAATACGTATACAAAAAGAATTTAAAGAAAAAACTGGTTTAATTGTTGATCAGCCTAAACCGGGATTTGGAAATTCAAATGATGGTAACACTGCCAGACGTTTTTTTAAGAATGCTGAAATTTCAGCCGAAATAACAAGGATTGATGTAGATTTGATAAAAAAGATGCATATAATTCTAATAGTTACTTCTTGTGGCCATGAAGTCCATGTGAAGAAGTTTAGGGATTTTTGTCACGACACTGCAAGGTATTTCGTTGCAAAATATCCTTGGTATAACATGTCTCCAACTTTACATAAGTTTTTTATTCATGGACCAGAAATTATAGTGCATGCTTTATTACCGATCGGAAATCTATCTGAGGAAGCGCAAGAGGCTCGCAACAAAGACTTCAAAAATTTTAGAGAGAATTTTGCTCCAAAATGCAGCAGAGAAAATACGATTGAAGACATCTTACATAGGTTTCTCAAAACTTCAGATCCTCTAATTTCCAGTATGAGGCCGTTGCCTAAACGAAAATTAGAATGTTTACCAAAATTAGCAACAGAATTGTTAATACAGCCATCTTTGCAAACGCAAATATATAATCAAGGTGTTGATCATACCGAGAATGATATTGTAGAACACGATGAAGATGTTTACTATTACGATGATAGCGATTCAAGTTATGATGAGGATGAGGCTTGTTATTATAAAACTTTGTGGATTTTTGTTTATAAAAAAAAAATAAAATTCTTGTTAATTTTTCATTTAATGTCTTTGACTTCTTTTTAGGTAAAATAAATTTTGACTTCAGATTCGTAATCAGCGACTCCAAAAACCCCTGTATACTAAACTTGAAGTTCCTAAGCCCTTTAGTTTAGAAGATAGCCTGCTCATGGACGCCATTTTGAAGCCGCCATTTTGAATTTGAAAATTTTAACTTCAGATTCGTAATCAGCAACCCCAAAAACCCCTGTATACTAAATTTGAAGTTCCTAAGCCCTTTAGTTTAGAAGATAGCCTGCTCATGGACGCCATTTTGAAGCCGCCATTTTGAATTTGAAAATTTTGACTTCAGATTCGTAATCAGCGACCCCAAAAACCCCCTTAGTGACCATTTTTGTCTCGATACGTAGCCCCTGTGAATTGATCTCCATTTTTGGGGTCTCTGAACCCACTGTGCGCCGCCTCTGAGTGAGCACTGCGAACGTCAAGAAATATATGCAAATGTCATTATTTCTGCAAGCAAAGTTTTAGCAAACAACATATAGAGGTAAGTTCGCGAATTATTGTACCGAAAAAATTACTTTGTAATTACTTTGTAACATTTTTCTTAAGTAATTACTTGAGAGCTGGATAGAGGCCTTAAGCCTGGTAATAAATGGAAAAGAAGTTTGGTTATTTTTAATAGATTAATAATTCATTATATCTTAAAAAATATAGTAAAATAAGGAAACGTCATTAAAAGGACTGATGCTTAAGTTTATTAATCTTAAGCCTATATTAAATAACTTAAGTCAGTTGAGTTAAAACCGCATTTATCATCCTTAAATTAATCCACAAAAAATACACATTATATATATTTTTTTCTATTTTCTTCGCCCTAGCCTACAACGATGACTGAAGTTTAATGAATACTTTGACTATAAAGATTGATAACGATAAAATAAAATTTCCACTTTTTCAAGGACAGTTTTTTTTGTAGTATTTCGTTATATACAGCGACACTTGCCAAGGATTTGTAATAAATTTTTTTTTCTTTGTATTTTCTTATAATAAGTTTAAAATCTTACGATTGTGTTGTGGGCCAAAGAATATCTATGGAACATTAAGAAAATAAATGATGCGGAAAGATTACGAGATGCATGGCAGAGGAAACTGCAGAAAGCTAGACGGGTTTTGTTGCTAAATTAATTCTGTAAATTATTCTTTTTCATTAATCATATTTGTCGTAGAGGGAATGTTTAGGAAAAGAAAAGCACTCAAAAACGAAGGAAATGAAGTAAAGGTATCTGCATAGCAGAGATATTATCCATGGGTAAATTAATGCCGCATATTTTATTGATTTATAAGTGTTTTTGATTTGCAATGTATTCATTTTTAAGTGCCTCAATAAAAACGACTTAGTTAAATGGACTTGAATAAGCTGTATTGTGAGCTCAGTATCACCGATGTCGTTCATTAAATATGGGAGGTAATTAAATAAAATAATGGTTTTACTTGGAAGGATTTTCGAAAATATGAAATCTTACTTATGAATTCCTAACCTTCGTAGAATAGTCCATTCCCAGAATGAACAATCAAGTTTTTAATGAGCCGCAAATAAAAACCAAAATTTCTTAATTCGCAAACTTAATGAACAAAATAAAATAAAATGCAGGAATGATTTAAGCAAATGGTCTTCAATTAAGTTTAATTTACTGGCTACACTATATTATACGAGTCAGAATGTTTTACACACGCTAAGATTTGTTAGAAGAAGTGATGGCGCTGATTGTAATGTGTCTGGTACATGAATAAATTTGGCAGATTTGGCAGCAAAACGTTCAGTACTAATCCCAAGTTTAACGAATTTCCTGCAGAGAAGATGTGTTGGCAGTTTGTGGAAAGCGTCCAACTTTAAAAACATCTTGTTGTTCTATCGGTGCAAATGCAAACGTAGATAAACGTTCTTCTAGCTCGCTCCTTTTTATGGACTTTTTAAGACATGGTCTTGTTTAATTTATTTGCAAAGTTTTTATTTGTTGAAGATGACGAAGGTAGCGAAGAATTCTTAAGGAACTTGACGTTTTATGCAACACAAGCGTGTATTAAATTGTGTTTGCCAACTGGTTGGCTCAGTAAAATAGACGTGTTTAAGATGAAATTTTGTGCTCGGGATTAATATGGGATTTTTCATTAAGGCAAACGTGACGCATTTCTTCGTGCCTCTTACTCTAGCTCTCGCTTAACTCCATATTAATTGGGCATAAACAGTTTTAGGTCAAGCAACCGCTGCAGCTCATTAAAGCCAAGTTTTTATTTCGGCCTTGTTTATACGAGCTACTCACCTGGTACCATGTTTAAGTGTCGCGAATATAAAATTGTTTATCTTTTTTTTTGTTTTTTAATTTAATACGTCATAAATTTTTTTTCGCTACGATCTTTTAAAACCAACCGAAAATGGCTGCTTTGCCTACTTATTTAAATTTCTTGAACTTAAACTTTTGTTTTAATTTATTTTGTCTATGAAGGTAATTTTTACTTCAGTACTTCGAATATTTTATCTTGAATTTTTTACATTTTTTTCTTGGCACATCTAAAGTGGGTATCCTTTTTTTCTTATCGGCTTTTAGATATTTTAGAAAAATGGACCTTCGTGGCCCAGGTTTGTGCAATAAAATTAGGTGCGTAACCTCTGCCAAAAGCAACAAATCACACTACTCAGTTGTTGTCCTTGTGTTGTTCTCTTTGACTATCAGTGCGATTGACTTTTTTTGGTCCGTCTGTCGGTCTAATCAGAACGTTATCAGAAGCAGATTTTGCCTTGAGAACTCAAAGAATAAAATTTATCGTATTTGCAGCTACTTTCTACGTTTTTAAGATGTGTCACCATTGATAGGGCTTCTGTGGATATGTGTGTATTCTGTGAATAGGAAAAAAAAAGAAAACCAAAAATAAAAAAAAGGAAATCTTTAAAAAACAAACAAACAAAAATAACTTAAATCCCTGGATTTGGCTTGGCTTAAAGTATGAGTTTGCGTCAATTCCACTGTTTGTGTTGATTTTTGTTTTTTTTTATTTTCATTCTCTTGTACCAACCGTTATTTTTGTAACTTTGATTGTAAGTACGATTAAATTACAACACTTCATTCATTTAATTGATATTAGGTGATAACATTGTTGATGTGCTCCCGGGGTTATTTTCAGTTGCATTGCCTTCGTCCTTCAACCTAAAAGACCGAGGAAACAATCTGCGGGTTGTTTGATGTGAGTTGATGTGTCTGTTCTTATTATGACACACTTAAACCAATAAGACACATTTTGGTGGCATGGAATGGTGTGTGGATTATTGAAAGAAGAAATTGCAGAGAAACTTAAGAAAATAAAAGCTTGTTTCTGGTTCCTCTTTGCACTCACTTATTGTTATTGTTCCATGGTAGTCTACTCTCGCGATAACATGCCACTCGATTATAGTTGAATTGAAACCGTTTAGTTGAAATGCATTAAGAAAAAAGACAGCTGATAAAATATACATTTACAGTGTAGTTCACTAACCTCTTCAATCCCGCACCAAGAAATACAATGAAACAATATATTTTACGGTATTATTCTTACTAAATATGACCGATATATCTGCAAAAAAAAAAAAAAAAAATGAAAAATTTTAATGTACACATCAGAGATCTGCAACAAGTCAATCTTGTCTCTGCAAAAATCAAGTTACTTGAAAACTAGTAAGAAATGATTTTCGACTGGGCCGAAGTTAAAATACCCCCACGGCCGAACCAAAGTATATTCAAAGTCTTAAGCAATCAATAAAATATTTATCTGTAAAAACGTTTTCGTTATATTTTAAACAGAAAATATACGCTTTTGTTTTTTTAATAAAATGGCTTTGTATGGGAGGTGGGCGTGGTTTTCACCCAATTTGGAATTCCATATACATAGTACACGTTATATATCAAAGTTCATATGCAAAATTTCAAGTCCATATATTAATTCTTGTGGATTTTAGAGAAATTTTACCTTTTTGATAAAGTCACTTTGTATGGGAGGTAGGCGTTGTTTTCATCCGATTTGGCTCATTTACAAACTTGACCTTCATTTTTTAGATAAAAGATTAAATATTTAATTTCGTGATGATAGCTTTAAAATTACGGCTGTAATCGTGATCACAGACAGACGGACAGACAGACGGACATGTCTAAATCAACTCGGGTGGTGATGCTGATCAAGAATATATATACTTTTCTATACCTACCATGCCTTCTTATGGGCGTTACAAACGGAGTGACAAAATTAATATACCCCCATTTACGGTTTTTAAACGTGGGGGTATAAAAATCAAGTTTTGACTTGACTTGTAGAAACTTGATATTGTTTCTACCCAACAAGCCAATACTTGCTTCTGAAAAACGAATCATAAGTCAGACTTGATTCTATTTTGTTTCTACCCTTAATTATTTGGTAGAAAAAAATCAGCTTTCTATAGGGTGTTTTTTTTAGCTGCATGAGAAGTGTCGATGGATGTTGTCTATGGTTTAGCAATTAATTATGAATCGTTTAACGCCAGAACAACGCTATGAAATTGTGGAAATTTACTTTGAAAAAAATAAATCTGTGCGCGAAGTTCATAGAACACTTCGTCCATTTTACGGTAAACATAATCGGCCTAGAGAGCAAGCAATTCGTGCAGTTATTGATCGTTTTCGCACTAATTTTTCTATTCTCGATTCAAAACCACAACGGATCACCATTATATCCATTAAAATTGACCGTTTGATGCAGTTTATACGCTAACGGCATCATCGGTTCTTATTTCTTTCGAAATGAGGAAAGAGCTACGGTGAATGGCGAGTGCTATCGAGACATGGTGACTGATTTTTTGTTTCCAAAAACTAATCAACTAAACATCGACGACATTTCGTTCCAACAAGACGGCGCAACTTGCCATACAGCGCGCTTAACCATAATTTTATTGCAAACTCAATTTGATGACAACTTTATTTCCAGAAGTGGTCCTGTTAATTTACCCCTCGTTCGTGCGACTAACGCCTCTTGATTATTTTTTATGGGGCTATGTTAAGTCAATGGTTTATGCCGACAAACCAGAAACTCTTGAACCATTGGAAGCATTGTCGGCCAGATTTATGGAAATAAGTTGTGAAAAATTGGACTGATTGAATGAACTATGTAACTCGTAGCCGAGGCGAACATATGCCGGAAATCATATTTAAAAAATAAACGCCATGAAACTATTTATAATAATAAATAAAATAAATAACTGGCCATTTCAGCCCTTGAAAGGACTTTGACCTAGCTTCTTATGATCAATTGTGTTGTGCGTGTTTTTAAGTTTGTACACAATTAACCGAGAAATGGACCTACAGGCTTAACGCCGACTCCGAACGGCGATGAACGAAATGTTCTTATTCTCAAGAAGCTTTACATGGCATTTTGATTACTCTCTGAGGTTTGCCATTGTCTGCAGAGAGGTGGCGGCCGTACAGAAAAATTATTTTAATTCAAATAATTTTCTGTCGCTGCTGGGGTTCGAACCTGGGTCTCCAGGTTCGTTGACATAGCGGCCACGCACGTTAACCAACTACGCCACGGACGCCACTGAAACTATTTACCAGATTATAATAATAAAAAACTCATTCCAACAATATTTCTGTCTTGTTTAAAGTTTTTAAGCTCTTAAAAAAACACCCTATACTTTCCAAGTCTGTTTTCAAGTCTATGGAACTGCGCTGCCGCAGAAAGCCGTTGACGAGCGCCTATAATGTGACAAAATTAATATACCCCTTTTACGTTTTTGTATGGGAGCCCCCGTAAGAAGTGGTCGGAGAGGGTAGATCTACAAGGAAAAAATTTTCCTTTCGCAAAAGTAATGGTGGTCGTTGATACATATTAACCCTCTTCGGGCCCTCCTTTAAAGCCTTCCTCTTCAGGTGTAGGGAATAACTATACAAAAATCATAAAATTTGTGTGGTAGCCTCCCCCGCCCCCCCCCCCTAAGGAGTGGTCGGAGGAAATAGGTACCCAAGATAACATTGTTTTTCCTTTTGCAAAAGCAATGGGTGTTGGTCATACAAGTTAACCCTCATCGACCCTCCCTTAAAGCTCCCCTGTTCAGGTGTAGGGAATAAAAAAACAACAATAACAACAAAAATAAAACAAACAAACATACTTGAATGCAATGCTTTAAAGTTAAATTGCTTTCTCAACTCGAGAAACGAAGTTTGCACTGACGACACGAAGTTAATTACACAAACTTCGTAAACAGACATGATAATAAAGGATTTGTAGGTAAAATAATAACTTTTTTCCTACATTTCAACTTTCTAAATTTCAATTTTTCTGCATTTGGCGACTTGCTTTTTTCTGCCTATGATTCGCACAATCTTGTTATTTGCCTGACTCAACTAATTAGCAAGGAGTTGAAAAATTAAAGGCACTTGAAACAGCAAATGAATCCATTCATGCAGATTTCTGGTAAACATGTTTTTGACGACTTCTTCTGCGCGCAAGTACTTTTCATTTTGAATCAACTTTAAAGGTTTTTAAAAAAACCCAAGCTATCATCATCACTCGACTCATTCACAAGCAATGAGTTGAAAAATTGTTCAGTATTCGATATAACGAAATTATCGATTCTTATAATACCGATAAGTTGTGGTGATTTCATTCCAAAATTAGTTTAAGGTTCTGGCCATACCGAAGATTGAAAATGGTCTGGAAAATGGGAGAGCAATAAATCGTAAGTCGAGATACAACGATAAAATGACTTCATTGGAAGTGGAAAAACAAGCTCTACTTTACGTGGTAGAGACGATTGTTAGCTCTTTTCATGCGGTACAACAAAAGCCAATATTTCTGAACGCATGAAGCAAAAGAAAATCCGTATACGTAGTTATATATTACCATAAAATGGACTAAAATGAGCATTAAGGCATGTTGCTACTTGACCCCAAACATTTTTTTGGAGTGAGTAATTACACCAAAAAATTATTTACAAAGAATTTTTTATTCATATTTAACATTTGTTATGTATAAAATTTTAATTTGAAGTTGACGTGTCGATATCGGAAAGAGCTGATAGTTACCATAATAACTAAAGTTTGGCAGTACCTAGAAAAAGAAAAAAATAAAAATTAATTCATAAATAATATGAGTTTGGTTATCGTGTGAACTAAAATTTTTAAGTTTGGCAAAAAAAAAAAAATATGAAGATTTGAAAAGTAAACTCGTAAAAAACTCAAATTTTTTAATAAACAATTTTTTTAAATAAACAAATTTTTGAAAAATTTTTTTGAGTGTATTAATTCACCCCAAAAAAATTATTCCTTTCCTTTGCCAAGTAGGAACATGCCTTAATTAATTTGGAAAAAATGCCATAGATCAATGCAAAGTCCAACCATGCATAAAAAATTACATGAAAAATTTTTAAAATGTTGACTTTAAATGCGTTTATTGGGACCGGACTTCATTGAAGGTCAAATCTAAGTACGGAATCAAATTCTTCAGCTAGTTTAACTTAGAAGTTAAACTTAACTTTTGATATTTTTTTTTAATATTTGAAATTCATCAGAAAAATTTAAATACATTTTATCTAAAATTACTCTCCAAAACCCGGATTTTCGAACAGAACCGGGCCATATTGACAATTCTTGGACTTTCATGGGTTCTAATTACTTCATTTGCAACCATCGTGTTTGGTTGGGGAGGGGCAAGGAGGATTTCATAGAAAGTAACATTTGACTTGGTCTAGGCCATTGATACTCAACCTTTTCTTTCTTCGGGTCACATACATATATTTGTAAAGTTACGCGGGCCGCAACACTATACTGGTATGACAAAAAACATCATGTAACCCCTCTTTTTGTAGAAACCATTTCTTTTAAGAAGTAAAAACTAAAGCTGTAAACATTTTCTGAGTGTCTCAAAAAAAAATTACTCTAAAAAGAGTCTTTTTAGGTATGCCTTATGAGTACGCAATTAAAAGACTCCTAAAGTAGTCTTTGATATGAATGTAAAATTACTGCTCAAAAATAGGACACTTAAAAGAGTCAATATTATGCTTGCTTTATGAGTTCTCATAAAAAGAACTCATTAAAAAGTCCTAAATAAGACCGTATTATGATTGTTCATAACAAAGACTCACAAAAGAATTATACTTCCCAGCAAACATTATGAGTCTTAAAAAACTCTGTTAAGACTCATATAAATAAGTTATCATCGTCATAATGCGCTTAAAAAAAACGAAAAGAGTACATTATCATAAGTTATGGTCTTCAAAATATGATTCACAATAATGACTGCTTTATGTCTCATTTTGGACTTATGACTAAAACTCTTTTTTTAAAAACTTTTATTTAATACTCTTTTAAAATTCATAATAAAGACTCTTTAAAGACTCATAATAAAAACTCTCTTAGAACTCATATAAATTAGTCTTTTTGGATTCAAAATTAAAATTTTTTTAAGACTCATATTAAATACTATTTAAGGCACATAATAAGGACTCTTTAAATACTCATAATAAATTCTTTTTTAGAACTCATATAGATCAATCATTTGGACTCAAAATTAGGACTCTTTTAAAAGCCATATTTAATACTCTTTTCAGAATCATGTAATAGAATCTTTGAAGACTCATAATGAAAACTCTTTCAGAACTCATAGAAGTAACAATGATTCGTTTAGGTTGAAATATATTTTTAGATTCAGATTTATTTAAAATATTTAATAACACGGTGTAACAGTGAAAATAAACTCGGCTCGAGACATAGTAGAGGTTGTAGGTCTGGTTGAACATAAGATAACTGCATACTTAGTTTTTTTAATATACCCTCAAAATCGGGATTTGTGGTCAAAAAACCGATTTTAGGTAGGTGCATGTATAGTTTATTATGTAACTCCGTTATATCTAGGTCAATTTTAAAAATTTAAACTTTGGTAAAAAGAAGAAAAATAGACCTTTAATGTAATATACAGACCGTTTTTTACAAAAAGGATTGACAAAGTTGCAGGTAAAATCATTTGAAAATTTCTCATTTCGTTTTAATTTTTTCAACTTCAACAACGTTTTGTTAACAAATTTTGTTTTGTGGCACTATTAGTTTTAGCAGGATTCTGAAAGCCTGTTAAATTTTGCGTTCAATAAGCTATCATTTATTTCAATTGGCTGAAATACAAATGCACTATCGAATTTTTAGTATTCGTAATAAAATACAAAAAAATTTTTTTTTTCTCTAAAAATGTTTATTTGACCTTTTTCGTTTATATATATTATAATCGATTTCACGTTTTAGGGACCAGCAGTAGTCTGCCAGCATGTTTATGGAATTTTTTCCCTAAAAGCCGGTTTCTATAGCTTCCATCTCCTGGTGGAACCTTTCTCCTTGTTCATCACTAAACTGCCCAAGGCTATTCGGGAAAAAGTTTATATGGGAGTGCAAAATATTATTTTGATTGACATATTGCAGCCCATTTATTCGTAGGCACTTAAAAATTCATTTACAACATCTAAGTAATTTCGACTCTTCTTGTTGTCGAGGAAATAAATGCATAACGAAATAAAACTTTTTCAAGATATTTTTTCAACTGGATTGAATTTAGAAACGAAATCAGTGTCCAAGAAAATTGGCCCACAAATAAACCTTAGAATAACTGAAATGAATAAATAACTTTTATAAAAGTTTTGAACGTGCAGGATAATTTCTTTGATTTTTTCCTCACTTAACCTAGGAAACGCTGCAACCAGATGACGAAACGCATCGCTGTTAGTGTTTATTTTTTGACAAACTATTTCATATAACCTAATTTTAAATGAAGAGGCGGTAGGATTACATTTTCAGGTCGCACCAGTGGAGTAGTCAATATATGGTATATCCACTTTGCATTCCAAACAGTATTGTTAGAGCCGTTAAGTCGGCGACTATTTGCCATTTAAACGTGTTGTAATTTATAAAACGAAGTATTTATTTCTATTGTCGAATATGTTTCTTTCATGTTTGTTGCATAAGCTAAAGGAACCGATGGCAACTCATTTTTGTTGTGTAATAGCACAGCTTTCAAACCTACATATATCAGCATTTAACATATCAAGAATCACACAAAAAGTTTTTAAATAAATCATGCTCTTGCAAGATCCCTCAATAAACAAACGCCATTCATTCGGAGCGTGTTTGTGGTTGAAAACAAAAAACAGTTCTGTCACATCCGTGCAATACACTAGCTTTATGATTATATATATAAACGAAAAAGGTCAAAAAAACATTTTTCGAAAAAAAAAAAAATTTTTTTTATATTTTATTACGAATACTAAAAATTCGATAGTGCTTTTGCATTTCCGCCAATTGAAGTAAATGATAGCTTGTTGAACTCAAAATTTAACAGGCTTTCAGAATCTTGCTAAAATTAATAGTGCCACAAAACAAAATTTGTTAACAAAACGTTGTTGAAGTTGAAAAAATTAAAAAAAAATGAGAAATTTTCAAATGATTTAACCTGTAACTTTGTCAATTCTTTTTGTAAAAAAACGGCCGGTATATTATATTAAAGGTCTATTTTTCTTCTTTTTACCAATGTTTAAATTTTTAAAATTGACTTAGATATAACGGAGTTACATAGCAAACTATACATGCACCTACATAAAATCGGTTTTTTGACCACAAATCCCGATTTTGAGGGTATATTAAAAAAACTAAGTATGCAGTTATCTTATGTTCAACCAGGCCTACTACCTTTTCTATGTCTCGAGGCAAGTTTTTTGATTTTTTTTCATTTTGTAACACCGTGTAATTGAAAAATAAAAAAAATGACAAAAATATTTTTTTTAATAATTTCAGATAAGAAGTAACTGTAGAAAAATTAAAAGTTAAAAATTTCACTTTGCCCATATTCGATTCGAATTCATTCGATAAAGAGAATCTTTTAAGAGTCATAATATTTGCTGGGAAGAAATCTTTCAAGAGTCATAATATTTGCTGGGAAGAGATTTTAAAAATTAGAAACTAAAACAGAATAATTGTAGTACATATCGCTTATCTGCATACTGTTTGTCAAAAAATAAAATAGTGAAAAAAGTATAATTTAAAAGTAGATTTTTAATATAACACTCACAACAGATCAAGCATGTGGTCGAACTATGTTTATTTGCTACAGCGAAATATTCTTCTCATGCTATTCTTGCATGCTCACTCTATTCAACTCTCATCTTTAACAGCATTTAAACACTAACAATATAGAGAACAAATACAAATGAGCATTAAGCATATCGAAAACAAGACAAACGAGAACTTCTTCAAAGCGAGCATATAAAGTAAAATTGAAATGTGTTGAAATGTGTTCATATGCTCGGTGCTAGACACTGAGTACTGGTGTACTTTATGTTTATTTTTTAAAATTATTTGACAATGAAATTAAAAGTAACTTATAAAACGAATATAAAATTAATGAAAAAAAAGCAACAACTTGCACACGAATAATGTGTGTTGTTATTGTTTTGTGTTTAAAAGGTTTTTCTGCTTCATATCAGATCAAAGAAAAAAACATCGAATGTTGTTATTTCTCTATAACATAGTTGTTTTACTCGGTGTGCTCGTTGTTTTTTGCATTGATTTGATTGTCTCGATTTGATCATATCGAATATATAAAGCATTTAAAAATAATGAGATTATACATATCTTGGTGAGAGGCCAAGAATGATAGAAACCAGATTACGCGTTCCGCAAATGAGAGAGAGAGAGAGAGAGCATGACGTCACAAGCGATATTGTCAGACTTTGGAATAATTTTACTCCCAGACCCACGCCTAAATATTTTTTTTTTCTTATTTTCATAATATCTACACCTCCTTAACCCATTGGTACAATAAAATTTTGTCAGTCTCGAATAGTTTAGGAGATAAAAATCTTGAAAGTTAAAAAAAATTCATATTTTTCGTATACGAAAATATTCATATTTTTATACAGAAGAGTAGATATTTTTACTTTACTTTTTCGAAAGATTTTATTTTCAATTTCGTGAATTTTCCTAAGAGATCGCACATTTGCATACGTTTTTGTCAAGCAAAAGTACTGTGTGACGTCATGCACTCAGTTCAAAAAGAGAGCATTAGATAACGGGACTGCAGAACGCATAATCTTGTTTCTATCATTCTTGGTGAGAGGCTAACAAATGCTGTAGAGCAGTGGTCGGCAAAATTAAAAGTGCGACTGTATTAGTGAGAGAAGAAAAGTTGCACTGAAAGAATTTGTATACTTAAAACTGATTGCGGAAAAGAACTAGCAGAAAATGGAAAAGTATTTCATAATAAATATTAAAAATTATAAATATTTAAATACATAAATATTTAATAATTTGGCAATAATATAAAAAAAATTAATGTATTTTGTAGGTATGACTTTACTTAAGCTCGTATGATACTTCATGCATTGTTATTAACGTTTCTCTCAATTTGTTGCTCGTTAAGATTCGATCAAAAAAGTAGTCTTTTGAAATTTTAGTTTACGTCTGAAGAAAATAATAGAAGAAAAAAAATATGCTGTTCCTTGTTTAATAAGAACGAGAGCGATGTTTTTTTTACTATTATAAAAACCAAAAGTTCAGCTGGTTTTGTTATTCAAGATCACTGTTTGCTATATATTCGTCGAGATCGAAAATTTCGGAGCATTTTCTTATAAGCATAATACTTTTCAAATGATTTTTGTTTATTCTATTACGCTTTGAAGAACATATGAAATTTAAATCAGAAAAAATTTGTTCACATAAATAAGAAGAAGGGAGAAACGAAAGCAATTTCTGATATATTTTTGTTAATTCAGGATAAAATGACTGGTCTAAGTTTTTCCAGAACTCGGAAATGTTAATTTTATCTTGAGTGTTTACTTCGCTTCGAAGTATTATTAATTCGGATTGAATGTGAAACTCATGCAAGGTCACATTACATTTAAAAGGATTTTCAACGACATCAATCAATGATTTAATTTTCTCAAAATCCTTAAACCTGTCTTCAAAATTATTTAATAAAGTTAATATTATATTAGCATATTCAGCTTTTTTAGCAGCTTTATCATTTGTATATATGAGTGCAGTATTTGCAAAATTTGAAAAATCGTTGGATTGAAGTTCGCATGAGAGTAGAAATAATGTTGTCTTAAAATTCATTATTTTATTAAAAGAATCATAAATATTTCGGTTTTTTCCTTGAAGTTCAAGGTTAATGTCATTGATATATTTGGTTATATCTGTTAGAAAGGCTAAATCTAAAAGAAATTCATTATCCTGTAAGGCCTGCACTAAAAACGCAAATTCTTTTGAATTCTCATTATTTAAAAACTGAAGAATTTCTACACGAAGGTCAAATAATCTCTTAAGAGAATCACCACGGCTTAGCCATCGAACTTCAGTATACATTTTAAGATCGGAATAATCAGCGTTATTGATTTTTAAAAAATTAACCAGTTTTCTGTGGGTTAGTGAGTTATGGCCCCCTCTTATTTTATTTATTATGTACTCTGCAGTTTTCATAGCTGAATGATAATTTAAGCATTTCGACGCAAGAGCAAGTTGGTGAATAACACAATGGAAATTGAAAACACGAATTCCATTACTTTCGAGCTGTCCTACAAATCCATTTTTTTTCCCAGTCATAACGAGTGCTCCATCTGTGCATACCCCAGTTAACTTATTCATGTCCACAATTGAGAATAACTTCTCATTTAGAACATCGAAAATTGCTTTTCCTGTTACATTTGCTTGTAAGGGCTCTATAGTAAACATAGACTCAGAAACTTCACAGGTCGAGTAGACACATCGAATACAAACGACTAATTGGCAAACATCATTTATATCCGTGCTTTCGTCTAAACATATTGAAAAAAATTGGCATTTGTTTAGTTTTTTCTTAATTGCAGATTCAATAAATAAGCCTATTTCTTCAGTACGGCGAGCTATGGTTCTAAGTGAACAGGGGATCGACTCCATAACTGTACTGGATTCAAAATTAATTCTTCGCAAAATTTGAATAAAAAGATTTTTAATGAATATCCCGTCTGAAAATGGTCTTCCCTGCTTTGATAGTTCTACACTTATTAGTGTTGATAATGATAATTTAAGCTGATTCTGATGTTCTTCAGTATATTTTTTTTCTTCTTCTAAAGAATCATCCATCCACAACTTAAGTCTATCAAAGAAATATTTTTTTTTCTCTAGAAAAAGTTTTTCCCTGTCAAAGTCATCAATTTCCTCATATTCATTATGAAAAGATTGGTAATGCCTTTTCATAGCTTGTTCTGTTTTTATTTTCAATGACAAGTAGCACAATAAACACTGCATGCCATCAAAAGCGTTTGGCAGCATAAAATATTTTTTGCTTGTTGCATGGCCTGACATATTTGCACGAATAAATATCTATGTGTACGGTCAAAATAATTGAGTATCAAGAGAAACGATGCTGTTTCGCCATTGGTTGTTTGTTAAATGAGCGAAAGAGCATAAGAATATGTGTGACTCTCTCAAAGCATCTGCTTCATGGGCGCCGATCACTGCTGTAGAGTGAGCACTGTTTTGTAAGAGAATGCTGTATTATGTTTGCTTATACTTTAAAGAATAAAGTAAATAGAGAACAAGACAATCAAATGCTCGATGCACTTTATTGTATCGAATACATTCATGCAGCTCTTTATTACTAATTAAAGCATTCACTCTGTCAAAAATGAACTCCAGGTAACTTTCTCGGCATATTGGCAGCATAAGTAGAATCTAAGTAGCGTGAGTGGATTACAGTGGAAAGTCATGCAAGACTACTGATGAGTTGGTGTAGCGGCCAACGAAACAGTCTGTATAGTCAAGCTGTATGATTTGCTCTATACAGAGCAGTTGTTGTTGTTTGTTGCCTTCTTTGTCTTCATGGTGTTTTGTTATTGTTCATAATAAATAATGACAGGAACGAGGTCCGAACATTTTTCGAAAAAATAAGACGCCTGGCCGATGGTTTTAAGACCGGGGCCTCTTCCTGCAAAGATGAAAATGGGAATCTAGTGACAGATATCCAGAGTACACTGATGATGTGGAGGGAACACTTCTCTAGGCTTCTGAATGGCGACGACGACAACAATCCCACCAATAGAGATGATATCCCGGAATCCCCAATTTTGGACGACAGCGTTGAAGTTCCGCTGCCCGACCATAGTGAAGTCTTGAAACCTATAGCTCGACTTAAAAACAACAAAGCCGCAGGAGCCGATGGCTTACCTACTGAGCTCTTCAAGAATGGTGGTGAAGCTCTATTTAAATGCATTCATGAGCTTCTATGCAGAATATGGTCGGAAGAATTCATTCCAAACGATTGGAACCTCAATGCGCTCTGCCCAATCCACAAGAAAAGCGATCCCACAATTTGCGCCAACTACCGTGGGATAAGCCTTCTGAATATCGCATATAAGGTCCTGTCAAGCGTACTATGTGAAAGACTGAAGCCCATCGTAAACCAGCTGATTGGACCTTATCAGTGTGGCTTCAGACCTGGCAAATCCGCCGTAGACCAGATATTTACGCTACGACAAATCTTGCAGAAAACCCTAGAAAAACAAATCGACACACACCATCTTTTTGTCGATTACAAAGCCGTCTTCGACAGTCCAATAAGGAATCATCTATATTCCACCATGTCTGAATTTGGTATTCCTGCAAAGCTCATCCGCCTTTGCAGAATGGCACTGAGCAACACCACCAGCACAGTTAAAATTGGCAAGGACCTCACTCCTCCATTCGATACCAAACGAAGTTTTAGACAAGGTGATTCCTTATCGTGCGACTTTTTCAACCAAATGATGGAGAAGATCATCCGAGCTGCTGATTTGAGACGCAGTGGCACGATATTCTACAAAAGTATTATGCTGCTGGCGTATGCTGATGATATCGATATCATTGGCCATAATACGCGCGAAGTCAGCGCAGCATTCTCCAGGTTAGCGAAAGAGTCGAGTCGAATGGGTCTTGTAGTGAACGCAGATAAGACGAAATACCTAGTGTCAACAAATAAACAGTCCCAGCGTCTTGGAAACCACGTTACTGTTGACAACATCTCCTTCGAGGTTGTTAAGGACTTCGTCTACCTGGGATCCAGCGTAAACTCTTTCAACGATGTCAGTATTGAGATAAAACGAAGGATAACTCTTGCCAACAGGTGTTACTTTGGGCTGAGTAGGCAATTGAGAAGCAGAGCCCTCTCTCGACGAACAAAACTCACGCTCTATAAGTCACTTATCATGCCCGTCCTATTATATGCAGCACAAACCTGGACGTTGAGCAGTTCTGATGAAAAGACTTTGGGAGCCTTCGAGAGAAAGATCCTTCGTAAGATCTTCGGTCCAATCTACGTCAATGGCGAGTACCGAATTCGATGGAACCACGAGCTGTATGAGCTGTACGCTGACATCGACATAGTTAAGCGCATTAAAATCGAGCGGCTCCGCTGGCTAGGTCATGTTGAGCGAATGGAAAACGACGCTCCAGCGAAAAAAAATATTCGATTCGGTGCCCGGTGGTGGTCAACGCAAAAGAGGACACCCACATCTTCGTTGGAATTATCAGGTGTTGGATAACCTGACTACACTTGGTGTTTCCAACTGGCGCCAGCAAGCGCAAAACAGAAAAGGCTGGCGCAATTTCTTATACGAGGCCAAAACCGACCTTCGGTTGTAAGCGCCAGATAAGTAAGTAAGTATAAATAATGAAAGGTCATATTCAAATATTAATAACCTATGTTTTAAAAAGAAACCTCTGTATGATCCACCCTGTGCAAATTAATTACAGATTATTTCTAAAGAGTTGAATTATTGCGCTGAATTTAATTTTACTCTTAAACTACAGCCGCGCATTGTTGTGTTTAAATAGCTCCAGGATCATTGTGTCCGCAACTAAATTTAATGGCAGCAAAAAGCTGCAACAGAAAATGAGTATGAAAAAGCGAACTTTAAATATTGGAAAGCTAGCCCCAGGCCATCAGTTATATTGTATTTTTATAATGAACACAATATAATGTATCCCCTGCAGGTTGCATTAAGAGAGTAACTATGCAATCTTAATGCAAATAATGCGTAATTTGTCGTGAAGATTATAAAATATTTCCTCTTCATGTTGTGACCATCGTGAGGCAAATAACCTAGTTTGTGATTTCAAGAAATACCAATGTCGATACACTTTCTTTAAAAAAGCAAAGAAAAAAAAAATGAAAACGAAACTTTACGATCCACAGGTAGTAAAATAAACTCATTATTTTCAAATATATAGCATCATCAGGTGTCCAGCTACGGCGACTGTTATTTTGCTAACTTTATTGCTCAATAAATTGTTTGGTTAGGTGCTGCTTAAAACAAAACATAGTATAACTTAAAAAAACAATAAGCTGCGTTTATCTGCATGCCTATTAGACGGTTTTCAAAATGATAAGAAATATATAGGTAAAGGCGCTTAGGTTAAAGAAAAACTTTACATCAACTTTAAGCAAAACTTTCAACTTTATTCAATTAGTTCTCTTTATTCAAAATAAAGCACATATTTTTGGGCAAAACAAAGTTTAAAAAGCCACTAAAAATTAAAAAATAAAAACCAAATCATAAATTTTATATGAATAATGACAGAAATCCAAAAATGGAAAATGTTCAACCACTCAGAAACTGCCCAAGTGGCGATGCGCCTTAGCACAGCAGTTTAAGCAACGCCAATTATATCCGGCTTTATACAGCGGATTAGTTATTTATGAAGCTCAACAAATCCTTGGTGAGCACCGTAGTAGAGGTTACAGTTGCTTTAAAAAGCGCAAACATTAAATTAACAAATGAAATTAATTTTTAACGGGAAGCAACAGTGTTCGCTGCCTTCACAAGGAAACTTAATGGTTCGTTTGCCATTATTGTTACCCTCAAGCAGTACATAGTTCAACACAACGACACTGAATGTTGCGGCTCGGAATAAGTGTTTAACTAACGTTGTTTTATGTCCTCTTCTACTGAATTCTGACATTTTAAACATTATTTTCACATTTATGCGTTCACATAAAAAAATGTACTCGTTTAAATGTATGTGCACAAAATGTAGGTATATATTTAAGAGCACTTCAGAAGGCATTGCAGTCCCAACACTCACGCCACAGCAATAATCGTGAGAACTAAAAAATATTTTCAAATAGATGTTTAAACCTCCTCCAGTCATCGTTCCATTTGCTGTACAATGCTGTACTTTCGGTGGCGAAACAAAGTCCTTCTGGATATAAACAACACGAATGATATTGCTGCTTTTTGTTCTGGCAACTCAACGCCAGCAATTGGGTGCTTAATGAGTCCTTAAAGTAGTAAAATCTTAAATGCAAAATTTAAGTTTAAGCATTTTTTTAACAGTGAAGAGTTTTGAATGCCGTGATACTTTCCAAGAAATAGAAGGAGTATGAGAACTAAATGCATTAAGGCTATTTACAATCCTAAGAATATTTAAAAATGTAACTTAAGAAACAAAACTTATTCATCTACTTTACAAAACTTGCTTTGATATCAGAAACAGTTATTTTTGTTGTAAATGTTTGAGATATTCGGGCAAAGAACAAAGGAATGTTAAAGAAATTAGTGCCTCAGGGATTTTAAAAATATTATAAATATTCTTACATCTGTTCTAATCAGAAGTTAGAGGAAGAAAGAAAAAACCTTAAATACTTTTAAATGAAGTGTGATAGTAGTAAAGTTATGGAAATTTCATCCCTAAAGCAACCAAGAAGAAATATTAATTTCTACTTTCACGAAGAAAACGTCGTTGAAAATTTTATATGAAAACTAGAAATCAAACATATACATATGTATGTATGTGAAAAATTATTATTCCATCTCTTGGATTTTCTCGGATAAAATACTTAAAGGTTCTATTTTAATCTCTATTAAATACACAGTGTGACTGCCAAAAAGCTACAAGCAAAAGCTAACTGAAACGTGGCACAAAACCTGTCCCAGATTACAGCACAAATGGTTAGGTACCTTGTATTTTGACTTCAAGGAGGTTTTTGGATTAAATAATATAGCATTAAGCAAACTACAACCCTTCATTCGATAGCAAAGGAGATTTCAGACAAGATGATTATCGTGTGACTTTTTCAACCAAATGATGGAGTATATCATACGAGCTGCTGATTTAAGACGTAGTGGCACAATATTCTACAAAAGTATTATGCATATGCTGATAATATTGATATCATTGGCCATAATACGCGCGAGTCAGTACAGCATGCTACTCCAGATAAGCATAAGTCGAGTTGAATGGGTTTTGCAGCGAACTCAGATAAGACGAAATACTCATATCTAATGTCAACAAACCAACTGTTCCAGCGTCTTGGAAACCACTTGGACGACACCTTCTGAGAGGTTGTATAAGACTTCGTCTACCTGGGATCCAGCGTAAACTCCTCCAACGTTGCCAGTATTGAAATAAAACAAAGGATAACTCTTGGTGTTACTTTGGGCTGAGTAGGCAATTGAGCAACTGCATAAGCCTACTTGAACTTCAGGTACTTGAAATATTGTAGGTATCCATACTTGTAAAAGCAAGCTCTAACCTGTTTTAAAAAAATACCAAACAGATACAAGACATATCCCAGCTTTCTCGTTGACTAAACTTGTTATGACTTACTTTGTCGGGTCCGAAAGATAAGTTGATGCTTAAACTTAAAACTCAAGGTGACGAATAAGGTTACCACCTAAATTTTTTTAGTTTTACGATTTCGGTGGTGAGGCAAACACTAGATAAAAATGGGTTGCCACCTAAAAGTGTTCTTTTCACCGATCCATTTTAACCTAACATAGTGTTCGCCCAAGCATAGAATTCGTAAAAATAAAAATAATATTTGGTTGCGTAATTTTTAATTTTAAAATAAAAAATATAAATAGAAAAAAAAAATATATAAAAAAAAACAAATTGTTTAGCTAATGAGATAGATTCATCAATTTTTGCCCAAGGAATTTTGTCTACTCTAAAAAGTCCTAAAAGCCTTAGCATTTTCCACATGAGCTCATTAAATTATTCGAATGCTTAATTTAATTGGATAGTTGCTTTCAATTTCAAGCTTTTCAAGCCTTCACACTTCGTGTCGTTCGCATGCTAGCTAGCACAGTTGCAAGCCGTAAGCTGTCGTGGGCTTATTTATATTCAAGTACAAGTTATACTAGATTGAAAATTATCAAGCTCAATCAAGCTTGAACTCATATTTCAAGCAGTTCTCATATAGGCATCTGCAGTTCTCTGAAACAGAGCCCTCTCTGGCCAAACAAAACTCATACTCTATACGTCATTAATCATGCCCGTCTTATAATATGCAGCACAAACCTTGACTTTGAGCAGTTCTAATGAAAGGACTTTAGGAGCCTTTGAGAGAAAGATACTTAGAAAGATCTTCGGTCCAATCTGCGTCAATGGCGAGTACCGAATTCAATGGAACCACGAGTTGTATGTGGTGTACGTTCACATGGGTCCAAGCCGATAAACGGTTGTAAGCGACAGATAAGTAAGTAAAGAGTGATTTTTTAAGTGCCTGATAACTTTTTTTTTTAAAAAAACGCATAAAATTTGCAAAATCTCATCGGTTCTTTATTTGAAACGTTAGATTGGTCCATGACATTTACTTTTTGAAGATAATTTCATTTAAATGTTGACCGCGGCTGCGTCTTAGGTGGTCCATTCGGAAAGTCCAATTTTGGGCAACTTTTTCGAGCATATCGGCCGGAATAGCCCGAATATCTTCGGAAATGTTGTCTTCCAAAGCTGGAATAGTTGCTGGCTTATTTCTGTAGACTTTAGACTTGACGTAGCCCCACAAAAAATAGTCTAAAGGCGTCAAATCGCATGATCTTGGTGGCCAACTTACCGGTCCATTTCTTGAGATTAATTGTTCTCCGAAGTTTTCCCTCAAAATGGCCATAGAATCGCGAGATGTGTGGCATGTAGCGCCATCTTGTTGAAACCACATGTCAACCAAGTTCAGTTCTTCCATTTTTGGCAACAAAAAGTTTGTTAGCATCGAACGATAGCGATCACCATTCACCGTAACGTTGCGTCCAACAGCATCTTTGAAAAAATACGGTCCAATGATTCCACCAGCGTACAAACCACACCAAACAGTGCATTTTTCGGGATGCATGGCCAGTTCTTGAACGGCTTCTGGTTGCTCTTCACTCCAAATGCGGCAATTTTGCTTATTTACGTAGCCATTCAACCAGAAATGAGCCTCATCGCTGAACAAAATTTGTCGATAAAAAAGCGGATTTTCTGCCAACTTTTCTAGGGCCCATTCACTGAAAATTCGACGTTGTGGCAGATCGTTCGGCTTCAGTTCTTGCACGAGCTGTATTTTATACGGTTTTACACCAAGATCTTTGCGTAAAACCTTCCATGTGGTCGAATAACACAAACCCAATTGCTGCGAACGGCGACGAATCGACATTTCACGGTCTTCAGCAACACTCTCAGAAACAGACGCAATATTCTCTTCTGTACGCACTGTACGCATTCGTGTGGTTGGTTTAATGTCCAATAAAGTAAACTGAGTGCGAAACTTGGTCACAATCGCATTAATTGTTTGCTCACTTGGTCGATTATGTAGACCATAAATCGGACGTAAAGCGCGAAACACATTTCGAACCGAACACTGATTTTGGTAATAAAATTCAATGATTTGCAAGCGTTGCTCGTTAGTAAGTCTATTCATGATGAAATGTCAAAGCATAATGAGCATCTTTCTCTTTGACACCATGTCTGAAATCCCACGTGATCTGTCAAATACTAATGCATGAAAATCATAACCTCAAAAAAATCACCCTTTATAAGCAGACCAAAAACAAAAAATTAAAATTTGTTGAGCTCAAAAGCTTTAAGGTTATATTTTATTGCAAAATGTGGTGTCCGTGGCGTAGTTGCTTAAAGTGCGTGGCCGCTATGTCAAAGAACTTTGGAGACCCAGGTTCGAACCCCAGCATTGACAGAAAATTATTTGAATTAAAAATAATTTTTCTGTACGGCCGCCACCTGTCTGCAGACAATGGCAAACCTCAGAGAGTAATCAAAATGCTATGTAAAGCTTCTTGAGAACGAGAACATTCCGTTCATCGCCGTTCGGAGTCGGCGTTAAGCATGTAGGTCCGGTTCTGGGTCAATTGTGTACAAACTTAATAACACGCTCAACACAATTGATCATAAGAAGCTAGGTCAAAGTCCTTTCAAGGGCTGAAATGGCCAGTTATTTATTTTTTATTTTTGTTTTTTACACCTTAAAAATCGATTTTTCTGGAGAAGTATAAATTTCATGGAAACACTATTAATTTCTTTACCAAAGGTACACTCAATATGTTCAAATCAGTGTAAAAGAATAGAGAAGGAATCAAGGCAAATCGCCTCTGAGAGGTAAGCTTTGAAAATTTTTTTGTACTCTTATGGTGTTTTTGTTTCTACAAAAAAATGTTGTCCTACCACAGTGCAACATTTTTCAAGTGTTGCACTCAACCCTGAAAAAGTGCAGGTGTTGAACACAAAACACTGCACTGCTTACTCAATCAGCTGATATATTTGTGTGCGCCAAAAAGAAAAAAGTTGCTATATTGAAAATATAATAAAGTGTCAAATTATGAATGCATATATTTATCCTTGTCTAACACACGCATTTCATAATATTTTCATTTAAAGCAATCAGCTGATTTTCAGGGCAACATTCTCCCCTCAAAAAGTTTCGCAGGGCAAGAAATGTACCTTTTTTGCCCTATATACATGTAACATTTTAAGAAACAAACACTGATTTTTTCACCCGTTTGTCTTTATTTTACAATCGAACACGAAAAAAGAAGAGGGCAATGAAAAGGCAACATTTTTGGTAGAAACGAAAACACCATTAGATGCAGCTTGTTTTCACTTTATTTCCCATTACTTTCACTAAAAGGAGCATTCCACTGAAAATGGTAATTTTTGACACATACAGTGTTGCGCAAAACAATAGCAACAAAATCAGTGCGCTGCTCCAAAACCGTGTATATTTTTTAATATTGGGGACACACAAAAATTATTACAGGAACCAAAGCATATATTCATACATCATATAAAAAACAAATCATATTCAAATTTGGTTTTGTTTTTTTTATTAAATTTAAAATTAATGTGACTGCATTCAATTTGTTTGAGTGCAAAACAAAAGCGACAAAACTTAAAAAATGTAAAAGAGAACACAAGTTCCAAAAAATAACGGTAAAAGTTCTTTTATTGTAAAGCACATGTTGTTTGTGAGTCATAAACATTGCAGTTTAGTTTTGTTCTTGCGCTAATTGTGACATTGGCTGAACCATTTATAATGGCACGTTATAAATACTGCGAAACTCTACAAATACGAATTATTTAAGAATATAAAAAGGGAAAATCGCAAATATCTATCGCGAAACAGTTTAATATTAATCGTTCAATAGTATGTAGATTAATAAAAAGTATAACATCACAAAAGACGTAACAACGGTACATTCAGGAGGGTGGCCGCGGAAGACATCGCTGCGTGATGACAGGAACATTTGTGGCGTGTTGCAGTGAAATCCATTTGCCTCCTCCAAAGTGGTTGTTCGGACACTTGATTTAGATATACATCACAGCACTGTTCACAGAAGAGCCACAGACCGGCAAAGAAACCTTTGCTTACAGCTAAACATAAACGAAAAAGGTGAGATGTTATAATTTAAACAACTCTGTCTGAAATTGTGACAACGAGTTGCAATTTATTGTTTTTAGACTCGGTTTTGCAAAAGATCACCTAAATTGGACCGATCAAAAATGGAAATCCGTTTTGTTTAGCGATGTATAAAAGTTCAACTTGATTAATTCAGATGGGATGTGCACGGTACGGCGCCGCCCAGGTACACGACTTGAAGCCCGAAACGGCAAAAATAAATTTTAAGCACTGAGACGGTGGTATAATGGTCTGGACCTGTTTTTCCTATGATGGAGTCGGACCATTTCATAAAATCGATGGTATTATGGATCGATTTGTATATAAAGACATTTTAGAAAGCAAGATGCTACCACATGCAGAGCGGAATATGCCGCTTCAGTGGACGTTTCAGCACGACAACGACCCAAAGACACATCAAAGCTCATCAAAGATTACATTATAGACATTGATTTTGATTGGCCTACACAATCACCAGACTTGAATCCCATCGAAAATATTTTTGGGATTTTGAAGAAAAAAGTTTCTGGTCAAAGGTTTCCTAATAAGACTGCACTATATGAAGCCTTGAAACTAAATTGGGAACAAATACCTAATACCACTATATCTAATTTAATAGAGTCGATGCAGATGTGCAGCGGTAATCAAGAATAATGGGTCTTACACCAAATATTAATTATGTTGCTTTTGTTTTGCACTCAGACAAATTGTATTTAGTCACATTAATTTTATATATAAAAAAAAACATAAAACAAAATTTGAAAATTATTTGTTTTTTATATAATGTATGAATATATGCTTTGGTTCCTATAATAATTTTTTGTGTGTCCCCAATATTAAAAAAATATACACGGTTTTGTAGCAGCGCACTGATATTGTTGCTATTATTTTGCGCAACACTGTACATATGTCATTGTTTTTTTATAAATTGATTGACAGAGTTGGTGGTAACGTAAAGCAACTTGTAAGCCAAAAAGCTCGAGGTCAAGGAGATGGTACCGTAATCCAAAACGCAAAAGATTTCGTTGCATTAGCAGCCACTTTAGTACCTTCTACGAAGGTTTTCTATATTGCTGAATCAGAAATAGCTGATAAAATCCATGTTTATGTAGAACAAAAATGTTTATCCATGGGAAGCTGCAAGGCCTGTTCCAGGAATATCAAAACTTCATCATATATTAGTCGACGGTCATAAAGTAACCAGCAAGAAACACACTTTAGATAATCATAGTGTTAAGTTTTCATTTAAAAAATGATTCAAAACGAAGACTTAATTTCTGAATTTCGTAAGAGTCCCGTACAAACAGAAGTGTCCCGTACAAACGATTTCATTTTTATTTTTTTATTCTCATTTTAATAGATATTTTTTCGTACTTTTAGTATTTCGTCATACCATGATCGACGAAGTCTACATAAGTATATTTTTAATTTTACAGAGATAATTAATTTTGCTAAAATTCTCCAATAATGTCAAAAAATAAAAAGTATGGTGGACTGCGGTTGTCCCGTACAAACAAACATCTTTTCATACTTATTACTGCCTATTTATGAATATTTTCAGGAACAAATAATTGAGTTTGAAAAGCCTCCGTTACACTAAATGAATGTACTAGATGCTTTGTACAATAACATTTCGGTTTATTTTTAATTTAAGATCTTAACTTGTCAAATGCGTACGATTTGTCCCGTACCAACAGTGGAATGCTCCAATAGCGTTTTCTATTCTCGCGATAATGTTGCATTTATTCTGCACTGCGGCAGGGCTGTCAAATTTTCGTGTTCTTTTCTCAGCATATTCATAGAGTTGCGTTTTCTTTTCTCAAAATGTTGCACTCTTAGCAGGCAAAAGTGCGACATTTTCTACCCTAGTAAAATCGTAAGTGCCGAATGTAACATTATCACGAGAAAAGAAAACTGTATAAGAGTGAGCGTTGCCCAACCGAATTTTTATATACTTTACTTACTTATCTGGCGCTTACAACCGTAAGTCGGTTTTGGCCTCGTATAAGAAATTGCGCCAGCCATTTCTGTTCTGCGCTTGCTGGTGCCAGTTGGAAACACCAAGCGTGGTCAGGTTATCCAACACCTGATCCTTCCAACGAAGATGTGGGCGTCCTCTTCTGCGTTGACCACCACCGGGCACCGAATCGAATATTTTTTTCGCTGGAGCGTCGTTTTCCATTCGCTCAACATGACCTAGCCCGCGGAGTCGCTCGATTTTAATGCGCTTAACTATGTCGATGTCAACGTACAGCTCATACAGCTCGTGGTTCCATCGAATTCGGTACTCGCCATTGACGCAGTTGGACCGAAGATTTTACGAAGGATCTTTCTCTCGAAGGCTCCCAAAGTCTTTTCATCAGAACTGCTCAACGTCCAGGTTTGTGCTGCATATAATAGGACGGACATGATTAGTGACTTATAGAGCGTGAATTCCATCGAATTCGGTACTCGCCATTGACGCAGTTGGACCGAAGATTTTACGAAGGATCTTTCTCTTGAAGGCTCCCAAAGTCTTTTCATCAGAACTGCTCAACGTCCAGGTTTGTGCTGCATATAATAGGACGGGCATGATTAGTGACTTATAGAGCGTGAGTTTTGTTCGTCGAGAGAGGGCTCTGCTTCTCAATTGCCTACTCAGCCCAAAGTAACACCTGTTGGCAAGAGTTATCCTTCGTTTTATCTCAATACTAAGATCGTTGAAAGAGTTAATGCTGAATCCCAGGTAGACGAAGTCCTTAACAACCTCGAAGGAGATGTTGTCAACAGTGACGTGGTTTCCAAGACGCTGGGACTGTTTATTTGTTGACACTAGGTATTTCGTCTTATCTGCGTTCACTGCAAGACCCATTCGAATCGACTCTTTCGCTAATCTGGAGAATGCGTCACTCACTTCGCGCGTATTATGGCCAATGATATCGATATCATCAGCATACGCCAGCAGCATAATACTTTTGTAGAATATCGTGCCACTGCGTCTCAAATCAGCAGCTCGGATGATCTTCTCCATCATCAGGTTGAAAAAGTCGCACGATAAGGAATCACCTTGTCTGAAACCTCGTTTGGTATCGAATGGAGGAGTGAGATCCTTCCCGATCTTAACTGTGCTGCTGGTGTTGCTCAGTGTCATTCTGCAAAGACGGATGAGCTTTGCAGGTATACCAAATTCAGACATGGTGGAGTATAGATAATTCCTTATAGGACTGTCGAAGGCGGCTTTATAATCGACAAAAAGATGGTGTGTGTCGATCTGTTTTTCTAGGGTCTTCTCCAAGATTTGTCGTAGCGTAAATATCTGGTCTATGGTGGATTTATCAGGTCTGAAGCCACACTGATAAGGTCCAATCAGCTGGTTTACGATGGGCTTCAGTCTTTCACATAGTACGCTCGACAGGACCTTATATGCGATATTCAGAAGGCTTATCCCACGGTAGTTGGCGCAAATTGTGGGATCGCCTTTCTTGTGGATTGGGCAGAGCACACTGAGGTTCCAATCGTTTGGAATGCATTCTTCCGACCATATTCTGCATAGAAGCTCATGAATGCATTTAAATAGAGCTTCGCCTCCATTCTTGAAGAGCTCAGCCGGTAAACCATCGGCTCCTGCGGCTTTGTTGTTTTTAAGCCGAGCTATAGCTTTCAAGACTTCACTATGGTCGGGCAGCGGAACTTCAACGCTGTCGTCCACAATTGGGATTTCCGGGATATCATCTCTATTGGCGGGATTGTTGTCGTCGTCACCATTCAGAAGCCTAGAGAAGTGTTCCCTCCACATCATCAGTGTACTCTGGATATCTGTCACTAGATTCCCATTTTCATCCTTGCAGGAAGAGGCCCCGGTCTTGAAACCATCGGCCAGGCGTCTTATTTTTTCGAAAAATGTTCGAACCTCATTCCTGTCACCATGCATCTCAATTTTCTCGCACTCACGCATTTCTGCTTCCCTTTTCTTTCGCCTGAAAATGCGTCTCTCTTCCCTCCTCTTCTCTTTGTATCGCTCTTTAGCAGCACGCGTTACAATCGACTGCAGGGTGGCTTTGTAGGCGGCGTCTTTTTCTGCAGTGGCGTCGCGACACTCCTGGTCGTGTCACTGGTTTCGGCGAGGGCGGTGGTAGCCTACCACCTCTTCGGCAGCCGTACGCATAGAGTGGGAAATGTGATTCCACTGCGCGCATATATCGTCGATCGGAGGAGTGCTTTCTTGAGGAGTGAGAGTCGAGTAGCGAAGTCTTCGGCTGTTTGTTTGGATTGCAGCTTTTCGACGTCTAGCTTTCTCTGTGCTGGATTGCGCGCATTCTTCGTTGCGCACAGGCGTGTACGGATCTTGGCTGCGACAAGTTAATGATCCGAGTCTATATTGGCACCACGGATCGTGCGTACATCTAAAACACTGGAAGAGTGCCTTCCGTCAATCAAAACGTGATCAATTTGGTTACGCGTCTTTTGATCAGGAGACAGCCAAGTTGCTTTATGAATATCGAGATGCTTGAATCTAGTGCTACTAACGACCATGTTTCGCGCTGCGGCAAAGTCAATCAGCCTCATTCCGTTATCGGAGGTATTGTCGTGGAGGCTGAACTTTCCGACTGTTGGACCAAAGATATTTTCTTTTCCCACCTTGGCGTTGAAGTCACCAAGCACGATTTTTATGTCGTCGCGGGGGCTGCGCTCATAGGCCTCTTCAAGGCGCTCGTAGAAGCTGTCTTTGGTCTCATCGTCCTTATCTTCTGTCGGAGCGTGCGCACAAATCAGGCTTATATTGAAGAATCTTTCCTTGACACGGATTATGGCAAGTCGTTCGTTCACAGGTGTGAATCGCAGGACATGATACCGTAGTCGCTTGCCAACCACGAATCCGCATCCAAATTCGTGCTTCTCCGCATGGCCGCTGTAATAGATATCACAGGATGCTTGCCGTAAGCAACCCTGTCCCTTCCATCGCATTTCTTGGATTGCAGTGATATCAGCTTTGTATCTTTCTAAGATATCTATCAGTTGGATAGAGGCACCATCCCAATTAAGGGTTCGGACGTTCCAGGTGCATATCCGTAAATCATTGTCAGTTTTTCGTTTGCGGCAGTCGTCATCAGATTTGGGTATCATTTTTATCTTATTTCTTATGCGTTTCATTGAAATTTTGTTTTTACGTGGTGGGCTTCAAACCCAACGCACAACCCTTTAAAGGCAGGGGAGCCCGCCGCTCACATTAGCCGTCAAACTAACGGTTGCCAGTTTGCCGTTTCTAGAGGACACCACGCAGAGGTTTGAGTCGACTTGAGACGAGTTCGACATGGATAATGCTGGCCTCACCAGGTTGAGGCAGTCAGACACGTAGCCATGTGAAGATCGCCCCCTTGACCCTCACGCGTTGCCTTGTGAGGATCGTCCTCCGAATTTTTATATATCGTTTACAATTCATAAGTACAGATTTCGTTATAATGGATGTAATGGATGTTTTCAATTGTTTGCTGCTTCATTTTAATATTGCTAAAATTTACTTCTAATATTTGTGCGTCACAATCAAATAAATTTCAGCAGTAAACGAAAACAGTCGAACAGCTGATTTGTGACAGGGTGGCATTTTTCTTGTTATTTTCTCATATAAAAACTGCAACATTTTCGCAGGGACTATTATATACTATATAATATTTTCGTAATGTTGCCAACTAACGAGGTGACATTTTGATCGAGAAATGAAAACGCCATAAGATATAAGGAAATAACATTTTCGAAATTTGACCAATTTCAATCAGATTTTTTTTCCAACGAGATTTCTTATGGGGGTAAATAACATATTTTGCGGCGCTATCCGAAGACCATGCAATTGTTGTGAATTTGATGAAAGTAGTATTTTAAGGCTTTTTGCCACCAACTTATATAATTATATAATTAGTTATAATTTATTTTTTTTAGTTTTGTTGTTAAGCCAAGTATAAATCCTTAATTTTTGTTTTATTACATTTACTGTGGCGCATATACTCAGCGAGTAATTATTCCATGCAATGCCGTTGCATGATTGTTCCATTTTCAATCCTGAAGCGGCTTTCTTCGCAGCCGCATTACGTAAAGAATGTTTGCTCTATTTTTTCATAATGACTTAGTACTAGCCTTTACTTGTGTGTAATATTTTTTACCGTAGCACCTATAAATAGTGCGTTATAAGTAATGACATGTAGCAAATTGAAAGTTATATTGCTCATACGTCCTAATGATCTCTTTAACTTTTTGTATATTTTTGTCTTAATGTCAAAGAATTGTCTTTTACTGTCGTGTCATTACAATTCCATGCAACGCCGATGCGTCGCCGATGGAAAAAAGCTTTTTCAAATTTTATGGAAACCTATGTGGAGTAAAACGACACGTTCTCACATCCAAAATTTATGATTAAACATCATCAATGTTATTGAAAGTGGACTGTTGTGGTGCAAGGACTCTATTTTTATATTCATCTAATTTAACTTAGAGTAACTATACATGTTAAAAATAAATTTTAATCCCAAAAAATTAAAATTGTTTTTTTTTCAAAATTGTGATGGAATAGAGTGGCCATCATTGTGGTGTCGGCAAGCAGAGCGCTGGCAGAGGCAATGCAAACCTTATGGGAGAAAATTGCGGCAGAATACGACGACGAAAACGCCAAGATAGAAATATTTCTATTTCTATTTTTTTCTTTGTCGTTTATTTGAGAGCTCTCTCAGCTTCTCTTTAAAAATGTTGTCACACTATAACAAAATTTGAAGAATCTGTCAACCAATATAGCAAGTAAACAGTGTTCCTACTTGCTCTTATAATTATAAGAGTGTTCAGTGTTCAGTGCTCTTATAATTATAATTATAAGAGCAAGTAGGATTAATTAATTCATTATAATGAAATCAGTAGTCTAAAGTTGAAAATGCAGTCAATTTTATATGAAACTTATCGCAAAAAGTAGTGTAATAAATGGAAGTGGAGTAATTATTACTTTGATCGGAGTACGATGAAACACTGAAACAAGTTGTCAAATGGCATGAAAAGCAAACAGGATGACAGAGCGCAAAATGAAATGACAGATTAAACGACAAAGCCCATGCTACAGTTCTGGGCCAACTCTTAGCGATTCTCTCGTGCCGACACGAAAACGACATGATTCTGGCCAGGTAGTAAAGCAGCTATGGGCACGGAGCCATCTTCGGATTCAGTTGAGGGCATTTGAGAGCAAAGGCTTATGTAGCAATACAAAACGCAACAATAATGCAAACACAAAATACAAACTCAGAAACATCATAGTAGCTTTAAGTGTAGTGGTGCCCATACCCAGTTAATTTGTAAATATTAGTCATCATTTAAAGTTTATATGATCTTTTATATAAAAAAATAAATACCATATATTAAACACCTAATGATTAAACACTACATATTAATTATACCCTACATTTTTGAAAGAAAGGAAACGAATTTCCTAAATCCAAATTGAATATTCGGTAAGTTCTGTTGTAATCAGGGGTAGCATTAGTAGGGTTGCCAGATCCAGATTCGCAAAAAGCTGGACATTCGGATTAAAAAAACTGGATTTTGCAAAAATAGCTGGACATTATCAAACAAAGTCTACGAAAAATATTTTAGTTTTGTATAAAAATGTTTTATTTAATACACATTTTTTAACATTGTTAAAAACATAAAGTAATACAAGTGAACTTAAATATTTTTAATTCAGTCTTTCCAATTTTTGAGATTTTAAATACTACTTTAAAAAATTAATAAAACTTGCACTCTTCACTCAAACCTCTGAGAATTAATATTAAGCAATAAACACAAAAAGGCAAAAAAACAAAAATCTTAATATAAAAAGAACAACAATTAAAAATTAAATTAACAAAAAAATAACAATTCATTCTATTTTAAATAACTAAAGTATATGAAATAAATTACATTTTTATAACATAAATCAATGAAAATAACTATGTATAGTTCATGCATGAGCAAATATTGTCTAAGAGATTTCGCCTTTTATTTAAAACCATGTTAAATTACTTTTTTTCCACATATATTTCGCATTTTAACTTACGGACTTTGCCAATTCCGTAACTTTTGAAGTTAATAAAAATTTTTGAAAGTCTTTACAAGATTGCTCTAAATTTGTACGTATTAATATTTTTGCTTTAATTAGGTCGAATGACATTCGGTTTTTTTCTTTGGTGTAAAAGTTATTTAAAATGCTAAACACTCTTTCACAAAACGCATTACTTACAGGTATTGAAAACACAAAACCTACAACTTTTCTTAAATTTTCGAAATCATTCTTATCATTTTTGTTAAAAAAAATGGGACCATATTTTGTCGTTTGACAAGTCTTTTGGCAATTGTTCATAAACTTCACGAATACAGCAATAATCGCCATATAATGATATCTTAAGAATTTGCGGAAGTTGTTGTAAATCTTCCCAAGAAAATAGATTTTTTTGTAAATTTAAAAATTTAATTTTTTAAAAAAAAGAGTCGTCGCCAAAGTCAAAACGGGTTTTTAAATAATCGACAGCAGTTTTTAAAAATTTCTCCGTTTCAGTTTTAAATATATTTTGTTCATTAGGTAAAAGATTTTTCAAAATGGTGTTAGCCTTACTGCCAAAAAATTTATCCTTTATTCTACATTGAAGGCTATTCATACGTCGAGTCATTAAATCGTGCATCTCTAAAATTGTGTAAGAGTTACTTTCAAGACATATAATAGCTGTATGAAATTCTTGCATTATGTTGTGAATGAAATACAAATATGTTTCCGACAAGCCTTCAATTTTGCACTCATCTTCTTCATTGCTATCATTTGTCGAAACTCCACATGAAATGAAATCCCATAAAACTTTTTGGCATTTATTTTTTTCTTTTTTTAAAAAATACATTTTTACAGCTGGCCAACAAAGAATAAGGCGATAGGGACAGCTGGTAATAGCGAAAGTCACCTCGTTGCAATATGTCTCAAAAGTTCTTTATATTCTATACCACCGAATACAAAAAAATCTTTTAATTTCTCAGTGGTCATCGCCGATGAACTAAACTCATTGAATATTTTTATAATAATGATTTCTATGTCAACAGGTAATTCATTTAGTGATCTTTTAACACAATTGTTTAAAATATGACAATAACAATTGGCTTTAATAATTTGGTCCGACGTATCTTTAAATTTTTGGTAAGCAGAGTTGTGAGTACCGTAGTTAACAGCGGCATTATCAGCACTATATGATGTTATTTGTTTCATTTCTAAATCGCAATTATTTGTTATTCTCATTATATTTGAAAAAAGTATCCCTTGAAGTTTCATGAGGGTCGTTATAGAAGTTTAACACTTGTTTGCGAATTCCATACTCGGGATCAAAATTTTGAACAGCGTATGGGTAGGTTTTACTATTACCAATATTGGAAGCATCACTATTCACGGAGAAATAATAGTTCTTCTTTAAAACATCGACAGTTACTTCTTGTGAATAAGGGGCCAAAATATTTCGGGCAATTGCTGCTGCTTTTGTTCTTCCACAAGTAATATTGCTGGCTATTCTGCTGTCACAATATAAAACCGCGCTTAGCATAATTTGGCAATCGAGGCAATTGTAGCTAAGACCGTGTACAACATTGTGGTAAATACATATTAGCTCCGTTCTGACGATTTGGGTTTCAATATTTGTCTCTGTTGGGACAACAAACTTTGAAATAGATTGAGACAATTTCTGCGACATCTCCATTTTTACATGCTTTTTTGTTGCTTTATGTTTATTTAGCGATCCACAGCCTTCATATTTTATTAAAATGTGACACAATTTACACTCGGCCGTATAATCATCTTTTTTACGTATCCACTTAGCGTATTCTGGAAATACTTTCCATTGTTCACAGAAACTCGTAAGTCTTCTCTTCTATAGACCAGCTTCATCAGTTTCAATTTTAATTAGTTCTTAAAATTATAAAACTAATTAAAAATGAAAATAAAATTAATCTTGGTTACTACCTACCTGCTACTTCTTTCAATGAGATCAGCTGTTGAAGTGTCAGCAGATGTGTTAGTGATGATAGAACACCGAAAATATAAGAGATGATACTTTTTAATATAATATTGTACAAAAATGTACAATCAGTGTTGACTAATGTGTTATAAGTGATGGTAACGAAGGGAATACGTGTTAAATGTACTAATAAGGATATTTATAACACACACACATCTTTGCTTTAATTTTTTTTCCAAAATTTCTATTTAGCTGGACAAATTTTATCTTAGCTGGACACTGGACGAGTATAAAAAAAGCTGGACAATCCAGCCGAATCCAGCCCGTCTGGCAACCCTAAGCATTAGTCTGTCTAAGTATCCTTCAAACATTTTGGGCAGGGCTGCTATTGCCCGCTTAATGTCATATTTGATGGGGTTTGAAATTAAAGTCGGACCTCGATTATTAGGGATGGTCGGAGCCGAAAGCATCTCAAATAATTAATATTATCGGTTAATTAAGAAATAATTTTGCAGAGCTTTGAAGTTAATTTCCAATATTTTGAGTGAATTCATAATTTTTTTTTTTTTTAATTTCAGAATCCTTTGAATAGTTTTATTAAATTTCACGTGTTTTAAATAAATGTATTAATGTGATTTTTCTGGTTTGTTTTGTATTGCTTAGAAGTTCACAAGGCTTCGTCATTTGAAAGTTAAAAAATAAGAAATAAAGAGTTCCATGACTCCATGACTCTTGTATTTATTACAGAAAAAAAAGCAATCTGAACAGAGTTTTCTAAAATTATAAAAAAAATCTAACATTTCCCAGCAGTTATTTTGGAATCAATTGAAAAAGTGTACCAGTTCATTTCTAGCGCAGTTCGCAGTAGCTCTGAAAAAGTACAGAAGGCGTTCAGTGTAGAACAGTTATCTTTGCTTTTGTTTTCAAAAGTATTGCTGACAAAAATAAACGCGTTCTGGTTACTTTTTAAAATTTGATGCGCACAAGAAAAATAATAAAAAAAAATGCTTATAGACAAAATGTTTTCTGGATTGTTGATGGAAAATATGGTACAAATGAGATCTTTAGGACCTTTCCATTGCACTAAATTCTTACACTTTTTATATGTTCACTTTAAAACTAGTTAAAAAAGAACCACTTTCAGGCTACTGCGGAAGCAACTAGTTTAAAAATGTTCCTAATGCAACTAGTTCAAATATTGGGAAAAAGGAGTGTTTCTGGGGACAATTGTCTTTTCCTATGACATCAACCCGCAAAAAGCGTCAGTTCGTTCAATGTTAAAGGGTATTGTAGTGGAACTAGTACTGGTCCTTTTTGCAACTAGTTCAGAACTATTTCAAATTTGGTCCACTTTTCTGCTGGGTTGCCTTCAATTCCCTCTTTGAAAAAGATTTTTCATTTTAATTAATTCTTCTTGTTCGTCCTTATGAAAAAAAACAAACCCTTTTCATAAAAGCCATTTCTAAGGACATACATGTGTACATAAGAACATGAAAGTTGATGTATACCTGTATTTTTTCCACTGTGCAGCGCAAACGTATAATGCTCCCTACACATCAAACTGTTTCCCCCACAGCACTAATGTATGTCTTAAGAGTATTTAATAAACTATTTATGAACTTGTACCTGCGTCCAACGGAAACGGAAGTTGCATGTATGAGCTGTGGTTATAAATATATTACTGCAGAGGAAGTCAGCTTCAACGAAGCAGCTAAAATGTTAACAATTATTATTCCGTTGATTTCATTACACGGAGGAAGTTTTTACTGCACCATTTTAATTATATAACAGTAATTATTTATTACAGCCTCATTAAAGAATCAAATTACAAAATTCAGTTCTTTCTGTCATTAAAAATAGCCATTAACTGGAAAATTAATTGTCCGCCATACTTGAAGAGGAATGTTTCTGAGGATTCTTGTTATCTCAAGAAGACTGTTGATGTACATTTTTCCATTATTATTATTATTTTTATTGTAACGCAGTTTATAACGGTCTAAAAATTATAGCAATTTACTTTGTGTTTATATTCAAATTTATTTTAAGGTAAAACAACATTGGAATTCGAGGGTAGTGAAATGTGGTGGTGGAATAGAAAGCAATGTGTTGCTTCTTCTAAAGGTGTGGGCTGTTATGTACAGGTGTTCATTTTAATAAATTAATGATTGATTAATCGTTATTGCTATTATTATTTGTGAATATTTAATTTATCAATTCGCAAAACGTTTGAAAACGAATAATAAAAAAACGAAGGAAGTAATTTCAGGCATTTTTGTTGTTTAGATGATATAAAGATATTAAATATTGAAGCAAGGAGCTGAATAGAAATCGATTTTGACATCGTCGTTACAAATGTGAAGTAGCGAATAGGAAAAATTAAAATTTTCTTTTACCATTTCATCCTATTGCTTAAGTGGAGATATATGCTGTACCAAACCATGAACAACACGCATAAGGTAACGTAATATTGTAACAAGATCAATAATGATGGCCGTGCCAAATTGCTGTTGAGTAAGGAGGATGTTTTTCGCTCTCCTGAAAGGTAAAGATTTTTATCAGATTCGCAACTTCACATTTATAATGACGATATGATCTTAGTTATTAAAGATATTTGTCATGTAAACATACGTGTTACAAAAACTTCTTATACTCTCCAGACTATTCCTCTATATTTTCGTTACGATAAATGTAACTGTCTTTTTTTTCACGTAGAATTACGTCTTACAGTGCGGTTTGTATGGGATCGTTTTTTCAAAAATTTTTTCCGGCAAATGTAGCGTTTTTGTCAACTATTTGAGGTAAACATACAGCCTTTAATATTCATCGCAGAAAGATTAAGTATATGCCATTATATCAGTTATAACTCATACAAATAAATATTTGTTTGCGTTTTTCCCCCATCTGGAATAGTACAGTATATTAATGTATGCAGTTTGTTTTTGTGTTTTTTTTTTTTTTTTTGGATTCGCCCGGAAGTAGGAAATCTTCATAGATACGTATGACCCGCGCCATACGCATGCACGATTTACATTCTAAGAAGTTACCGGATCAGCCGGACTGAATAGAATGCACCTACGTGCTAAAACCTACCACCTGTTGGCAAATAAAAGCCTCCACTAAGCACAATTGCTTGGCCTTTCAGCGGAAATTAAAATTAAATAAAGAAACATTTGAAATTTGAGAATTTTTGTGCTTATGTAAAAATAATAAACATCATCGAATAAAAGCACATTCTTCATAATACGAAGCAATACAAGACAACATCCAAAGTAATTAATTAGACCATATATAACCGCATTTATAATTGTTGTCATTCGGCTTGGGGCCACTGTCCAACCCAAGACCAAACCAACTCAAACACCAAAGCAATACCAAACATAGCACAGATATACAAGTATATATTATGCAGGCACAATATATTTATACATTCGGGTCACTAAAATAAGGGAACACCGAGCTAAAGTTATTATTTGGACATGCATTTGGGCCAACGCAGGTAAAAACTTGTATGGAAAAGAGATACACTCTTACACACCAAGCCGAGGGATACGGTATACATGGTCCCATTTTAAACAAGCTATAGAACTAAATATCTAAAGTAATTTCATGAAAAAATTAAGCAACGAAACTAAATAAAACGAAAACTTAAAGTATTTATCAAATTCGATAATGCTTATATGTTAAATCGTAAAATCTACACAATTATACGAGTTATATTTGTTATCGCAATGAATGCGTTAAGTATTCAAATGTAATATCATTTTACGTTTTAAGACATCCACCGAGTCAGAAAAATTTATCAAGTTCAAGTTGCCATTGAAATCACTACACATACATCGCAAAGGGTCGTGAAGGGCATAATAAGAAGTGCACTGACTCAACTTAAAAAGCTGGAAATGTCTGGCTCCGCTCCTAGGGATGTTGAAGTTTAATGAAGAAAGGAGGTAATGTGAGTCTATATCACCACTGAGTAATTTGTATAAAAAGGAGACATTTAGCATAATTCTTCTGCTTCTTAAGGAAGGCAGGGAAATAATTTTAAGGCGGGTTTCATAAGGGGGTAAAATAATGTTGGGGTTCCAACGATAATGTAAAGCAAAAAGTAAGAATTGTTTTTGAACCGATTCTAATGCATCGATGTGGACATTGTATTGAGGGTTCCATATTACGGATGCATATTCAAGAATTGGTCTAACAAGACAGGTATAAAGTATCTTAGTAGTGAAAGGATCGTTGAATTCTTTAGCCCATCTTTTAATGAAACCAAGGACACCTCTAGCCTTATTTACCACCAAATTAACTTGAAGATTGAAACGAAGTTTAGGATCCATAATTACACCTAAATCAAGAAAACTGTGTACAATTTCTAAGTTAGTATTATTTATAGTGTAATTTATACTATTAGCAATTCGACGTGAGAATGTCATTTGCTTACATTTTTTCAAGTTTAATTTTAAAAGGTTTAAATTACACCACTCCACTAGACTATTTAAATCGGATTGTAAGAGTTGTTGTTCTTCAGGCGATTTGTAAGTTAGAAAAAGTTTTACGTCATCGGCGTACATTAAGACGTTACAGTGTTTTATTACAGAAGGAAGATCATTTATAAACAGTAAAAATAAAACCGGACCAAGATGACTTCCCTGAGGAACACCTGATGTGACCAAAATATTTTTTGACATAGAGTTCTTATATAAAACTTTTTGCGAACGATTCGACAAGTACGATTTAATCCAGTGTAATAGTTTGACGGGAAACCCAATTAGATGAAGCTTTTTCAGAAGAAGATAATGATTAACACTGTCGAAAGCTTTGCTAAAGTCTGTATAAATAACGTCAGTATGTCGTCCTAAAGTAAAACCTTTAATAACACGCGTAGTAAACTCCAAGAGGTTAGTTATCGTAGATTTTCCCTTTAAGAAACCATGTTGAGAGGTGGAAATGGAGGAAGATACGACGTGGGTTATTTGATCAGTTATAATTTTCTCAAATAACTTAGGGATTGCGCTTAGTTTTGCGATACCTCGGTAATTGGAAACATCAATTTTTGAACCGGATTTATGAAGAGGTATTATATAAGATTTTCTCCATATATTGGGAAAATGACCGCTGTGCAAGGATGAGTTAAAAATTTTTGATAGGGGAGAACACAAACTATTAGAACAATGTTTTAAAATGCAGCTCGGGATGTCGTCAGGACCAGTAGTAAAAGAAGATTTAACTTGTTGAAGGTAATGCATAACTATATTAGAATCTATTACGGGGGTTTCAAAAGAGTTAACTGGTGGTAGGTAAGGATATTCAAGACTCATGCTCAATGGTATATCGGAGTAGGTTGTTTTAAAGAAGTTTGCAAACATGTTGGAAACATCGATGTCGCAAGATGCTTCATCATGATTAAATTTCATAAGAGGTGGGAAGCTGGAGGTTTTTCGTTTTTAATTGACAAACGTTTAGAAAAGTTTCGGATTAACTTTGAATTGAGTTTTTATTTTGGCTATATATGCAGATTAGTATTGTTTATTTAATAGTTGATATCTGTAACGACAGGAGGAATAGCAAGCGAAGTCTAAATTAGAGCCTGACTTCTTATATTTCTTAAATAAGCGATTTTTGGAATTTTTTAAAGACTTAAGCTCATTAGTTAACCAAGGAGGGCTTAAAGGCTTGAAATTAATATTTTTTTTTTGGCACAGATAATGAGAAGCATTTTTGCAAGGTGTCATTGAGAAACTGCACTGAAGATTCGACATCATAAAAAGAGTGCGAAGACCTATTATTTAAAATTGGTGACCAGTCAATCCGCGCGAGAAGAGCATTAAGTTTAACATAGTTTGTTTTTTTAAAGTTAAAAATTTTATTATTTCGCGTATCTGGAGCTAATTTATTTTCATTTTTGCTGGCAAGTAATATTGTTATTTCAAGAGTTGGATGATAAACGTCTTCCGGAAAAGAAACTGGGTTCGAACGACGGAGATTTACGGAAGTGCATCTGTCTACAAATACAAGGTCAAGAGATATATTACTTTTATTAAGAATATTATTAACCTGCTGAAGACACAGATCAGACAACTTATCTAAGAAGTCATTTATCCAATCAGAGGCAGAGATAGGAGTAAGAAATGCGGAATCATTGGAAAAACGCCAAGACACGGAAGGTAAGTTGAAATCACCTAATACAATGATAGTGTCCATATTTTTAAGCATATTATGGACAGTTTCGATGGAATTAATATGGTTTAAGTAAATTGTTAAATCACTTTTAGGTGGAATGTAAGAGCAAGTAAGAAAAATAGAATTATTATTTAGTTTAACTGTAACACAAATAAACTCCAGGTCGTTGGTGCAAGCAATTGTTAATTCCTCAGAAGCAAGGGAGTTATGGACAGCTATCAGAACGCGACCACCGATCTTATCATAGCGACCTTTACGAAAAATTTGGAACTTATTGCACATTATTTCAAACAACAGATCGTGTACTAAAGAGAAAATCAGCGCATGAGAATAACTGCTAATTCGTTCTCTGTTCTCTCACAACACACTTCTTACGCTGATCTGAATTTGTGAGGTGTGTTGTTTTTGTTTTTTTCTTAATCGAATACTTGATAAAGAATGCTGGTATTCAGTAATGAACTATGATGCACTTAATAAATGTTAGCGAAATGTGTTTGATTTGAGTTGGTGATTGATGAGTTCATGCTAAAAGCAAAATCATTGCTATTTTAAATTAAATTTAAATAAAAAATATATTTTTAAATCAAATTGGATATTGATGAGATAAAAAACCATAAAAAATAGCATAATCATTTTGACGTAGAATACATCATTCTCGGAGGTAAGTAGGGTGGTTGATAGTGATCAGGTGTCGGTATTTATATCACTTTTTGAGCCTTTGGTGGGCCTAAAGGCCTAAAGTACTGATCGTACAATGTTGATGTTAGCACTTGTTGGTCTGCTTGATCCTCAATGCGCAAAAATGCATGTTAGAACTCTCTAACTTACATAAATTTTACACAATTACATGAAATATAAAGCCAACATTTGATGTTTTTGTTTGCTTAAACTTGCTACCTATTTATCGACAGTTTCCGGTTTTATCGACAAAACCATAAAATTTGTATGGGAGCCCCCCTAAGGAGTGGTCGGAGGGAATAGCTGTCAAGCGAAAAAATGTTCCTTTTGCAAAAGAAATGGGGGTCAGTTATACATATTAACCCCCTCCGGCACTCTCTTAAAGGTCATATGCTCAGGTGTATGGAATACATAAACAAAAACCATAAAATTTGTATGAGAGCTCCCCTAAGGAGTGGTCGGAAGAAATAGGTGTTAAAGGCAAACATGTTCCTTTTGCAAAAATATTGGAGGTTGGTAATACATATTAACCCTCTCCGGCACTCTCTTAAAGGTCATATGCTCAGGTGTATGGCATAAATATACAAAAACCATAAGATTTGTATGGGAGACTCCCTAAGGAGTGGTCGGAGGGAATAGGTATCAAAGGAAAAAATGCTCCTTTTGCAAAAGTAATGGGGATTGGTCATACATATTAACCCTCTCCGGCACTCTCTTAAAGGTCATATGCTCAGGTGTATGGAATAAATATACAAAAACCATAACATTTGTATGGGAACCCCCCTAAGGAGTGGTCGGAGAGAATAGGTGTCATAGGCAAAAATGTTCCTTTTACAAAAATAATGGAGGTTGCTAATACATATTAACCCCCTCCAGCACTCTCTTAAAGGTCATATGCTCAGGTGTATGGAATAAATATACAAAAACCATAAAATTTGTATGAGAGCCCCCGTAAGGAGTGGTCGGAGCGAATAGGTGTCAAAAGCAAAAATATTCTTTTTGCAAAATTTAAGGGGATCGGTGATACACATTAACTCTTTCCGGCACTCTTTTAAAGGTCATATGCTCAGGTGTATGGAATAAATAAACAAAAACCATAAAATTTGTATGGGAGCCCCTCTAAAGAGTGGTCGGAGGGAATAGGTGTCCAAGGCAAAAATGCTCCTTTTGCAAAAGTCATGGGGGTTGGTGATACATATTAACCCTTTCAGGCACGAAAACCATAAAATTTGTATGGGAGCCCCCCTAAGGAGTGGTCGGAGGGAATAGCTGTCAAGCGAAAAATTGTTCCTTTTTCAAAAGTAATGGGGGTCAGTTATACATATTAAAACCTTCCGGCACTCTCTTAAAGGTCATATGCTCAGGTGTATGGAATACATAAACAAAAACCATAAAATTTGTATGAGAGCCCCCCTAAGGAGTGGTCGGAAGAAATAGATGTTAAAGGCAAACATGTTCCTTTTGCAAAAATAATGGAGGTTGGTAATACATATTAACCCTCTCCGGCACTCTCTTAAAGGTCATATGCTCAGGTGTATGGCATAAATATACAAAAACCATAAGATTTGTATGGGAGACTCCCTAAGGAGTGGTCGGAGGGAATAGGTGTCCAAGGCAAAAATGCTCCTTTTGCAAAAGTCATGGGGGTTGGTGATACATATTAACCCTTTCAGGCACGAAAACCATAAAATTTGTATGGGAGCTCCCCTAAGGAGTGGTCGGAGGGAATAGGTATCAAAAGAAACAATGTTCCTTTTGTAAAAGTAATGGGGGTCGGTCATACATATTAACCCTCTCCGACACTCTTTTAAAGGTTATATGCTCAGGTGTATGGAATAAATATTTTGCTAAATATTTTTTAAAGAAGATGTCGTCAAAATCGAAATGAATAATTCTACGTCTTGTGTTACGACATAGTCGAAACTACTGTATCTTTTTTGTTTTACCTTTTAATGTATTGTAACTTTAATTTTATTGTTAATAAAAGTTATTAAATTTTAGTTTTAAGTTTTTGCGATCTTAGGTAATTCTTTTCAATAAGAAGAAGAAATTTTTCACAAAATGCATAACTGTCTATTTAAAACATTGCCAAAACATACATATATAATAGGGTGATTAAAAAAAAAATCGAAAATCAACCGAGCGCGTTCGAAAATGGGATGGTTATATCAAAATATGAAAACCAAAATTTAAAATAAAGTTGAATTTTGCCTTTTTTCAACTTTAAATTAATGAGGGGTTAAAGTTGAAAAAAAGGCAAAAAGAGTTGAGACACAAACTCACTCTAATGCGAATTGTAGCAACATGTACCCGATTTTCGGGGGTTTACTACCAGTGGCGGATCTAGGATTCGCCCAATGGGGGGGGGTCTGAAACTACATTTTTGTAGCTCGAGGGGGGAGTTGAAACGGCTTTTAGGACGTTTTTTCCCCATACAAAAAAATTCTACAAGAGGGGAGATGGGGGGCTATAGCCCTTTCAGCCCGTATGTAGATCCACCACTGGTTATCACTAGTAATTTTGACTAAAAAGGCAGAATAATATTTATTTTATTTGTTTTAAAGTGTTTTTTGTTAAAAGTGCCCCATAGCTGTACTATCCAAGTTGATTTGATATCTACAAAAAAGTGTTGAAGAATAGAATGAATGGTTGTCGAGGAATGGGTTTTCATTAAAACCAATAATATTTTCCCATGCGAAACATAGTTACGAGCGATTCTTTTTTTTAACCCTCAAGGACCTAAAAAAAAAAATTGTGGTCTAGAATATTGTCGTCTATTGTACGTCTGCCATGAAAGTTTCATATTTATATGTTTAAAAATGAGAGAGATATAAATATTTCAACTTTGAGGCTTTTTCCACGATTTTCTTCAACTAAAACAGAAAACCGCTGGTAGCACTATCTAAAAATTAAAAAAAATTTTTTTTTTTAATTTTGATTTTCATATTTTGATATAACCATCCCATTTTCCAACGTTATCTGTTGATTTTCGAAAACATTTTTTTTTTAATCACCCTACTGCCTACCTCACTTTTTGAGCAAATTGTCTTTTAAGACCACTGTTATATATGCTTCGGCATTTTGAAACAAGGAGTGCAATCGTGTATTTTCGTCAAATGGCCCTTCATATGCCGCGTAAACTCGATTTGTAATGGAAGCATGTCATTGGAATGGAAGCACTATGTCAACAAAATGAGTTGGCTGCGTTATGGACACACGCAACGTCTTGACGTGATAACGTAGATATCTTTATCGTTGCCCTTATTCTTATCCTTATGCTTTCTTTTGTTCGCAAGCTTACCCTTATCTTTATCTGTATTCTTATATTTGTCCTAACAAGTGTCCTACTCCTCGTCTTAATTCTTCTTTTAATACAAGTCCAAATTCCGGACCTTATCCTTGTTCGTCTCCCTTTTCTAATTATTTTCCCACTTCTTTTCCCAATCTTCTTCCTAAAGCTTGTCCTCAGTGTATCCAAACGCTTGTTCTATTTCATATTCCAATCCTTCTTCTAGTCTTTTCAATCCTTGTATTAATCATTATTCTTATCCTTCTCCGATTCCATGCTAAAATATAGCTCGAATTTTTGTTCTACTCTTCATCTTATTCCCCGTGCTAATCTTTGTCCAAATTCGTGTCTCATCCTTTTTCTAAACCTTGTCCTAACCCTTATACAAATCTTTGTCCTAATTCTTGTCCTAATTTTATTTTTATTTTTTAGTTAAATTTTATCTCGCTCCTTTTCTGTCTGTTGTTTTAAATTTTTATCCCTTTTAATCAGCATGAATTAAGTAAAAATTTTTAATGTCACCATTCACTGCTGTCTTTATGGCCTCTCTGTCCTGGATGTTGTTGGTATGAAATTTATTTTTCCAAGTATATATTATTCACTCCTATCCAAGTCTAGAAATGGTAATCATAAAAAAAAATCTTAAATACGACCACACTTAAAAAAAATCCCCACCGTATTTGCTCCAAACATAAAAAATATTGCATTGCTGCTGACATAGAATCCTATTCATACTCTTGTTCACGGTCCGATGATCTCTTTTAAAAAAGAACACCAAACAATTATCCATTAGTGTCAAATTCAATTTTGGGTGCAAAACATGAACGACCGACCGACCGAACGACCATTCCGGCCCGCTCACGAGTGTAGCTAGCTCAAGAGACATTTTTTGCGAGGCAAAATTACACGCGTTTCAAGTGTGTGCGGATGCCGTGCTTTTGACTCATCAAACCTCTCATGAAGTGTTGTTTCCTTTATCCTTTGTGAAATCGGTACGGTCATAAATACTCTGATTGACGTGAGCAAAAATAGCTTCAAATATTTTGTCAGTTTAATATAACTTCAGAATGGCTGACGCACTTAAAGCTAGCTGGTAGTCCTTCTGTCGGGTTAAATCAGATACTTGACTTTCACATGCTGGGCATGTCATGTCACAGTGAATTCAGTTTCTGCATTACTGAACAATATGGTTTATTTAGGGAACCTCTAATTGCTAAAAGGATGCTGCTATTCGAATAGAGTTTGTGTGTCACAACTGGATGTTTCAGCGAGGTAAGCATGTGTGCAACACATTCGGATGTTTTGTGTGGCAGATTAAATTGGATTGTTTTGAAACAATTAATATATAAAATTCTCATTACAACGTTGATTAAAAATAATTAAAATGTTTTCTCGGAAGGAGTACTTGTAAAAATAATTGAATCACATGGTTTGTAAAGAATTTATTATTTTGATGAATTACCTGGTTAAGGAAAATATATTTTTTGTTTTATTATTTAAAGAAAATATTGGGAACGGATTTAGAATTTCTTCACCTTAGATTCAATTTATAATTATAGTTACAGAATTGCATTAAGTCTGTATTGCGAATGGAGTTTCTCGACACTTAGGATATTGTCTTCACTGTGTAGCAGCCAGAAAATATCCATGTACTTTAATTTAATTTAATTTTATTAATTTATTTCTTTGGATAACCGATACAGCAAAGTTCAAAACCTTGTTAACAGTACTGGCAGCAATTTAGCGTTTAATAACGATTTAATATATGACTTATAAATAAGATACTAGCAGGCCACAGTTTTATATTTATCAATAGTTTATCTTTTTCAATTTATAAAAAAATCATATAATGGATCACATAATGTCACTTCAATAAAATTAAAAAGGAAGCCGTTTGTTTTTTTCTTAGTCATTTATAAATTACAGAAAAATCACAGTCAAAAAATGTGTAGAAAAGTTGCATGCAACAAATAAACATACATAAATATATACTATTCATCAATTCAGATTGAGTCTTATTGAAGGTGGTTTTATACCTTCAGCATAAAAAAAGCCTAAAGGCTAAAGGCCATCATTTAAAATCATGGGACCTATATGTCCCAATGGTCGTCAACGGTAAAAATGTATACCACTATTTTCTCTCGTTGACAGTATGCGTACGAAAAGTTTGAGGTTGAATTTTGATTTACTTTATGCGAACTCGTTGTTTTTAATCTGTTTTGAAATTTAACCAATGAAAGTTAATAAAATAACCTATGTAATGATGGTACTTTGACCTCTATATGAATATTGGTTTAGGAGATATTCCCAAAATATTTAAGAAGATTGGTAAAAAACCCCAAAAATTCTATCATAATATCTGGCCTTCTATATTTAATACGACGCACAGTGCCATTGAATCCATACAAAATTGGAACATAAATAGAAGGAGTGCCCCTATGATAATGAAATTTTGTGTGCTGGATTAATTTAAGCTAATTAAGAAAAACTGCAAAAATGGTTGGAATTGGTCAGTTCCTAGGGGTACCTCCCTTGGAACTATATTAATTTTTTACATGATTATGTATGGGAGGTACATCTGTTACTCATAAATATTCCCATTTGTATTAATAAAAAAAAATCAATTTTTAGGCAATTTATTTACATGTTGCTATAAAATTTTATTTACAATAGAAAAATAAATTTGGTAACTTATTTTTATTAACAAAATATGAAATAAAAAAGTAAAAAAAGTAATGTGTGCATACATATGTACAAACAACCAAGAACTCATCTCGCTATTGACTTTCATCACTATTGACTTCTTCCTTAGAATCACTATAAACAATATAAGGGTCATCAACCAATTGAATAAACTTCTCAACTTCTTCATCAATACTTACATTTGATTTTGATTTAATAGTTCTTTTGGATGCTAAGAGAGGCTCAGATGTCAGCAACAACATTTTCATTAAATCTGTATTAGACTTAATCCTCGAGCATTTACGGGTATGGTTAGGTCGATTTTTTCTAAATTCTTTGTGCCTTGCTTCCAATGCCTCTTCAGACAATGTTCCGATTGATAAGGAAAATGCTGAAATGACTTCACATCCATGTATGATAACTTTATGAACACTGCTCGGCATATAATACCAGCCATATAAATTTATATACAACTGCCTAGTTTCTTCTAATAACAATTTGAAGTTATTCAGATATATGGGGTAGCCACTTGCCAGGACTCTCAATATATAAAAACAATTGTTCTATCAAACTTTTGTTTATGCCAGTTATCTGCGAGCTTAGTTCAACGTTATAGAAAAAGCACCTAGCTGTGTTCCCATCGTTAGTAGACCCATATCCTGGCTTTGGTTTGTCGACCAAGAGACCCATTTTGCTCTTAAACTCGGCTTGAATTCTTTTTTTGTTTTGCGCTACCAATTCTTCATTTTCTTTTAATCGCACTTTTATATATAAACTAGCTGAAATACCCTGTGTTACTAAAATTATTTTGTTATCTACTATAACTTTCTTTTTATAAGGTGTGGATAATATTTTGAAAATCAAAAGTTAATACTTCAAATAAAATTACAAAAAGTTTCGTCAAAACTAAAAAACCCTTTTTGTTTTGCAAAAATTGAGCATTTTTCGCAAAAAAGCCACTTTTTGAAATCTGCATAACTTTCTTGTTTATAAAAAGGGGCAGATAATATTTTGGAAATAGGAAGCCAATACTTCAAATAAAATTACAAAAAAGATGCGCTAAAATCAAAGAATCCTTTTTTTTTGCAATTCCCTTTTGAATTTTGCTAAATTTTGAATAATTTTCCATACAAAATTGAGCATTTTTCACAAAAAAGTCACTTTTTGAAATCTGAATAACTTTCTTGTTTATGAAAAAGGGTAGATAATATTTTGGAAATATTAAGCCATTACTTCAAATATAATTACAGAAAAGTTGCGCTAAAAATAAAGAATCCCTTTTTTTGCAATTCCCCTTTGAATTTTGCTAAATTTTGAATAATTTTCCATACAAAATTGAGCATTTTTTTTTCGCAAAAAGTCACTTTTTGAAATCTGCATAACTTCCTTGTTTATAAAAAGGGGCAGATAATATTTTGAAAATGGAAAGTTAATACTTTAAATAAAATTAAAAAAAGTTTCGCTAAAATCAAAGAATTCGTTTTTTTGCAATTCTCTTTTGAATTTTGTTAAATTTTGAATAATTTTTCATACAAAATTGAGCATTATTCGCAAAAAGTCACTTTTTTAAATCTGCATAACTTTCTGGTTTATAAAAAAGGGCAGATAATATTTTAGAAATCAAAAGCTAATGCTCAAAATAAAATTACAAAAAAGTTTCGCTAAAATCAAACCATCCTTTTTTTGTTATAGCTTATCAAAACTCGCAAATTTTCGAGTTTTTAGGTGTTTTTCTTTTAAGGTAAAGAACATTTTTTTTACACAAAATATATACTAAACAAAATTACTTTCAGAGGAAAAATACATTTTAAAATAATCCTCTCTACTGCTTTTTAGAAAAAACATGATATAATTTTTAAAACATTAACCCAATTTAAAATTACTTGATTTTCTTAAAACAACAGGGTGTGGTATAAAGTGATCGCAATTGTTTATTATTAAAGATATTTTAAAAAATCTTTTAAATTTTATAGAACCAAATAATATAGATCTAAAATGCATACTTTTTTTAAAAAAAAAACAACAAATTTTTTTTTCTTATTTTCGTACCATTTCGATGCATTGTGCGACGTAATGTTTGATATCCAATGAAATGTTGAAAAATAACTTTTCCAATGGTACTTTGACCTCTTTACGACTATTCAAAATATCACAAAATAGGTTAAATTTTCCAAAAAATCGGACTTTCATTTGATGCAAAACAAAACTCCGTAACAAAAAAATTGTTGGGATTTTTTAAACGTATTTTTGGACTATTTTGGAAATATTTTTTGGACCAATAGTCGTAGAGTGGCCAAAGTACCACCATTAGAAAGAAAATTACACTTTTGATTTTGTGTTTTTATTTCAGTATTACTACGAACTCGATCGCAAATCAAAGACCAAATTCTAGTTGCGTATTTTCTGCGATCGCTTTGATTTGAGTGTGCACAATCAGTTGCGGATCTAGGATTCACCACAGTGGAGAAGGACTGAGCTAACATTTTTATAGTCCAAGGTGGAGGCTGAAACGGCTTTTAGCGCTTTTTTCAATTTTTTTTCCCCACACTCAAATGGCTACTCAAATGATCAATACGGTCACCAACCGCGAAGTTGTAAGAGATTTAAACTTGCGGATATCACTTCCCTGTTCGATAATTCTGCAAAAGTGAAACGGCATGTAAGGATGTATTTTCTGCTCAAAACAACACAAAGGCCACCGAAAAAATACTATTTGTGCATTTTGCAAAAAACCATTTTGCTTCACCAATGATCGAAATAACTTGAAATTACATCATAAGAAAATGAAAATTCAATGCATTGATCAAAAATGCAAACAAATTTATTTTTATTTCAAACTAGCTGATATACCCAGTTTTACTTGGGTCCTCTAGTCCTCGTCTTAATATTTTTAAAAACCCAAATAATGGGATATAAGCTGAACTAAATTGACTATTTAATTAATTTCAAGCTTATCTTTTTCGGCATATTTGTTGCCATACGGCAACAGTTTGCTTTGTGGCTCTGTTTCTAGTTTGGGACACCCCGCTTTTTAACAATACATTTTTAATAATAGATTGAAATGTGATGAAAAAGAAGAGAAAATCAAAGATACGAAAATGAATTTTTATAACAGGTTTTTCAAGGTTATTCCGAGAGAACTCATGAGCGCTTTCAACAATACAGCTTTCAAACTTCATACTCAGCTTATTTTAGTCAAAAACTGACCCTGAACGAAGTTTGGAATGTTTGGCATTGCCAGGGCTAATTTGGCACTGAAAGGGTTATATTAAAGATCCATGTTTTTTCTATCTGTTGAAAATAAGGCGATACCGAAGGGCCGAGTAAATGGATTTATAGCGATAACTTTTGATCGGAAAGAGATACTGGTATAATTTTTTCTCATAAATTATTCTTGGAGCTTTACTGTTCTGTAAAAAGAATAAAAACAACTTTTGAAAAAAATTAATTTCTTTAAAAAATCACTGGGGTTAGAGGGTCATGTTTTTTGATGACAGAAACAGTTAATAAATTTTTTTGTAAAACTGGAAGCATCTTTGCTATTAAACGCTATGTCATGTAAAAGGTAGTCGAAAATGCAATTTTGAGTTTTTATTATTTTAACAACCAAAACAACTTTTGTGTCATTTTTTGAGTAAAAAGTCAATATTTTGGACCTTTTTTGAAAGAAATATTAAAAATATATCCGCTAAAATAACAGTACCCTTTAAATTGTTTTTCTTAAGTGCTTAAATTGAGTTTATCAACGAAAAAAATTGGAATGAAATATATTTAAAAAAAACGGAGTCATTTGCATCGCAATTAAAATATACGAATTTATGATAGTTTTTTTGTTATTCTAAGGAAACGATGTTATTAGAAAAAGACGTTGTACCAAAAGTTTGTCCAATTTTAAAGATATGTGAATGTTTTTGATGTCAAAATAACAGGATTTTCTTAAAATTAATAAGTCGAGCATTTTCGCTTGAAAAAAATACGCTAGTAGTTAGATTTGCGTTACTTGTAAAGGGGTGGAAGAGGCGTGGTCAAAACTTAGTATGCCATTACCTAAGTTAGGATTCAAGTAATATGTGAGCTGAATTTGAGTTAAATCCGTTCAGCCGTTAAGATTTGTATAGTAGTCAAACAAACAGAAAATGATTTTTATTAATATAGATAAATCAACTTTTCAACAAAAGTAAATATGTCTTAGATTTTTACCGTTGACGACCAATGGGACATATAGGTCCCATCAGATTTGGGACTTTATTTTTTTGCTACTTTTTGTTAAAAAGTGGAAGGTTGCCCGCAACTTCCCCAAAAATTTGTTACCTATATCTCCTTTAACCCCCAAAATATTGCAACAAGAAAAAGGGGAGAAAAAGTAAAGATTTTTCGACTTTGGGGTGGTCTGGTAGGCAAAGAGATGAATCTACCCTTGAAAATTAAATTTTTTCTGGAAGCCACATTCATTCCCTGTTGAAAGATACCTTGTAAAGAAAAATCGTTTGCACAGTTTTTCCAGGAAAAAATCGAAAGTAAAAGGGTCACCGGTGTCCCAATGGTCGTCATAGAGTTAAAGGTAAATTAGTGACAAGAATGAAAAGCCTGATACCTCGGAATTGAAAATCAGGCAAAAGATGGAGGAGTTACACATATTTTAATGAAAATTGGAAAAAATGTATATAAAAAATCACTGCAAGTAAGTAAATATCTTTTGTATTAGGGCAAATTTCCTAAAAGTTTTGATGCAGAACTCTGTAATTAGTGACAGTTTTTTGTACTAAAAATATCATGGCAAAAAGTTATTCATACATTACTCGATTTTTAGAGGTTTTTTCGAACCATTCTAGCTAGCTGACGGCTGCCGTTAGAGCCGAAATATTTTGGGTATCATCATAACATAAACCAAAGTTTATTTTGAGGGCGGGGGGGGGGGGGGGGGGGGGGATCCAGTCAACTTTTTTTCCGCCATAGAGAGTGAGGCGCCTTAATGTATATAGAGGAAATTAGAGTACCCAAAACAGAACATTGAGGAACACCTCTCTTAATGGGTAAAAAGACTGACGAAACATTATTAGCGAAAACAGCTTGCGACCTATTGGAGAGATATGATGCAATAAGATTCACGGCAGATGATGAACTGTGTTGAAAGCCTTAGTGAGGTCCAAAATAACCAATTACCCAACTTCATTGTCATCAAATAGGTGACCAGATAGATAGATGACGGCATCATCGGACCTTATTTCTTTCGAAATGGGAAAAGAGACACCGTTATCGTCAATGGTCTTCGATTAATAGTGATGTTTATCCACTCTCTTACGCGTCCAGAGCTTGACAACATAGACATATTTAAGTTGTGGTGCTATACATGCTATACAATCAAATCAACACTAGAAGTGATGAAGGATAAATTTGGCGACAGGGTTATCTCACGGCGAGCGTTCATCAATTGGCCGACGCAATCATGCTATTTGTCACCACTCAATTATCAGGTTGGCAACTAAGTAATTGCGGATTTTTCTTAGAAAATAAAAGATAATTTTTTCATAGAACGAAATAACTTTATTCTGTAATGTATTGCCCATTTTGAGCAATGACCTTTTGCCATCTTTCAGGCAGCATCATAATTCCACGTTCATAAAATTTCTGGTTTTTATCAGCAAAAATCTGAACTAGGTACGATTTGACATCATCATCATTATTGAAATTTTTACCATTTAAAGAGTTTTGCAAAGATCGAAATAAAAATTAATCAGATGGCGCAAGGTCAGAACTATATGGTGGATGTGGCAAAACATCAAAACGAAGCTCCAATAATTTTTACCGAGTGACCAAAGATGTGTGTGGCCTTGCATTGTCATGATGGAATACAACACCTTTTCGATTTGTCAATTCGGGCCGCTTTTCTTCAACTGCATAGTTCAATTTTGTTAGTTGTTCAATGTAGACATCTGAATTGATCGTTCGGTTGGGTGGTAAAAGTTCAAAGTAGACAATTCCTTTGTAATCCCACCAAACTGATAACATAACTTTCTTTTGATGAATATCAGCTTTTGATGTTGTTTGAGCTGGTTCACCTGGCTTGCTCCACGATCTTTTCCGATTGATATTGTTGTAAACAACCCATTTTTCATCACCAGTTATCAATCGTTTTAAAAATGGATCATTTTCATTACGTTTCTTTAACAAATCGCAGATGTTAATGTGTTGTGTTAAATGATTTTCTTTCAGTTTATGATGAACCCATATATCGAGTTTTCGTACATAGCAAAGTTGTTTTAAGCTATTTACAATGCATGTATGTGATACATGAAGCTTCTCTGCAATTTCACGTGATGTACTGTGACGATCCGAATCGATTATTGCTTTGATTTGGTCGTCATCAACTTCAACCGGACGACCAGAGCGTTTTTCATCTTTGAGTGAAAAATCACCAGAACGAAATTTGGCAAACCAATTTTGACACTCCCGTTCTTTTAAAGCTTCGTCACCATAAACAGCATATAACTTTTTGTGAGCTTGCGATGCGTTTTTTCTTTTCCGGAAATAAAAAAAGCAAAATATGACGAAAATGTTCGTTTTGGTTTTCCATTTTTCAACAGACGCCAAACAAAAACTACAAAACCGATCAAAAAAATTTTTTTACTGATTGACAGTTGAAGTACCAACTATCAAATAACAAAATGTGTTTGACAATTCGATTACGTCAGCAAACCTAAAAATTCAACTAAAGCCATCTATGAGTGAAATCCGCAATTACTTAGTTGCCAACCCAATATTTTCTCTGGGGCTACGTCAAGTTCTTAGTCTATGCTAACAAGCCAACCACATTGGGCAAGCTCGAGGCCACACCGCACCTATTGGACCGAGTCGTCAAAAATTGGACCGACCGCTTGAAGTACGGAGATGAGGCGGACATTTAAGTTATGTGCTATTCCATACATACTGGCATGAATGTAGCTTTAAAACAAAGCTTAAAACAATTTAATATATTTGGTCACCCTTTATGCTATAGCGCAAGTCTTTAGTTACATCAATGAGGGCTTTTACTTTTATTGTTTTTCTGTAAGGTTTTTGCATCCCGATTATAAATTCAGTTTTAATTTCTACGGTCTTCTTTAGATATTTTTTTTTGTTATTTAGAAAATGTTTGGTTTTTGTTATTAACTTCTTGCTTGCTTGACCATAAGTCCTATTTGACTGCATCTAAGCAACTTGCGCCAGCAACTTATGCTATGTACTTCTGACGTCAGTTGGAAACTCCAAACGTCACCATCCGTAGGCGCCCTCTTCTGCATCAATCACCGCATGGCACCGAACACTATGTCGATTTCATCGTACCGCTCGTGATTTTATCGAATGTGGTACCAGTCATTGATGCAGATTGAACCGAAGATCTTACGAAGGATCTTTCTCTCGACGGCTCCCAAAGTCTTTTCATAAGGTCCAAAGTCCAGGTTTATGCTGCTTATAATAGGACGGGCATTATAAGTGACTTGTTGAGCTTGAGTTTTGTTCATTGAGTGAAGGCCCTGCTTCTCAATTGTCTACTTAGTCGAAAGTAACACCTGTTCGCAAGAGTTATCCTTCGTTTTAGCTCAATACTGACATCGTTGGAGGAGTTTACGCTGGATCCCAAGTCCTTAACAACATTTAAGGAGGAGTCGTCAATAATGTCATTATTTCTAAGACGATGGAACTGTTTGTTTGTTGACACTAGGTATTTCGTCTTATCTGGGTTCACTGCAAGACTCAAATGATTCGCTGATATCGATATCTTCAGCATACGCCAGCAGCATTTGAAGAATATCATTTCATTATGTTATTTGGGAATCACCGTGTCTTAAACCTCGCTTTTAGATTTGGTAACATATTTTTTCAAACAAACAAACTTCAAAAGATATCAAATCTAACCGGCATAAATAAACAGGTCACTACCTGCAGGAGCACCGGATTACGCATTAATTTCAGAAGAAAAGAAGACAAGATCGCTCAGTCAAATACAATTTAGATGTGAGCTTAAGGAAGACTATATATCCAGAGGCCGAAAAAAGGTCCTGTTTGTGAATTTTTTTAAGAAAACCTAAGGGATATTTTTAAATGAGGGTTTTTATACCTAAAAATATACGCATTTTATATACAGTTTAGTTTTTTTTTATTAAAAAATTTAATGTAAAGTTAGATACAGCATTTTTTATAGAGCGCTGTGAAAAAAAGGTGTAAAGCGGTGACCAAGATTGCTCCTCCTTAATTCATCTGAAACACAAAAAAACGATAAATATTAAATAAGGGCCAGCACTGCGCGCTCTAGAATACGATGCACTCACTAGGCTATAACTTTATTATTTTTTCAGATATCGACTTCAAATTTTAACCACATATTCTTGAGACTATGTGGCTGAAGCTTTAAGACAGTGCAAAAATTTAAAAAGTTCTGGGTATATAATCCCCCTTAAATACATATAATAGGTTCAAAAAAATAAATAAATAACTAGCCATTTCAGCCCTTGAAAGGACTTTGACCTAGCTTCTTATGATCAATTGTGTTGTGCGTGCTATTAAGTTTGTACACAATTGACCGAGAACTGGACCTACAGGTCTAACGCCGACTCCGAACGGCGCTGAACGGAATGTTCTTGTTCTCAAGAAGCTTTACATGGCTTTTTTTGATTACTCTCTGAGGTTTGCCATTGTCTGCAGAGAGGTGGCGGCCGTACAGAAAAATTATTTTAATTCAAATAATTTTTTGTCGCTGCTGGGGTTCGAACCCGGGTCTAGGTTCGTTGACATAGAGGCCACGCACTTTAACCAAGTACGCCACGGACGCCACGTGGAACCCCTATAATAGGTTCACGATCAAAAAAATCTGCACAAAATGACTCTTAAGAAAATTTGCAAATACCTAAGTCGCAAATTACGACGGGATTGTAAAACATTAACAGTTTTGAATGATGAAAGGAATCGATCGGATTTCTTCATTATATTTATGAATCCCCAAAACTTCTTTAGATCAGAAAATATTCTTAGCTTTTATTCTTAGCTTTATTCTTAGCTGATTTTTTTTCATAAAATAAAATCATACAATGCAGCTAAGCTATTTTCAAATTCCAGAAACAAACGTTTGTATGTTTAAAAGTTATTTGAGTTTAAACTATAGGAATATTTCTTCCATACCAAGAGTACGCATAGTGCTTCACAAATTTGAGGCTATATGGTGCGGACTAAAAGAACACAACAAAGAGTTCTACATAAAACAAAATTATGAAATCATGAAATTATTTCCATTTATGTTATCTAAAATTACATTCGGTTTGCTATGAAGTATGTGAAACAAATTAAAAATTTCAGATTTTACTAAAATGGAGTTTATAAACTTTGTCTATTGAACTTGAATTAACTGCACTCTCTCTTTCAGATCTATACTAAATGTTCAATGGTGGATGTTATTCATCAACTGTACTCAGAACATGAAAAGCTCTCTTATCAATGACATTATTTCCATCTGTTGTTAAGAACTCTATCATGACAATTTAATAAATAAATAAATACAAATCACTTGTTATAAGTCAGAACAAATTCGGAGAATGTCATTTTAAGCCAGGCAGATTAAAATCGCCTAACAGTAAAACTACAACTAAATACAAAGGCCTATGTGTAATAGTTATAATATGATTGCGTTGCCCCTTAATTGCATGTCGGAAAAAGTAGATAATAACTCGAGTTGCTTAATAGAAAGATTTGTTTTCGGCCAAAAATTCCTAGGAATTTTCTCGGAACATTGACAGAATAAGTTGAACTTAAGTAGCTGAATGGATCACAGTGAAAATCGCACAAGACTACTGATGAGTGGGTGTAGTGGCCAAGGGAACAGCTGTCAAGTCTGTTGTGATTATTCTTTACAGAGTTGTTGTTGCTGTTAGTTGTTTTCTTCATGACCGTGCTTGACCTTGAGTTCAACAATTAGTCCTAATAAGTAAAATGTTGTCATTACAGACAAATAAATTAATTATGTTCTCTATGTAATCCGCAAGGCTTGCCTAGACGTATTATTATTATAGAGCTATTTTTTACAGTATAAAACCTAAACGCATATATGTAAATTCGATATAAGAAGAGCAGGGGATTTCAACTAATGAACTAACGAAGGAATTCCTTACAGCTAAGAGGACACCACCACCAACAACAGAAATATTGTCAGCTTGTCTGTCCCTTCTAAAAATTTTTTAAAACTCCTGTCAAGCCATTACAAGTTTGTAATGCTTCTGGTTAGTTTATAGTCAACGCGAAATATCCTAATATCCTCAGAGAAATTCTAAGATGTCAAAAATATGGGCCGCGTCTTAAAAAGCAATCGCCTTACATTTTGAAAGTAAAGGGATAAGCATATCTAGTTTTATGAGTCTGACGAGCGGCTGGATTCGTCCTTCCAGACTTATTTTTTTTTTTTTTTGACTAATTGTGAGTGAAGTTAGTGGAGCTAAGTAAGAATTTTACTTATTTTCTTGCATCTACAGAAAGCTTTCCAAGTAATTAAATTGTTTTGCCTGACAAACGTCACTATATTATTAATTATGTGTCGGGCCGTAGTCACGAAGAGTTTTTGGTCTTCAACACAGCCCTTAAGCTTAAGGTACTATTATCTTTTTTTTCGGAATAAAGAATTTCGAGATGACAAAAGATTCTACTATTATTATTATTTTTATTAATATTGTTGGAATATGCAATATGCCCTCCTTAACATCTATTGTGCCCCTTCATGAACTTAAGGAACCTCTTTTAGTCCAATCTCTGAGATAAATGCTAGTATATATCCTATATCTCTTGATTTAAGTGAGTTATCTGGTATTATGTGGTAACCCAGATATTGCTGTCGCATTTAAACAAGTGTAGGACACTCTCCAAGGACGTGCATCGCAGATTTTTCGTCCTCCATGCAAAACCTACATGTGTCATCACTAATTCCCAGTTTTGTAAGGTGATAATCTAACCTACAATGACCTGTTAGCAGTCCTGTAATGAATCTGAGATCCTTCTTTGTTAGCTTCATGCTTCCCGTAGCTTTAGGTCGTATGCTCCTGAGAGTAGTTTAGAGTGCTTTAACCCTGGTAAGTTTCTCCAGTGTTTATTTTTTTGTTTTCCTTCCTCTTTCTGTATTGAAAGAGATGATTCTATTGAAAATATGATTCTGACGAATGGGAAAAAGATGAAGAATACCAGAGAGTAAAAAATTATTTTAAAGATCTTTGTATTGTAAATGATGTTGGGGAGCGTGGGGTACAACTTGCTCAAGAATTTCTCGAGCTTACAAAATCAGAAGCGCAGCTACAAAACCTACTTATTGTGGCCCAAAATACTCGAAAAATATACTCGAACTGTCAAAAAAAAAATGCATACTCTTAAAAAAACTTATAATTAATTTGTATTTCTTATTATAATTTAACCCTCCAGGGGCATACATTTTTGGTTTTTGATATTTTTTGTTTATAAAAAAAAACTATGATTTCGGTTGAAAAGCCGCAATAAGACTGCTTGTAGGTATTAGCTTGTTGCGCGCCCGCCGCAGGTTAAAATACTAGTTTTTTAATTTATTGTTAATTTTTGTAAGTACATAATGTGAATTTAATTAAATGTAATCATACTTTTAGCATTATAAATATGTATTTATTTATTGTTGATATTAATACCTAAATTGCACTAATTTCATGAAAAAGTGGGAAAAGGCTGCGGGAGAAATTTCGACGCAGCAGGGGCGGTAGCCACGCCCACCATAAAAAAACTTTTTAGATATCATATTTCTTATGTATGTGTTCCAAAAAATGTAAAACATTTATAAAAAGCAGAGAAAAGATTTTTTTTAATTTGTGCAAATATGGTCTAATATGGGCATTTTTTCGAAACTTTCGGGCCCGATTGGCACGGTAAACGTTGTCGTAAAAAAAAATTTTTTTTAGTTTTGTTCTTAGAATATAAAAACGCATAAAAAAGCCTTTCAGCCCCTTGACATTTCCAAAAATCGCAAAATAAGGGACACTCTAATGCTGCCCTTATCTCTTTGTTATACTGAGTGAGGGTAATTTTGTATTCGGTCCATTTCCCGGTTCTTTTTTTCCAGTTGAATAACCTACGAACATTTGATCTTAATTTGTAGAGTTTTTTATTCCACCAAGGAACGTCTTTGGCGGAACAAACTTTACTCATTGGACAACTGTCGTATGCCTTCGTATGCATCTATAATAGTTTTATTAGATTGTTCTACCATTGTTTCTAATTCTAGTTCATACCTGATATTACTTCTCATTCTAGGATGACTTGCATTTAGTCTCAGATTATCTAGATATTTATCCCAGATCGTTTTCCTGGGATTTTTTATGGTTTTTTATACTGAAGTAGTCCCCTCAATATCAAATCTGATAACACTGTGATAGGACATTTAGGGTTAGTTTGAGACTCTCCACTTTTAAATTAGATTTCTCGCAAGAGGCTTACCTAGAGTCAAGTCTAGGACCTCTTCACGTATTATGGTTACGAAAGTTGGTGTGGTTCTAATTTTTTATTACCTAAGTATAAATTCTAGAAGGTACTCACCTCTTTTGTTGGTGTTGGTGCTTCTCCCCGCCTCGTTGTGTGCGTTTGCATCACATCCAAGTATTAGTGGCAGCTTCTTCTTGTCTACTATTGCTATTCTACTATTGTAATACCCTACGACAATTTTAAGTAGAGATATTTTGCTAAGACAATTCACCTTATATAATTACAAAACCTTAAAAACTAAAAAAAAAAAAACCAATTTTTTAACAAAAAACAAAAAAAATGTAGCATTTTCTTGATATTTTTCTTAGGTGTTTTTTTGAAGGTAAAGAACATTTTATTTACAACCGTCTTTCAACACTATTCGTCATTTGGTTTCGAATTCTGCTGAACACGGGACAGTCGAAGATCGTTCACATGCCGTTCATCAACGTCCAAGACGTTCCAATGAACTGGTTGAAGCGGTAAGAGAGAGTGTTGCCGAGAACCCACATGTGTCGTATTGTCGCCGCTCTCATCATCAGTCATCAGTCTCAGCGTCAGTAGAACCACTTTGCGACGCATTTTGGAAGATAATTTGCATTTGTTACCCTTTTTTATTTTTTTTTTTAAATCAAAAAATATTGCCGACAGACCATCCATGTCGCTAGGAATACGGCGAAATAGTCGCTCGAATCGTTAACACTAAAGCTGATTTTTAAAAACAAGTTTTGATGACCACGGAGGTCCATTTGGCGCCATTAACAAGCAATGCTGCAGCTTTGGGGAACAGAGAATACACAAGAGATCCTTGAAACACCAATACATGACCAAAAAGAAACTGTTTGCACAAAAACCATCATTGGACCATTTTTCTTCAGAGTAGGAGAAATAGTCGATGGGAATCGATATTGGTACCATTACGTGTGCCAACAAATGAGTGAAAAAAGTTTTGACAGTTTCAAAAAGACAATGCGCCATGTCACATTGCAAATCATATTATCTGAAACGAAAATTCCCTGCGCGTGTAATGTCAAAAAATTACGACATTGACTGGCCATCCACAACTCCAAAATTGACGCCTCCGGACTATGTTTTGTGGAGTTTTTTGAGAGCAAAGTATACGACAGCAAGCCTCAAACCGTTCACTAGCTCAAGGCAAAAATTCATGTCGAAATCATTGCTATACCACCCGAAATGCTCGAAAAAGTTATGGAAAACCCAGCAAATAAGACAATTTTTGCTTTGGCCAATAGAAGCAGTCACTTGATTAAAGTTGTATTCAAACACTAGTCCAGTAGTTTGTAAAGGAGCAAATTAAATAAAAATACCTCATATATGGAAATCAATATTCACATAATGCCATAGTACACCCTGTACAATATATGCAAATATGCACAAATTAGGGGGTTTATAAAATTAGTTTTTTGCTAGACGCATTTCTATCTGATTTCGGAACTTTTTTAAGTGCTCAGATAAAATATAGAATAACATAAAAATCCGCTCTCTAGTGTTTACACATAAATTCTTGAGTCTTGTTTTAAAAAAATCTTTTTTTTTTAGAAAAGCCAACTTGTACAATCAACTTTGATTTTTTTTTTACTCGGTGCTTAACAGCTAAAATTTTTCAAAAATTTGTAAATGTGCACGGAACGATTTTAATTTTCTACTTTTTCTGCGTTACGCGTAGTTATTATCCTCTCTCATAAAATTGAAAACATAAAACTATCCAAATACAAATGCAATCTAGTGAAAACGAAAACATTTGTATTTTGCAAGAATCCGTTAAGCTTCTGCTATTGTGCTCAATATTTAACACACATGTCCGTATGTAAAATGCATTACATATCTTTTTTTCAACCTCACACAGCTTTATATTTTAACATCTACTCCAGCATGTGTTGCAAAATCACTTAAGTATCCTTTGTGCATTAGAAAAACACTTTTATTGTTTAAAGTTTACGATGCGATACCAATAAATGATATGGATATTTTTATGAGGACTGTTATGAAGGTAAAGCAGCAAATACCCATGAGAAGGCGAGCAAGACATAATAAATCTTTTATGACATTCATATAACAAAGGATCCTTCATACAAGCTAAAGAAATACCACAAGAAAATGAGCATTGAAAATATTCGAGCTCCTTCTTGCATGTTCTTAAACATTTTTTGTGTACTACGCAACCGAAAATGAATTAAATTTATTTTATTATTCTTTTGTGACACACAAAAGCAGCACGGTTTCCTCCATAAATATATCTACACAGTTATTTGTACGAATTGGACTGTAGCTTATGCTTTTTTTTATGTGTGGGTTTGAAAGAAAAATTTGGTCATCATGAAAGTGGATCCAATTTGGGAATTGGACCTCAATAATATTATGAGACAATTTGGTTATTGGAGTAAAGCAAAACATATCTTTAGTTAAATACCATTACTATGTCAAAATGTGGGCGTGGTCTGTTGACAAATACTAATTTTTTCGTGGACCGTAATTCAGAGTTTAACATATTCTAGTAGCATTAAAGTCGCAGTTGAATTACTATGGTGTTAACAGAACATATCTTTCTTTACCTTAACGCAGACATACAAGCCAAACGAACATCGACACTTCCTTGCATATGTTTAAGTCATGCCTGCGTTAAGTGATAACATAATCTTCTTAATGAATGCACTGACAAAAAATGTTTTTGCTTTTAGGTGACAACAAAACTTGAATCGTCTTAAGAAGGTGTTAAATTATCGTGTATTTTAAGTGCAGTCTTATGTGAAGGTGCTGCAAGAAGTCTCGAAAATATTTTATTATGTTTAAAGAATTACTAAATTTTGCATGAAAATTACACATACACACACCTGCACATTCATGCATATACATATAATGACTAAGAAGATTATGTTAATAATTTCATGTGTGCAGGCTGGATTTTAATGTTAAGCATTTGAAAAAAAAGTTAAACACATTTTAAAAACAAGTAGCTGAATCGTCTGGAAGAAGAGGATAATATCCTTTGAAACGTCCTTAACCCTAGAGAGATAATCTTTTTTTCAATACATCTTATTTACAATAAATCTTATTTTCAATACGTCGAATCGACGTTGATTACCTCTCTTGGGTTAAAAAAATTTAAAAATGTAAATTTTAATTGATTTATTGGGACGAACCAAATCAATATTTTTTAAACCTTTATGTTCAAACATGATGCATTTGGTTTTCTCATTTCATCATGATAACTCATTTAGAGAAAAAGTTTTCAAAAGATTTCGATGAAAACGTCTCAAATGCCTTAAATATGTTATCATTATTATTATTATTTAGTTTATTAGTTGATAAATAACTATTACATTTATAATTCTGTACAGCATTATTTTTCAAATATTATTCAGATTAACAAATTCAGTGAATATTTGATTTTATAAAAGCTACTATAAGACTTTTAAGTTGATGAATGTTACGCTCATGTTTTATTTTATCCGGTAGTGTATTGAATAACTTTAAGCAATTATACATTATCAAGCTCTGCGTGCTACTTTTGTTGAATCTCATAAGTCATTTGCTCGTCTTAAGTTGTACGGTTGTATGTCTCTGACATAAACAAGCTCATCTTGGAGGTACTCTGGAAACACACGGTGTTTTACATTGAATACAAATATCAGGACTCTAAAGGACAGACGTTGTTTAACATTTAACCACATTAACATGTGTTACATATAGGACGTAGGGGTGTAGATATTGCGCTTAATTATTACTCGCATTGCTTTATTTTGCAGTATTTGTAATCTTGTTTTAATATTGTTATTGCACATGTATAACTTACTAGAAACTATAACTACAAAATATTCTATTAAATACTGTACAACATGGAAAAGGCCAAGAATGATAGAAACAAGATTATGCATTCCGCAAATGAGAGAGAGCATGACGTCACAGGCGATATTGTCAGAATTTGGTATAATTTTACTTTGGGACCCACGCCGAAATATTTTTTTTCTTATTTTTATAATATGTCTATGGACCTCCTAAACCTATTGGTAAAATATAATTTTGTCGGTTTCGAATGGTTTAGGAGATAAAAATCTTGAAAATTTAATAAATTGATATTTTTCGTATACGAAAATATTCATAATTTTATACACAAGAGTAGATATTTTTACTTTAGTTTTCCAAAAGAATTTATTTTCAATTTCGTCAATTTGCCTAAGCGATCGCACATCTGCATACGTTTTTGTCAAGCAGAAGTGGTGTGTGACGTCATGCACTCAGTTGAGAAAGAGAGCATTAGATAACGGGACTGCGGAATGCTTAATCTTGTTTCTATCATTCTGGGAAAAGGTTGTAACATTAACATTAGGGATGTTGAGAAGGTCTTAAGCCTGGGTTAACATTATATTCCTAAAGAAGAAAGGGAGTGCGAGAAAGAGAGGGATGCTTGGGAAGCCTAGGTTAGTTTTTCGTTTTTTTTATAGACTAGTGATAAGAATGGTAGCGGGGTTGATTCTCCTTATTAGAAGATCCATTAGGATTAAAGCAAGTAGGAGGCCTCGTGATCGTGTTCTAGGTAGAAATATGCTAGCCAGTATTTTTTTTTCTTCCGAGTTCTTGATTGAATGTCGTGATATCGCCTCCGCTAAACTGAGGAAGAGTAAAGGTGCAGGAGAAAGGCGCTTCTAGATTGTCTCGTAAGACTCCATGGTCACATTCGCGTTTGCAGCCTCTATCCACTGCCTCTGGTGCTTCGGGTTTTCCCATTTTTGTTTTTTTCATCCAGGACGCTGATAATTCTGTTATTTTTAGTAACCTCCACGAAAGACTCCAATTCGGTTACCAGTGTCTGGACTCTTTCGTCAAAGGTTTGTTGGTATTTGGTTACCCCACAGAACTTAGTCGTTTGACAGTTTTTTCCTTATTGAACGACTCTATTCAGAAGTCTGAAAAGACTTTCAAAGTCCCTGTAATGTCTTCTTGAAGTTTAATATAGTCCTCCTACTCCATGGAGAAGGTATCTAGTCTTCCTGATTGGTGGCCTTGCTGCGTTGGATTCTTGCTACTTTATAGAATTTAAGGTTCCTTTCGATCTTTGTTTCGAAGGAGTGAACTTTCGTATTGATTTTTATTGGTATTTTATTATTGTTAGTTTGTAGTTCATGTTTTGGTTCTCACGAGTTGCAGAGAAAGGAGCAGAGAGAGATCTGTGCTACTCAGACTGGTCAATCCTCGGCACGGGTCGTATGATACCATGATTCATTAAGTGAAGGATTTTTGCCAACTAATGTTGAGCAATAACATATACAATTTTCTATACCCACCACGCCTCCATATGGTCGTTATAAACATAGTCACAGATATAATATGATCTTAAGTAGAATGTGTGGAGGTTTTGGAAATTGCTGCAAAGATTACTAGTCTTGATGACTGAGCGTGTTATGCACTCAGGCGATTTTAAATATTCCGGCGAACACGATTATCCCTGGTTCAATACGTTGTCAAAATAGTAGGTGGCGCAATATTAATCACCCTTTCGGAAGATGTTATAATTTCTGCAAATGACGTCGTGAGTCATTCATATTTGACATTTGTGAATTAGACAGCTGCAGAATACAAATAGACAGCTGTCTATTGTCAATAGAATAGAATAGAATAGAATAGATAGTGTAATCTCTCGTTTTACGATTTGGCATGGCTAGCAAGATCGCTCGACTTAACCATCCAGACTTCTTTCTTTGGGTCTACTTGAAGTCACGGGCTTATGCCAACAAGCCTCAGGCAATTGCAGACCTTAATGAGAATATTCGACAGGAATGCGGACAGTTATCAACGGAAATAGTGCGGAAAGTCATGGTAAATGCGATAAAACGGGTAAATGTGTATCAACTTTGGTAGCAGCCATTTGAGCTCTAAATAAAGAATAAAAAAAAACTTTTTTTATTTAGTAGAAATGTTATTCAAAAACAAAATTTGATGATTAACATTGTGTCGTTTGTATTTATTTTTGATATATTAAGTTTATGTTTTTTATATGAAATATTTATTATTTGAAGTTAACTGCAAGAACACAAGATGTTCAAATGAAATTGTTCTTTAAAATATATTTTTAAGAAAATAATTTGTTCTTGTGAAAAACTTATTCGTTTTTCTTTCTTTCCAGCATCTTATTTGTTCCAACACCTTATTCTCTTAAAAAAATAAAATAAAACTTTGATAACTGAAGTTTTTTTAAGTGAAACTTCTTTAGCCGCGATGGACAGTAAAACCGATTATTGAATTCGCCGATGAAACCCTTCGCCATGAAACGCTTCGGCTTGTTTTTAACATAGTGATACGCAAAGTTAGATAATTATAACATAGTATAGACACAGTATCTTTTCAACTGCATGGTTCATACATCGAGTAATTATAATATTGCCATAAAAATTCGAAGCATATGGAGCATGTCTTTGATATTCATATTGAAAACATCAACCTTAAACAAAAAGATAAACACTGACTGCTTCTAAGTAACAGAGTTGTAATCAGAGATTTGCACAAGCCCAATCGTAATTGTTTGCCACTCGAATAACAATCGTCGTCAGCCACAATCGTACACAAAAATTAATGCACGCATACAGCTCGAGTTCGTAAACAACGATTGGTGCTAAGCACAGTTTGTAACGATTGCGAATACATACAAAGGCACCATCCAGACAATGCAGACATTCCAATGCTTCGCTAAACACTCGAGTGTCTCGAGTGTTGCTGCATGAATTTTTTTTTTTTTTGCTTTCGTCTTTCCAACAAATACGCATTCTCCTGTTACTTTGAGAATGAGTGTAAGAAGAGATGGGCATTTTTTTGTTCGCTGTTGAACTGCTTAATCTAAAAAACATTGCAAAAGGCTTGCGACAACGCCAAAATATATTTTTTTCTATTGCTTTAACAGTGCTTGTCATCCCATAGCCATGCGTGTACGGCACAAATCGTTTTTTTTTCACATGAGATTTTTTCGTATACAAAAAAATCAACACTACAGACTGCGGTTAACATTTTTTCCTTGGTGCGAATGGACATAAAAGCATGAATTTTCCTTGCTTTTGGCGAATGTTGCTCATGTCTCGCTTCGTTGGGTATTCTTGATTCGCAGGTATTCGTAATCGCGATCACTTTTACTCTATGGTATTCGTATCCTCAGCGATTGGTGCATGTATTCGCGCATAAATTTTAATGCAGAAGGCACATTCGGTGCTCGTATATTGAGGATACATTCGGAATGCCATTTGAATGCAATCAAGTTGTTCTCTGGTTGTAATGTACAATATTTTAAAGTATATTTTAAATTTTAAAAAAGAAAAATTTTCCTTTTGTAAAAGTAAAGGGTCCGTCGTACATATTAACTCTCTGCAGCCAACCCTTAAAGCCCCAATGTTCAGATGTAGAGAATAAATATAAAAAAAATCATAAAATTTGTATGGGAGGACACCTAAAGAGTGGTCGGAGAGAAAAGGTCCCCAAGGGAAAAATGTTCTTTTTGCAAAAATAATGGGGATCGGTCATACATATTAACCCTCTCCGGCTCTGCCTTAAAGCCCCCATGCTCAGGAGTAGGGAATAAATATAAATAAAAATAAATAACTGGCCATTTCAGCCCTTGAAAGGACTTTGACCTAGCTTCTTATGATCAATTGTGTTGTGCGTGTTATTAAGTTTGTACACAATTGACCGAGAAATGGACCTACATGCTTAACGCCGACTCCGAACGGCGATGAACGGAATGTTCTCGTTCTCAAGAAGCTTTATTTATTTATTTATTTATTTATTTATTTCATTTATTCATCAACAGATTAAAGTATCCTTACTGACTACTAGACTTAAAGTATTATAGTTAACAAAAAATTATTAAGAAAAACTAAATAGTTAATAGTTAAGTATTCGAAATATTGCTTATACTATGGAAATAGGAACACAAGTGGTTTTTAAAAGCATCTCTGCTTAATCCTGAATAGAAGTCAATATGTATGCAGATTGAATTCGCTAGTTTTAAACAACGTGTTATTGGTTCATTGCAAGTGTAGTTTACTCTGCGGTATGGTATATGAAATAAATTCCGTGTTCTGAGAGCTCGTGAAGGAATGTGGAAACTAATCTGAAGTAGCAATTCAGGACAAATAATACTACTACATATAATATCCCTTACAAACATGACGGCAAAATATTTACGACGCATCTTCAGAGTGAGGATACCAAGAAGTAGACATCTTATATTGTATGCCGGCATTTCTATATTCCAATTTAAGCGTCTGATTGCCAATCGTGTGAAACGTCTTTGGACACGTTCATTTCTGTCAGAGGACACTGCGTAAAAAGGATCCCATATAATACAGCAGTATTCTAATATTGATTTGACAAAGGCATTATATAATGAAATTAAAGAAAAGGGATCGTTAAATTCCTTTGAGTTCCTAGTAATGAAACCCAACATGGAATTGGCTTTAGAGATCATAAAATCAATGTGCCTGGAAAAACTGAGCTTATGATCAAGAATTACCCCTAGATCTTTCATTTCTGTTATTCTTGATAAAGTTACATCACCAAGCTTAAACGGGTAAAATAACGGATTTGAGTTTCTATGAAAAGTCAAACATTGGCATTTAGCAATATTGAGCGGTAACAAGTTATCATTGCACCAAGTAGAAAGTCTCTTAACGTCTGATTCAAGATCCGAGCATTCGGATGTCGACTTCAAACGAGCAAAAATTTTTATGTCATCGGCATACATTAAACAATTTGAAAATTTGAGGATTTTAGGTATTTCATTAACAAATAATAAGAACAGAAGGGGCCCTAAGTGACTGCCTTGAGGAACGCCTGAGGTAACTCGGATAACTTCTGAAAGCTCATTGTTAATGCGAACATATTGCTACCGTCCAGTTAGATAGGACTTAAGCCATTTTAAAATATTTGAATGAAAGCCAATTCTTTCTAGTTTGCTCGTTAGTAGTTTATGGTGAACTCTATCGAACGCTTTAGAGAAGTCCGTGAAAACAACGTCACACTGATAGCCTTTTTCAAAGCTATTTAAGACGTAATTACAAAAAATAGTAAGGTTAGTGACAGTTGACTTACCAGACACAAAACCATGTTGGAATGGAGATATAATCTCTTTTACAAGAAACGTTAGCCTGTTGTAGACCAATTTCTCAAACAATTTGGGAATCGAAGATATTTTGCAGATCGGTCGATAATTGGAAACATCGTTCTTGGACCCGGATTTATGAATTGGTAATATAAAGGAAATTTTCCATTCGGAAAGAAAATCACCATTTTTGAGAGATTGATTGAAAATGAAAGCAAGAGGAACAGCTAATGCTTGGGCACATTTTTTTAAAAGAATTGGTGGAAAACCATCAATTCCAGGCTGTTTATCGGTGTTTAATTGACTTAAACCTTCAAAAACTTCCGACACACTTAGCTGAAAACTACCTATATTGGCGGGAGTCTCAATTAATTCTAAGTTAGTTAAAGTTGGATTAGAAGTGGGAGAGGTATAAACAGATTTAAAAAATTTGGCGAAAAGGTTGCAAATTGTGGGGACATCGGAAAATGTTTCTTTTGCAAAAGTAATGGGGATCGGTCATACATATTAACCCTCTCCGGCCCTTCTTTAACGCCCCCTTATAGGTAATAATAATTGGCATGTGACAGCGACAAAGCTGTGGGGTGTTTTGAGTTTTATTTTTCAGGAAAAAATAATAATGGACAAATGACTTTTTATTTTTGAGTGTAAAATAAAAATTGAGAAAAAAATTAAACTTAAAATTAACTTAAAAATCAACTTTTTTGGGTAAAAGTTTCACTTCTATCGTGCGTGATGGCACCACACTAATTTTTTTTAAATAGAGTGTAAGTTGTGGCGACCGTGGCGTAGTTGGTTAAAGTGCGTGGCCGCTATGTCAACGAACTGTGGAGACCCAGGTTCGAACCCCAGCAGCGACAGAAAATTATTTGAATTAAAATAATTTTTCTGTACGGCCGCCACCTCTCTGCAGACAATGGCAAGCCTCAGAGAGTAATCAAAATGCCATGTAAAGCTTCTTGAGAATGAGAACATTCCGTTCATCGCCGTTCGGAGTCGGCGTTAAGCATGTAGGTCCGGTTCTCGGTCAATTGTGTACAAACTTAATAACACGCACAACACAATTGATCATAAGAAGCTAGGTCAAAGTCCTTTCAAGGGCTGAAATGGCCAGTTATTTATTTTTTTTTTTTTTTGTGTAAGTGACAAGGAAGTTTTCGAGATTAAAGCTTTATTAGCTCAAAAGGGTAAGAACTGGTATATTTAAAATCTTCTGTGTCTTTGCAGGCTGAGTTTTTAGTCTATATAATTGATAAGTTTCAAGTAATACTTTTTTTAAACTTCTTTTACAAAAGCATTCAATAAATTCAAAAAACTAGAAACAGTGAAATGTACAAAAGATCTTAAGGAGCAGTTAACTCTTTTATTTTTATTTTGTTTTATTTGCTAAAATATCTCTAAGGCCGTTGTTATGAAGACGCTCAAGTGATCCCCGATCACGTCCTTTTTTACGCTCTTTTTTCGTTTGATGAGCTCTGTGATGAAAGTATGTTATACAGACGGTTATTTGATCCCTGAACACTAGTAGACTTTTTGCTACTTTTAATACTTTATGCAAAAAAAAAGAGTTGGCTGTGCCGTGGACACACCCGTAGGTTTTGACGTGACGAAGTTTCTTGCTGTTGTTGTTAATGTTGATGTTGATGTTGATGTTGATGTTGATGTTGATGTTGATGTTGATGTTGATGTTGATGTTGATGTTGATGTTGATGTTGATGTTGATGTTGATGTTGATGTTGATGTTGATGTTGATGTTGATGTTGATGTTGATGTTGATGTTGATGTAGATGTTGATGTTGATGTTGATGTTGATGTTGATGTTGATGTTGATGTTGATGTTGATGTTGATGTTGATGTTGATGTTGATGTTGATGTTGATATTGATGTTGATGTTGATGTTGATGTTGATGTTGATGTTGATGTTGATGTTGATGTTGATGTTGATGTTGATGTTGGTGTTGGTGTTGGTATTGGTGTTGGTGTTGGTGTTGATGTTGGTGTTAGTTTTTGTGTTGGTGTTGGTGTTGGTGTTGGTGTTGGAGTTATTGTTGGATTTGGAGTTGGTGCTTTTCGTTTAGCTTTTTTTTTGCTACCCCATTGGTAGTGCTCTAATTTCAATTAATCCAGCAAAAGTGATGCATATGCGTCACATTAGGCGGTTTCCTGAGAGTTTTTGAGATGCCGTAAAATTTTTCTTTTATTTTTGTCATATGCCCGAAGACCTCACCTTTGTTTTCGTTCCTTAAAATTTACCGTTGCACCTGTAGTCACAGAGTTAAAAATCCATGCAACCTTTTTTTCATGGCTGTAGCATTTTTACTGCATTATGTGATTGCATCCCTGAAATCATGACAACACAATTTTTTTTGTAATTATGTTGCGAAGCGTATTAACACATCCCTGCTGTCTTAAAACAAAATTTACTGTAGCACTCCTCCTGAGTGAGTAATAATTCCATGCAACGATATTACATTTCTGTTACATAAGCTGCTATATTCACGACCTGACGACGCCGGAATTTTTTTTTTATTTATGTCGTAAAGCCATGTATAAAAAATTTATTTGCCTTTTTAAACTTTTATCGTAGGTTATATACTCATTGAGTAAAAATTCAATGCAACGCCTCTGCATGAATGTTGCGTTATCGATCTTTGAGCGGCTCTCTCAGCGTCCCCATGATGTCAGAAATTTTTTGTCTAATTTTGTTGTGAGGGCTTCCAGTAGGCCTTTATTGGCGTATCGTATTTTTAATCCTAGCACTAATACTCAGCGAGTAATAATTCCATGTAACAAATTTTCAGTTGCGTTGCTTACGCAGCTCCCACTACGTCCCTATGCCATATTAAATTTTTTTTTTGTTTTTTTAATATAGTCAAAGAATTAACCCTTATGGCCATTTTTTTTTTTAATCATAGCTCTTATACCCAGCGAGTAACAATTCAATGAAACGCAGATGAATTTTTAAAAAATGCATTTTTCAACTTTCTTGGAAACTAGAGCAGTACAACGTAACTTCGTCACGTCAAAATATCACGAGTATGAGTATGGTGAGTGTTGCTGTTAAGCAGGTTTCATTACTGCTTTGATACATTTCGTACCAAAAGTGTACTATTTTCATGCAAAAACACAAATGTTGTGAATAATTGCACAGCGCAACACTGTTTTGATCTCGTGATTCCATATTATTTTCCAATCATTTGGTGACCATTCTGGGCAAACTAAATTCCCTCGCTCACTCTCACAAAATTTCCCTTTTACATTGAAAAACCCACAATGCGTGACCGTGATGATGTGATGTTAACATAATTTTTCGAAATTACTGTGTCAGACACGAAAAATTACTGTATTTAATGCAAAATTGTGAAACTGTGAATTGGAACAGAAATTACAGTGGAATTACTGTAAAACTAAAACGAAAAAATCAATTAAAATGCAAATTTTCATATAAAAAAAAAAATAAAAAAATAACTGGTCGTTTCAGCCCTTGAAAGGACTTTGACCTAGCTTCTTATGATCAATTGTGTTGTGCGTGTTATTAAGTTTGTACATAATTGACCGAGAACCGGACCTACAGGTTTAACGCCAACTCCGAACGGCACACAGTGGGGTATTTTATGCCAAAAGTGACGATTAATTGACAGGGGCCACTTATCGAGACAAAAATTGTACTTTGGGGGTCTTTGGGGTCGCTGATCACGAATCTGAAGTCAAAAATCTGAAATTAAAAATGGCGGCTTCAAAATGGTGGCCATGAACAAGCTATGTTCTGCAAAAAACGTTAAATGTAGAAAAAAATTTGTATACTGTTGTTTGTGGGGTCGCTGATCATGAATCCGAAGTCAAAAATTTTAAATTCTAAATGGCGGCTTCAAAATGTAATCATTAGCTATGTACCTTTTACCGAATTACATAGTATATAGAACATAATTTTCGTTATTACTACAAATTGCACAAAACAAGATTTGAACGACATTTTATACAAAAACAAAGGATTGCAATAACAATAGTTAATAAACATAAACAATGATGTTGATTTCACATGTACCCTGCAAACTGCAGGGCAAACAATTTACGTCTTACTAATATCAAAATCAGAAAATAAGTGTTTAAATCGAACAAATATTATTTAATTTAATAGCTTAACACATTCATCTGCTTCTTGTAATATATTAAAAGCCGGTGTTTGAAAGAAACATCAACTATATACCTTAATTGGGGAAAGGTGCACTGAATATGCCGCTTTCCATAATGTAGGGTAAAAAATAGCGGATAAAAAAAGAGGAAAAGAGAACTGGTAAACAACAAAAAAAAAAAAAAAACAAAAAACAGCAAAATCTGTTTAGTATTTAGATTTATTTTGTACTTTATTTTCATTTATTTTAATTTTTCGAAATAAAATCGTAAATTCGTAACATGTAAGTTAAAGTAAAAAAATCGAAATACCGCGAAAGTGCGCAGCATTGACGCAACTTTTTTTTTTATAGAATATAGCTTGAATGTTCATAGCTTCCGAAAACCAAAACAGTTTTTCTTAATTCCACTCAACACACAACTATATCTCTAGTTACATATTGAAAAATCCAACTTTTAAAGGTTAAACTAAAATAAATAAATTAATATATACACTATGAAATATATAAACACTATTTCATAAAAAAAATTAAATTTCGTATTGCTTAAATACCAGAACAAGAAGGTTCCATCGTAATTTTTTGTAATTTTTAACAAATAAATCACAAAAGAAAACTTTAAAAATTTCTAATAAACATGTTTGTCACTGTGTATGCTCAAAGAGAAAATAAATTATGACTTTCAAACTGCATTGCGGGTAAACGGTAGAATATTTTTCAATTATTCTTTCACCTAGTGACCCAGAATTTTATCTTCTTTCATCGGGTACCTAAAATCACTATGTACCTTGACCTTTTTTTTTCAATTAATCGTCACTTTTGGCATAAAATACCCCATTGTGCGGCGATGAACGGAATGTTATTGTTCTCAAGAAGCTTTACATGGCATTTTGATTACTCTCTGAGGTTTGCCATTGTCTGCAGAGAGGTGGCAGCCGTACAGAAAAATCATTTTAATTCATATAATTTTCTCTCGATGCTGGGATTCGAACCCTGGTCTCCAGGTTCGTTGACATAACGGTCACGCACTTTAACCGACTACGTCACAGACACCACAATTTATTATATTTTATATAATAAATATTGAATTTTCATATAATTATATGTGTATAACTGATTTTAGGAACAGGTTTTTAGTAAATAAATGTCAAAATGACAAAAGTCCAACAGTTATTTTCAATTTCATGAATTGCACCTAGTGAATATAACTTAACTTTGAAATTTTGCACACTTATAGTTCTTAAAACGTAAATATAACAAAGTAATTTATTTCTGAGTCTTCAGTTTTTATAAATATAATACACAACCACTTTACAACATTTTAAAAAATTTAGAATTTTAGACATTATTCGTTAAATGATAATACATAAATCTTCTTAAAAGCGCAAAATGGTTTCATTGGAATTGTACGATTGTTAGTGCTTGCCGTGTGTACAATATAATTTGCAAAGTTAGAAACGCATTTAGCACTAAATTCTATATGTTACAGATGTGATTTTAACAAATTTTTCCTAAAAAACTTTATATTTTTGGCCGGCCATTGAAATTGCTTGATATTTCGGAAAATTACTGTCGTACTATATGAGCAGTCAAATTACTGCAGAAAACAGTAATTATTGCGCCATTAACATCAACGCCGTGATGAGCCCGTGATCGTCTTCATAACAACAGCCTAAGCAATCTTAAGTCATAACTAGACTTCTCAGTTAACCCTTTGAGGACCAATGGGACACCGGTGACCCTATTACTTTCGAATTTTTCCTGAAAAAACTATGCAAACGATTTTTCTTTACAAGGTATCATTCAACAAGGAATGAATGTGGCTTCCAGAAAGTACTTAACTTTCAGTGGTAGATTCATCCCTTTGCCTACCATACCACCCCAAAGTCGAAAAATTTTGACTTTTTCTTCCGCTTCTTCTTGCTGCAATATTTTGGAGGCAGGAGGAGCTATAGGTACAAAATTTTTAGGAAGTTGCGGGCAACCTTCATTTTTTTAACAAAAAGTAGCAAAAAAATATAGTCTACTTTGGCTATCTACGCGACCACTAAATCTGACAGGACCTATATGTCCCAATGGTCGTCAACGGTAAAAATCTAAGACATATTTAATTTTGTTGAAATCTTGATTTATTTGAAATAAAAATAAATTTGTTTGCATTTTTGATCAATGCATTGAATTTTCATTTTCTTATGATGAAATTTGAAGTTATTTTGATCATTGGAGAAGCAAAATGGTTTTTTGCAAAAGGCACAAATAGTATTCATTCGATGGTCTTTGTGTTGTTTTGAGCAAAAAATACATCCTTACGTCCCGTTTCACTTTTGCAGAATTATCGGACAGGGAAGTGATATCCGCAAGTTTAAATCTCTTAGGTACCTGTCTTAAGACAACACTACAGCGGTTGGTGACCGTATTGATCATTTGAGTAGTCAGTTGCCCGCGGACTTCCAATGCAGATATAGTAAATTAATCATTTTTCGAAGTAGACATTTTGTTGTAACTACAGTGCACAACGGCGGATTTATATACGCGTTGATAAGGCTTTAACCGCCATCCCCCTTGAAGAATTTTTTGTGTGGGAAAAAATAAATTGAAAAAAGCGCTAAAAGCCGTTTCAGCCTCCCCCTTGGACTATAAAAATGTTAGCTCAGTCGTCCTTCCCCCTTCTGGTGAATCCTAGATCCGCCACTGATTGTGCACACTCAAAACAAAGCAATCGCAGAAAAGACGCAAGTAGAATTTGGTCTTTGATTTGCGATCGTATTCGTAGTAATACTGAAATAAAAACACAAAATCAAAAGTATAATTTTCTTTCTAATGGTGGTACTTTGACGACTCTACGAATATTTCCAAAATAGGTCAAAAATTCGTTAAAAAATCCCAACAATTTTTTTGTTACAGAGTTTTGTTTTGCATCAAATCCGATTTTGTGGAAATTTTGTGCTATTTTTAATAGTCGTAAAGAAGTCAAAGTACCACCCTTGGAAAGGTTATTTTTCAACCTTTCATTGGATGTCAAACATTACGCCGTAGCAAATATAGAAGGATAGATTTTATGATGGAATTTTTGGGGTTTTTTAACAATCTTTTTGAATACTTTGGGAATATCTCCTAAACCAATAGTCATAGTCATCATAGTGCAATAGTCATAGTACATACAGGTCAAAGTACCATCATTTTAAAGGTAATTTTCAAACTTTCATTGGTCAACTTTCATAACAGATTAAAAACAACGAGTTCTCATGAAGTAAATAAAAATTCAACCTCAAACTTTTCGTTTGCATACTGTCAACGAGAGAAAATAGTGGTATACATTTTTACCGTTGACGACCATTTTTTTGCGACACTTTTGTTTAGTAATATGGAGTCGCTTAACACGAATCCGATGTCGGATTAACGATTTATCCAGCGGTTCAGGAGCGGTCGTCAAAGGGTTAATCTGCTAGTATTGAAATAATTTGAAATAGGAAAATGAAGTTATGGGTTGGAAACGGCATTATGCACCATCGTTAAGTTGATTTTAATTTTGTAGGTAATTTATTGTTAGGATATCAAACAGCTTTTTATGACAAAGCTTATTGTGGAATTTTTTTATCTACGTAAAGTGTACACTTATTATGGTGGGTGTATGGTATTACCTTGATTTAAAATCTTTTTCTAGTGCTCATTATTGTTGACATTGAATTCAAACACTCAAAGTTTTACGAACTTAGCTCAACAGGAAACGGTCAATGGCGTTATCTATTTTTATACTACAACTTAATAAAACAATGGACATTACTGCAAATTGCCTCAAATTAAAGCAGAGCCATAAAATTACAAATAAGAATCGCCAATCAAGACACGGCATAAATAATTTCTTTTTTAGCATTTCAAATGTTTTGAAGAATATTCACATTTTCCTTTTAGTATCTATAAAATTAATTTCATTGTCATTATTTTTATTACACCAAAAGCTTTGGCTTTATTGGATTTTAATGGCGTGTACATCGTTAAATTCACAGAATACTAGTGATTTGCTTGTAATGTAAAGCGTTTGATTGTTTTTTTGTTTTTTTGATAAATTCTAGACATAATTACTTACAACTTACTTTTATGAGGTTTAAAAAAAATTGATTAAAAATAAAAATGTTGATCCCGTCCTAGTACTTATAGGGTACCAATGAGTTAGTGCTTTCATGGCCTTCATTTACTCAATATACCACGAACAATACTTTTTTATAATTTCAATTTTAAAGTGAAAAAAGATAACTTTCGCCAAGGAACTAATTACTCAAATCGATAGTACCTACCTGAAATTTAATTTTTTTGTTCAATACAACTGTAATATTGAAATAAAAATGTGTTTGTCATTTTTTATAATAGATGTTTAGTTACTATCCCTTCGTCCTAATTAAAGGTACCTGGCTACATCCATATAAAATACATGTGAATTCTTACTGATATTGTCTTTCGATTTTGTAAATCTAGTGTATCATGTACTGGTGTGTAAAATGTCGTTAAGTAACATCAAATAAAATTTCCAATTGGGTTTCGAGCCAAGTGAATACTCGGATACTGACGATCAAAGCAGCAGAGACCATAGGTTCGAATAACATAAATAGTAAAGACGAAAATAATGATTGTAAGCCTGGTATTAGCGGTGCTTTACCACTAAAATTATATGGGCCACAAAAGAAAGAAGCAGAGCGCTGCATATGCAGTACAAACGCGCCAAATCCAGCCACCAGAAACCCTTCCCATAACATCATTCACAAAAAAATTGGTGTACATAAGTCGTCTCGCCTATTGTCTGACTTTGAATTGTTTCGTTTGTTCTTTTCTGAAGAAATGTGCGATATAATTATTCATGAAACTAACCGAAAAACCTTAATTGTGAATACCGGTTATAATGCCAAAAACCCGACTAAACCTCCTTAAGTGTGGACACCATTGAGTCTTCAAGAGTTATATGCATACATTACTTATATACATACTTATAAGAACAGGTGTACATCATTCAAATAACGAACATGTAATCGAATTGTGGATGTTACGATCTTTACCAATTTTCCGCACCTGAATGTTCGGAAGATTTTTGCAAATTAACCGGATTTTGAGATTTGACAACAATACAACTCTCGTAATCAGGATTGAGGATGGAAAGGCAACGTCCATACGCAATTTCTGGGAAATGATGAATGCCAACCTGCACAACAACTACAAGCCAAACAAAAGGATAATTATCGATGAACAGCTTTTCCCATACACTAAGGGAAATAACGCATATTAACATGATCCACGCCAGAGTATAAATTTTATTTAAATATTTACGTGGATAAATCAAATGTTTTCCTTACAACTGGTTTTTTGTCCATATTTAAATTTTATTTATACCACACACCTACACACCTATAACATACAGCTGAAGTTGCCGACAAGCAGCAACAACATCGCACTCTGTTTGTGCAGTTATCAATAAAGTTTTTAGAATTAAGATTCGTGATTTCGGTTTCTTATAGTTATCATTTGCTTTTTGTTATGAATATAATATAGCCTGGATGTTTGGCCAAGATGCTTTATGACTGCGATTGGTGATCGCATAACACAATTATGTAAGGTTAGAGTGACAACCGGATATTTTCTCACAAATGTCTTGCACCGATTGTCATTTTCCTGCATATTTTTCTTTTTATTTTCTTTTTTACTTTTTCCTTCTCTAATGTATACTATTTTTGACATTTGTTGCCATAATATTGCAACAACTGTCAAAAATAGTATAAATAAGAGAACGAAAAAAGTAAAAAATAAAATAAAATACACAAGCGAATGGCATTTGATGGACGCAGCTCGTGGGAAATATTCAAATATATTATTTTTTAATTTCAATATTTTTATATAAATTTTCTTTTAATGCGATAGTTTTATTTTCAAATAGTAAATATTTCAAATATATTTAAAAAAAAATCGTGCATAATTTGTATATATTTTTTATAAATTCTGTTTAAATATTTAAATATTTTATTTAATAAAAAGTATTTAAATAAATTTTAAATATTTACGTAGTCGATTTAAGCAAATGCGATATTGGTGCCAAAATGGTTCGCTTTTTGGATAAATTAAAAATGTTTTTGGATAAATTTAATATTTTTTCTCTTAGTGTAGAAAATGAAACTTTGCCATAGATTGACTGAAAACTTTTAAAAATACCTATACATATACAAGAAATAATATATTAGGTTTTTAAGGGTTAACAAATAGTAATCACATATCTATAAATCTAAAAATTTTTGTGTGATCCGTTTTTAAGCTGGAAGTACATTCACTGCATTTGCGTATACGTCCGTCTACTCGCTGAACTCAATGGAATAGAAATGTATGAAAGCTTTTAAGCATAACGTTAGAAAAATGCAATTTACGAAAGAAAAGTAGAAATTATATCAAGTTTTCTTGCGTAATTTGCCTTTTGTGACAGCTCGTTACTTATTACGAACAGAGAGAAGAAATTAAAGAAACGAGTCAAAATCTCATTACTTTCAGGGATGGCTTTTGTAAATAATTAATTTCCTTACACCATCAAATGTTAATAGTTCAATAGAAATTTGTCTTGTTGACAGTTTTCTCAGTTTAGATTTATTACAGATTAATTTTTTTGCTAATAAGCTTAATAGGGTTCTCGATCTAGTTTTCATAAGTAATAATATTAATTATAAGTTATATGAATATCATTTTCCTTTTTCGACTACCGATTTACATCATATCCCATTAGTCATTGAGCTTGAATTTTATGATTTTCTTTTGCTTAATATTAATAATTCTATCTCAAGTTTTAACTACAATGGTTGTGACTTCGATCATTTAAATAACTTATTTAAAAATGTGGATTGGAATTCAGTGTTTAATGGTTCAGATGTAACTTCTTGCTTTTATGATTTTAAGGTCAAAGCTAATAATATTTGCTATAAAAATATACCATTAAGATTTAATAAACCACATAAGCTTCCATGGTTTACTAAAGGATTAAAAAAGCTTAAAATTTAAGGAATAAGTTTTTTAAAAAGTATAAAGAAACAAACAATACAAGGTACTTTGATAGATATCAGCATTATATGAGGAAGTTTAATTTTTTAAACAAATATCTCTATAGTAAATATATCTTAGATATATTACCCCTAATATATAATACCCCTACGTTTAAAAAACGTAAACGGGGTATATTAATTTTGTCACTCCGTTTGTAACGCTCATAAGGAGGCGTGGTAGGTATAGAAAAGTATACATAATCTTGATCAGCAGCACTACCCGAGTCGATTTAACCATGTCCGTCTGTCCGTCTGTCTGTCTGTCTGTCTGTGATCACGATTGCAGCCGTAATGTTCAAGCTATTATCACGAAATTCGATATTTAAGCTTGTAAAGGTCAAGTGTGAAAATGAACCAAATCAGATGGAAACCACGCCTACCTCCCATACAAAGTGTCTTTATCAAAACGGTAAAATCTCTTAGAATTCCACAAAAATTAATATATAGACTTGAAATTTTGCACATGAGCTTTCCTATTTAATATACACTCTGAATATGAAATTAAACCAAATCAGATGAAAACCACGCCTGCCTCCCATGCAAAGTGACTTTATCATAAATGTAAAATATCTTTAAATTCCACAAAAATTAATATATGTGACCCGGTCTACGAAAAGGGACCTTCGGTGTAAAAACAAGTTTTCGAGAAAACAGCTGTTTGTAAACGTTTAATTGTCGCACACTGAATGGCGTCTTTTCATTTATTTCAGCTTATCCTCTATTCTTACAGAGTTGTATTTCTTAGTCTATTAATACAGATTTGTATTTCTTAGTCAATTAATACGAGTTCTTTTTTTTTAGTTAACGACCAACAGTGAAGAGGTGATTACGTTTACTGAATCATTTTTATGCGTCTTTTGATTCCGAAATAAATTAAAAATGAGTGTAGATGAAGAGGTTAGTTTCGTTCTTAGACAATATATTGGTGAAGACGAACAAGATAGTGATAAAACCGACATTGATAACGATTTCGACAGCGATCATGATTTACATCAGGCAGGAGATAATACAGAGGAAAGTTTCGTTAAAATGGACTTATCTATTGTGGATTTAGAAGAAGAAAAGCTGATAACAAAATATTTCTCTACCGATTGTTGTGTTAAGAAATGCAATACACTTATACCACGAGATCGGATTGTTGATAGTAGAATGAACTGTCTCGACCTTTCCAAAAACAAACTAGATCTAGTGATACTAAGTAATATCGAAGCTGGAATAAGGTATAATGCAGAATTGCAAAGTGTTTACTCACAAATAGCTAAGCGGAAGGTAGAAGAATGCAGAAAAGGTAAAGAAGTTACAAGGCATCAGATTCAGTTCTCTTTCCTCGGCATACCAATTTGTCGTTCACTTTTCCTTTTTCTGCACGCATGCAGAATAAAACGTTACAAGCATTTGGTAACTCATTATCATAAAAACGGTTTAATAGTGCGAGAACATGGCCTAGCTAATAAATCCTGTACGAATACGAAATCATTTACACCAGCTGAAATTGAAAAGGCTGTAAAATTTATCGAATACACTGCAGATCTGTTAGCTTTGCCACTACCTGGCCGACTTCCAAAATTTAAAGATTACCGAGTAATGAAATTACCTTCGAGCGAAACAAAGTCGTCAGTTCATCGAAAATATATTGATTCACTCCAAAAGAACGAACCAAAAATGAGTTATCGCAGCTTTTGTCGTATATGGGCCAAGTATATTCCGTATGTAGCAACAATGAAACCAGCAGACGATTTATGCGACACATGTCGTGGTAAGTAGATGAATTGGTACTTACCTTAATAATTACATCCAATACTAAACGTGACTTTTTTTTAACATAGGAAATACGGTTTCGATTGCGCTGACTAAAAACGTCTCTGATATTGAACGAGAACAAAAACTGAATCAATTTCTTGATCATCTTCACAAGGCCCGTAACCAACGAGCGTATTATCAAAGTTGGTGCGAAAATACTGATGATACGGTAGTAATTCTTTCGTTTGATTTTGCCCAAACTGTACATTACCCTACTAGTCCACAGCAGCCGGGCTCAGCATACTTTAAAGCTACAAAAAAGTGTGGAGTTTTTGGAATCACAAACGAAAAATTGAAAATTCAGGTGAGGATATCAAACATTGAAATTGTACAAACTCGAACCACTTGAACTATACCTAATTTTCATTTTCAGCATAATTACTTAATTGATGAGAAGGATGATATTGGTAAAGGACCGAACTGTGTCATCAGCATTTTGCATCACTACTTAGAAACTCATTGCAAAGATATCCCAAAACTGGTTAATTTTTGTGACAATTGCGTAGGGCAAAACAAAAATAATACCGTATTATCGTATTTACACTGGAGAGTTGCTCGAAAACTTGAACAAACGATTTTATTCAATTTCTTACTAACAGGACATACGAAATTTGCGCCTGATCGCTTCTTCGGGATTTTCAAAGCAAAGTATGCTCTTAGCAACATCGATACTTATGAAGATTTATTGCAATGTGTTGTTGAATCCTCACCCGGTGGTTATAATAAAGTAGTATCAGCAGAGAATGTTACATGGTATCAATGGGATACCTATTTCAAACTATTTTATCGGCCACTCGTTGGCATAACGCAGTTCCATCATTTCATAATCTGTACAGATTGCGTAAAAGCAAAAAAATTCGCGGATAGTGAGAACGTGGACTCTTTTCAACTATTGTTGGAACCTATCGTCAGTGAAATGCCAAAAACTATACATCCAGTTGGTTTAACGTTGGAACGCCAATGGTATATTTACCAAAATCTCCGCAGTTTAGTCGCAGATCCAAGAAAAGTAGATATTTTAGCCCCAAAACCGGAAGAAAAGCCAAAGAAACAAAAATCCAAAGTTGATGGAGAAGATAATTCTGCGGCTCCCTTGCAAAACAAGAATTCGATATCGAAGAAACAAAAAGCAAAAGGTAATAACAAGAAAGATTCTGCGGCTCCATTACCAAAAGAAAAGTTGGCATCGAAGAAACGAAAGGCAGATGGTAATGACGAGGAAGATTCTGCGGCTCTACTACCAAAAAAAAATTTGGCATCGGAAAAAAAAAAATATATAAAGCGTAAAAAAAAATTATAGATTTATTTTATATTTCGATTTTTATGTAAAATGGCTGGTTTCCCTTCAAATAAAAGTATGAAATGATGTTTATTATGTTATAATTCAATGTCCAATTTTTTTTCATTTTCACTCATTTCTGCTCTTTTTTTGGAAAATTCCTGACAAACTTCATTACGAGTTGGAAACTTCTGCTTTGCGCCATTAGAAAGAGCACACATTAGTCTATCCGAATCGCCAAAAAAGTGAAAAATGATATTTTCACACCGAAGGTCCCTTTTCGTAGACCGGGTCACATATGGACTTGCAATTTTGCATATGAACTTTGATATGTAACATGTTTACTGTGTATGAAATTCAACCAAATCGAGTGAAAACCACACCCACCTCCCATACAAAGTGACTTTATCAAAAAACAAAAGATAATATTTTCTGTTAAAACTATGACGAAAATGTTTTTACAAATAAAAATTTTTTTGACTACTTAAGACTTTGAATATATTTCAATTCGGACGTTGGGGTATTTTAACTTCGGCCAGTCGAAGATCATTTCTTACTAGTTTATAATAAAAAAATAGCTAATTGTGCTAATTCTCTTTTTTTGCAGAGTTTTTTTAGTCGAATTTTGTAACGGAAAGTGATCTCGATGATAACAGTTTCTCCCATATTCAGTCTTCTATCGATTTTGGATCGCTTGTGATATCAAGTAAAGATATCATGGAAGGAATTTTAAACTTGAAACCGTCGATGCAGACTGATATTGATGGTATTTCGGCTTAAGTGTTGAAAAAATGTTAATCTTTAGTCGAACCCATAAAAACAATTTTTAATAAATCGCTTTCTTCAGGTGTTTTCATTTCTGACTGGAAAATTGCTTTAATCACCCCAATATTTAAAAGTGGGAATAAAAATGATATTGCTAATTACAGGCCAATCTCAAAATTGTCTTCTATCTCAAAACTCTTTGAAAATATTGCTAAAAATAAAATCTTTTTTGAAGTAAAAAGATAAATCTGCCCGAATCAGTATGGTTTTGTATCGAGTCGCTCAACCGTATCTTATCTTGCAATCTTCACTGAAGATTGTTTTTCTGCCTTTCATGATGGATTCCAAGTAGATACGATCTATACCGATTTTTCTAAGGCCTTTGATAAGGTCACCCATGGAATCTTGATTTCGAAACTATCGAATTTGGGATTTCATTCCATCTTTTTGAAATGGATAAAGTCTTATTTGACAAACAGAATTTGCTATGTTGTAATTGACAATGTAAGATCTGTACCTTTTATTGCTTCTTCTGGTGTTCCCCAAGGCAGTATTCTTGGTCCTCTGCTGTTTATTTTGTTCGTCAATGATATTCGTAGCTGTTTTTCAAAGGTAAGGTACTTAATGTATGCGGATGATCTAAAAATTTATTCTACCATCAAAAATATATCTGACGCTTATGATTTGCACTTACAGTTGTCGAATCTCTCTATTTGGTGTCTTAAAAATGGTCTTTCATTAAACATAATGAAATGTTTTTATACCACATTTTTAAAATCACAAAATATTATCAATACCTCTTATTCTATCCACGGTTGCACTTAAAAATCTGTTGATCAAATATCTGATTAAGGTGTGATTTTTTACTCTAAGTTTTCATTCGTTAGCCTCATTAATTCTATCATACATAAATCTTATGCCATGCTTGCATTTATTTGCCGCAATAGCTCTGCCTTTGCTGATCCATATACGCACAAATCGCATTATACTGCTTTTGTAAGATCCAAATTGGAATACGCATCATTTATCTGGAGTCCGTATTATAGCTCTCATATAAATCGTCTTAAACGTATTCAAAAAGTTTTCACACGATACACTCTGAAGCCTCTAAGCTTCAGTGACCCAATCCCCTCATATACTGCTCGATGTTTATACATCAACTTGAAGTCTTTACAATGTAGAAGAACTATATTATCACATCTATTTGTTCATGATTTAATTAATGGGACTGTTGACTGTCATCGACTCTTAGAACTGATAAATTATAATACTCCAATAAGAAGTCTTCGTAATTATGATCTTTTTTGTATGCCTAAGAATGCTTAGAAGCAATTATGCAACAAATGCTCCTCTGAATAGAGCCTTAATTGATTCAACATCCTCTCTAATTATATTGATATTGATTTTTCGGTAACGAAACAAGCCTTAAAGGTACTTTTAAATAATTTTTACCGGTAAATTTTAATATTTCTAAATATCTTATAAATAGAAAATATCTATAATATCTTATTTCTAAATAAATAAGTTATAATACATTGATGACTTTATTCAATAATTGTTATTTAACTTTAAGTGGTGTAGCCAAATATTTTGTAGTCAGCTAGGAATATTTATCCATTGATGTAAATAAATAAAAAAATAAGTCTTAGAAATTAAAAATGTCTATACATTTTTTATTGTTACTTTCTTAAAAGAACTTTTTTTTTATACTCAGGACTTAAGTTCTTTTTTTTAATGATAGACTCGGATCATTATCTTGTCGCAGCCAAGTACACGCCTGTGCGCAACCAAGAATGCGCACAATCCAGCACAGAGAAAGCTAGACGTCGAAAAGCTGCAATCAAAACAAACAGCCGAAGACTTCGCTACTCGACTCTCACTCCTGCTTCAAGAAAGCACTCCTCCGATCGACGATATATGCGCGCAGTGGAATCACATTTCCCACTCTATGCGTACGGCTGCCGAAGAGGTGATAGGCTATCACCACTCTCGCCGAAACCAGTGGCACGACCAGGAGTGTCGCGATACCACTGTAGAAAAAGACGCCGCCTACGAGTGCGAGAAAATTGAGATGCATGGTGACAGGAATGAGGTCCGAAAATTTTTCGAAAAAATAAGACGCCTGGCCGATGGTTTCAAGACCGGGGCCTCTCCTGCAAGGGTGAAAATGGGGTTCTAGTGACAGATATCCAGAGTACACTGATGATGTGGAGGGAACACTTCTTTAGGCTTCTGAATGGCAACGACGACAACAATCCCGCCAATAGAGATGATATCCCGGAAACCCCAATTTTGGACGACAGCGTTGAAGTTCCGCTGCCCGACCATAGTGAAGTCTTGAAAGTCTTGAAAGCTATAGCTCGGCTTAAAAATAACAAAGCTGCAGGAACCGATGGCTTACCTGCTGAGCTCTTCAAGAATGGAGGCGAAGCTCTATTTAAATGCATTCATGAGCTTTTATGCAGAATATGGTCGGAAGAATGCATTCAAAACGATTGGAACCTCAGTGTGCTCTGCCCAATCCACAAGAAAGGCCATCCCACGATTTGTGCCAACTACAGTGGGAAAAGCCTTCTTGATATCGCATATAAGGTCCTGTCGAGCGTATTATGTGAAAGACTGAAGCCCATCGTAAACCAGCTGATTGGATCTTATCAGTGTGGCTTCAGACCTGGTAAATCCACCATAGACCAGATATTTACGCTACGACAAATCTTGGAGAAGACTCTAGAAAAACAAATCGACACACACAATCTTTTTGTCGATTATAAGGACGCCTTCGACAGTCCAATAAGGAATTATCTATACTCCACCATGTCTGAATTTGGTATTCCTGCATAGCTCATCCGTCTTTGCAGAATGACACTGCGCAACACCAGCAGCACAGTTAAAATCGGGAAGGATCTCGCTCCTCCATTCGATACCAAACGAGGTTTCAGACAAGGTGATTCCTTATCGTGCAACTTTTTCAACCTGATGATGGAGAAGATCATCCGAGCTGCTGGTTTGAGACGCAGTGGCACGATATTCTACAAAAGTATTATGCTGCTGGCGTATGCTGATTATATCGATATCATTGGTCATAATACGCGCGAAGTCAGTGCATCATTCTCCAGATTAGCGAAAGAGTCGAGTCGAATGGGTCTTGCAGTGAATGCAGATAAGAGAAAATACCTAGTGTCAACAAATAAACAGTCCCAGCGTCTTAGAAACCACGTCACTGTTGACAACATCTCCTTCGAGGTTGTTAGGGACTTCGTCTACCTGGGATCCAGCGTAAACTCTTTCAACGATGTCAGTATTGAGATAAAACGAAGGATAACTCTTGCCAACAGGTGTTACTTTGGGCTAAGTAGGCAATTGAGAAGCAGAGCCCTCTCTCGACGAACAAAACTCACTCTCTATAAGTCACTAATCATGCCCGTCCTATTATATTCAGCACAAACCTGGACGTTGAGCAGTTCTGATGAAAAGACTTTGGGAGCCTTCGAGAGAAAGATCCTTCGTAAAATCTTCGCTCCAATCTGCGTCAATGGCGAGTACCGAATTCGATGGAACCACGAGCTGTATGAGCTGTACGTTGACATCGACATAGTTAAGCGCATTAAAATCGAGCGGCTCCGCTTGGAAGGTCATGTTGAGCGAATGGAAAACGACGCGCCAGCGAAAAAAATATTCGATTCGGTGCCCCGTGGTGGTCAACGCAGAAGAGGACGCCCACATCTTCGTTGGAAGGATCAGGTGTTGGATAACCTGACCACGCTTGGTGTTTCCAACTGGCGCCAACAAGCGAAGAACAGAAATATCTGGCGCAATTTCTTATAACATATGAGGCCAAATCCGACTTACGGTTGTAAGCGCCAAATAAGTAAGTAAGTACTTAAGTTTCTTTGTAATTATAAATGAATACATTTTAAGTTCTTTTGTGTAAAAACGACAAAGACTTAACACTAAGAACATACCAAATGTTTTATAATTTTGTATCCCTGCGTAAATTGCGCCAGCTAGTAGACGGACGCATATGCAAATGCAGTGAATGAACTTCCAGCTTTATTGGCACAGTGTGTATATTGTTCTTTAGACTCCTTCGGATTTGAACCAACGTTTCAGTGATGGCATTTTAATAAAACTTCTTTTCTTTTCTTATTCATATTTTTTTGACGTAGAATACGTCATTTTCGGAGGTAAGTAGGGTGGTTGATAGTGATCAGGTGTCGGTATTTATATCACAATTTGAGCCTTTGGTGTGCCTAAAGTACTGATCGTACAATGTTGATGTTAGCACTTGTTGGTCTGCTTGATCCTCACTGGGAGAAAAATTCATGTTTGAACTGTCTAACTTATATAAATTTTACACAATTACATGATATATAAAGCCAACATTTGATGTTTTTGTTTGCTTAAGTTTGCTACCTATTTATCGACAGTTTCCGGTTTTATCGACAAAACCATAAAATTTGTATGGGAGCCCCCCTAAGGAGTGGCCGGAGGGAATAGGTGTCAAAGGCAAAAATGTTTCTTTTGCAAAAGTAATGGGGGTCGATGATACATATTAACCCTCTAAGGCACTGTCTTAAAGGTCATATGCTCAGGTGTTTGGAATAAATATACAAAAACCATAAAATTTGTATGGGAGCCCCTCTAAGTAGTGGTCGGAAGGAATAGGTGTCAAAATCAAAAATGTTCCTTTTGCAAGAGTAATGGGGATCGGTCATACATATTAACCCTCTCCGGCACTCTTTTAAAGGTCATATGCTCAGGTGTATGGTATAAATATTTTGCTAAATATTTTGACGTGACGAAGTTACGTTATACTGCTCTAGTTTCCAAAAAAGTTGAAAAATGGATTTTTTAAAAATTCATCTGCGTTTCATTGAATTGTTACTCGCTGGATATAAGAGCTATGATTAAAAAAATAGTATGACCATAAAGGTTAATTCTTTGACTATATTACAAAAACAAAAAAAAAATTTAATACGGCATAGGGACGTAGTGGGAGCTGTGTAAGCAACTCAACTGAAAATTTGTTACATGGAATTATTACTCGCTGAGTAGTAGGGCTAGGATTAAAAATACGATACGCCAATAAAGGCCTACTGGAGCCCTCACAACAAAATTAGACAATTAGTTTCTGACATCATGGGGACGCTGAGAGAGCCGCTGAAAGATCGATAACGCAACATTCATGCAGCGGCGTTGCATTGAATTTTTACTCAATGAGTATATAACCTACGATAAAAGTTTGAAAAGGAAAATAAAGTTTTTACACATGGCTTTACGACAAAAATAAAAAAAAAATTCCGGCGTCGTCAGGTCGTGAATATAGCAGCTTATGTAACAGAAATGTAATATCGTTGCATGGAATTATTACACACTCAGGAGGAGTGCTACAGTAAATTTTGTTTTACGACAGCAGGGATGTGTTATTACGCTTCACAACTAAATTACAACAAAAATTGTGTTGTCATGATTTCAGGGATGCAATCACATAATGCAGTAAAAATGCTACAGCCATGAAAAAACGTTGCATGGATTTTTAACTCTGTGACTACAGGTGCAACGGTAAATTTTAAGGAACGAAAACAAAGGTGAGGTCTTCGGGCATATGACAAAAATAAAAAAAAAAATTTAACGGTGTGCCAAAAACCCTCAGGGAACCGCCTAATGTGACGCATATGCATCACTTTTGATGGATTAATTGAAACTAGTATCACCTTTGGTCGAGATTCGACCATTTAAAATTTGATTTTTTTTTTTTGTATTTTTATTGAAAACATTTTTTTTCTTTCTTCACTCATATGCAAACGTAACCGAACTCATAAAGCACCAAACGCACCACCAGCAGGAAATCACAAAACAGTAACTCAATTTTGTCACAAAACAGTAACTCAATTTTGATTTTCCATACTCTGTGATTTTTACTTTCAAAGCTATTCGATATCAAAAATGTGGCTTATATATGCAGAGTCACACCCCTTTGTCCAATGCCCGTCACAGTACCCTACTTCCCTTATTCTACTTTCTAGTAGAAATGCTTCCAAAGCTATTTGATATAACATCTTTGAGTTGTATGAGTGTTTCCACGCCCCTTTTTCAAGGAAGGAAGTTCTTACCAAGTTTCATTGATTTGTATCTTATAGTTCAAAAGTTATACCGAAAATTTGGACTGATGAAAAGTGCCTCGCCTCTATTTGAACGCCCATCGAATGTAACCAGTGGAATGGAACGTCTTTTTTGAGGTCGAATTGCCCACCATAGATATTCGGTGCATTCCTTTTTCCTACTATTATTGATTTAAAAAAAAAAATTATCAAAATTGGTAGAGAAACACGGGAGAAAATGTTTCTTAACTGTTCGGCGTACACCCATTTATATATAGATATGTATATAATAATGATATGTATAATATATAAAGTAGATAAGGAAATGGCTTAAAACATAGATTGTGTTTATAACTTTGGAGTGGTTTGAAATATTTGAAAAGTTTTTTCACAGAAATAATTTTTTAAGCTGTAGAACTTTGTAAAAAATACAAAAACAACATTTTGAAAAATGTTATTTTCATCAAAAAAAAAATCATAGGGGATAGCTCATGATTTTCGATGATAGAAACACTTAATTAAATTATATATCAAAATGAAGCAATTTTTGCAAATAAATGATATGTTATATGAAAGAGTGTGAGAGAAGAAAATAGAAAAAAAAATAAAATTACAAAAAAGTAATATCTGGTCTAATTTTTGAGCAAAAATTGAATATTTTAGAGTTATTTTGAAAACAACATAAGAAATTGAATTGGAGAGATAACGGTAAATATTTTCTTATTTCTCCAAAGTCATTTTATTAAACTTTCAGACAAAGAAAATTTAGGGAAAATCGATTGAAAAATGGCTGAAATATTTGCATGCAAAATCAAAATTTGAAATATCAATTGTTTTTTTCTCATTCTGAGGCAATGACATTGCTTTAAGAAATGCATTGCATGGAAAAAATCTACAGGTTTCGAAATATCGCAATACTTTTGATGTCATAATAACGGGAAATTTTTTTACATACTATTCGTGGGAAAATATTAGCACAAAAGTTTTCGTATACCGTTATTTTTCTCAACCAACGAATTTTCATACAAAAAACGTTGTACTGAAAAAATCTATAGTTTTCGAGATATCACAATAATTTTGATGTCAAAATAACGGAAATTTTTCAAAATTTACTATTTGTAAGCAATTTTACCATCACAATATATATTGACACTTGTTACATGAAATAGTGCTTATTGTAGGGTAACCGTAAACGATGGTGAAAAATATTAAATTTTTTTTGCACATCTTATGAATGTCTAAATTTCTCTCTTATATCATGTTTTTCCATCTCTTATAGTTTAGCTTTTATTTAATAAATGCTCTTTTTCCGCTCATATTTGAGGTCAAAGGTCACCAATCTTATATTCAATCATACTGTGCAGCCAGACCTTTCATCTGATATCACATTCTTCATTTTACCTCTTCCCAGTTCTGAGATCCCTAACTAAAATTGATATAAACTTTCAACGTTAATATTTCGGGTCAAAGGTCATGAATTTAAAATCTAACATAATTCGGCACATCTATGGTGCAGTACCTTTCGAATGATGTACGTTTCATTGTCCTTATTCTAAAATAAATATTGATAAAGTGTACGACAACATTCGATGTTTGCGTATTAATATATAAGACTAGAGCACAACCCATGGGGAAGCAAAAAAAAAGCTAAACGAAAAGCACCAACTCCAAATCCAACAACAACTCCAACACTAACACCAACACCAACACCAACACCAACACCAACACCAACACCAACACCAACACCAACACCAACACCAACACCAACACCAACACCAACACCAACACCAATACCAACACCAACACCAACATCAACATCAACATCAACATCAACATCAACATCAAAATCAACATCAACATCAACATCAACATCAACGTCAACATCAATATCAACATCAACATAACCATTAACATCAACATCAACATCAATATCAACATCAACATAACCATTAACATCAACATCAACATCAACATCAACATCAACATCAACATCAACATCAACATCAACATCAACATCAACATCAACATCAACATCAACATCAACATCAACATCAACATCAACATCAACATCAACATCAACATCAACATCAACATCAACATCAACATCAACATCAACATCAACATCAACATCAACATCAACATCAACATCAACATCAACATCAACATCAACATCAACATCAACATCAACATCAACATCAACATCAACATCAACATCAACATCAACATCAACATCAACATCAACATCAACATCAACATCAACATCAACATCAACATCAACATCAACATCAACATCAACATCAACATCAACATCAACATCAACATCAACATCAACATCAACATCAACATCAACATCAACATCAACATCAACATAAACATCAACATCAACATCAACATCAACATCAACATCAACATCAACACCAACATCAACATCAACATCAACATAAACATCAACATCAACATCAACATCAACATCAACATCAACATCAACATCCACATCAACATCAACATCAACATCAACATCAACATCAACATCAACATCAACATCAACATCAACATCAACATCAACATCATTAATAACATTAACATCAACATCAAAATCAACATCAACATCAACATCAACATCATTATCAACATCAACATCAACAGCAACATCAACATCAACATCAACATCAACATCAACATCAACATCAACATCAACATCAACACCAATATCAACATCAACATCAACATCAACATCAACATCCACATCAACATCAACATCAACATCAACATCAACATCAACATCAACATCAACATCAACATCAACATCAACTTCAACATCAACATCAACATTAACATCAACATCAACATCAACATCAACATCAACATCAACATCAACATCAACATCAACATCAACATCAACATCAACATCAACATCAACACCAACATCAACATCAACATCAACATCAACATCAACATCAACATCAACATCAACATCAACATTAACAACAAAAGCAAGAAACTTCGTCACGTCAAAACCTACGGGTGTGTCCACGGCACAGCCAACTCTATCTTTTTTAAAAAAGATGTCATCAAAAGCGAAGTGAAAAATTCTACGTCTTGTGTTACGACATAGTCGAAACTACTGTATCTTTTTTTCAGTATTTATAGTATAGTTACACAATTTTTAAGAAAACTTGGATCACTAAATTATACGAAAAAAATATCAAATGAGTGCCAACTAGTAATATGATGCAAATTTTTTTTTTTTTTTTTTGTTAACTAAACGAAAATTGAGAAGAAGAAGCAAAAAATGTTGGATTTTCTGTGGAAATCACCATAGAGTAAGAGGAATTGGTGCAGAAATGGGTGGTAATTAGCTTCTATCAAAGTCAGATTTATTGGATGTCGAAAAAAAAAACTTATTGAAGTACGCTGATTAAATAACGAAAGAGTCAAGGGCATTGGCATGAACATCAGCACGTGTATCCAAAGAGCTTATGGATTCGGTGAATACGCACTCAGTGGTTTTGCGAATGCTTACATCGTTATTCGAAGTTGATTTAATGGTTTCCACGATAAAGTAGTTTCTAGTGTTTATTGTGGTCGGAGTAAATCCGCAAACGTACGTTTTTTTAACTTTTTAAAATTTAATTTTTAAAATGATTCATATCCAAGAATATAATTTAAGTTAAAACAACAACTGTTCATTTCAATTCTGAAAAGAAGAACTGAAAAAAATGGATTACATTTTATTGTGTCTAATTCTAATAGTTTTAAAATTGTACAATAGCAATTCTACATTTTTGGAGGTTAACTGGTTTTATTCTGTAGGAAAATTATAAAAAGTGTGAACATACTTATAAGGTCATAAATGCAAGAATAAAATACATATGGCTAATGTTTGAAATACATTTCTACTTAAAAAAAAAGAAAATGTATTAAATTTTTTTCTATAAGATATAACAACAATTAAGTCTTTTTATTTCATTCTTAACTGTATTTTAATTTAGTACTTTTTAAAACACAAATGTCAGATTTATCTTTTTTAAAAGCTAGTATTAGCTCCCATATACCATCAAATGCATTCATCTTGAAAGTTCTCCTTTGACATACAAAATTCAATGCAGTATTTTCACATTGATATAAACAAAAATCTCTAAGACGCAATCAAATTAAGTTAAAGTATTGTACGTAAAGGACGAATATACCAAACCATCTCTTTTTTTTTTTGTTTTTGTGCCACACTCATGTTTAGCACTTCTTTCACATATGTAGGTATGTTAAAAAAAGTTTGTTTTCCTTTTGTAGTTCTTTCGTATAGTTCACTCTATCTCAAAGTGGCTATCTCAGCACCGTAGAGACTAACTTTGCCACTAATTTAAGTGTTTTTATATTCATTTGATGAGTTTGGAGCGTATTTAATGAACATTTTTACCCCAAAGACTATGTGAAATGGTTAATAAAACTCATTTGCAATTTCTGGCAAGCCGTGTCAGTGGCAGGATATTTAATTAGTGACATATTGGTTTAATATTAGGAATTTATGTCTAGTAAGATAAACATTTGAAGCAAAAACATTTTTCTTTGCATGTCCTCTTCTGCATGTTTACAAATATTTTATTTTGGAAACAGCGCTTAGTTTTAGACATCGAAGCGATTATACTAGTATCATTTCTTTTTAACTTTCATCAAAATAATTGACGCTGAAACATCAAACTTATTATTTTCTCAAATTTGTTTGAGCAATTTATTCGTTTTGTAAATCTTACCGCCGATTGGCTCTTATGGCCAATGATAGTACCATAAAAAAGTCATCCACACTCAAAATATCGCATCTCAAAGAGGAACAGTTCCACGATTGAATCCTTTTAAAAAAACCCAGTTTATATGTTATGCCATTGTAGACGATCAAATTATCGTTATTATTGCAAAAATCTTTCCACACGAAAATGGTCTAAGTCGAAAAATATAGCCAGATAAGTAAAATAAGAATCTGTTTCTGAAATTTTTCAAACATCTCCAAATATTGACTTACGGTTAAAAACCCTGTTTTGCGTATTTTTGCGCACTTATAAGCCTGTAACTTAGTTGATTATCAACGGATTTTTAGTTTTTTACCAGATTCAGAAAGAAGAGACGTAGACTTTTCGATATACGTTTTTTTCTTAAGAAAACTTGAGAAATTTTTGTGTATTTGTCCATTTCTTTTTTTAATTTTTTCGCTTTTTCCCACTACTGCGATATTTTTACACACTGTTTTATCAACAAACCATACTAATCGTGAATTGATTCAAAAATTACGTTTATTAAAAATTAAAATGCAACTTTGTTTTTAAAAATCGGAAGGTAATTGACTAAGTTATTAAAATTTTTATGAAAGTAAAATATTTGCAAAAAATACAATTTTTGGCCATTCAACTCGAAAATTTTGGTTGGACTTTTTTTTAAATTCCGTGTCATCGGTTCAAGTGACCAACAATATCCAAAAATATTTAAATTTTATTTATTCCTTCGAAGCGCTTTTCAATTGTAGTCACTTCTTGGTGTAATTGTTCGCCTTGCTCATCGCTAAACTGGCCCAGGTTATCTGGGAAGAAGTACAATAAAATTTGAAAAAATATGAAAAAAACTTATTTGGTGGACAAATACAAACATATTTTTGGGTTGGACAGCTGCCACAAACCAACTTATAGAAATAAAAATACAGTTTTTGTTGGTAATTTTTTGTTTTGAACTCTAGGTGTAAATTTTGGACAGTTATTGATTACTTTTTATTATTGTTTCATTATTTTAGACATACTGGTCGTTCGGTTTTGTTCACTAACATAATTTATTTTATAATGAATAAATTCGAATATTATTATTTTGTCTTAATTTTTGCTGAAAAGCCAATAATGTGCTTAGCGGAAACTTGTAATCGCCAACAGAGGGTATGTTTAAGTACGTAGGCGCATTCTGTCTATCCCGGCTGATCCGGGCGGGATGTAGAATGTGAATTGTGCATGCAACAACATGCAACAAAAAAAAAATATTTCTCAAATTTTCTTAAAAAACCTACATATCATTCAAAAGGCCTAAGTTTCTTTTTTCTGAGTCCGATAAGAGACTTAAAATCGGTTGATAAGACTGTTCAAAACGAAAAAAAATAACAAGGTTCTCACAATGGATTCTGATAGAGGGGACAAAAAAACAATAAGCGTGTATCGGAGTTTTGAAAGGTTACGTATGAGTCTTATTTTAGGGGAGATTTAATTTTCCCCCTTTTTGAAAATTCTTATAGTGAATCGGCATAGGGAATCATGTTATCCTTACACTTTGGGTAAAGGATGTGTTCTGAGAATTTATGTAAAATACTGCAAGAAATATTTTTGTGGAACATTTTAACCCCCTAACTTCTCAATTTATGGGTCTTTTTTGATCTTTTTGTGATAAAAGACAAAAAAGACCCATAAAACAAGGATATAATGGGTTAAAATTTTCCAAAAAAAAATGTATCGTAAAATTCTACTATCAGTTTTTGAATACACTAAAGCTAAAAGTTCAACTTAAATGTCAGAAATAAGTCAAAACTTAAAATGTGTTAAAGAGTTAATTTCGTACTTATTCAAAATTGATGATAAAATCTCGCACAAAACTTGGTTTAAGGGGGTTACTTTATATGAAAAAAAAAAAGAGTTGGCTGTGCCGTGGACACACCCGTAGGTTTTGACGTGACGAAGTTTGTCGTCGAAGATGTTGATGTTGATGTTGATGTTGATGTTGATGTTGATGTTGATGTTGATGTTGATGTTGATGTTGATGTTGATGTTGGTGTTGGTGTTGATGTTGATGTTGATGTTGATGTTGATGTTGATGTTGACGTTGATGTTGATGTTGATGTTGATGTTGATGTTGGTGTTGGTGTTGGTGTTGGTGTTGGTGTTGGTGTTAGTGTTGGTGTTGGTGTTGGTGTTGGTGTTGGTGTTTGTGTTGGTGTTGGTGTTGATGTTGGTGTTGGTGTTGGTGTTGGTGTTGGTGTTGGTGTTGGTGTTAGTGTTGGTGTTGGTGTTGGTGTTGGTGTTGGTGTTGGTGTTGGTGTTGGTGTTGGTGTTGGTGTTGGTGTTGGTGTTGGTGTTGGAGTTGCTGTTGGATTTGGAGTTGGTGCTTTTCGTTTAGCTTTTTTTTTGCTTCCCCATTGGTTGTGCTCTGATTTCAATTAATCCAGCAAAAGTGATGCATATGCCTCACATTAGGCGGTTCCCTGAGGGATTTTGACACGCCGTCAAATTTTTTTTTTTTATTTTTGTCATATGCCCGAAGACCTCACCTTTGTTTTTGTTCCTTAAAATTTACCGTTGCACCAGTAGTCACAGAGTTAAAAATCCATGCAACGTTTTTTCATGGCTGTAGCATTTTTATTGCATTATGTGATTGCATCCCTGAAATCATGACAACAAAATTTTTTTTGTAATTTAGTTGTGAAGCGTAATAACACATCCCTACTGTCGTAAAACAAAATTTACTGTAGCACTCCTCCTGAGTGAGTAATAATTCGATGCAACGATATTACATTTCTGTTACATAAGCTGCTATATTCACGACCTGACGACGCCGGATTTTTTTTTATTTTTGTCGTAAAGCCATGTATAAAAACTTTATTTTCCTTTTTAAACTTTTATCGTAGGTAATTTACTCGTTGAGTAAAAATTTAATGCAACGCCGCTGCATGAATGTTGCGTTATCGATCTTTGAGCGGCTCTCTCAGCGTCCCCATGATGTCAGAAATTTTTTGTCTAATTTTGTTGTGAGGGCCACCAGTAGGCCTTTATTGGCGTATGGTATTTTTAATCCTAGCACTAATACTCAGCGAGTAATAATTCTATGTAACAAATTTTCAGTTGCGTTGCTTACGCAGCTCCCACTACGTCCATATGCCGTATTTAATTTATTTTTGTTTTGTTAATATAGTCAAAGAATTAACCTTTATGGTCATACTATTTTTTAATCATAGCTCTTATACCCAGCGAGTAACAATTCAATGAAACGCAGATGAATTTTTAAAAAATTTATTTTTCAACTTTTTTGGAAACTAGAGCAGTACAACGTAACTTCGTCACGTCAAAAATTGTTTTACTCATTTGACACATCGTACTCATTAGCAATAGCAACGAACCATATAGGATGCACTTTGGCTGATAAGATCCATTAGGTTCAAATAAAAAACTATGAAAAGCAAAATTAAAACGAAAGTTAATTTTAATCCCCTCCTCCGGTTCCCATTATATCCTTGTACCAAAACTTGTTACCATATGCACCATATACTTGTTGGGTTCACAATTTTTGGCGTTTTTCCAAAAGCACAACCAATGTAGACGCAAATAAAACAGCAAAAGCAACAACACTAACAACAACAACAACAACAACAACAACAATAACAATAACAGCAACACCAACACCAACACCAACACCAACACCAACACCAACACCAACACCAACACCAACACCAACACCAACACCAACACCAACACCAACACCAACACCAACACCAACACCAACACCAACACCAACACCAGCACCAACACCAACACCAACACCAACACCAACACCAACACCAAGACCAAGACCAAGACCAAGACCAAGACCAAGACCAAGACCAAGACCAAGACCAAGACCAAGACCAAGACCAAGACCAAGACCAAGACCAAGACCAAGACCAAGACCAAGACCAAGACCAAGACCAAGACCAAGACCAAGACCAAGACCAAGACCAAGACCAAGACCAAGACCAAGACCAAGACCAAGACCAAGACCAAGACCAAGACCAAGACCAAGACGAAGACCAAGACCACGACCAATACCAAGACCAAGACCAAGACCAAGACCAAGACCAAGACCAAGACCAACACCAAGACCAAGACCAAGACCAAGACCAAGACCAAGACCAAGACCAAGACCAAGACCAAGACCAAGACCAAGACCAAGACCAAGACCAAGACTAAGACCAAAAACAAGACCAAGACCAAGACCAAGACCAAGACCAAGACCAAGACCAAGACCAAGACCAAGACCAAGACCAAGACCAAGACCAAGACCAAGACCAAGACCAAGACCAAGACCAAGACCAAGACCAAGACCCAAGACCAAGACCAAGACCAAGACCAAGACCAAGACCAAGACCAAGACCAAGACCAAGACCAAGACCAAGACCAAGACCAAGACCAAGACCAAGACCCAAGACCAAGACCAAGACCAAGACCAAGACCAAGACCAAGACCAAGACCAAGACCAAGACCAAGACCAAGATCAAGACCAAAAACAAGACCAAGACCAACAACAAGACCAAGACCAAGACCAAGACCAAGACCAAGACCAAGACCAAGACCAAGACCAAGACCAAGACCAAGACCAAGACCAAGACCAAGACCAAGACCAAGACCAAGACCAAGACCAAGACCAAGACCAAGACCAAGACCAAGACCAAGACCAAGACCAAGACCAAGACCAAGACCAAGACCAAGACCAAGACCAAGACCAAGACCAAGACCAAGACCAAGACCAAAAACAAGACCAAGACCAACAACAAGACCAAGACCAAGACCAAGACCAAGACCAAGACCAAGACCAAGACCAAGACCAAGACCAAGACCAAGACCAAGACCAAGACCAAGACCAAGACCAAGACCAAGACCAAGACCAAGACCAAGACCAAGACCAAGACCAATACCAAGACCAAGACCAAGACCAAGACCAAGACCAAGACCAAGACCAAGACCAAGACCAAGACCAAGACCAAGACCAAGACCAAGACCAAGACCAAGACCAAAAACAAGACCAAGACCAAGACCAAGACCAAGACCAAGACCAAGACCAAGACCAAGACCAAGACCAAGACCAAGACCAAGACCAAGACCAAGACCAAGACCAAGACCAAGACCAAGACCAAGACCAAGACCAAGACCAAGACCAAGACCAATACCAAGACCAAGACCAAGACCAAGACCAAGACCAAGACCAAGACCAAGACCAAGACCAAAACCAACACAAACACCAACACCAACACGAACCCGAACACCAACACCAACACCACCAACAACAACACCAACAACAACAACAACGACAACAATCTAGTTAGTAATGATTTCAACAGTTTTTTTCGTGGCAACCAACATTGCTCACAAACAAAAAAAATAACACAATGAAGCCGGACTATGAAACCGAAAAAGGACTATGATATGAATTCGGATATGGATTAGGACAAAAACTAAGACACACCTCAAACACACATTTTGAAACTAGGAAAGGCATTCGGTATTCAGTCAAGTATTTGGTCATAAATAAAACAATACTTTGGACATGAAATGGGAGTATAAAGAAATATAATAAATAAATAAATAAATAAATAACTGGCCATTTCAGCCCTTGAAAGGACTTTGACCTAGCTTCTTATGATCAATTGTGTTGTGCGTGTTATTAAGTTTGTACACAATTGACCGAGAACCGGACCTACATGCTTAACGCCGACTCCGAATGGCGATGAACGGAAAGTTCTCGTTCTCAAGAAGCTTTACATGGCATTTTGATTACTCTCTGAGGTTTGCCATTGTCTGCAGAGAGGTGGCGGCCGTACAGAAAAATTATTTTAATTCAAAATAATTTTCTGTCGCTGCTGGGGTTCGAACCTGGGTTTCCAAAGTTCTTTGACATAGCGGCCACGCACTTTAACCAATTTACGCCACGGACGCCACAATATAAAGAAATAAGTATAAAGAAATACCTTCACGTTAAAACCTGCGAGTGTGTCCACTATACAGACAACTCTTTTTGCGAATGGTTTTTTTTTTTTTTTTTTGTTTATATTCATTCATACAGAAGCCGATTGCTTTTCGCGTCTTGCTTATCGTTAGTGTGCTTTTTCGTGATACAGAATGAAAGGGTTAGAAACAAATTAGTTCCTGCAGTTAGCAACGTCAATGCTGTTAGCAACGTGATGATGACACGAATCTTTTGTTTTTCCCTCTACCAAAAAGTGCTCAACGCGCCTAAAGAAGTTTTCACTTCCAAATTTACAGAACAAATTTTTCAGTTAAATTTTAGACCAAAACTAACTTAAAATATATTAATATTAACAAAGCTCTGTTAACTTCATGAAACCTCCCCATAATTTTTTCGTTTTGTCTATTGTTTTACCATTTTTCAGTTAAATTAAATTAGACCAAAACGAAATTCAAGTATATGTAATAGATAAATATTATATCTATATTTAATATTATAATATTAGTTATAATAGATATAGATATATATTACCAATACTGTTTAATACAAGTTGAGTTAAGTTCAAAATCAATCTTTTGAACTTAGTGTAAGGCAATAACATGTGAGTTTTTGTGATAAATAAATTATTTTAACATCAATTTATAGAAAATAAATCTTTAAAACTGGGTAGCAACAATAAATTCAGGTGAGCCTAGCTTGGCTTAGTCTACCAGAGTTCAATACTGCACTTAAAAAATTAGGCCTACGTTTTCAAGGAATTAATTGAACTATATTCAATTTGCTTAAACAACGAGTTCCTCTGTAATCCTGCTAATTTCATTTGGTCGGTAACTTAAGCAGTCTTCAAGGATTCTCAGATACAGAAATGTTTTCTAGTTTCTCTTGACAAACTGCAACACTCAGTCAATTTTTCAATGGTTTTTATTTAGAAACACTCACATATGATTGACTGCGTACAAACGCACTGATTGAATGAATCAGTAAATCAGGCTCGGACTCTGACGGCTTCTGCCACACAGCTCTTTTGAGTTCAGTACTTGAAGAATGGAAGATGTTGAAGCAACATGAAAAGAAACAGCAGACACAGAATTCAATTCACCCATCCACAATCTGCTGGGGCTCAGCAAGATGCAGATAGCGAAGCAGCAGCGCATATTATTCGATGTGTATGGCTCTGTCTCTAGAGGAACAGCACGTAAGAATTCACATATTTAGATCTTTAAATATTCATCAAGTGAATAAAATACCGTGTGTGCTATCGTAATATTTTTTCTGCGTAAATATGAAAGCATATGAATGCTCTGCAAGATTAAAAAATTGCTTTTACTGCGTTTGCTGTGTCAGGGGTTTTTTATGTAGATTGACGTAAATCCTTTAAGGATATTCATTGGAATTGGATAATATTAGAATTTTGCGTTTCGCACGACTTTGCCTTTTTTTTTTTTTTTTTTTGTTTTGTTTGTGTGTGTTATTTGTGTGGGGCTGTGGTTGCAGTATTTACTAAAGGCGATTTAAGCCAAATGCAGGAACAAGAATAAAAAATGTTTCGTTTCCTCTGAAAGGGCACATCATTATTTCTAGAGAATATAGGTATATATCTCAGGCATAAATCATATTGAACTGGGTACAGGTAAGTTTTGTTAAGGTTAAAATTTTGTTGGTTACGACTCTTATTTTTCAGTATTTATGCTAAATACTAAAGCAAAAAATATCAAAACTAATAAATTCTTTTTTATTACTTTATTTTTTCTCTTAGATTTCTTGAGAATTGAGCCTTGGCGTTGGCTCTAACTCGATAAGGCAAACATTTTCCACCAACAATCCACACTGAAGCCAAATATTTGAATACATTTATTTTCTATATGTACGCCTCAACGAATCTTAAGAACGTTGCGAGATTAAACACATTTTTTATCTAATCCAAGACATTGTACATAGATGCAGACATATTTGTGTATGTGGGATTGTATCCATAACGAAATTAAGACTACGCGTGATGTTTTTTACTTTTATTTGGAGAAAGAGCTTCGACAAATTATTCATAAGTTACTCATCAACAAGCTAGCAATGTGACTCTTAAAAGTGTTTAAAAAATCCAGCAAATTTAGCAAATATTTCAAAGAAGTTACGCATCGCTGGACACAGAGAGCTCTATGCTTATCTTACCCATATGGCTTGAATATCCCTTTGAAATCAAACTCCCACATTCATTTCTTATCGCACCTGCTACTCAATCATTGCTCCCTTCGAATGGCTGAAAAATTCTTTAACATCAGCAGTCGGTCCGGTCTCTATTTTAGCTTTTTCCATGGCTTTGCTTACCTTGCTATTTGTGCTTCTTCGTCGAAACAACAAATGTTCCCGCAGATTTCACGTGTCATTAAATTTGCTTAACGAGTAACACGAATTTGCAAACAACGCGTATTCATAACAAAAGAACAAACACAAAAACAAAAACGAACAAAAAAAAAAACAAAAAAAAAACAAAAAAAGCACAGCAAACAGCGTGCTAATGCATGAATTTCAAAATGGTGGAAATCCCTTAATGCAACTGGTATTTCCACCGGAAGTGGAGTCGAAACCCACAAAAACATTGTATTTTTATGCAATGTGATTGTGTTCGCATAACGTAGCTCACTCCAGCTAGACGTATACCATTCTATTTGCTGTTCTCACAAGTGACAGTCTCGCCCACATATGCATCCAAAATTCAAATCCTAATCCACGTATACATGCAGACAATTCTCCATAATGGCGCAATAAATAATTTTTTGTCTGCTTTTGTTCACGCAATATGTTGAAGGTTAGTATCCTGCCGGTGGACCTGCATAAATTGTCAGTTGCATGCTTTAAATTCGATTCTGTTTTTTGCTTATGAAGATTCATGTTTTGGGACATTGAACAAATGCTAGTCTCGCTGAACTGAATGCGTTCTACAATTAATACGTTAAATTTTTAAATTAATGTTAATGCTAGTTTTTAAAGCTAACGTAAAACAATAAAATTGAGCATTATCTCAAGCAAACTGCACTTTTACTGAAAATCTTTCCGATTTTTTGAAGTATATAGCGGTTGGTACGAGTGTTGACTTTTAAGTCTTGAGTTAGACAAATAAAAACACATATTAACAATCGGAAATGACTTATTCTTTCTCAAAATCCTTTTTCAATTCCCTATCAATATCGATTAACTTTTGCATGCGTGTTTGAACCAATTTTCGAAGCAGTTTTTCCACTACGATTGAGGTAGCTCCAAAATATGTAATTTGAACGCATCTACCGCTTCTTTAGGCGTCGAAAAACGTTGATCTCCCAATTTAGTTTTGATCCGCGGGAATAGGAAAAAATCATAGCAAATCCAATCAGAGCGAAACACTGTGTGGCTTGAGATGGTTCCTCGTCACCAAAAGTCGAAGCGTATCTATCGGTACACTGCTGTTGATTTAATCCACTTCAAAAGTCGTAGAAAATCATCGCACGAAAATGTTCACGGTTTAATTCCATTTTTTTATCAAGATGAATGTTCCAAATATCTGCGAACAACGCAAATAGCACTCGTATGACAAAACGTCCTGAGTATATTCACCATTAAAAATGTTAAACTTTACGATAAAAATATCAAATTTTGCATATTCTCATTAGTGTTGCCATAAATCAAGGCTTAAAAGTCAACCTACGTAGAAGCGAACTTGAAAAGTGATTTAACTATTGGAAAGTTTCTGAAATAACGAAACTTGATTTAACCCTTCGTTGCATGGGATTGCACATATGCAATGTTGACTTCTAAGAGATATAGCATACACACCCTGTGAATATACCTAACGGAATTTTATTTAAAAATAAATTTAGACATTTTCTTATTAGTTGTTGTCTTCTTTTGTCAAATTGGGGATTTAATTTGCCAAAAATATTGATTCGAACAAGGTCTGTCTTAAACGTAGAAAAAATAAGTGAATATTTTTAATAATTATACAAGAAATATCAAAAAAACGTTCAAATGTAAGTTATGTTCCAGAATATAAGTTAATTTTCTTTAAGCTTACTAATTTTTTTGTGCATTATAACTTTAATTTGATAAAATAAATGGCTTAATTGCAAATATGCAATATCATGCATTTGAGACATTTTGAAGTTACATTGCAGATATCTATCTATATATATAAAAATAAGTTGCATTGTGTATAAATTGATGGTATCGGTAATGCGTGAACCGATTTTGTTTCTGAAAGGTTTCCCATGAAATTTCCCATGAAAGGTGACGTCAATACGAAGGTTTTTTGTATAAATGATCTTTGTATGTGTATTGGTTCATGAATTATAGGCATTTTAGTGAACTTATCAACAATCCATGTGTAAAAAAGTACAGGTGCTCACATATGGTGTAAATGGGGAAATATTTGCAAGGGTAATCGGAAATAAATGGAATATTGGAATAATTCGGCAAGTCCCACTTTAGTTTGCATTTGCGTGAAAAATATAGACATAGTAAAAATTTTCCATACCCTTTTTTCCATACCCCCTTTACCGCCTACATATAAAAAAAATGCTATATTTAAGACGGGTTTGGTCGTATTAGACTAAAATTTGGTAAATAAGTTCGTATGGTTACTGTCGGCAAGTATACTTAAACTGGGCGTGGTCTAACTATATATATACGCCCACTTTTTAGAAATCATTATTATTCCTGAGTTGTACATGTTTTGATAGTGAAACTTGATATGTAGATGCTATGGGCTCAAGAGGCAGTTACTATATATTTGAGCGAACATTAGACAAGGGGGAATTTGGCCACACAAGCCAAATTTATGATATCGAATTGCTTCGGAACTAAATGTCGTATAACAATGAAGGTCTTTCTACTGAAAAACTGGCACGGGCAATCGAAAACGGGGCGTGGCTCCATCCATATAAGCCAAATTTATAATACAGAATAGCTATAGAAGTAAAAGTCACAAAACATTGAAAGTCAGAATGTAGATACCATTTGGTAATGTCCTTCTACTAGAAAAGGTGACATGCATTGGACAAGGGGGTGTGTCTCCACCCATACAAGCCAAATTTATGACACAGAAAAGCTATGGAAGTAAAAGACAAAGAACATAGAAGTAAGAATGAAGTTAGTACTTGGTAATATCCAGCTACTGGGAAAAGAAAAATGCAAAAAATGTACAATAGAGAACGCTGTTATCGACTCCAAAACTACTGAGCCGATTGAGCTCAAATTCGCGCAGTAACTATGGGGTCGTTCACAAATTACGTTACCAATTTAGTAGAGAGAGAGGTTTTAAAATGTACTACGATAAGTAACGAATGGGGGGAGGGGGTCTCAGATATAGTAATGTGACCAAAAATAAAAAAACTGAAATTAATTTTTGAATTAATTAAAAAAATTGAAATTAATACAACCCAACATTTCAAACCATTTCAAACCATTCATCCTTACATCTTCATGTTTGACCGTCTAAATTGACTGTTATCTATTGGCAAGTGTAGTAAGGGCATACGTTTTCTTTGCTTGTTTTTCGACAGTTATTTTTTCTATTTTCGAATATTTTTTAATCAATTAATTTTTTATTTCATATACTACGTTACTTTATGGGGGTGGAGGGGAGTGTTTATGAAATGCACTACGAAGAGTACCGGAGGGGGTAAAAAAAAATTTAAAATCGGTCACGTAATTTATGAACGACTCCTATGTTTCGAGTACGAGATGGTTTAGAAATAATAACGCTGAAGGCATTGCAACATTTTCCGGTACTTTTCTAGATAAGATGCAGCAAAGCGCACCGGGAAAAAGCTAGTAAGGTTATATTGCAGATGTGCAATTTTATGCACTTAATTTTATTTAAAGCTAAAATTAAAAATAAATTAATTTTAAAAATAAATAACTTGGGTCAAGAAAACAGTTCCTATCTTCGTCACCACGAAGGAAATGATTTTCGGCTTGTGTAAATATTGTTATAATAGAGTTTTACGGGAAGTACTTTGCATATGAATTACAAAGTTCTTTTATCATAATCATTATATGAACACTACCACTAATGATTGAACTAGCCAAAAGGGGTATTTATTGGGTACAATCCGTCGAAACAGAATTCCGAACTCAAAACTACCGAGTGTTCCCATATTAATGAAGACATCTGGCCACATAAATTGGTAGGGCTCGGTGGGGTGAAGCGTTTCACCTGTGAAATTTTGACAGTGCGCTTACATATAACCAAGTGTCATACCCAATAAGGCGTATCGAAAAATTTAGATCGTATTCTAAGAGGTCTCAAAAGTTGCATGGGGTTGTCAAGATTACCCAAAAAAAATTTTAAGGAAAAAAAAGGGTGTCTTCCTGTCCCGCAAGGACAAAGTTGTTTTTTGAGAAAACAGTAAAAAATAACGACCTTAAAATGCTTTGACTTTTATAAAAGAAACTACGTATGTCTTAAAGCAAAAGTAAGTATAGGCTTAAACTAACAATATATTGGTAAATACGATGCCACTCACGATTTTTATCCACAGTGTCCTGTGTGAAAGATATTCGAAGCAAAAGTTGTAATCGAGATAGCATAGAACTTTTGATTGTTGCCCAATAGTCTAAAGTTTGGTAGAATTGATTATACTGCTAACGTATTCCTTAAATTTGCCAAATTAATAATTAGCACAATTTTTGCATATGCATTTTCCTATTTTTGAGAAATGTATACTTGAATGTAATTTTTTAACTTTTTCAAAAACATGAATATAAGATTTTATATCTCGGGTACCAGAAATGGTAACTAAGAAACTTTGCTCAATTTGGATTCTTCATATATTTCTTAACAACACCCTGTCTAAAAGTATTATTTTAAAATACCAGTTTAAGGCCACGATTTTAGTTTCTATTATCATTTTTTTTCCTTAAAATTTTTTTTGGGTGATCTTGACAATCCCATGCAACTTTTGAGACCTCTTAGAATGTGAAATTCGAAAAAAAATTGTAATTCGATACGCCCTAATACCCAGTGTGGATCAACCCTAGGGAGTGAGTGGGCTCGAGCCCACAGCGGCATATTTTTAGGGGCGGCAAATTTTGGCAAAAAAAATAGAACAACTTGTTTTTTTTGCTTAAGTTATAAACACACTACGTGTTATTTGTACATAAAAAAAACGTATTTTGTTTATGTTATTATATAAAAAAAATTATGTAAATGTTGTCCAGTGTGTTACTACTTCAGTGTTTCTAACAATGTCATGGTGTTTTATATATTTTTGCTACGCCTCAAAAGAGATATTATTTTCAAAAAACGAACTAATATTTTTTCTACAAAATTTCCATCGCGTCATTTTAAGTGAATTGCTTTAGTTAAATTAAATTTAAGTAACAATAATGGATGGACGGAAGTGGCTTAGTGGCTGCCAATACTCTAATGGTGTTTTCATTTCTACCAAAAAATGTTGCCTTTTCATTGCCCTCTTCTTTTTTCGTGTTCGATTGTGAAATAAGTGCAAACGGGTGAAAAAAATCTGTGTTCGCTTCTTAAAATGTTACATGTATATAGGGCAAAAAAAGGCACATTTCTTGCCATGCGAAACTTAATGAAAGGAGAATGTTGCCCTAAAAATCAGCTGATTGCTTTAAAACAAAATATTATGAAAAACGTGTGTTAGACAAGGATAAATATATGCATTAATAATTTGACACTTCATAATATTTTTAATTTAGCAAATTTGTTATTTTTGGTGCACTCAAATATGTCAGCTGATTGAGTAAGCAGGGAAGAGTTTTGTGTTCAAAACCTGCACTTTTTCAGGGTTGAGTGCAACACTTGAAAAATGTTGCACTGTGGTAGGGCAACATTTATTTGTAGAAACGAAAACATCATAAGAGTGAATAAAATGGTCCTTAAATTATTTACAAAAGTACATAATTACCATTTCTTCTTTATTGTGAAGAAAAAATATGTAGCGATGTGTTCATACGAAAGTAAGTACATCTTCATTTTTAAAGATTTTTTAATTAAAATATAAATTAAATATTCCTCTTCTTTCTATTTTTCTACGTAAATATTAGAAAAGAAATTTCATTATTATATTATATTTCAACTGAATCTTAGACATTTTGATGTGGGCCCGAAAATTTCTTAAATTTCTTGTCTTCCAAATTGCTTCAAATTGTGTATACAGTAGACTCTCACAAATTAGAACCACTTTGTTCCACACTTACTTACTTACTTACTTATCTGGCGCTTACAACCGAAGGTCGGTTTTGGCCTCGTATAAGAAATTGCGCCAGCCATTTCTATTTTGCGCTTGCTGGCGCCAGTTGGAAACACCAAGTGTAGTCAGGTTATCCAACACCTGATCCTTCCAACGAAGATGTGGGCGTCCTCTTCTGCGTTGACCACCACCGGGCACCGAATCGAATATTTTTTTCGCTGGAGCGTCGTTTTCCATTCGCTCAACATGACCTAGCCAGCGGAGCCGCTCGATTTTAATGCGCTTAACTATGTCTATGTCAGCGTACAGCTCATACAGCTCGTGGTTCCATCGAATTCGGTACTCGCCATTGACGCAGATTGGACCGAAGATCTTACGAAGGATCTTTCTCTCGAAGGCTCCCAAAGTCTTTTCATCAGAACTGCTCAACGTCCAAGTTTGTGCTGCATATAATAGGACGGGCATGATTAGTGACTTATAGAGCGTGAGTTTTGTTCGTCGAGAGAGGGCTCTGCTTCTCAATTGCCTACTCAGCCCAAAGTAACACCTGTTGGCAAGAGTTATCCTTCGCTTTATCTCAATACTGACATCGTTGAAAGAGTTTACGCTGGATCCCAGGTAGACGAAGTCCTTAACAACCTCGAAGGAGATGTTGTCAACAGTGACGTGGTTTCCAAGACGCTGGGACTGTTTATTTGTTGACACTAGGTATTTCGTCTTATCTGCGTTCACTACAAGACCCATTCGACTCGACTCTTTCGCTAACCTGGAGAATGCTGCACTGACTTCGCGCGTATTATGGCCAATGATATCGATATCATCAGCATACGCCAGCAGCATAATACTTTTGTAGAATATCGTGCCACTGCGTCTCAAATCAGCAGCTCGGATGATCTTCTCCATCATTAGGTTAAAAAAGTCGCACGATAAGGAATCACCTTGTCTGAAACCTCGTTTGGTATCGAATGGAGGAGTGAGGTCCTTCCCGATTTTAACTGTGCTGCTGGTGTTGCTCAGTGTCATTCTGCAAAGGCGGATGAGCTTTGCAGGAATACCAAATTCAGACATGGTGGAATATAGATGATTCCTTATTGGACTGTCGAAGGCGGCTTTGTAATCGACAAAAAGATGGTGTGTGTCGATTTGTTTTTCTAGGGTCTTCTCCAACATTTGTCGTAGTGTAAATATCTGGTCTATGGTGGATTTACCAGGTCTGAAGCCACACTGATAAGGTCCAATCAGCAGGTTTACGATGGGCTTCAGTCTTTCACATAATACGCTCGATAGGACCTTATATGCGATATGAAGAAGGCTTATCACACGGTAGTTGGCGCAAATTGTGGGATCGCCTTTCTTGTGGATTGGGCAGAGCACACTGAGGTTCCAATCGTTTGGAATGCATTCTTCCGACCATATTCTGCATAGAAGCTCATGAATGCATTTAAATAGAGCTTCGCCTTCATTCTTGAAGAGCTCAGCAGGTAAGCCATCGGCTCCTGCGGCTTTGTTGTTTTTAAGCCGAGCTATAGCTTTCAAGACTTCACTATGGTCGGGCAGCGGAACTTCAACGCTATCGTCCAAAACTGGGGATTCCGGGATATCATCTCTATTGGCGGGATTGTTGTGGTCGTCGCCATTCAGAAGCCTAGAGAAGTGTTCCCTCCACATCATCAGTGTACTCTGGATATCTGCCACTAGATTCCCATTTTTATCCTTGCAGGAAGAGGCCCCGGTCTTGAAACCATCGGCCAGGCGTCTTATTTTTTCGAAAAATTTTCGGACCTCATTCCTGTCACCATGCATCTCAATTTTCTCGCACTCACGCATTTCCGCTTCCCTTTTCTTTCGCCTGAAAATGCGTCTCTCTTCCCTCCTCTTCTCTTTGTATCGCTCCTTAGCAGCACGCGTTACAACCGACTGCAGAGTGGCTTTGTAGGCGGCGTCTTTTTCTGCAGTGGCGTCGCGACACTCTTGGTCGTGCCACTGGTTTCGGCGAGGGCGGTGATAGCCAATCACCTCTTCGGCAGCCGTACGCATAGAGTGGGAAATATGATTCCACTGCGCGCATATATCGTCGATCGGAGGAGTGCTTTCTTGAAGCAGGAGTGAGAGTCGAGTAGCGAAGTCTTCGGCTGTTCCACAGGTGGTTCCACAGGTGGTTCTAATTTCTGAAATTTTTTAGACATTTTTTTTTTCAGAGAAATTTAAAAGAAAATAATGAAATTGGTTAAAGAATTCATGTTAACACAAAAAATTTTTATTTATTAATATTTAACGTTTTTTTAACACAAAACTGGTATAATTCATAAACAAAAAAATAAAACTATATCAATAATCATTTCAACCATATTATTTATTTTTTTACTAACGCATTAAGGGGACCTTTACTTTCTAAATCGTAAAAAATAAAGGCTTTTAAATTTAATATTGTGGAAAAAGTATTGTATTTATTCAAAAAAGCTTTTCTATATCTACATTGTTAAGTAAGTATCAAATATTAAATAAAAATACAATTTGGCCACTTTTGGTTCGTTATGGCGTCAAAAGTGGGCGTCTGCTAAAATTTGATTTTAAGGTCATCCTTATAAAGCAAAATTTCAAAATGGGATCACTTCATTAGAGCCCTGGGCACCGACCGAACCATCTAAGGCCCCATCATCACTCTCTTCTCCATCAGATCCATAATTAAAGACATTGTCATTCCAATTTTCGATTTCATTAATACTAATTATGGAATTGCTTGGTATAATTTCTGCCAAAAGATCTAGATTAATTGTAATCCTGGTTATTTTGACGCAATTGGGGTAGTGGCAAATTGTCACGCTGTCATATTGGTCAGAGTCCCAATTTAACAACTTGGGCCAAGAATTTTTGAATACTGTTTGTGGTACCTCTCCCAAGTGTGCTTAAAACATACAATTGCATCCCGGATTGAGTGGCTTTTTAAAAGCTTATCTACTTCACTCCCTTCACCAATTAACTGAGCAAGTCACTTACTTCTGTAAATTAGTTTCGTAAATTTTATAGGATTTTGGTCCATTGGCTGGTCAGCAGCTTTGACATTTGGCGGCAGGAAATAGGCAATTATATTTCCATCTTCACTTTGAAGGTTCTCAAATGGTGCATGAGCAGAACAATTATCCACTGACCCAAATATGTTCATGAGCATCAACTTTATTAGCCGATGAAATAAAGCGATACTCCGCCTCAGCAAACAACAAAGAATTGTCTTCAGATGCCATTAGTAACAACACGCATCTTGAGTCGCAGCTGAAGGGCCTTACTGACCGCTGTGATCAACTCGCTCTGCAGCTAAGTGAAACCAGCAACACCAACAACGACGCTATTGTATTTGGAATTCCCTTTGTTGAGGGTGAAAATCTTAGAAGGATTTTATATCAAATTTGCAGCTCTATTGATTTTCTCGCACCGCAAGTTCGTGATCTCTTTTGCACAAAGAATTTGGCGCAGCATCCAAATTCTGCGGTAATTATTAACTTTTATACCCCGTATAATCGCACTCGTGTTCTTTGTGGTTTTGCTGACTATAGAAAGAAAGCCAGAGCCGCGTTAACGCTGAGAGGTGATGCTGGTTTTGACTCCGACTTCAAAGTATCTTTAAAAGTTTATCTCGTGAAGCCAGGAAAATTTTTCAGGCTTGTATTAAGCTTAAATGTACTAAGAAACTGTTTAACGAGTTCTCCATCCGTGGTGTGGTTCATGTTAGAACTAACAGAGGTGATGCTGCAGTTGCTTCCGAAGTCAAGCTGAGCTTATTTCACTGGCGTCGAATAATGCTTCCTCTTGAGCTATTGATGTTATTTCGATCCTATACTTATTTTTTATTATTCTTTCTATTTGCTTTATCAGCATCTCATTCTTGTTTGTTATCTTTCTCGTCTTTTGAACTTCTATCTTCCCATAGTACACTTGCTACTTCTTTGTTTTTAATAGCGTATAATTGCTCGTCTGACCTCTTATTGTCTGGATTCTGACTCTTCCAGTGGCGTTGATGAAAAACGTAGTCTTCTAATATATAATCTGTGTGAAAAATGTGACGGGCTCTCCTTTGTTCACTTCATTGCGCGTATTTTGAATGTATCAAACTTTTACAATATAAACTTTATATTTGTCAATTCTAATGTCGATGTTATTTGTGTATCTGAGACGTGGTTCAATTCTGATATCCCAAATAGTTTTTATAATATTCCTAATTACACTCTTTTTAGAAAGGTGCAGCTGGAATGACTATTATTAATTCCTCATCACCAACGCGCTTTGCGCCTAATGTAAACCCTAGTTTAATAGATCTCTTTATTTTGTCTGATATCTCCGCACTTTTGTTTTTTGATCAAATGTCTTTCATATCTGATCATGACCATTTTGTGCTATACATTTTAAGTCTCGTCGTGTTTCCTCTCAAATATCTGGTAGTAACCGTGATTTTAAGTCTATTGATACCAATAGGTTGTATGATTATTTGTCTTGTTGGAATGATTGTTGGTTCAGCCAATTTGTTGACGATAAATTAAATGTTATCGTTTCACACGTAAAATAAGATTTTGATTCTTTGGACGAATATTCGTTCCTTAGGTGCTAGTAGTAATAATGACAAAAATTTTAAATTGAACCAAATAGTCTTATCCGATTTTCGAACAGGTCACAGTTGCGCAACAGCTATGCTTAAAATTCAAGACGATATTTGCATAAATTATGACGCTGGTAATACTCCTTTGTCTTCTTGACTTTTCAAAAGCTTTTGACAGTGTTAATCATTGTCTTTAAGTTCGGAAATTGAAAGGTTTGTTTGGGTTCAGTAGTAGCGCTGCTTCTTTTTAACCGACTTCAAAAAGGAGGAGGTTCTCAAATTCGTTGGTTTGTCTGTTTTTTTTTTTCTTTTTAACTCGATAACTCCTAAAGCACTTGCTCGATTTTCGTAATTTTTTGTCAACAGATATACATTATGAACGCGGAGGTCCTTTTTTAAAAAGTGGGCAATATTCGACAAAGGGGCGTGCGTGTCACTATTAGAAAAACACTGTATTTCATGCAATATTGGGTCCTAGGGTACTGAAATTTACAGTAAAAATACTGGGGTAGGCAGAATTATTACAAATTACGGTCAATACAATCGGTGATATTTGACGAAGGGGTGTGGTCATATTAGAAAAACACTGTATCTCGAATAGTATTGACACTAGGGTACTGAAATTTAATGCGTGGATAGGCATAGTTATTAAAAACTACGGTCAATAAAGTGGGCGTTATTCACCAATAGGGTGTGTGTCGAATAATATTGACACTAGGGTACTGAAATTTAGTACATGGATAGGCACAGTTACTACAAATTACGGTAAAAAAGGAGGCGTTATTCAGCAAACGGGTGTGGCAATATTATACAAATACTATTTCTCAGTTAATATTGACACTAGGGTACCAATATTTGGTATGCCGTAGGTGGGTATGTAGAATCTTTACAAAAGTGGGCGGGATTGTACATAGGGTGTGGCACTTTAAGGAAAATACTATATATCGGTTAATATTGATACTTAGGAACTGAAATTTGGCACAGGGCTAGGTAGAATCATTATAAAGTACGGTAAAAAAAGTGGGCCTCCGTGACGTAGTTGGTTAAAGTGCGTGGCCTCTATGCCAACGAACCTGGAGACCCAGCAGCGACAGAAAATTATTTGAACAAAAATGATTTTTCTGTACGGCTGCCACCTGTCTGCAGACAATGGCAAACCTCGTTCATCGCCGTTCGGAGTAGGCGTTAAACCTGTAGGTCCGGTTCTCGGTCAATGTGTACAAATTTAATAACACGCACTACACAATTGATCATAAGAAGTTAGGTCAAAGTCCTTTCAAGGGCTGAAATGGCCAATTATTTATTTATTTTTTTAAATAAAGTGTTCGGGATTAGAGAAAGAGCGTGGCACTTTAATAAAAATTGTAATGAGACAGAAATGGAAAATAACAAAACAAATTTTTTAAGAACAAAGTTTCATGTTTGAAATTTTCCTCAAAAATACTATTTCATAAAATATTTCATATTCTCTTAAAAGGAAGAAATAAAAACTTTTTAACAAAAAAAAAAAAAAAACCGAATTCAAAATCACTGCAAAGTAAAAAATAATTTTAAATAACTTTTTTCATTAATTTCTTGGTCAAATTTTAAATGTTATTTATATGTATTTTAATATTGGAAATCTTATCATTTTAATTTTTTCTATTTTGTTTTATTATCATCATTATATTAATTGCTTTATGAACATAAAAGCTTTGAAGTCGGCGCTAATCTTTGACACACAATCATGATCTTTTACCATCCCTGCACTATTTTAAACTTTTTTAATTGATGCTGCCTTGGTGAAACTGTAGTAATTTTAAAAGCTTTGTACACATAAACATTCTCACTATAATGGTTTGAGTAAGCTTGTAAAGCTCATTTTGAATATGACATAGTATGTAACAGCTGCACAAATAATGCATGGAACACATTGGCTACATTCAGCGAACTCAACAGTTGCCAACTGAAAGAAAAAATCGCCGAAAAGCTTTTATACTCATAAAGTTAGTAATATTTGTATGATAATAAAATAAATTATAAAAAATTAAAATAAAAAGATTTCGATTTAGTAAGATTAGTGCCGACTTTAAAGCTTTTATGTTCATATAGCAGTTAATATATTGATGATAATAAAACAAAATAGAAAAATGAAAATGATAAGATTTCCAATATTATAATACATATAAATAACTTTTAAAATTTGACCAAGAAATTAATGGGAAAGTTATTTAAAATTATTTTTTACTTTGTGATTTTAAAGTCGATTTTTTGTTTTTTTTTTTTTGTTAAAAAGTTTTTATTTGAATGAAAAGCAAATAACATCTTGTCATTTTTTTTTCTATTTAAGCTATTTGTGAATTAAACGGTCCTTTAAATTATTTAAAAAAAGTACATAATTGCCATTTCTTCTTTACTAAGAATAAAAAATCTGCAGTGACGTGTTCTTAAGAATCACTTTCTTACACATCTTTCTCATACATCTTAATTTTTCAAGATTATTTTAATTAAAATATAAATTAAATATTCTTCTTCTTTCTATTTTTCTTCATAAATATTAGTAGAGAAATTTCATTATTGCATTATATTTCACTGAATCAAAGACATTTTGATGTGGGCACGAAAAATTTTTTACATTTCTTGTCTTCCAAAATGCTTCAATTTCTACATTTCTTCCAAATTACTTCAAATTGTGTATACAGTAGACTCTCACAAATTAGAATCACTTTGTTCCACGGATGGTTCTAATTTCTGAAATGTTCTGGACGTTTTTTTTCAGAGAGATTTAAAAGAAAAGAATGAAATTGGTTAAAAAATTTATGTTAACACAAAAAATTTTTATTTATTAATATTTAACGTTTTTTAAACATAAAACTCATATAATTCATAGAAAAAAAAAGGAAATCTAATTCAATAATCATTTCAACCATATTATTTATTTTTTTACTAACGCATTAAGGGGATCTTTACTTTTTAAATCGTAAAAAATGAAGGCCTTTAAATTTAATATTGTGAAAAAATATTATATTTATTCAAAAAGCTTTTTTGTACATTTTTAAGTAGGTATCAAATATTAATTAAAAATAAAGTTTGGCCACTTTTGTATACTCCTGGCGTCACAAGAGGGCGTTCTCTAAAAGTTGATTTTAAGGTCATCCATGACTTTCCGGAAAAACTGAAAATGATAAAGCAAAATTTCAAAATAGGATCACTTCATTAGAGGCCTGGGCACCGACCAAACCATCTGACGGCCATCTGAGGCAGTCTCAGTGACTGCCATCTGAGGGCCCATCATCACTCTCTTCTGCATCAGATCCATCATTAAAGACATCGTTATTCCAATTTTCGATTTCATTTATACTAATTATGGAATTATTTGACATAATTTCTGCCAAAAGATCAAGATTTATTTGGAGCAGTGCATTGTAATCCTGATTATTTTGACGCAGTTGGGATAGTGGAAAATTGTCATCAGAGTGTGATATTTCAACAATCTAGGTGGACATAATTATTTCTGTAGGTTTTTGGTGATTAAATGTATGAATTGCAAAAAAAAAAATAAAAGACATATTGTTTTTTCATATATTTTAGAAAAAAAAAAAACGATGTATAAGTCATTACAACTTACTAGGCAGTGGTACTTTAACAATCCAGATATTAAAGCTTATTTAAGTAAACATATAAAATGCATAAATAAATAGAAAAAGTTCTTATTTTTATTATTATTACAAAAAATAATAATAATGTCTTTTTTTCCATCCTGTATTAATTTCATTTCCACTGCAAATGCCAATTCTTCTCGTTTTGTGTTGGTAACAAGAGTTGCAACCTTTCGTTTTTTTGATTTGAAACCACAAGCATCAAAAAGTTTTTGCGGCATACCGCGACCACTATTTAAGGTTGAAGGTTGTGCTGTTACCACATTACAATATTTAAGGTGTCCTTGAAGCCAATTCCCATTATTGGAAATAAAGCGCTCACAATGCCTTATCGCTTTCTTCCACTTGGTTTCAACACTTTTATTGAAAGTAACACTGGGTGCGATAAATTGGAGTTATTTATCTCTTCTAAAACATATGCTAGTAATGCCTTAAATCTATTCGAGCTTGGTGTCTTAACCCATATATCAAATAAAGCCCGGTTTGATATTTGAAGAGCCATTTTTATTTGAACGAGTATTTCCAACGCGCGCAAACTTGCGCAAGTTTTTTCCTCAGATTTGTGTTATGGATGAACCCAGCTTTTCCCAAAATGTAATTTTAAAGTTCAATAACGATCTATACCTATTCAAAATCAATATTGTTCCACAACGAAAAACACTTGATGATATTACGAAATATTACTCACCTTCAGAAGATATTGGCAATAAATAAGGTCACTTGACAAAGTAAATTATAATGTATATCGTTTATACTTGCACACTATCAAGTGTCTGCTTCAAGAAATCGAGTAGATATGAATTAAATTGCACGACAAGCAAATTAAATTGCACTAAAAATCAATGTCACAATCATCAACACTTTATACGAAAAATTCTTTGTAATTGAGGTACTGCTATAATGGGGCTTTTTATTTTTGCTCTCTTTTTTGTACGTTTTCGTTACAGTGGGATATATTTATATATAATTTTTGACTAATTTTTTAAGCCCCTTTTTGTCCACCTAGATTGTTGAAATATAGCACTATGGACCGTCTCGAAAAAAATAATATTCGCTGCGCACCAGCTAATCTAAAATATTATTGAAATATAGTTCCGAAATATTTTTTTTTTATTTTTTGACCGAGCGTAGGGGTCGTGCTTTGATATATTTCGTTATAACTTCGGTATTTCGGTAGTCTTGTATGACTTTTCACTGTGATCCACTCAAGCTACTTGAGTTCTTCTTATGCTGCCAATTATGCCGAGAAGGTTACCCGGAATTTATTTTGACAGATGATACTTCGATGCACCCTGTATCAAGGTTAACCTAGATCGTATCATACTTTTAGGCATAGCCTTAATTCATGTGCATCTTCGAAATTCGATCGCAGTGGTTTACCGCTATCAGAGCATATTGAAGTTGTTGTTATTTTGCTGTTTAGCTCCTCCCTTTTTCCACACTACCATTTTTAGGGTTCAGTTAGTTTAACTGATGGTGCACCTAAGATGGTGTAGAGACCATTTTGTTATGAAAGACTTTGTTGTTTATGTGATTAACATACAACTAATCATTTTCTTAACATTTATATGGGCGTGCTCTCAGAGAAATTTTTAATCTTAATATTTTAATACGGCCTTTTCATTATTTATATTGAAAACAAATTTGAGCTTTAGGCCGAGCATGTTGACAACAAGTAAAAAAATAAAAATAAATTGAAATTTCTGATAAACCCTGCAAACATGCTACTGATAAGGTGGTGTACGGTGTATTCTATATAAAAAACTAAAGATGTGACGAAAAAATTAAAAATGACCCTACGTTTTGCAAGAAAAACTAAAACTTCAAAATATTTTTTTTTTAAATTATTCTATGCAAAAAATTAGAAAAGTTCTTTGGTAAAAGTTTAATGATGTTTTACGAACTTTTAATATCTGAAATTAAAATAGTTCCTTAACCCATTTTCGGCCAAGATAATTTTTTTTTTCGAGAAAATTTAAATCATTCATAACACATATCATTAGGACCTTAAAGAATAGTTTTTCGCTTTCAAAAAAATTTTGTTATTTTTCCGCTGGCGGGGGCAGGGTGGTCCCCCGGTATCAAAATATCAAATTTATTGAATTGGAAAAGAGGTGATTTCGTTCACTTTTTCGCGTTTGAATCCTTCCGGTTTTTCATTACGGCACCGCACATACGATTTTTACGAATCGAGCCATAAGCAAAAAATTACCGCTCGTTCAGAAGACACCGCAAATAATAGGACGTAAAAAGTTATCGAAGTAGACTCGATACTTTTCTGGGATTTTCTGCATTACGAAGCGTTCGTGGCGTAGTTGGTTAAAGTGCGTGGCCCCTATGTTAACGAACCTGAAGACTTGGGTTCGAACCCCAGCAGCGACAGAAAATTATTTGAATTAAAATGATCTTTCTGTACGGCCGCGATCTCTCTGCAGACAATGGCAAACCTCAGAGAGTAATCAAATGCCATGTAAAGCTTCTTGAGAACAATAACATTCCTTTCATCGCCGTTAGGAGTCGGCGTTAAGCCTGTAGGTCCGGTTCTCGGTCAATTGTGTACAAATCTAATAACACGCACAACACAATTGATCATAAGAAGCTAGGTCAAAGTCCTTTCAAGTGCTTAAATGGACAGATATTTATTTTTTTTTTTTCATTCTACATTACGAAGTAGCTCCGATCAACTTGTGCACCAAGTCAGATTGTTTTGTCGTGTGCGACTGACGCTCAACTATATAGAATTGCCGAATAGAGATAACCATCGCTGGAACACAAACACCAATACTTGAAACCAAAAAGTATTGGTTTGGCACGAATAAACATTTTAAATGAATGTCTGCCAAAGTACGACACCATTTGTTCATAGATCGAAAGATGAGTATATATATAATATATAATAAAATATATATATAAAAATAATATATCGTTTCCGGCCAATGGTCGATTATTCGACCACTCACTTTGGTAGTCAACTGGTATATGATCAATATACAGTAAATGGCCAGGCGATGAATGTTTTGCTAAGTTTGAACCTTTTGCATGAATTCCTTATCATTCGATATTTGATTTTATTTATTTCAATATTAATTACAGTTTAAATAAAAAATGTCCAAAAAAGGTGTTTATACACTAAGGGAAAAAAATATTAAATTTATCCAAAAACTTTTTTAATTTATTCAAAAAGCGAGCAATTTTTGCACCAATAACGCATTTGCATAAATCGACTACGTAAATATTTAAAGTTTATTTAAATATTTTCTTAATTAAATAAAATATTTAAATATTTAAACAGAATTACTAAAAAATATATTTAAATTGTGCACGAATTTTTTTAAAATATCTTTCAAATATTTAATATTTGAAAATAAAACTATCGCATTTAAAGAAAATTTATATAAAAATACTGAATTTAAAGAACAACATATTAAAATTCAATAAGAATTAAAATGTATAAGAAGAAAAATATGCAGGTAAATGACAACCAGAAAATATCAAGTTGTCACTCAACTCTACATCAATCCATACAGCGACCACCCATCGCATTCACAAATCATATTGGCCAAATATCCACCCTATATTACCCTTGCAACATTAATTAAATGAGAACTATAAGAAACCTGCAAGAAATAAACTGCAGGAACAGAGTGCGATGCTGTTGCTGCTGGCTTGTATGGAATATGTGTGTACGTGTGTGGTATAAATAAAATTTAAATACGGGAAAAAACGAAAATATTTGATTTATCCACGTAAATATATAAATAAAATTTATACTCAGGCGTGGATAATGTTAATATGCGTTATTTCCCTTAGTGTATGAATTAAAGTACGCACCAGGTGCAAATGAGCCAATCTTGGCGACTTATAAAAACTTTGAAACCCAAGCTTTGAAATGAATCAAGCTTTATTTTGACACCTTGCCCATCGTGATAACTTGAACAGAAGGTAAGAACGAATTTTTTGAAATAAGGTTAAATTTCTTGGTCGAAAAATCGACCAGCGGCCGAAAATGGGTTAAGATGGTAAAAACTGAGGACCTGTGCGTAAGTAATACTAGGGATCATTTGAGGTTAAAAGAAGAAAAGGAGATCTCTTAGAGACTAAAGTATCGACATATCATTCTTAAAGATCGGACGGTAAATTCCGAAGCTAGGAAGAAAAATGGAAATGGACGACCCGGTAAAAAATTTTTTGATCATATAATTTTTTTTTTTAAATTTCATCACAAATTTGGTTTGGATAAAAACGTTTTTGGTGCATATTTTATAAAAATAATACGGTCTATAAAAATTTTTTTTAATTTACCCTACGTTTTCAAAAGTTTCAAAAAAATTATTAAAAATATTTCTCGTTGATGATTTTTTACGGGCGTTCCATTTCTGAAATTAAGATGGTACCTTAAGATGGCAGAAACTGAGTTTCGGCGTGTCAGTACTATAAGGGGTCAACTAAGGTCAATTAATTTTAGAAACAAAAAATAGTCTTCTTGAAAAAAACACACAAATATATCATTGTTTAAGATCGGATGGTAAATACCGAAGTCATAAAGAAATATATCGATGCGCGACGTTCGGTCGTTTGACGTTCGGTCGTTTGACGTTCGGTCGTTTGACCCTACGTTCGGTCAAAAAAATAGAAAAATTTTTTTCGAAACTTTCTTTCAATAATGAGGTTAGCTGGTGTGCGGCTTAATTTATTTTTTTGAGACGGTCTAATGTACATGGGCATCAACTTTCGCATACATATATAAGTTAACTTTTCAGGCAAAATTTTAGAAACCCAATGAAATCGGTTCAAAATATCGTAGAGTCTACAACGAAAATTTTATTTAAGGAATAAAATGGGTTCTTCATTACTCTTCTGCGTTTCTTTAAATCAACCCTTTAATAAAACACGGGTTAGAAACAAAAATTGTAACAATATGGAAACAGATTCTTAAAGCTAATAAAATTGTATCCGACATCGCATCAACAGCATCGAACTAATAATTTTTTTTTTTTTTTTCCATGCAATAACAATCGAGTTTAGCTACTACAGCTTTTTCGCACATTCTCATCATTAACACATTTAAAGTCACAATCCCAATAATAATATATGATGTTTGCTTCAATGATATTGTTATCCATCAAATTTATGCAGTTTTTTAAAATGTCTCAAACCGAAATTTTTATGTCTTTCGGCGGGAGCTAGGTTTTAATTTTAGACCCCTAGTTTCTTGGGAAAGTTTTCTTAGAATTTTGCGTGGATTTAATTTTTGCTATACGCCTTTCGCATTTTTTCTCACCCAAACATTTTGATCCACCCTAATATATATGTATATATTCATGTAACCGAATTGTACATACCACGTATAATTCGTTAATTCCCCTTTTTATATTTGGGTCAATTGCATACAAAACGCTCTTTTTTTAACTCTGTTTTAGGTAAAAACAAAAAGAAAAAAACAAATAAAACATGAGAAAGTGATCACTGAAGAATATTTATTAGCAAAATATATTTTTCAGAATCCTAAAATTGTTTGCATATTTGTTTTGAAGAATGTTATATTGCTCTCTCTTACTCGCTTAGTACAAAACATGTACCCCCAGTTGCACTTTTTGATGAAAAACGTGAAAAAGTGTTGAAAACAATGCAAAAATATAACCAATAGTACCTAACTGTTTTGTAATGAAAGCATTTATTTCTTATGTTTTATTTTGTTGTTATTCTCAAAACATTGTCATCGCGAATTTGGCTTTCGATTTACATTTAGTCCCCGCCACTTTTTTTACGCTTCGTTAGTTTTAATTTAGGAGTGGTATAGATGACAAGAAAGTTATATTAAGTAAGTGCAGAGATTAGTTCTCACGAAATTCTAAGAATTAAAACGATTAAATAATATTAAAGTAAATTTTTTTGTGTTTTCTGAGTTCATCATGATAAGTACGTTTAAAAATGTATTGAATGTAACGCGGAGTTTTATTAAAGCAAAAATAATAAATTAAAAAAATCCAAGTTTAAAATCATTGTTTCATAGGTTTTGATAAATTTCTTTTGTTTTCGTATTTTTGCAAACTAAAATGCTTAAGAAAAAAAACTAAAAAGTGGCAAATGTATTGAACGTCACTTTTAAGATATGTCACACCACCGGCTGAAGTATTAATTTTGTATTTCGTTCTTGTATATTTAAGAGTAAAATAGCAAAGTTAACGCCTGCTGAAATAGCACGAAGATATTTGGAAAAAATAAAGCTAGACAAGGAACGATTAGATAAGGAACAACTTTGACCTGATTTTTGCTTTTTGTTTTTAGTAACTGATATCGCCTATTTCACATTGAAGTGATCAGTTGCGCTGATCATCTCCGATTTGGCTCAAGTATTTTTCTTGTATCGGTTTATTGATATGAAAACCAAATTCGAAGTTATAAATTTTTAGAATAATTTTTCGCGGCCAAAATAGGGTCTATTTTGAGGCAACGTAGCTCAATCAACTTAAGACCGATTAACGGTAATATAGTATCACTGGAAAAGTTATTTAATGTATTTTGAAGAAAAGTACAAAATTTTTGAAAATATTGCAATAAGTTGACTCATTCTTAATTTGTTTAAGTTTAATCCCATGCCAGCAACACGTGCTATAATTTTTTTCTTTTTTATAATTTTCATTTTTTACGTTTTTACGTTAGTTTATACCTTTCCAATGATATAAAATGAAGATGTGGTTTTAAAGGGTTCAGAAGTTATATTGTAAAACGTGAAGTCTTAATAAATATTCAATATAAATTCAACTAGCTATTGACTTTTTTAATTTTTTGTAAAAAAATAAAGAAAAAAAATTAGATGAAAATTTTATGTAAAGCTGAATTATGTACTTTAAATTTACTTTTTTTTTTTTTTTTTTTTTGTAAAAGAATAAACCTGTTTTTTGTTAAACTCCCAATTTTATTTACATTATTTCGTTAAGCGGAACAAAATTGTATTGAACGCAACAAAATGTATTGAACGTCACCCTGTTGTTTTTTCAGAAATTGCTTATTATTTAACAGTTTTTTATTATATATTGTTGTAAGTCTACTACTTTGAAAATAACCTCTATGTTGATGTCTTTTTGGAGAAAAAATTTAATTTTTTTTCGGTTAAAATTGTAAAAAATGTACGTATTTTTGGTAAAAAATTGTTATTTCTGTAACAGAAATGGCGATTTTGGTAAAAGCTGATTTAACTTATTAAATAACTTAACAAACATCACAGTTAGCTTTAATTTATAACAGTTTTAAAATTTTTAGTGATTTTTCTCGTATATCTGCTGTGTGACGTTCAATACAAAAATCGTATAAAAACCATAGAAAAAATGATTTTTTGCAGGCCCTAAAAACAACTTCGAATTCTCCATTAATTTTCACTCAATTTGACTACTCTAACGGGAAAATTTAAGAAACTTTAAAAACAAAACATGAAAACCTCTTTGTGTACGTTTTTTTTGCAATTGACCTATTTATATAATGAGCAAATATCACTTATGAATTTAATAAATAAAGAAACGTCTAAGAATTACAACCACAGGTTTTAATTTCAGAGGGTTCTATTCATTGAAATGGCAGGTTCTAATTTCTGGACACTTCGAATTTCTGAGATTTCTAATTTGTGAGAGTGGACTGTATTTTGAAATCAAAAACCCGACTTTCCTTTGTATTTGAACTTAATAAAATACACACAGAATACTTTTCACCAACCAAAATATACTTCATATCATTCCATACATTTTTGTTATTTTTCATGTTCTATGTTATGCATGCGTATGTCGCGTAAGTATATCTCGAAATAGCTCAATTACTCAATCAACACAAATTTTGAAGGCCGTTATTTATTTGAATCCATTGATCGCTAGAAGTTAAACCAACACAGACGGATAAACTCCTCAAATTAACAGAAAATATCTCAAACTTCTATTATTAAAAAAAAAGCAAAAAATAAAGTCAATTATTAAAAATATTCACTAAAGACCACTTAATTATTTTAATGAAAATGGCTTGCCATTGCCCAATTATACCTCATCAAATATTAAAATCTATTTATGGTTTTGAAATGTTCCATTGCTTGCCTTTGGAATACACCCCTCCATTTTTTATGAAATAATTTTATGACTCTCCGATCCTTCAAAAACACACTTAATCGCAAGCAAGACCAATAATTGAAATATAAAATTAATAAATGTGGGGTCATTTAGTACAATCCACAAATAGTCAAGTAAAACAACTTAATTTGAGCGCGAAACTTGAGTCGGTAAATAAAATACCACGGACTGTTGCTCAAGCCATAAAAAGGGGGGGTATAATTTAAGCGCATGCAAAGAGGGAAGCATAAATCAGAGTAGTGAAAAGGCTAACTAGGCGCGGCACTCGGATGACAATAAAAAATTTACTCAAACCTCTGATGTGTACCTTACGGTGTGAGCGAACTTACCAAAAAAGAGTAAACGTGTCTTTACACTCCATTTTCGAAAGTTTCGAACTTAATTGAGCCGAAGTGCCGAAGAGAAACGACAGGACCGGACTGGAATATGGATACACAAATATTATTGTCCTTTCATCTGGCTGAGCCAGTCGACAGTCGGTTACGAAATCTGGTCGTGTTCACACGTGTAACACGGAATACTAACACGTAAAGTACGCCGCGCGCGTCCGTACTACAAAGTGAGGCGAGGGCAGCCTTGTTGAAGTTTAAAGAGCCACCTTTAACACAAACTTGTGGCATTCACAGATAACAAAAAACGCGGATACTTGCCGACAGAGGTCGCAGTCAGTTATCGCCGTCGCTGTGTTGTTTTTGTTCTTGTTTTGACGGGCATAGAGTGAATTCGTTGAGTGCGATAGAATTGATAGCGATTAATTGCTAATCTCGTTAATTGCGTTATAACATCGTTACATACACGCACACACACACACACACATCCGCTCACATACTCATACGTTCAGTGTGCGCTAAGAGTCTGACGGGAGATTCGAAACTAAGACTTGAATCGAAGTAATAAAGCAACATCCTCCGGAAGTCCGCTGTTCGGACTCGAGTGAAGCTGCTTTATTGTATAGAGCGGTGCAACAAAATCATCTGGCACCCACATGTTATCCGGTCGTGGCAGGGTAGATGCAATCGGGATTAATTTTCTTTCGTACCGAAGTCGTGTAACAAGTGATTATGTGTGTTTTTAACCTCACTGGTCTGCAACACAAACAGCGTACGACATAGTTATTGTTGCTTCGCCAGCACATCAACTGTATTTCCTTTTCCGTTGAAAGCATGTGTTTTTCATTGTGTTTCAAGCGCTCCTTTTTTTTGCATTGTCCTTTTTTTATGCGTTACGCCGTTTAAACTTCAAGGTTTCGCGACGGTCGCTCGACACTTTAGCTGTGGGTGGTTGCTCATAGCTGCCATTACCGGAAGTTAAAAATAAATAATTAAAACAAACAATATTCGCTTAAAGTCTTCGTACTCAACGCATATTTTTTGGCTGAAAAAAAAAAAAAAAAAATTTAAAGTGTTTTCCGCAAGGAATATAAAAAGAATTATCATTTTCTGGCCCTTAAGGTGCTGGTGCTATTTCTACATGGTGTTTGTTGCTCTGTCTAATTTTCCCTAATAGTTATGTTCTTAGCATGACCATGTCTTGTGGGTTTCCTACCCACAGCAGCGGCTTATTGTTGGCGGCTAAATGCGGCGGCTCAGCTGTGTTTGTGTATCTTGGTGCTTTGTTGTGGTTTCGTATCCGTGGCTACATTTAAATCGTAATTAAACAAAGCAGAAATTAAGATAAGCGATTCTCTAAATGAGTCGCGCTGCGTATTTGTATCTGTCAGAGCGCAGAGCAGCCTAACATTTTAAGAAAGATATTAATGTGCCGCAGATAAATCTGTGTCGGACGACGGTAAGCATTTGAATATTTATATGTATTAAGATATAACGGGGATTGAGTCAGACAGTCTTTTGGCACCTTCCTCCAAAAGAGTCTCACATGCCGTATGTTGCCAAATTGGTTTAAATTCACATTCTTAACATTTACATTGCCAATCAAACTTTATTATCCACACTTAAAAAAATGTGTAAAAGTTTTTGAAATCAATAAAAATAAAGCTATAAAATTTTAATATTTCCAAATTATTTGAAAAAAGTTTTGTCATCTTAGGAGAATAAAACGTGTCCTGTCGCACGCATAATCAAATGCGAACAAAAACTTCTTTCTATTTATTTTTAGATGCTATATTAGGAAGAACTCTTCTCCTTCTTGTTCTTCTTATTCTTCTTCTTCTCCTTCTTGTTCTTCATCTTCCTTTTTCTTTTTTTTTATTTGAAAATAAAAAAACATCAACAAATTATAGTTATTTTGCTCTGGCTGGGTCACTCCGTTCTCAACCCACAACCAATAAAAAACAAACATTTTCTAAAATATGCGTGTGTATTTACACAAAATAAAAAAAAAAAAACACAAAGAAATAAGATACGGTCTATAAAAAGGAAGCTGCTATGACAACAGAAAGACGAGTTGTTTCTCAAAGTGTTCGACGCACAGCCGGCATGTGCTCCCTTGGGTGGAAATGCGTCAGGATGTTTTTTATGTTTTCATATATTTAAAGTTTGAAATGTTTATGGATGGTTGTTTCCATGTGGTAGTTGAACTCTTTGTTTTGCTAGGTCACTCTGTGCACGTCTTCTTTTGGTTTTTCGTCTTCTTCTTCTTCGTACTTGTGCACAAAATTAAAATAGGTGAACATTTGTAACTAAAGTATAGCTTAAAATAGAATAAGAATTTTTAAGCAGAAATTATTAATGAGAATTCTTTATTGTGTTGGCATGATAAGGATTACATTGAAGGCGATTCGGAATTCAGAAAATTTTTGATATAATATGATAAATCTAGTCATTCCTTTGAATTTCAGCTGCAACACTTATTCTTCATTTGAACATCTTTCTACACTAAGAATCATAAGTCTACGCTCCCATCGCACTAAAAACTTTCCTTAGCTAAAAAATTTCAAAATAACTTACTTTTGCTTCAATTTATTTCGATTATTTACTGTGCACATCACTACACTAAGAGAATAAAAATATTAAATTTATCCAATTTAATTTATCCAAAAAGCGAGTCAATTTTGCACCAATAACGCATTTGCATAAATCGACTACGATATTTCAAATTTATTTAAATACTTTTTAAATTAAATAAAAAATTTAAATATTTAACCAGAAATAATAAAAAACATATTAAACTTCTCCACGAATTTTCTTAAAATATCTTTCAAATATTTAATATTTCGCATTTAAAGAAAATTTATATAAAAATATTGAATTTAAAAAGCAACATATTTCAATTCAATAAAAGTTAAAATTTATAAGAAGCAAAATATGCAGTTAAATGACAGCCGGTGCAAGACATCCGTCAGAAAATATCGAGTTGTCACTCCACCCTACATCATTTCATCAAGCGACCACCCATCGCACTCAAAAATCATCTTGGTCAAATATCCAGGCTATATTACCATTGCAACAAAAACTAAACGAGAATTATAAGAAACCTGCTACTGCAAGAAATAAACTGCAGGAACAGAGTTCGATGCTGTTGCTGCTTGTCGGCTATTTCAGCTGTATGGAATTTGTGTGTTGGTGTGTTGGTGTGTGGCATAAATAAAATTTAAATACGGGGAAAAAACGAGTTGTAAGGAAAATATTTGATTTATCCACGTAAATATTTTAATAAAATGTATACTCAGGCGTGGATAATGTTAATATGCGTTATTTCCCTTAGTGTAATGATGCTATGTACAAACTTTTTTGAATTCGTTCAGAGAGTGTTAAAAATAACGGCACTGATGGCGCCACAGTTAAGCAATGCAAATGTCCCGTGTACGCTCATTGCAAATTATTGCAAGTTGTACGCACGTAAACGTGGACAAATTCTTTTTTTTTTGTTGGTTTTAAATAATAAAAAGTATTTAATTCAATAAAATTTATATTTTATTTCTTGATACTTTAATCGTTTCTTATAGTGGCAGCAAGAAGAAAAAAAATTTGTGTCAGTGAAAGAAAAATATTTATAAAGCTTTGGCAAGAGGGCCAGATTGGTAAAACAGTTGGCAGAGCATGGAACTCGGTTCGAACAGTAGTTCAGAACTTTCAAAGTACCTGAATAATTACTTCAAAGCCACGTCCAGGGCGCCTACCTAAGCTATCAGAACGAAAATCTCGCAGTGTAATATCACTTGTGAACAGTGTTGCCATATTTTTTTTTTTTAAACTTTAATTTCCAGAAAAAAAACTTTTTTTTGGTGAAAAAACTTAATATTAAAAATTAACTAAAACATGTATTTTTTAAATGTGTGCTTTAAAATGTTTGGCATTTCTCTCGCTGTCCCGTTATTTTGGCCACTTAATTTCTCAAGAAAATACGGAAAACTTGATCGTCAAAACTCTGAATGCATGACCCCTTTTACATTGGTCAAGACTTGAAATCAACTCTTCGCTATTCCCTTTTAAACTTACCCTCTCTCACCAAAAATTGACCGCCAAGATTCGACGAAGGGAAACCGAGACAAAAGAACAGAAACATTTACTATGTTTCCATGGCGAGTTAACTCGGGGTTAGGGTTTTCGTCGAGTTAAGAAAATGGGGTTGCTAACTCGATAGTGTTTCCATGCACAGCATAGAGTTGAGTTGAACTTGTCGATTTCATTTAACATTTTTGTTATTTTTTACTAGCGAAATGGATACTAAATGGCAGCATTCACTTTGACAGATAGAACCCAGTTTAGAATAGCGAGTTTACCCCGGGTAAACACCGAGTTAACTCGCCATGGAAACATATACTGTGTTTACATGCAGAGTTAACTCGGGGTTAGGGTTTTCGTTGAGTTAAACATATGGCGACGCTAACTCGGTGCTGCTTACATGAAACACACTGGGTTGAGTCAGACTTATCAAATTTATTTCACATTTGCTTTATTTCCATCCATGAGATTTAATATTTTCTTTTCCATAAATATTTCAATTAAAGGAAGAGTCTCGATAGCACTCAAAAAACTCTTGCAGACGCCATTTTTTTAATGATAAATGCCATAACGCACTTTTACATATAGAACTCAGCTATACCTAACAAGTTTCGTGGAGTTTTCTTGGGTTTAACGAAACTCAACTCAACTCTCGTTTACATGCAGAGTTTACTTCGAGTTAACCCCGAGTTAACTCTGCATGTAAACACATTAATAGTAAATGACAGCAACAATAACAGCGCTGCCATATAAATAAACTTTGAAAAGGAGTGAACATTAGTAGTAGCAGCTTCAAATGATACTTGTATTTTTGTAGTAACATACAATTTAGTTTATCTATTTGATTCATGAAACTAAAATAGAAAGCATAGTTTTAAAATAAAACTTTATTTTTTTAGATAAAAACTTGAAAACTTTCTACCCTCTCAAAAAACTGGCAAAACAAGTTTTATCTGCACACATGGCAACACTGCTTGTGAAAAAAAATTCTAAAATTACTGCTTCCAAATATCTCTTTATATCTTGAAATCTTATCTTAAAATCTTACATCGACTGTGGCAACGATCGGACGTGTTTTCCGCAAAGTCTTGTTGAATTTTAAATAAACGCATAAAACGAGCTTCTTTTAGCTACAATATCTAACTGGCACGCATATAAAACTATTGCCTCCGTTTGTGCTCTATAATTAGTTTAATACGAAAAAACCGCCGAATATCTGTGCAATTAAAGTCGAAAATTAAACATAAAACTCGGTCCAATTCTAAGCTAAACCGCTTTCCGCCATAAATTTGTCGCATTGTCGTGCGTGTTTCTGCATTGTCTTTTGCTCACTGTCGCTGCATCGGGCCTTCCTCTATCTGGCTGTCAATTGGCATCGTCATCTCCTACATTACTGTGCTCTCTTCGTGTTGCTGTACACAGTCAACTGAGCTTATGACTCCTACTCCTATGCAAACTCGCCAGCAGCGCGGCAACAACAAAAGCGAAGGCACGCCAAAATTATCAAATAGTGGAGCTAATAGTTTTGGCGCTCAACTACTCGCAGTGGAAGAACGATTAAAAGCGCATGCTAAACAACAAATTCAAGAATCAGAGGAGCGTCTTCGAATACACACGGATAGTCTCTTTAATAGGCTCTCTTCAGAGCTAGCCCACGTTGTAAGCAGACTGGAGACTGAGGTGGGCTCACTGGAAATCAAGTTAAGTGAGTGTAACGTAAAAATACACTCATTGGACGAACAAGTAAGTGCTCTAACCGTTCGCTGCGATCAACTCACGCAAGAGCTAATTGAAAGCACCAGTGCTAACAACAACAACAACAACAATAAAAACAGCAAAGTTGATCATTCCTGTGACGCTGTTCTCTTCGGACTGCCTCTGCTGGAAGATGAAAATTTGAAGAGTTCATTTAATCTTATTTGCCGCTCCATCGATTTCCTCCCACCGCCTGTAAGAGATATTTTTCGCCTCAAACCGAAATCTACCAACACAAGCGGTGTTGTTATTATTAAATTTTACACTCCATTCGATCGAAATCGGGTATTGAAGGCATTTGGAGACTACCGTCGGCTGGCGAAAAAAGCAGTCAATTTAAGAGGCACTGGCATCGACTCTGATCGCAATGTTTATTTGCATGAGAGCATATCAGCTGATACGCGTAAGATTCTTCAGGCGGCGATCATATGCAAACGAAAAAAAAGCATATTTAATGTATTTACTCTGCGAGGCTCTGTACATATCAGAATGCGTAAAAGCGGAGAAGGAATACGTGTTGGCAGCATCGAAGAACTGCAAAATGCTCTCAGCGCTGGCAATGCTTTACACGAGGATGAAATTAAGGGGGGCTGATGCTATTATATTATATTTTATCTCTAATATTTTTTCTGTAATTTCCTACTTGAAGTTTATTCAGCTATATATTCCTTTGTTATCTATAATTTTCACATTCTTCTTCCTCTATTTTTCTATATATTTTTTCACTTACTTTCATGCTTATGGTTGTGTTTTAAATATAATTTTCTATGGTTTATACTTCAAATAGTGAAATTCCAAAAATTCTGATCGACGTTTTTTGTAAGCAACACTCCGGGTTGAATATTGTCCACTTTAATGCGCGTAGCCTTAATGATGTAAAGCTTGATATTGTTCGTCATTGCTTTGAGAACTCAGCCGTTGATATCATATGTATCTCTGAAACTTGGTTTCATCAAGATATTAATGATTCTCGCTTAAATATTAAAAACTATAAGCTTTATCGCAATGATAGAACCGATAAAAAAGGCGGGGGTGTTGCAATTTACTGTAGAAATAACTTAAATGTTTGTCTGTTGGGAATGTCCAGTGGTTCTGAGGTGGAATATCTTAATGTTGAAGTACGTGTTAATTGTGCTAAGGTATTTGTGTCGTGTGTCTATAATCCCTATCGCACCTGTTGTTTGGATCAATTGTTTTCCACTTTGTTAAATTGCTCCATTGGATATGATCAGTATGTAGTGTGTGGTGATTTCAACATTAATATTTTATGTAAGGATAATCTGGTTGAACACTTCATTGATAGACTTACCGAAGTTGGACTTCACACAGTTAACAATACTATTCCTACACGATATGCAAATAACGCTTCTCCTAGTTTATTAGATATATTTGTTGTCTCTGATATTTCTTCTGTTTTGCTTTTTGATCAATTGTCGTTTATTTCTGACCATGATCTTATTTTTTGTACTTTAAATGTAAATATGTCCCCAAATGTCGTTGAAAACACAATCACTTATAGAGATTATAGGTCTGTTGATTATGATTCTTTGTTTAGTGACTTGTCTACAATAAATTGGTCGGAATGCTGGTTGTTTAGCTCCGTTAATGACAAACTTGATTTTTTAATTAATAAAATTTGTGAAATTTTTGAATCACATGTTCCACTAATCACTCGTCGAGTAAAAAACACCACTTGCCCCTGGTTTACAAATAATGTTAAATTAGCCCTTAAGAAACGAAATAAAGATTATAATAGGTGGAAAAGAAACCCAACAACCTCAAACTGGGAGCAGCACAAAAGATCAAGAAACCTAGCAAATTCTGCAGTAAAATCAGCAAAACGCACATTTTTTATGTCCAGGTTGAGTTCAGCACAACCATCCAAAAAGTTATGGAGCAATTTGAAACAAGCAGGCGTATGCAATTTGAAATCCGATGAATGTCAGGTCGAACCTAATATTCTAAACGAATACTTTATTTCAAACTCTACGTCTTCTGGTAATATGTTGGCCTTTAACACGAGCCCTGTATTTTCTGAATTGCCTTTTAGTTTTGAGTTTGTTGCTGTCGACGAGGGTGAGGTTGCCCGATGTGTCCATAAAATCAGATCCAACGCAGTGGGTGAAGATGGAATATCGATTAAATTTATCAAGCTCATTTTGCCGCACATCCTCAGTCCGCTTACTCACTTATATAATCATTGCTTCACAAGTTCGTGTTTCCCTGATGCTTGGAAGGCAGCGACAATCATTCCCATAGCGAAAAAATCAAATCCTCGTGATCCGTCCGATTATCGTCCTGTTAGTTTGTTATCATCTTTGTCAAAAGTATTTGAATCTCTCATGGCCGCGCAAATTTCAGAACACATTAAAAGATTTGATCTTTTGTCTCCACTTCAATCTGGATTTCGGTCAGGTCACAGCTGTTCTACGGCTGTTACTAAGATTTTAGATGACATCAGAGTTTCATTTGATGTGGGACGGATAAGTCTTCTTTGTCTCTTGGACTTTTCGAAGGCATTCGATTCCGTTGATCATTCAATACTGTGTCGTAAATTAAATGTTAACTTTGGTTTTTCTAGCACGTCGGTCCGTCTGTTATATAGTTACCTAGTTGGTAGGTCTCAGAGAGTTAGGGTGGGAAACAGTCTGTCCGCTTTTCGTTGCTTATCCTGTGGGGTGCCTCAAGGCTCAGTACTTGGTCCGCTTTTATTTTCCATGTTCATAAATGATATTTTTTGTAAATGTCGTTATGTCACTATGCATGCATATGCTGACGATCTTCAATTGTATTTGTCCAGTCCTATTGGTTGTGTTGATAATTTATGTTTAAGATTGAATGAGGATTTGAGCGAAATTTCTACATGGGCTTCAGCTAACAGGCTTTATCTTAATCCACTTAAGTCATACGTTTTGCCGATTGTAAAAACCAGTTATTCTATAACTAATATACCAACGATCTATCTTAATGGCGTAGAGCTTAACTTTGTTCATAAAGTAAAAAATCTTGGTTTTCACATCAACTCTTCACTTTCCTGTGAAGATCATGTTAATTCTGTTGTGAGTAAAGTTTACTTTGTCCTACGGAACCTGAGGTGGACTGCATCATTTGTACCTATCGAGACTAGAAAAAAGTTAATACTCCAGCTTGTAATGCCCATCATAACGTACTCAGAAATTGTGTATAGTAAACTTGATTCCAGGTCCATACTTAAGTTGCAACATGCCTTTAATAACGCTGTCAGATATGTTTATGGCCTCAGAAAATTTGACCGCATCAGTCACGTGAGCAATCAGATTCTTGGTTGCAATATCTTCAACTATTTGGATGCCAGGACTTGTATATTTTTACAAAATTTGATTTTTACAAAAACTCCGAAATACTTGTTTGAAAAGCTTCAATTTGGTAGATCGAACAGAAACTTCAACCTTATTATCCCTGTACATAATTTTTTGAATTCTAGCAGACTTTTCTTTGTAAACGCCATCAGACTTTGGAATTCATTACCCGTAAGGATAAAATGTATTCAGAATAAACGCATCTTTAAGTATGAAATCTTCAAACACTTTTCTTAATACTATCTCTTTTTCTTGTACTTTCTTTTTCTCAGCTTTCATTCTACGAAATAAGATAAAATAAAATAAAAAAAAAAAAAATATTCCATGTTTTAAATTATAACTTCAAATCATTTGTTTTTTGTATATTTACTAGCTGTTGTTGATATTAACATTTTTTCATATGTTTAATATTTTATTACTTTTTCTCTCAATTTAGTACTTAAATTCTCTCAATGTTTGTTTTAAGTTATATTAGCTATTCTAGTTATATTTATTCATCTGTTGTTCATTACTTGTTGTTATTCTGTAATTCTTATAACATTTAAAAGACTCTGTCTTATATGTAAACATTATTTAAAAATAAATTGAAAATTGAAATTGAAAATTGAAATTGAAATATCAATCGAAAGTTTGGCAAGACTATTAGTGTATCTACTGCTAGAAGAATTTTGAGAAGGGCCGGATATCACGGAAGAGTTGCTCGTAAGAAACCCTTCATATCATTTTTAAACCGACAAAGCGTATTGCCTTTGCAAATCAGTACATAAACAAACCATCTGAGTTCTGGAGAAATGTCATGTTTACAGATGAGAGTAAGTTCTGCCTTTTCGGAATAAAAGGACGGCAGATTGTGTGGAGAAAGCTGGGTACAGCCCTTAATAAAGAGAACTTATTGCCAACTGTTAAGCATGGCGGTGGAGATGTGATGATGTGGGGGTGTATGGCAGCTAGTGGAGTTGCGAATTCTATGTTTATTGAATCGATTATGGATAAATTCGGTTATTTAAACATTTTGAAAGAAAACGTAAAACAAAGTGCAGAGAAACTTGGGTTATCAAGTGAGTTTTACTTCCAACAATACAACGACCCAAAACACACGGCTGAAATAGTAAAGCTTTGGCTACTTTACAATGTACCAAAACAGCTGAAATACCTCCACAGTCACCAGATCTTAACCCCATCGAGCACCTGTGTGCATTGCTAGAACGGAAAATGCGAAAACGAACTATTACAAGCAAAGAAATGCTAAAAAGGGTAATTACTGAAGAATTGCAAAACATCACTGCTGAGGAAACAGCTAATCTCGTCAACTCAATGCAAAAAAGTTATTCAACAAGCTACTGACATGAATATATTTTCATTTTTTTTTTTATAAAATTTCAGTTTTATATATGAACTTGTTTGCAGATGCTCACGGGCTCATCACGGTCACGCATTCTTGGTGTTTCAATGTAAAAGTGAAGTTTGAGAGAGTGAGCGAGGGAATTTATTTTGCCCAGAACGGTCACCAAATGATTTGAATATAATATAGAATCACGTGATCAAAACAGTTTTGCGCTGTGCAATTATTCACAACATTTGTCTTTTAGTATTGAAAGTTGTACACTTTTAGTACGAAATGCATGAAAGCAGTAGTGAAACCTGTTTAATAGCAACACTCACCATACTCATGCTCGTGATACTTTTTTCCATAAAGTATTGAAAGTAGCAAAAAGTGTACTAGTGTTCAGGGATCAAATGACCGTTTGTATAACATACTTTCATCACAGAGTTCATCAAACTAAAAAAGAGCGTTAGAAGGACGTGATCGGCGATCATATGAGCGTCTGCATAACAACGGCGTTAAACTTTTGACTCTTTTATTTCTGTATTTTGGTTAAATATGCTTTATTATTTAAAATAACGTTAATATAAAATAAAAATAATGTATGAATATAAAACATATCACAATCGAAATATATTATATAACAAAAATTTTTAAACAAAAAAAAAACATTTTAATTTTTTAAGCCTTCAATTTTTTTTTTTTTTTGACGGTAGTAGCGTAGACTTATGATTCTTAGTGTATATCATGTGGTTGGTCGGGTAGATTATATCGTGTTGGTCGGTGTGTTGCTAGAATAAAATTATACTTTCTGGGAAATTGTGTTATTTTTGACAAAATATAGCTAAATGTCCAATAATGATGAAACAAATGCGTAGGCAAACATGTCATCTGTTATTATCCTTAATGAATCGATTTATAATTCCACTGCCCACTTTTTAGTGAGTTTAAGAACAAAACCAAAGAACCCACATCAATTCAAATTATTTTTAAACGATTTCAATTATTGCAAAACAGAGAAATGTGATTAGTAGAAGGAAATCATCTCAGATTTATCTTCTCTTCTTGTTGTTTATTAAAAAATTAGTGAAAAATTTTTTATATGTGTATTAGGGTGTATTTTAGGGTATTAACTTTGAATAGTCTACAACCCATTTTTTTTTTTATTTTTTTATTTTAATTTACTGACAGATGATAGAGAATCATATTAATCAGAACTGAGTATAGATACAAGGTAATATAAATTACAAAAGTAAATCCTAACTTAAGTTAACAAAAACATCTTGCAAAATTTGCTTTAATAATTCCTTGGGCATAGAAAAATCCAATAGAGTTATTGAAAACAAGTTATTGTACGTTTTAAGTGCTCTAGTGATGGATTCACACCCCACATAGTTTGACTTGTAGGCTCTGAGATAAAATGGTACACAACAACGCAAGGTTCTTGAAGGACTATTAAAATTTATACGTTCAAGAAGCGATGCGCAATCAATATTACCTCTTATTAAACCGCGAATAAACTCTATGGCCTGAATTATTCTTCTATCTTTCAGTGAGTTTAAATGCAAACATTTTTAGCGTATACTATATGATAAAGCCTCGGTAAGATTTTAAGGTCTAAGTGCGAATTTCAAAAATCTTTTCTGAATAGACTCAAGTCTATTAATGTGAACATCATAGAAAGGACTCCACATAAACTAGCAATATTCCAGCCAATACCTTACAAAGGGAGAGAACAAATATAAACGCGCATATGAATCATTAAAATCAGAACTATTACGTTTTATAAAAGCTAACATCGAAAAAGCTATTGGAATGATACAATCCAAATGCTTAGTGAAAAGGAATTTGGTGTCAAATAATACACCTAAATCACAGATTTGATTTTTAAACTTTATAATATTATTTTGAATAGCCTAGGAAGTAGCAATGTTATTTTATCGTTTAGAAAAAGTAACATGCAAACGTTTTTTAAAATTAGGTGCAAATAGGTTCTTTTCACACCAAAAAACAAGATTCGATAGCCTAAAGACTGTTAATATCCATAAAGGAACGTATCGACCTAAAAAGTTTTAAATCATCTGCAAACAGCAAGTAATTGCAATTTTTAAAACAGCTTTCAATATCATTTTTAAATAAATGAAATTGCAATGGTCCAAGAATACTACCTTGAGGTACTCCTAGGTAGCAAGAAAAGCGTACGAATAGGTATTTCCAATAGAAACCACACAACGGCGGTTTAAAAGATATGAATTGAACCAATTCAGGCAATTAAGGCATTATGGCACACCTTGCCAAAAGCTTTGGCGAAGTCTGTAAAAATAACATCAACCTGGCAGCCAGTTTCGAAAGAGGAGATGCAATATTCAGAAAAAACAGCGAAATTTGTGACGGTGGAACGTTCAGCAACAAATCCATGCAGGAATTAGCTGACGGCATTCTTCACTACAAAATAAAGTTTATCTTTTACAATTGATTCAAAAAGTTTTGAAAATATTGCAAGCTTAGAAATTGCTTTATAGTTTTCGACATCATTTTTTTAACCAGATTTGGAAACAGGTGTAACAAAAGCAAATTTCCCTTCACCAATGAAGATACCAGCACACATTTTTTTAAACAGAAACGGTGAGAACCCATCTATATCAGGTTTTGATGAATTTTTTAAGGCCATAATCCCATTAAAATCATCAAGTGGCGTTATAGCAAGAGTACCAAAATTAGTACATGGTAAAATATTACTTAAAATTTCTTTTTCCGACCAACTTTTTGGAGACTCATATACCGATCTAAAAAAAGTCAGCAAATAAGTTAACAATATCAGATAAAGCATTAGATGTCCTACCTTTGAAGATCATTGAGGATGGAATAGAGGAGCATGCTGTTTTAAACTCAATAAAACTCCAAAAAGCTTTTGGGTTGGACTTTATATTGGTCTCAAAACCAATAACAAATTTTTTATACAGAAATTTATGCAGAAAGTCAAATTCTCTCATATGGTGTTTATATTTTACCTCAAAAATCTCATTCTTCGCCCCTTAAATTTTTTTAAAAATTTTTTGCGCAAATTTCTCAACTTCATTAGGCCTTTAGTATACTACGGTTTCTTGAAGTCCTTTTTACGGAATCTCGGAATATGACAGTTTAAAATATCCGAAAAATCCCTAGTTAAAACTGTAAGGGATTCAGCAACCATTTGAAAGCTTGCTCTGAGAAATTTTCGGAAAAAAGCAGCTGATATGTAAATTTTGTCATAACTTTGTTATTTGGCAACAGATCGTCAAATGTAATCCATGTCTGTAAAGACCCTAAAAAGTTAAATTCTATGTTCTCAGATGCCAATATTCGATGAGTGTTTTAACAAATTTTCATCTGGTTTTGCAACTAGACCTCCAAAAATTCAAAATATTAAATACGGTCTTATTTCGCTTAATACAAATATTTAATTTGCAGGGTACACAAGACCCCATTCGTTGCTTCTTTGTTGCAGTTCAATTAAAAACTTAGTCCATTTTGATGTCCACAAGTCTTAATGTCCACAAGCGTCACAAAAGTGTTCAAGCACAAATTTCTAAATAGTGCTTGAAATTGATTTGGACTAAATTAAGAGGGGTACTATTTATATTTCGGGAATAGCAAATAATAACAAACATTTTTAACCCAGATATGCCGACGGGCTTGCTGGTGCAATAATCTTTGCACTTTTCTTAAACTCCTTTATTTTGACACCAATGTATTGCAAAAATGAAGAAAATTTAAAAAATAATTTTTTTCTTGGGTTTTAAAGCCGTACTACATGTAGTGTGCTAGCAAATACGTCAACTAAAATCACATATAATTTCCTTTTCCACAAGTACTTTTGGTACTAATAAGTTATTAGAACTATTTACAATACAAAAACATAGAACCTTAACAAAAACAAAATATAATTATAAAACTTTTTCTCATCGTTCAGGTGACATCTTCACACTATTGATAATTTTATAAAACTGACACCTTTGATAAAAAAAAAAAATACTAAAAGAATTACAATAGACAAAGCTTATCAATGTACGTTTTCTTGACCCCTATGTTTTGTAACACAACAACAAATTTGTTAGCGAATTTAAAGCAATGTTAATGCACCACACTGAAAAAAGCAGGTGTACTAAATGTAGTACGGTCGGCATATCTGGGTTAAATCAAAATAGCTTTATTGTTTTTCAAAATATTGCCCTTGAGGATCAATATACTTTTGCATTCGTTTAAACCATTTGTCATAGCACTTTTTCCATTCTTCTTGAGACACCTCCAAAACATGATTTTTGAACGCTTCAACTGCTTCTGCGGCGCTCGTATATCATTGGCCAGGCAGTTTACCTTTGATATTCGCGAATAAGAAGAAGTTTTTGGGTGCCAAATCAGGACTGTATGAAGGATGAGTCATCAATTCGACGTTTTGACTCCTGAAAAATGCACATGCTTGACGAGATGTGTCAGAGCTCGCATTGTCATAATGGAGAATAATTCGTATTTGCCGAATTTGCATTTGTGTTGGTTTTGCGAATTTCTCCGAACACTTCCGGCAAACAAATGGTCGTGTACCATTCAGAATTGATCATCCTACGTTGCTAAAGCGGAACAGTGGCCACATGATCCATTCCGTGAAAGAAACAGGCGACCATTAGCTTCGCAGTGCTTCGTGCGCGAACAACTTTTATTGGATTTTCCTCGTCTTGGAATACCCACACGGTCGATTGCTGTTTTGTTTCCGTCTCATGATATATCCATGATTCGTCACCTGTCACGATTTTATACACGTCTTTTGAACTTTTTAATCATTTCCTTATACCAATCGACGCGAGACATTTTTGAGCAATAGATAAATTATGGGTAATCCAACGAAAGCAAATTTTTTTTACGGACACGTGTTCATGCAAAATCGAATGTATTGAAGTGGAATTAATGTACAAGGATGCCTCTATTTCATGATATGTCACATGACGATCTTGCATTATTAGTTCACGTATTGCATCGATGTTTTGTGGCACAACAACCGATTTTGGACAACCTTCGCGGAATTCGTCGGCGACCGAACTACGACCACGATTGAATTCACTATACCAGCGCTATACTTTGTTTTTTGATCGTGCTTTATCGTTATACAAAGAATTGAGTTCATCGACACATTCTTGTTGAGATAATCCACGTTAAAAATTGTTAAAAATAATCCAACGAAAACCTTCCCAACAAACATTTGAGCTTCCAGAAGGCTTTAGCGACGGCATTTCCCCTCCCTCTATAACAGCAAGGTGAAGCTTTCTGGAAGGTGATTTGGCGCACTTATCGAGGTTCGGGGCTAGCGTGATAGGCCTCTATATTGCTGTTTCACGGAAGCACGTCAGAAGCACCACATCGAAGGAAGTTAGACGCAACTTAACAAAGTTTGTCAGAAGCACGTCAAAAGCAACTTATCGAAGCTTGTCGAAAGCACGTCAGAAACAACATATCGATACTTAGCGAAGCACTTCAGAAGCAACTTATCGAAGCTAGCTGAGCCTCACATAGCCTTCGTCAAGGCACTATAACGAGGTCGAAAGAAAACTAAAAAAAGGTTATAAATTCTGATAAACGGCTTTATTTTTTTTTTCATACATTTTTCTCCTAAACTTTCCATCCGTACGCTTCTCACAGTCCGTTCTGGGAAATATGTTGGAGCCACTAATGTAGCTCCACTCTCCGATTGTCGTACATTTCTGGCATCCCTCTTGAGCATTGTAGCTGGCCACTCCTGCAGAGGAAATAAATATAAGAAATTTTACAAAAAAAAAAGAAGGTAATTTTACCTTTCACGTAAGCACGGGCGGGCGAATCGCATATGAAACAACGTAGGAGCACTGTGATCTTGTGTGAGCTTATACAAATTCCACTGGCCATAATATTCTTCGTTTCATCCACAAACGCCGATAGATATGATGACAAATTAAAACATTTACTTGGTCCACAATATATACCGATAACCATGGCGGGTATGTGCGGCATTTCGGTTATATTAAACAAAATTGGCCAAAACTCTACTTTGGAACTGTTGAAAACTGGCAGCCCATCCATGTTAACATTAATCGAAATCGTTTTCGATTCATTGATGTTCCGAAATAGGCCTCGTAAGCACTTTTCCAGACCGTGGTGCCAATATTGAGCATTTTCAGCAATATTCGTTAGGACAACATCTGGTGGAGTCTCTAAAAGTGTTCGTGGGTCTTGTGGCAACATTTGCACTGTGTTTATCAATGCCAAAAGATCTTTTAACGCCATATGAGTTATTTGATGATGTATCGCCCACTTCCTCAAACTAGAACGGAATTTGGTGTGTGTCTCCAGATTTGTTTCTTCTGTGCGTACAAATTTTTCGTCATCGACACATTCCATTGCACTATTGCCACAGGTGCCGGCATTATTATTATCTATAACACGTAAACCGTATTAATTAAATTATACACACATGTACTTCTTGATCCGCATGCAATATACGAAAATTAACAATTGCACTTACCAACGCTATTGACTTAATCACGTCTACACGTGTTGACGATTCACTCTAATATGAAAAGAAACGGCGACGCTGATTTCAACAACGAATTCCCCCGATTATACTTGTTTTTGCTAGCTGACGCCGTCGTCATATCCATTTATGCGTCATACAGCCTTTACAACACTTGCTGTTGCAAGCGAATTATTAGTTTTACAAAATTGCTTCGATAAGACTTGCGGTTACTACTTCAAATTGGTTAGCCAGATAACTTCGATAAAGTGGTTCGCAAAGGTTTCCTCGAAGCAACCAACTTGAGATCACGCCACGATATTTGTAACCTGCGTTCGCAAGTGCCATGGAAGCCTTATCGAGGAACAAAGTGTTAAACCTCCATATACAAGTGAATTAGAAGCGATATGGAGGTTGAACCTCTATAAATTTCAAAATTTAACCTTCTGGAAGATGAAATGTTAGTTGGGTTATCTTGATATTTCCATTTTTTTAAAAAAATTGATTTTCTTAACTCACTGTAAACAAAACAAATAGCACTTGTACATCAAAACGTTGTGCGTTATAAATAGTACGAAATATCAATAGTACTCCTCACAACCTTGCGCGTAACACACGGATTTTAGTAACTTGACGTGACTCATGGAGTTTTTAACAGTGAAAATGAGCTGCGAGATGTTGGCACCCCCTTTGTTTAATTTTGACTGACCACTTACATCATTTAAAAGGTCAGCAAAAGGTCAGTTAGTTTCATTAATAGATCAGCGATAGAAAATTTTTTATTCGCGGTTTAAAATTTTCAAGGTCACATTGAGATGTTGGCACCCGAACATCAATAAAATAAAAAAAAAAAATACATGAAATCAATAGAAAATTGTCTGCTGATAATAGGTCAGCATAAATAAATAATAGGTCAGTCGTATTTCTTAACCAAATTAATTAATTATGTTGCGCTTTCGAGATCGACCATGGCGTATGAGTGATTTTTAATTAATATTTTATCCCATTAATGTTACGTATACGCTATGGGGACCAGATTTCGTCAAACAAAATACGGCTTTTTAATAATTCTTTCACTATTCAATTGCATCAATAAGCAATCCTGCTAATGGGTACTACGTTTTTGGTAAAACTTTTCATATATTTCATTTATATATATATATATATACAGTGGAGTCGGGGTAGGGTGAACCCCTAGTGCCGTGAACATCTCGCTAGGGTGAACGTAAAATTGTTTATATTGACTACTCTATAGCGTGAACAGTGCAAACCTGTGTAACGTGAACGGAGTTCTAAGAGTAAATTCCTACAATTAAATAAAACAAAAGACGACTAAAATGAAATCGCAACAAATTACTCACGGTAAACACTATTTACCATTCTTTTCCATCTAATTTTTTGTGAAATGTAAGCTCAAATAAAGATCAGTCAAGTTCGTGTTTAAAGTGTAGCAACAAGCAATCGCAAGCATGGCTTAAAAAAACCAAAGTTTTTATCATTAAATGAAAGAAGCGTTTTATTATTACAAAATCATGTATGTATGTAATGGTCATTAGGGTGTATCGAAAAATTTAGATCGTATTCTAAGAGGTCTCAAAAGTTGCATGGGGTTGTCCAGATCACCCAAAAAAAATTTTAAGGAAAAAAAAGTATGTCTTCCTGCCCCGCAAGGACAAAGTTGTTTTTTGAGGAAAACAGTAAAATACAGCGACCTTACAATGCTTTGACTTTTATAAAAAACTACGTCTGTCTTAAAGCAAAAGTAGGTATGGGCTTAAACTAACAATATATTGGTAAACACGATGCCACTCACGATTCTTATCCACAGTGTCCTGTGTGAAGGATATTCGAAGCAAAAGTTGTAATCGAGATAACACAGAACTTTTGATTGTTACTCAATAGTCTAAATTTTGGTGGTATTGATTATACTGTTAACGTATTTCTTAAAGTTGCCGAATTAATAATTAGCCGAATTAATAATTAAGATTTTATATCTCGTGTACCAGAAATGGTACCGAAGAAACTTAGCTCAATTTGGATTCTGAACAACACCCTGTCTAAAAGTATTATTTTAAAATACCAGCTTAAAGCCACAATTTTATTTTCCACTCTGATATTTTTTGATGAAATTTTTAAATTTTATGTTAGGAAGTATTTTTTTTTTTAAGTATCAAAATAGAAAATAAAATCGTGGCCTTAAGCTGGTAATCTTATATTCATTTTTTTGAAAAAGTTAAAAAATTGCATTCAAGTATACATTTCTCAAAAGTAGGAAAATCCATATGCAAAAATTATGCTAATTATTAATTCGGCAACTTTAAGGAATACGTTAACAGCATAATCAATACCACCAAAATTTAGACTATTGGGTAACAGTCAAAAGTTCTGTGCTGTCTCGATTACAACTTTTGCTTCAAATATCCTTCACACAGGACACTGTGGATAAGAATCGTGAGTAGCATCGTGTTTACCAATATATTGTTAGTTTAAGCCTATACCTACTTTTGCTTTAAGACATACGTAGTTTTTTTTATAAAAGTCAAAGCATTTAAGGTCGTTAGTTTTTACTGTTTTCCTCAAAAAACAACTTTGTCCTTGCGGGGCAGGAAGACATCCTTTTTTTTCCTTAAAATTTTTTTTGGGTGATCTGGACAACCCCATGCAACTGATGAGACCTCTTAGAATGTGAAATTCGAAAAAAAATTGTAATTCGATACGCCCTAATGGTCATGTATTTTTAAAGGATCAAACTCATATTTTTCTGAACTGAAAATCAACCTCGATGGTATGAACAGCCTGGATAATGTGAACAGCCCTTGCAAAAATTAGTTCACGCTACCCCGACTCTACTGTATATATATATACATATATTAAAAATTATTTAAGAATTCATGCATTTTAATCCATGCTGGCCATTGTATAATCAGCACAAAATAAAAATTAATTTTAATCAAGATTAGTTCATTAATTACAAATATTATTAAATATTTATCTAATATAATTTCTCCATAAGCCGTATTTTGTTTGATGAAATCTTGTCACCGTAGCGTATACGCAACATTAATGGGATAAAATATTAATTAAAATCACTCATACGCCATGGCCGATCTCGAACACGCAACATAATTAATTAATTTGGTTAAGAAATACGACTGACCTATTATTTATTTATGTTGACCTATTATCAGCAGACAATTTTCTATTGATTTCATGTATTTTTTTTTTTTATTTTATTGATGTTGGGGTGCCAACATCTCAATGTGACCTTGAAAATTTTAAACCGTGAATAAAAAATTAACTATCGCTGACCTATTAATGAAACTAAATGACCTTTACTGACCTTTTGCTGACCTTTTAAATGATGTAATTGGTCAGTCAAAATTAAACAAATGGGGTGCCAACATCTCACAGCTGTGAAAATGTGGTGAAAAAAATCTGGAAAAATGTAGTCGAATACTACTTTCCAACACAGTAAAAACTCGCAACAAAATCAACGCAACAAAATTTTGTATTCTTTTTTTTTCCTTTACGCGTTAACAGTAGTAGCACCACTTTTTTTCTCCAACCAAGTCGTCACTTGTGTCGCTATCATAAGACTCTTCATTCAGATTCTTCTCAGACGAGCATTCACCCTAGAAGCTACATTGCCGAAGTCTAAAAGATTCAAGAATTTTCTCTGTCGATCTTGTTGTCATTATAGGTCTAGTGTTATATAGTAAATATATGCATTGTAAATTATAATTTTGATGATGAAAAATTAATAAATAAAAAAAAAACTCACGTGTACACGTGAAAGAAGTAAAACTTCTTAAAAAGTAAAGAATAAGAGAGATTTTAGTGTAAAATAGAGAGAGGAAGTATCTGAAAAGAAATGCAATACAAAATGGAATAAATAAAGTTTTTTCCGTTTTCTAAAAACGTGAGAAAGGTTAGCTGTTGTTTTAGTAGTTTTTTAATGTTAGATTGCATTTGCATAGTACTCGTTGACGGAGCCTCCGAAAGCAGAGGCAAATCTTGTTGATTGTTGCCTCCTGCTTCCTCATCATCATAGCTGCTATGTTGAGTGAGGGCCTCGTAAAGTAGCGAAAATTGATTGTAATGCATACTAACTTGGTTGGCTTAAAAATTTTGTTGAGATGATGTTCGAATCGCTATACTTCTACCCAAAAACATAAAATGAGAAGAGCTCCAAAATGTCTATTTAACAGAATTTCGTGAGCGAACGTGACGAGCCATCTAGAAGTAAAACATGTTGTGTTCCTCATAAAACCATGAAACATTTTCGCTCCTCAGAAACACAGCTTTGCTTCTTGTTGCGAAAGCAAACTTGATTTAGATATAATGATTGTTTTTGTAATTGCTATTGCTATCAACAAAAATAGCGAAAATTTGTAACAGCGCATTTTTTTGCAGTTTTGTTTAATGTTTATGAAACTGGCATTTTTTCGCAAAATGCAATTTTATTGCAGACAATCGCAAAGACGCGGGTTCAAACCCTACAGCTGGCATGATTTTTATGTTTTTTGTTATTATATTGGGGACGATCGCGATGGCGTGGGTTCGAATCCTACGGCTGGAATGATTTTTTTTTTAAATTATGCATTATTTATTGTTTTTTGATAAAATTTATAATAAATTATTATATAAATTAGCAATTATAATAAATTTAAGGCAAAGAATTTCTTTTCAGCAATTTTAATTTTTTCAAATCAATCAATTTTAGAGAAATTTTTATTTTTTTAAATGTTAAATTTATTGAATTTTAGGATGTTTTAAATAATACCATATAAAAAATTTTTTAATAGTCAAATAATTGGGAAGAGAGAAAAATGCAGAGCAAGTTAGGAAAAAGCTTAAATTTAAACGCTTTAGTAAATGTGAGTAATCTTTTGAATAAAACTTTTAAACTTTTATTCTTAAAAGAAAACTTGCATCCGAACTTAGGGTATGACATACTTATTCTTAACCACGCCTCTTTCGCACCTTTACAAGAAATGTATATCTATCTACTAGCATACTTTTTTTAGCGAAAATGTTTGTCTAATTAATTTTGCAAAAAACTCTGTTTTTTTTAACACCAAAAACATTCACATATTCTGAAAATCGCACAAATTTTTAGTCAACCTCTTTTTCTAATAACATTGCTTCCTTATAATAACAAAAAACTATCTAAACTTCGTATTTTTTAGTTTCGATGCAAATGCCTCTTGTTTTTTAATAAATTTCATTCAGTTTTATTCGTTAATAAACTCAATTCAAGTACTTAATAAAAAAACATTTGAAAGGTAGCGTTTGCTTAGCGTATATATTTTTAATCTTTTTTTTAAAGTCAAATATATTGACTTTTTCCTCAAAAAATGGCACGAAAGCTATTTTTGTAGTTCAAATAATAAATATTCAAAGTTCCATTTCTTACTACCTTTAACATGAGATAATGTTTAATGACAAAAGTTGTTTCAGTTTTAAGAAACATTTTATTAACTGTTTCTGTTATCAAAAAATAAGACCTACACGCAGTGATTATTTTAAGAAATAAACTTTGTCAAATGTTGCTTTTATAGAATAATTAAGCTCAAAGAATAATTTATGTATATGAAAAAATTGTGTCAATATCTCTTTCTGATCAAAAGATATCACTATAAATCTATTTTCTCGTTCTCTTGGTATCGCCTTATTTTCAATCGATAGAAAAAACATAGACTCTTCAATATGAGCTCTAATACGAGTTATTTAATAATCGATTTTGTGCAGCTTGTTTTTCATCATTTGGATTTTTAAAAATATAAAAACGAGGACTTTATATAAAAATTTAAATTTTTTCACCCGAGTAAGACCGGGTATATCAGCTAGTCATAATAAAAAATGTTAACCTTCTAGCTTTAAACAATATTTAATATAGTGAATTTTTGACTATATTTGACCAATTTTTGACCAGATGTATGTAAATAGTAATTAAAACACACACTATTCATTTTAATATGTATAAGTTTATAAATTTATTGAATGTTTGTTACATTTAGTTTTTTTTTAATATAATTGATTGAATGTTTGTTACATTTAGTTTCTTTTTAATATAATTTAATTGAATCGAACCAATTATTACATCTGTTTACGTCCGCGTCATTATTGAAATTGAAACTCTCTGTCCGTTTTATTTTTGTGTCCGCTTTGGTTTTCCGACTGCTTTCATAAGCTTGTCAGTGTTGCTTGTTGACAGTTAGTACACTGAAAAAAAAATGTTTTAAAATTGACGACAATTGTTATTAATTTGACGATATTTGTGTTTAAAAAATAGCTTGCAACAAATTTCGTCAAAGTAAGAGCAAATGTATTTAAAAATTTCGAAAAACATATGAAAAAAAAGTCAAATTAACAACACATTTTGTGAACACATTGTGATTAATTTTAAGCTAACTTTTTTTTTCAGTGTACGTTTGTCCACTTCTAGTTGTTCTTTGTCCGTCTGTCACACTGTCAAACCCGTGTACGCTGAAATGAGTAAAACGAAACATAATAGTGGAAACTTATTTAAGTTTTTTACCAAAACTATTATTTCAAATTGGTTTCTTACATGAGAAACCCCCTACCTTTTAAAGCAAAATGTGAAATAAACGGGATTGACAATATAATTAATAAATGTGCTAATTGTATGGCCATGGCTGTAGTTCTTAAACTGAAGTGAAAAAAGTAAAGCCGTCTTATACGATTGTTTTTTTAAGTATGTTTTATTTTTTGATTCACACTGCTGAAGAAATACATATATTTTGATGTTTCGTATTTGTTATAATAACAACTTAAGCTTCAAAAATAAAACATGTTCTAATTCAGCTAAATGAACATTGACAAATATTTAAGTCTTATTTAATTGCGAAGGATAAGCAGCTTAGGAATAATATAACACTGTATGTTATATTGTATATCTGCGCTCAATATAATAATTATTTTATCAATTATTTTCTCCAACCTTTCCTACAAATTCAAAATCCTACATCATTCTTTAAGATTATCGCCAGTGGTGGATCTACATACGGGCTAAAAGAGCCCCCCCTTGGAGAATTTTTTGTATGGATAAATATTGGAAATAAGCCCTAAAACAGATAAATTCAGTCGCAGCAATAATTTTCCAAAATTCGATCTATAAATTTAAACATTTAATGCCTATAGCCTTCTAAACTAAAATAGTACGAAAACATGTAAGAAAATGTGTGGAGGATCTTTCAAAAGCTTTCACCTTTTTAGCCCATAACACATGAAAGGCATACATACAACTTGCTTGATGAGCGAATGCTTTACACTTTTTGGTATGTGCCTCATCCGATAAGTTTACGTGTGTTTAATAGAAACATCATATGCTTTAATAGTACATGCATGCCTTTATGTGCAGTAGAGAGTCCCTTATTTTGCGATTTTTGGAAATGTCAAGGGGCTCAAAGGTTTTTTATGCGTTTTTATATTCTAAGAACGAAACTAAAAAAATTTTTTTTTTACGACAACGTTTACCCGTGCCAATCGGGCCCGAAAGTTTCGAAAAAATGTCCATATTAGACCATATTTGCACAAATTAAAAAAAAAATCTTTTCTTTGCTTTTACTAAATGTTTTGCATTTTTTGGAACACATACATAAGAAATATGATATCTACAAAGTTTTTGTATGGTGGGCGTGGTTACCGCCCCTGCTGCGTCGAAATTTTTCCCTCAGCCTTTTCCCACTTTTTCATGAAATTAGTGCAATTTAGGTATTAAAATCAACAAGAAATAAAAACATTTTTATTATTCTAAAAGTATTATTACAGTTCATTTATATATATAGTTCACAATATATACTTACAAAAATTAACAATAAATTAAAAAACTAGTATTTTACCTCGGCGGGCGCGCAACAAGCAGTCTTATTGCGGCTTTTCAACCGAAATCATAGTTTTTTTTTTTAAATAAAAAATATCAAAAACCAAAAATGTATGCCTTCTGGAGGGTTAAATTATAATAAGAAATTAAAATTAATTAAATAAATTTATTAAGCTCGTAATTTTTTTTTTTAATTTAGGGGGGTAGAAATTTGGGTAACTGATATCACCAAGCGAATTTGATGTTGTAGATCGATGACACCTATAGAAGAATTGTAGTACTCATCAATTCTTTTTTTTAACCGTATATTGCATTTGAAGATCGGACAAAAAATACAAAGTTATGGTTAAAAAACCATTTTTGCGATTTTTACAGGGTGCCTATGAAAAAATTCTGATTAGAATGAAACACTCCCGAGGTAAGCTTTCATATTAGGGGCGGACTTTATCAACTTTTTTTTTTGTATGGAAACCGACCCGGTCTAGTGTTCACCAAGAAATAATGATTACTTAGAGTATATTTCTGTATAGTATTTATTTGAATATATGAACGTATGCCTTCGTTGTTGCTTTGTGTCTTTCGTTTTTTTTTTACTGACAGATGGTAATATCGTCCATCTATGCCAAAAACGCCAATGTGAAAACACATGGGTTTTGAGTTTTTAATTGCATCTAGTGCATTTGAATGCAAAGAATATTCCCCCAAAACAAGGAAATCCAATTCGATCTAGAAAAAATTATGAAATTCCATGCTAAAACCATCTATGTGATTTTCTTATATTTTTTTCATGCCAAAAACGCCAATGTGCACATTTTTTCACTTTAAAGATTTCCAATATAAGTAAACAGCTTTTTTTATTTTTCTTTTGAGGATACGTTTAGAATAATTTTTTTCCACCAAAAGTGAAGAAAATCAGTGAACTTCCTACTTTGCAGCAGCTAAGAATTAACTTTTCTCTCAAGAATGGTACATTTATAGGATTTAAAAATTCCCTAAAATCGACATGGGGCTTTCTTGGCACTTTTTTTTTATCAGAATACATTGTCCTCACCTTTATTCAAAACTAAAAAAAACAAAAATCATTGATCTTTCGCATCAGTAGCGGTTACAAGCTCACTTTTAGTAAAAAAATGTGCACATTGGTTTTTTTGGCGTAAAAAAAATTAACGATTCTGAAAATTTTGTTCTGCGACTCTATAAAAACTTTGATAATGAAGACAATTGCAAAAGTTCTTCTGCAATTTATTATTCAAAGCAAAGTTAATGTATTAAGCCAATAATTTCAGAAATTGACATTCTGACCTGGAAGCTATATGGAAAAAACTGAATACATTATGAGTATCAAATCTCGAAAGTTTTTATTTTAACTGTTACCGCTACCCATGAGAAAGGTCAATGATTTCTTTCCATTCTTGAAGAAGAAGAATTCTGATAAAAAAAAAAATGGCAAGAAGTGTCCATCTCGATTTTTGTGATTTTTTTAATCTCAAAAATAGTATTTTTCTGATAATGCATTCAGAATTTTCCATATAACTCCCATGTCAGAAGGTCAATTTCTGAAATTATTGGTTCAAGGCATTTACAATGCTTTGAAAAACAAACTGCAGAAGGACTTTTGCAATTATCTTCATTACCAAATGTTTAACAGAGTCGCATGTACAAAATTTTCTGAATCGTTTATTTATTTTATGCCAAAGACGCTAATGTGTACATTTTATCACTAACAATGAGCTTGTAACCGCTACCTATGAGATAGGACAGTGATTGTTTTTTTCTGTTGACGAAGAACATAATTTGCTGTGTACGTATAAAAGAAAATTTTTAAATAGAGATTTTTTCATAGTTTTGAGATTTATTTCAATACAATTTTCTTGCAATAATTGTTACATGATTTCACAAAAAGTTTTTTTTTATTGCTTTTGTAGAGTAACGGGAACCAAATTTTAGCTATGTATTACGAAGACATGTGCCGTCCATTTCCGAAAAGAAATTTTGGAAAATGTGGATGTTTCGATTTTTCTCAGCCTTTCGAAGCTTTAAACTCAATTTCAAATTTTTGTGTGGTAGTAAGAATCTTCTTTCTTTACCTCTTATTTCTGTAGACTCTCTCATAACTAATTGGCTGGTAACTTAAGCATTAATTTCCAAAAATAAGTTCACAAAGGTCCATCCCTTCAAAGAATTGTGGAAGACCATTCTGTATTCATAATAATTAAAATATTAAACAGACTAATAATTATAACATTGAATTAAATTAAAAGTTATTGGATGAATAGCTTTGATAATTTTTGAATTACTTCCTGAAAATTTTATATATTCGTCGATTTGATCCCTTTAATTCGGTTTTTATACTTTCCAGGATCGCTTCTGGAGGAAACTTTTACAAAGATTATCAAGATATTATTATTAGAAGCAAGGATGTAATGGGTCATTTTATATTAAGAAGATGATTCTAAACGATGTTAAACAAAAAAAAAAACTGAAAAATTCAGAAGGAATTTTTTGAAACATCAGAGTATCAAAAATAGATTAAAAAAATGTCTAAAACTGATTGTTGTTCTAAAATAAATTAAATTATATTTCCATAAGAAAAGTACCTACTAATATAAAAATATATATACGTTCAACATATTTTTGATACCTTTTTTTTATTATAGTGTTAATTTCTGTAAATTGGTAACTTTTTTGAGTACTGATAGTTCAAACTTGTTGAAAAGAAAACGTCGTCAATCAAATATATAGAAATTGCAATTTCAACCCTAGTTCGGCCGACGAGTCTTATTTAATTTTTTTCACAAAAAAAAAAAGTGTTTTCAACCAATTCTGTTAACCCATCCTCCGTGACACCTTCAATTAATAAAATTAAAGTACTTAATTCTTCTATTATGAAGAATTTTTCATCTTTTATAATACAATCACCGGGGTGACTACGTCGCCGAACTAGGGTTACAGACGATTGCTAAAGGGTGCCTTTTAAATCGATTTTTTTAATAACTCACATAAGAATCCACCAATAACCAATGTTTAATCTTTTTTTGAAAGTTTGCGACATGAAAATATTGTTTAACAATTATTTACTTTAAGCTGAAAGTACATTGATTGAGTTGAATTTGCATTCGTTCAATTTGCTGGCTGAATTAGTATTCAAATACATGAAATACAAAAATTACCACGCAAAACAGCGCGTTGAAAAAATTTACGTCAGCATTCTTCTCTGCACGATAAGTTTCATGTATTTCGATTCTTATTGAGTCAGCGAGTAAACAGATGCACATTCAACTCAAAAACTTTAGCTTGCACTTGATGTATGACATTCGAACGAGATAATTTGTTGTCCCTTTTTCAAGCATTTCTGGTCGAATTTCGTTGATAACTCGCGTGATGTTTCCCTCAAGCTGTTGTATTTTTACCAACTTATTCGCATAGACTAATTAGACTTGACGTAACCCTACAAGATATCCTCGAACAAATATGTGTTCGTGTTGATTGTCGTTGGTATGGTGACGGATCTAATATGTCCATTGAGAGTATATATATGTATATGTATCTTATATTCCTCCCTGATCTTCTAGTAAAATCTAGTAGAATGACTTTTATGCCTTGAGATATGGCAACATAAAAAAAAAATAAATAAATAACTGGTAATTTCAGCCCTTGAAAGGACTTTGACCTAGCTTCTTATGATCCAATTGTGTTGTGCGTGTTATTAAGTTTGCACACAATTGACCGAGAACCAGACCTGCCGGCTTAACGCCGACTCCGAATGACGATTAACGGAATGTTCTTGTTCTCAAGAAACTTTACAAGGCATTTTGATTACTCTCTGAGGTTTGCCAATGTCTGCAGAGAGGTGGCGACCGTATAGAAAAATCATTTTAATTCAAATACTTTTCTGTCGCTGCTGGCAGTCGAACCCGGGTCTCCAGGTTCGTTGACATAAAAGCCTTGCACTTTAAAAATGTCAGTTAAAATTAACTTGTGTGGTGTACACTCATTGTACAATCATTTTACTTTTCCACAAAAACATCACACAATACTTTTGTAAGAAAAATAACCGAAAATATGTATGACCAAGAAAAGAAATTCTTCCAATATTGTTTTTCATGTCAATGACACACATGAACATTATGACACACACGTATGGTAAAGAAATGCTAACATTTCATACGTATACCCAAATACCTACAGCGAAGTGAAACATGAGTATTTCACTTGCTGCACATGCAGTTCATTGCTCAGGTGCTTGACCGTACTTATTGGTGACAATGGCAAATCAAATTTCTTTTATTTCTTTCTATTTTTGATATGTCAAATATCATAAATGGGGAAATGCAATTTGTTTAAAATTGATGACTAAATGCATTTGTAACATGAACAAAAGGTTGAACACCATGTTACATTGGGCATTTTGGATATACGAATGAAATGCAAGATGTGTCAGATAATTTGTAAATTAGTATATAAGTTGGAAAATTTGAAATAAAAAAGCAGTCTCAGTTTGATACTAGAACTTTCCTGTCTTGTCATTTTACTGAACTCAAAAAGGGCATTAATTGCTCGTCTGCCGAGTTTTAAAGCCTCGCTCTACAAACCAAGGCTTTCTATTGCATTAGTCGCGGTATAATACTAATGCAATAGTAATAGAATTTAAAACACCTATGAAAATATATTATACTTGGCGTTTTTGGCATGAAGGCGACAATATATTATATGTTCTGTTTAGACCAGTGATGGGCACACCAATACTATTATATCTTTTGTAATTTTGTGCTTGTGGTAGTGAAGTCTCGCTCTCAGCACTGAAAAAAATTTTTGTGCGGGTATCAATAAATATGACGACTTGGCTCGTTTGTTTAATATATTATTTTATGTTTAGAATTAATTTAATTTTCATGTTTTTGTTTTGATTGTAAAATTTAATTCAAAATAAATCAACTAAAATTATTAAAAAACAATTTTTTTAGTAAAAAACAAAATTAATTTTGAATTTAAATCTAGCAATAACAAAGAACACAAAAAAAACATAAATAAAACAATTCTTCTTTCTAAAAATATAAAATAGAACTCAGTTTCACTTTATTCAGTAAATTCTTATTTATTTGCCCATCTATTTTTTCGGTGCATAACAATCAAGTTCAAAGCATAATGCAGCGTGGACTATACGGCATGAAGTTTCAGCGCCAACTGATTGAAATAATTTCTTGGTGTTTATATATGTGAGACATGCGAGAGACTTCGCAAACGAGTCTCTAGCACGCGATCCACTACGCGCCCTACACTGGTTTAGATACTCAAACGGTTAAAGTTTTACTTTTACCATGCGTGGCGGCCACACACATATTTTGTAATTCGTTTTTTATCTGTATTCGTATTAATGTTAAAAGTGTTTTTGTAAAATAAAAACAAATATAAATATGTTTATTTTTTTTATGTAGATTTATTCTTGTTCTTGTTTTTTTTTTTTTTTTGCTTTCTGATTTCTTAGCCCCCCTCTGACGAATCCTAGATCCGTCACTGATTATCCATTTCGAATACATCCAGTTGAATTTTCCAAATTCGTCTGCATTTATATCTTAACCTGACCCAAGGAACAATTTATATCGATGGAAGCAGCAGTCTTAAAAATAGAAACACCATGTAAAGCCACCGAAAAGTTATAATCAAATCCTACACTTTCATTTAATTCTGAACAAATTGAATCTATGTTATGAAAAAGGAAAAAAAAACTTTTTATAGCTTTTGAAATGATATTTATTTATTTGATTTCTTAACAAGACGTGTGAAAATTTATGCACCATTAAATTAAAACAAAAAAAAAAAAAATCCATAAAAATATTTGTTTCCAGCCATGAACCGTGCATATTGAAATTCAACATTACGATCTTTTGCTTATTCCACAATTTTTATTGTGTTGTTTTTATGCGTTTTAGCAGTTATCATTTTTAAAACACTTGCTCAGAATGGCTTTCGATGTCTGAATCCATCAATACATCAAATATTAATTCTGCTATTTATTGTCCATTGAGCTGAATTTTAGATTCCAGGCTCCAAAAAAATTTTTTTAAATCGATAGGTTGTTTGTTTGAATGTACTTTTCCTCATTTTTCTTCTCGTTACGCAATACAAACAAGCTCCTGTGAACTAAATTTTTAAGTACTAGTAATGTTTAGGGAAAAAAAAAAAAAACAATCAATAAAAAGCAGTCATGCATGAGCACACGACTTTCATACTATTTACTTATTTTCATTTATTGGTCACATTTATAAACCAAAATGTTTACATTTCTTTTTGCTTTAGAAAGGCAATAAAATATACTAATGTGGCAAAAACAAAGCACAAAAAACAAAAAAAATCACTATCCTCCCCTTTGTTCTTAGCGATGATGTTTCTAAGCCATTTTCCGTTTTGACTGAGCAACGAGAGGAAGGTCACAGAACTCAAACCAACAAATCTTTTGATGCTCATAATGGATTTCGACCATACCGAGAAATTCTCTAATATCGTCGGATTGATTATGTTGTTAACTTACAAAATGGACCAATGAAACGTTTCAACACAAGCAATTTATGCAAGTTTATTTATATTGTTCTCGGGCAGCAATCAACCCCACCCATACGTAGACCAATCTTCAAGAATAGGGCAACTGCAGCATATTTAAGATTAGGGAACTATTTTCAGAGTTAATTAAAAAAAAGGTAGCCCATAAATTTCAAAGTTTTTCACTTGCAATAATTTATTTTGGATAATCCATAAATTTCGTAAGGGTTGCGTTACATAAGGTACAACATAATGTGCTAAAAAAGCCTGGCAGTCTGTTTAGAGCAGTGGTTCTCAACCATTTTTGGTCGCGTCCCCCTTTCTATGTTCACTTCAAACTCGCGCAACCCCCTCCCTCCTTCCAATGTTTTTTTTTTTTTTAGTTCAATATTTGCCCAGTTTTATATAAGTTTTGATTTTTGTACAATACAACTTTAAGTATAGATATTAACATATAATATGATTATTATAACAAATGAGATCATTGCCCAGCAGAAAACTGGACCAAATTTGAAATAGTACTGAACTAGTTCCAAAAATGACCAGTACTGGTTCCACTACAATGCCCTTTTACATTGAACGAACTGCCGCTTTTTGCGGGTCATAGGAAAAGACTTCTTTTCCCCATATTTAAACTAATTGTATTAGGAACATTTTTAAAAGGTTGGTTTCGCATAAACACTCCTTTTCCCCATATTTGAACTAATTGCATTAGGAACATTTTTAAATGGTTGGTTTCGCAGTAGCCTGAAAGTGGTTCTTTTTTAAGTAGTTTTTAAGTGAGCATTTTAAAAGTGTAAAAATTAAGTGTACTGGAGCAAAGGTCCTAAAGACCTGATTTGTACGATCTTTTCCATCCACAAGATTTATTAAAAAAGAAATTTTGTTCATAAATGTCTACAAACATTTTTATTTATTTTATTTTTTTATTATTTTTTCTTATACGCAGCAAATTTAAAAAATAACCAGTACGCGTTTATTTTTTCAGTACTACTTTTGAAAACAAATGCAAAGTGAAATGTTCTACACTGACCGCCTTTTGTACTTTTCCAGAGCTATTTTAACTGTGCTAGAAATAAACTAGTTCAGCTATTCAATTGACTCCAAAATAACTGCTGAGTGGTTTCTTACAAAACATCATTGAGTTAACTTTTTCAAAAACAATTCATAACATTTAAATTGAAAAATAAAATATATAAGAGAAAAAAAAAATGGATACAACCATCTTTATATAAAAATTGGTTTTTATGTGATTGTTGACAAATCTTTTGATAAATTATTTTTTTTTTTTATATTTGGACTTGATTGAGTAAGTGCACATCTCAGATCATTTTCCACATAAAGTCTTGACCTATTTTTGGTTTTTATATTCAATAAAGCTGAAAAGCTTGACTCATACGAATATGTATAGGAGAACTGAACTAAAAGACGTAATGCCTGTGCACTAAGCAGAGGTTAAATTAAACGGTATTTTAACCAAAACTCCTCACAACTCATAAGAGAAAACCGGTATTTGGCACATGAATCACACTTCAGCTCTAATGCTTCAACTTGAATACTTTCAGGAAGAAGCATAACATCAACAATAAAAGGGTCACGAACTAATTTAGATTTCCAGTTTCCGGACGAAATATCAGGAAAATATCGGTTGAATTCCACATAAAGGGAGTAACCCATTTCTTGTCACTAATAGAACACGTTGAGATTTTTCGAAGATTTTTGGATTGTGTGCTATTTTCAACCCCCCGACCTCAGAACAAAAAAAATTTTTTTTTGTCAAGCCCACAAAAAAGCTATGTATTGTACGAAAAATCGTACATTGACCAAATACGTATGTAAAAATTTATGATCTCAGAAAAAAACTTTATTTTAATGGTGATAAGAAACTTTATTTCTTTTATTTGAGTTGTATGCATATATTAATATGTCCATAATATGGACGTATTAATAAAATTAAAGATAAGACTAAATCAGTATTTTATTATCTTAGGCAGGAATAACACGTAGGGTACATCTACAAAAGTTGGCACAGCCATCTATAATTTAGTATTTGTCATTCGTGGTTTTTGTATAAATCGAAGCATTTTGGATGGAAATGTTTATTACATTTGTTACACATGAATATCGTTGTTTTGTGGCAAACACCACATCGTAGATACTTATTGGTTGGATCTTTTACTGTAATATGATGACCTGAAATCTTTGTGATATTTTCTGGACAAAGTAGACTTTGTAACTCAGTTTCTTCAAAATTGTGGCTTTGATTACTTGCAAGCAAAAGATCTTCAGTAATTTTGACTTTGAACTCTACTTGCGACAAAGGTTTTCGATTCAAACGTTTTTCTATAAAACAGTGCAGCTTCCAAGCATTGACGAGTGCACAATCTAATCCGCAGATAAACAAATTCCACCAAAATCTCTTACTTCGTATACCTATACGGTGATTAGAAACAGCGTTATCATAAAGGTCAACCCCACCCATGTAGTGATTATATTCGGATATGACTTGTGCTATTTTAGTTGTGCACCGTTTTTACACTGTTTTGGTTTGTTTGTAACATTGGCTCAATAGTTTGATGATTAGTGATAAAAGTAACCTCTTTATCCCTTCGATAAGTGACAGTTCCGGTGTCGTTAAACAAGTGACAAGGTCCCTAGGGACCTTCAATGAATTTTTTTAAGTTTTCAAAATACATGTGTGTTTTTAGTGATTTGCATGTTGGTTTTTTTACACGGTGGGCAGGAAGCAACGACAGGTATGAAAAAAATGTCGACAAAAACTGCAAAGACGGCTATATTCTTTGATGTTTCTATGTAAAAACTCCGTTGTAATTGAAATCCTAGCTGCTCCTATGCGAAAGATATCGAGATTTTTCATATTTCTGATAAGAATAAGTTGAAAATGATAGAATAGTACATTGCTAGATAATTTAAACATATTTAAACGTCATGTACTCGATAAAATTATAGTTCTAATATAATAAGAAATGATATTTTATGAAGCTATATGCAAAGAATAAATTTTAAAATGTGTTCATGCTAGTTAGTGATTTCCGAGTACTGCAACGATGCATGGTCTAACATTGTATCCGACCTCTTCCGACCTCTTCCGACCATGCTTAATTACGAGAATTTCAATTTGGCAAAAGAAACGAGAACGATGATTTGAAACTGTTACATTTGCCTAACAGCACGACTTACTAGCCATTAAAAAAAAAAAAATCAAAGGTAGAGGTCACGTTCGTCAGTTATCCACCAATTGATATAAATAATGACCTTGATGGTACTGAGCAAATTGATTCACTTTCTAAAACTGATAAGAAAAAATCGAAAGATTGTCACAGTACAGTTAATCATCCCCTTTTTATCGAAGGAAATATTGATGAAGATGATAGCTTATGCGTACTTAAGAAGTGCGTTCCTCCGGAACTTCATCTGTTGCAAAGATTTGTCAACCATCTCTTTTGGGATGTTATAGTTAAAATTGATGCTATTGGAAAAGAAAAAGCTTTATTGTGGCCAAATAAATTGGAAACACCTCATAAGAGCTATCAGGGAGATATTTTTTAAGGTAATCAATGTCGGAAACTCCTTAAAGAATCTGATAAATTACAAGACCTGAAATTTATGACCTTGTATGACCATTTTGTTTACAGCCTTACATCGCTGCATTCAAAGCTATGAACAAAATAGTTGACACTTGCTTTGGTGCAAAAAAAGCAAATCTCACTGATATTGATAAAAATTTAAGTGAACTCCGTGAAGCTCTCAAAAATACTGGAGTTTCTCAAACCATCAAAATTCACATAATTCTTGAACATTTGAAGAAAGCAATCATATTCTTGAACAATGATGGTTTAGGGTAATGGTCCGAACAGGCCGGGGAGTACGTTCATGGGGAATTTAATAAATTCTGGGATAGATTTAAAATAACTATGATCGATGAACCAACTTTTGTAAGTCGGTTAAAGAAAGCTGTAGAGACATTTTCATCACAGCATATTTAAATTCACAAACTAAATGTTACACACGGTTGCTTTCTTTAGTCATTATATAGATAACTCAATATTTACCCACATTTAACTTATTATCCTCTATATGTATAAGATAATATGTTTAATAACTATAAATCTTAATATTGTCTATATGTAACATATATTACTTAATATTTAAAAAAATAAGAAACATAAAAATACAAAAAAAAAAAATAGAAACCATAAAAATACAAAAAAACAAATAAATAAAAAACATAAAAATACAAAACAAAACATAAAAAACATAAGAATACAAAAAAAAAAAAAATAGAAAACAAAAATACAAAAAAAAGTAAATTAAAAAAGAGGTGCAAAGCTAGTTGACTCCAAATGGCGCACCTTGGAAAAGTTTTGAATCGGCTAAAAACTTAAATAAGATTCTATGTAGTTTTTACGCTCATATCCTTTCAAATTTTTGACGCATGAATATATTTAAATTATTTAGAAAGTACTTTTCTATTATTCCCAACTTTTTCTTATCAAAAATATGAAAACTATCGATATCTTTCGCATAGGAGCAGCTAGGATTTCAATTCCAACGGAGATTTTACATAGAAGCATTAAAGAATATAGCTGTCTTTGCAGTTTTTGTCGACATTTTGTTCATACCTGTCGTCGCTTCCTGCCCACCCTGTTTAATGTGTTAAGTACTAAGATACATAAAGAATGGTAACAAAGAAATAAAAAGGAAAAATAATAATAATTTTGTTGAACGTTTATTATTTTTTTTATTTTTAATCAAATATTAAAAAAGTAAAAAAAAAGATATTTGTGCTGCTGCTTTCCCCCCACCCCCTTCCCAGTAAAATACCCTAGATGTATGGGTATTGTAGTCCAGGATATCTTTGGCTTTTGCTTTTCGCTTTCTGAATTTATTTCACAAGTGTAGTGCACTGTGGATAAAAGCAAGACCTATTTGTGTTTCTTGGACACATATGAGCACAACGAAACATTGTCTTCGTAAAACCCAAACAATGAGCTGAAAACGGGACGTGCAGCACTTTTTAAAAACTCAGGCGGAATAAATATTTTATTTGAGGGTACTGTTCCAACAAATGCAGTCTTCTGTCTCATTAAAGACAGTGCCACATCCAACGATGAAAAAAAGTTGTCGGCATAAACTGTACGGCCGTATGAAGATTTTTTTCAACCAATTGTTGTACAGCATTCTGGCCCTGGTTAACTTTGTGCTCCTGACCTGGCAAATTTCCTGAGTAATTTACACCTTTGAGGGGGTAGAAGGACATCGAGTCACACAACCACCATATTTTTATTCCGTACTTGGCTGGTTTTGACGGAATGTATTGCTTAAAACGTGTGCGACCTTTATACGGAAATAATTGCTCGTCCACGGTTAGTGAACCATGCGGATTGTAAGCTTCTACCAAATTGGTCTGCAACATCAGCCATACATCATCAAAAGCAGCAGTTTTTCTAGTGATTAATCTCTCCGACCATGAGTTCACGTTATCAAAGCGTAAGTACATTTTTATTGCCATAAACGATCAAATGACAATGTGGCTTTGAATATTGCGGCATGTGTTGAACCCCAGAGTTCCTTACCAGGCTCGGTGTTTGACTTAGACAGCCCAGCATACAAAACGATAGCCAAAAATACATCAAACTCTTTAAAGAGTCAATGGTTTCCATACCTTTTGTTTTGTAGGATTTGAATCGTTCCACGCAGCTGTTACTTTATTGGCTTTTCGATTCGTTTCGCGAAGGATGATATTTGCAATATCTTCGGTGATCAATGCAAAAATGAAAGAAAAACGCCCAAGCACAATTCAACATATAACGGTACAAGCTCCTGGTATTGATATGAAGATCACCGGAGTACATATTCAAACGAAAGCCAAACATGATTCAACATGATTAATTTTCGATGCCGCAGAAAACGCAAGTGCACTGCAAAAACCGATGCTGTCAAGGCGGTAATTGAACGGCTGGAAAAGGTTTCTGAGTGTATTCGTATGTCGATCAACGCAGTTCATATTTATACGAAAGCCAAACATAATTTAATAAGAATTATTTTCGAGTTCTTTAAAAAATAGTACTAGGTCCCTAGGGACCTTGTCACTAATCCGAGTACTAAATATGTTAAAAAGGAAATAAAATACGAATGAGTCTTCGCGTTGCTTCGAAACCTTATTTAATCGATTCATTATTATTTTTTCTTGGAATACATGTAGCATTAGTTTTTAAAATATGTGAAAAAAAAGTTATGAACAAACAAAAATCGAAAAGGTCCCTAGGGACCTTCTCACATATCGGAGGGTTATTATCGTAAAATTTAATTTTTTTTATATCATATACGTAATCAAGGTCTCTTCTTCGTAGTTCTTTACCTATTTTCAACTTCGCACCATTTAGGCGGTTCGAGTCAATAGTACCGGTGGCAAAAAAATTCCTTTCTGACAATAGACACATCAAGTAGTATGAAGAAAAAAATTATCAAAATAAACTTCATGATACGTGGGGTTTTGAACCACTAACAAAATACGTAAAACAACATCAGTGCCAAGACCGATACCTTTGTTGTAACCACCTGCACCAGCATATGGATAAAATTGATACAAGTACCCTTCGGAAGAACAAAGGCACCATGGCTTATATCCAAAACGTACGGGTTTTCCTCGCATGTACATTTTGCTGGAGTGCTTCCCGTAAAATGGCACCATCTGCTCATCAATCGATAAGTGTTCGCTGAACACACCAAACTGCATAAAATTACGGTTTAGAAGATTAAAATAAGGGCGGAGCTTAGCAAACTTATCAGCACATTCCAAATTGCTATTGTCAGCTAAATGTGGATATTTCTTTGTCATTATGAATGTTTTATTGGCATTGCCTGCCGTACGATGGTACGACCCAAAGATAGATTTTTGCTCCAATAATCTATGTAAGCCGGAACTGAAGAATATCCAGAGAGCAACAAAATCCCAAGGAACCGCTTCATTTCGCTGTTAAAGCAAACTTCTCCAATATTATTTTGCTGATTGTAATATCTACGAGAAAAATGTTCGGCTTTGTATTTTATTTTGTTGTTTGTTTTTACCTGTTCGTTTCAGTAAGAAGAATTTGCAAGATGCCATTGTCAATAATTGAAGATAAATTCAGACGAGCTCAAATTTTCTAACTGGGTAACGATATGAAGCTTTAAAGGTTCCAAAGAAATATATTCTGATTTATTGTTATACTTTACAACCCTTGTCGAACATCCTTTGCCTCGAGACCAAAGTGGTAAGCCGAAAGACTCCAAGCTTTTGTATTTTTGTGGAGCATTTGCAGAAGCATCAAGTGTCTCAGCTCCTTGGGCTTCAGCTCCTTCAACTAAAGCTCCTTCTGCAGTGGTTTCTGACGTAGAGGCGTCTTCAGCCGTGGTGTCTTGGACTACTTTACTTTTGGTGGCAGAGTATTGAGACGCACACGCTCTTGCAGCAGCTCTTCGAGTTGCAACTCCTCTAATAACAGTGACTGGAGCAACAGCTTTTGGGCCAGCAAAATCTTCAATTGATGATTTAAATTCCATATCGACATGACCAGCTACTTCGATAATGCATTCCTGATCCTTATTAGGCAAGAGTTCATCGTCGAAAGTTTCTTCATCAGTCAAAGAGTCCACCTTATCGGGAGGGCATGCAACAATATTTTCAATAGTTTCTTCTTCATCATCGCTCCAATTTTCGATAATATCTAAAAGCTCACTTGCTTTGAGAAAACGACGCCTTGCCATGTTCACTAAATCCACTTTTATTTGTCCACTGCTTTCTACTAAAATTGCTAAACATTAATTTTTAACACGAGCAAAAACAGACGATTGGCATATCAGGGTTGCACGCTGGGTGCATACGTATTCCGTCAACATACCATTTTTCGTACACCCATTTTCGCAATGAAATAAATAAGATGAAATCCTTTTTTTGGAAAAAAAATTTTTTTAGAAATAGTTCAGTTCATCACAAATAATAAAAAATAATTTTTTAATAGAATTATATTATTTTATACATAGTCAAATATTTTAGACAAAACCTTCACAAAACTACTTTTTTTAAAAAATCCAAAAAAATTATGTACGAAAAATCGTACAAATACAAGGAATGGGTTAAGGTGAGAAATCTCATTAGAAAGATTCTTGTGCGGAAGATTTGAACTTTCTTTGTCAACTAAAAGTTCGTTGAGGTGAGGAAAAGCTGAATAACTTGCATCTTGTCCCTCAAGACGCCGCTTCATAATAGTATAATTTTGTCAAGAAAAGCATTAATTGCGTCATTGGAATTTAAAATATTTGTATTTGTACCTTGTAACTTTAAATTGAGGTTATTTAATGCTTCAAAATGATCAGAAAGGTAAGCCAAATAAAAACCAAAATCATTAGAAGTAAAACGGTTATAAAGGTCTTTTTTGCCTTCATTATGAAAAAATGCTTTAACTTCTTTTCTTAGCTCATACAGCCTTCCTAGCATGTTTCCCTTAGAAAGCCAACGAACTTCCGTATGAAAAAGTAAAGCGTGATGTTCGGCATTCAGCCAACACATTCAAAAACTCTTGATCGTGATACACTGGATTTTACAAAATTAACAGCATCAATTGCATCTTTCATTGCATTCTTAAGATCAGCTGGCAATGTCTTGGCAGCCAAAGCTTGTCGGTGTATTAAGCAGTGTGAAACAATTATATCTGCGCTCCGTTCCTTGGCTAATTGTACAAATTCACATCGTGAACCCAACATAGCAGGTGCTCTATCGGTACTTATTCCAACTACTTTTTGCCAAGGCAAAGAATTTTCCTCCATGAAATTGCAAAGAGCTGCAAAAATTTCTGCACCTTTTGATGTTGTTTGAAGAGCTTTGCAAAACAACATCTCTTCATGTATACCAGAGTTGACTGGATTGTGAAACGTCTGTTGTTTCATCGCACTGCAATGCAAAAAAGAAACACACTTTTAGCTTTGCCATCAGCTGCTCTCTTAAATCTGTTGCCATGTCATCTATTCTACGTTTGACGGTGTCATTTGATAAAGAAATTTTGCATATTTTGAAAACGATATCAAAATAAAATACCATCGATACCACTGATTGCAAAGCAATGAACAGACCCCATTTTATTTCATTGCTATATTTTTCAATGCAACTCTGGTTTTGCTGTTTTAATCTTGCTACTCATATTCTTTCTATTGATTTTTATATAGATGCTTTGTATATCTGCTATAAGATCTCTTTGTATATTTGTATTATAGTGAAGAGTACCTTGGTGTTTGCCTGCTACAATGTGTAATTTGTCATCAAGTGCTTAGCAACGGTGCTATGCATCCAAACAGGTTGCTGCGACACTTCTTAACAAAGCATCCTTAACTGAAGGATAAAAACAAAAGGTTTTTTTCTGAAAAACAGGATTCATTAAGGCGCATGAGGTTATATTCCACCGGATGCTTCAAACTGAATGTGGAAAAGGCAGTTGAGGTTTCCTTTGAGTTGTCGCTTTTGACTGCAAAAAAATAAGAAGGCGCACACGATTGGAGAAACTTTGATCAAGCCATCCTTACTTGCTGTGGCGAAAACATTGCTTGACCAAGATAGTTATCAAAAACCCAGGGGGGTGCGCCCCACCAGTTAAGCACCACTGGTTTAGAGAAATCCATTTTATTTATGTTAGCTTTTTGTTGTTATACCAAAAAAAACAAAAGCATGCTTTAGTGCTGAATTTGAAGTTTTTAAAAAATCTTCATTACAAATGTAATTTTTGAAAATCAGCGAGTCCTTGAATCTGCAGTTAAAAAGTTCAATAGAAAATATTGCCATTGAGGCTCATTGAAGTAGCTGATGTTTATTCATTAACGTTTTTTCTGCTTCTAAAGAATTTCCGCTGAAATAATTGATTGTGCTTGAGTGCGTAAGCCGAGGCTGGAAGCATTTTTATTCTATTGAGCCAAAAATGAAATTTGCACTTTAATCGTGGCAATGAATAAACATGCTTTATCAGGAGTAGGTAGTAGGTGGGGAGCTCAAGTTTATTTCATTCAAAGTTTATTCGAACAAAGTTTTCTTTTGATGTGAGTTGCAGATAAGGCAGATACAACATATTTTGATTTTAATTATTCAGTATTTTAATTATTTAGCTGAGCTTTATTTATTGTATTTTTTGCAATTAAATTCCAGAATTTCAATATAAATATAAAATTTCTCTTAAGCGTGAAAAAATATACAAAATTTCCTTTCAAATTAATGGCATTCAATAAGTTTGATTTATCTGTAACTTATATAAGACTAATTTATATGCTTCAAAAATGTATATAGTTCACTTATACATGTTTATGAGTCCACAAGAATTCTGGCAAAAAGGTCGCATCAAACCGCAATTACATGTTAATTTATGCAGTCTGTGAAACTGACGGATAAATATTATAAGCAGACATTTTAAATCATAGACATAGAGTCTGTCTTTGCCTGAAGTCAACTGAAATGTAGTATTAATTTAACGGTGCCTTTTATGCAAATATTAAAAAAACAAACGTGGATCAATTTTATGGATCACTGAACGGCAGTAGATAGTTTTTTATATGGATTTACTTTGAATTTCATTTTTATTAAAATGTAAACCCTTGTTATTTTTGCTGTGGCTTGAAAACCTTACTACATCAAGTGGGAAAAATTATGTCTGTATGATTTGTACCCTTGGATAAGATGTTTTTTATTATTTTTGTTTCCGGTGGAGGTCGTAAATAACTTTCAATTATTCTTCGGCGTGATCCGTAAAGTGTGCAGCTGATAGCTTTAGCGGATACTAAAATTATTTGAATTTGTATTGTATTTGGAAGAGTTGTTTCCTTTTCGTAAGCTAGTTAATAAATTAATGGCTTTTAAGTTGGTACAAAGAATGGCTGCATTTATTTAAATAAAATTAATGTCACTCATACGCCCTGACGGCTGATATCTATTAACCCTTCGATGAGTGACAATTCTGAACTTCACGGCCGTTTAACAAGGTCCGTAGGGACTTTTTTGAATATTAGGGTTTTTTCGTGAAAAAATTTTTTTATTCTTTTATTTTTGTGTTTTTATTGTTTATAACTAAATACTACATACTAAAATAAAATTTAAAAATTTTTTTTTTTTTTATCCATTTTTCTTAATTTTACTATGAAAAAGCTTTAAAACAATTGTTGTTGAGCGTATTCCGCTTGTGCCCCGCCCTGTGCGCAAGTGTTGCAGCGATGTAGAACTGTGCTGTGTTCTCCACAAACAGCGTTGCCGCATCCAAAGCAGTAGGCCCTCGTTTTCCGCTGCCGACATGACGGTCTATTCGCCCTAGCCGCAAACGACGGTGCATCGGCTTCTACCGGTCTTGATACCATCTGAAATGAACAAAAAAAATAAAAAACAAATAAATACACAATCTACTCTTGAATTTGAAGGTGTTCTTTCTTACCATGACATCGTATGCTTCCATCGCTTTGCGTATCCTTGGATATGCGGTTATATGGTTATTCAGGGCACGTTCCTCGATATTTGGTGTGGCCAATTGTTTAGTGAGAAGTAACAGGAATGACCGCCGTCTGTCACTCCTTTTTATCGGCTTCATCTCATTATAAATTGTAAAAGCAGCCAATGCAGCGACGTCCAGCATATTATAGAATATGGCCAGTGGCCAGCGTTTCGTTGATCGCTTGCATCTGGTCCATTGTATCAACGCCGCATTTGTTGGCCTTGTAGTCCAATATGGCAAACGGCTTCCGCTTCTCACTTTGCTCGTCGACACGGCAAGTGTAGTGCATTGTAGACAGCACGTTCACAACTTTACTTTTCTTAGGTACATATGAGCACATATGAGTCCCCTTCGTTGAACCCGAACAATGTGGTGTTGATGGGGCGCTTCGGGTTCTTCTTCAATTCCCGTGGAACAAAAGTTATATCATCGATAACCGCAGTTTTGCTGTTGATAAGTCGCTGTTGTCGAGTATTTCCATTGTCGAATCGAATGAATTGCTTTATGCACATGAAGCGATCGTACGACATCGTAGCTTTGTATATTGGACAACGTGTCGCGCCCCATAATTCCGTAGCAGGTTCACGATTCGATTTTGTGAGTCCAGCATGCGTCAAACTCTTTCACAGTCACTAGCTTCCACTCCTTTTTCTTCGTGGGATTCGCCAAATTTTTTGCAGCTGTAACCTCCCTGCCTTTACGATTTATTTCGCGTATTACTTACTTACTTATCTGGCGCTTACAACCGAAGGTCGGTTTTGGCCTCGTATAAGAAATTGCGCCAGCCATTTCTGTTTTGCGCTTGCTGGCGCCAGTTGAAAACACCAAGCGTGGTCAGATTATCCAACACCTGATCCTTCCAACGAAGATGTGGGCGTCCTCTTCTGCGTTGACCACCACCGGGTACCGAATCGAATATTATTTTCGCTGGAGCGTCGTTTTCCATTCGCTCAACATGACCGTTGAGCGTACAGCTCATACAGCTCGTGGTTCCATCGAATTCGGTACTCGCCATTGACGCAGATTGGACCGAAGATCTTACGAAGGATCTTTCTTTCGAAGGCTCCCAAAGTCTTTTCATCAGAACTGCTCAACGTCCAGGTTTGTGTTGCATATGTATAATAAGACGGGCATGACTAGTGACTTATAGAGCGTGAGTTTTGTTCGTCGAGAGAGGGCTCTGCTTCTCAATTGCCTACTCAGCCCAAAGTAACACCTGTTGGCAAGAGTTATCCTTCGCTTTATCTCAATACTGACATCGTTGAAGGAGTTTCCGCTGGATCCCAGGTAGACGAAGTCCTTAACGACCTCGAAGGAGATTTTGTCAACAGTGACATGGTTGCCAAGACGCAGGGACTGTTTATTTGTTGACACTAGGTATTTCGTCTTATCTGCGTTCACTACAAGACCCATTCGACTCGACTCTTTCGCTAACCTGGAGAATGCTGCACTGACTTCACGCGTATTATGGCCAATGATATCGATATCATCAGCATACGCCAGCAGCATAATAGTTTTGTAGAATATCGTGCCACTGCGTATCAAATCAGCAGCTCGGATGATTTTCTCCATCATTAGGTTGAAAAAATCGCACGATAAGGAATCACCTTGTCTAAAACCTCGTTTGGTATCGAATGGAGGAGTGAGGTTTCGCGATTTATGATGTACATATATTATTTCCTCGCTGATGATTGAACGAAATAAAGTGTAGGGGTCATGTACAGTTCCTGATGGTCCTGGTTTCCTTCTTGTGAAGTCGACCACGTTATGAACACGAGTACGAGAAGTTGGTGGTGCTCTTTTACACCATTGGGTGCCATCTGTAGCAATATAGTAGTTTTCATTTGTTTCCGGTGCATCATTTTCTTCCTCTTCATCATCAATATCTTCATTTATCTCTACGTGTCCTTCAGTTTCGGCATCTGACTCTTCAGCGGGTTGGTATGTGCAGTCGTCATCATCCGCAGCTTCATTACCAAGTGCAGCAATATCAACTTCTTCATCCAGAAAGTCTGTAAATCTCATATCAGCTGCACGCCTTTCATCCGCACTCATTTGCTGGTAACGTGTACTACGGCGTACAACCATTTCAGCAATGTTTACATTGCTTGCATCTGCCATTTTTATATTTTTGTTTTTATTTTATTTGTAATATAATTTTAAACACGATTTTAATGTTCACTGTCTAAACTTTGACTGATTTGGTTTCCGAAACTACAACTTCTTATATACTCTTTCGTACGTATACCTGTACGCATGGACATTAGGGATGAAGTAAATTGAAACAACTGGTTTGGTACGTATACCTGCGCACGTGGACATTTAGGTATAAAAATTCCAAGAACTGGTTATGTATGAACACCTGCGCATATGGACATTTAGGGATGAAGTAAATTCAAAGAACTGGTTTATTGCTTTCAATGAAAGGCACAATCTTATATATTAATACGCAAACATCGAATGTTGTCGTACACTTTTTCAATATTTATTTTAGAATAAGGACAATGAAACGCACATCATTCGAAAGGTACTGCACCATAGATGTGCCGAATGATGTTAGATTTTAAATTCATGACCTTTGACCCGAAATATTAACGTTGAAAGTTTATATCAATTTTAGTTAGGGATCTCAAAACTGGGAAGAGGTAAAATGAAGAATGTGATATCAGATGAAAGGTCTGGCTGCACAGTATGATTGAATATAAGATTGGTGACCTTTGACCTCAAATATGAGCGGAAAAAGAGCATTTATTAAATAAAAGCTAAACTATAAGAGATGGAAAAACATGATATAAGAGAGAAATTTAGACATTCATAAGATGTGCAAAATATACTTTGATATTTTTCACCATCGTTTACGGTTACCCTACAATAGGCACTTTTTCATGTAACAAGTGTCAATATATATTGTGATGGTAGAATTGCTTACAAATAGTAAATTTTGAAAAATTTCCGTTATTTTGACATCAAAATTATTGTGATATCTCGAAAACTATAGATGTTTTCAGTACAACGTTTTTTGTATGGAAATTCGTTGATTGAGAAAAATAACGGTATGCGAAAACTTTTTTGCTAATATTTTCCACGAATAGTATGTTATTAAATTTCCCGTTATTATGACAACAAAAGTATTGCAATATTTCGAAACCTGTAGATTTTTTCCATGCAATGCATTTCTTAAAGCAATGTCATTGCCTCAGAATGAGAAAAAAACAATTGATATTTCAAATTTTAATTTTGCATGCAAATATCTCAGCCATTTTTCAATCGATTTTCCCTATATTTTCTTTGTCTGAAAGTTTAATTAAATAAGTTTTGAGAAATAAGAAAAGATTTACCGTTATCTCACTTACTCAATTTCTTGTGTTGTTTTCAAAAAAACTCTAAAATATTCAATTTTTGCTCAAAAATTAGACCAGACATTCTTTTTTTGTAATTTTGTTTTTGTTTTTCCATTTTCTTCTCTCACACTCTTTCATATACCATATCATTTTTTTGCAAAAATTGCTTCATTTTGACACATCATTTAATTAAGTGTTTCTATCATCGAAAATCATGAGCTACCCCCTATTATTTTTTTGATGAAAATTACATTTTTCAAAATGTTGTTTTTGAATTTTTTATAAAGTTCTAGAGCTAAAAAAATGATGTGAAAAAATTTTTCAAATATTTCAAAACACTCCAAAGTTATATACACAAATCCATGTTTTAAGCCATTTCTTTATCTACTTTATATATTATACATATTATTATTATATATCTATATATAAATAGGTGTAAGCAGAACAGTTAAGAAACATGTTCTCCCGTGTTTCTCTACCAATTTTGATAATTTTTTTTTAAATCAATAAGAGCAGGGAAAAGGAGTGCACCGAATATCTCTCAAATCAGACGTTCCATTCCACTGGTTAAATTTGATGGGCGTTGAAATAGAGGCGAGGCACTTTTCATCAGCCCAAGTTTTCGGTAAACTTTTGAACTATAAGTCACAAATCAATGAAACTTGGTAAGAACTTCCCTCCTTGACAAAGGGGGGTGGAAACACTCATACAACTCAAAGTTGTTATATCAAATAGCTTTGGAAGCATTTCTACTAGAAAGTAGAATAAGGGAAGTAGGGTACTGGGACGGGCATTGGACAAAGGGGCGTGGCTCCGCATATATAAGCCACATTTTTGATATCGAATAGCTTTGAAAGTATAAATCACAGAACATGGAAAATCAGAATTGAGTTACTGTTTTGTGATTTCCTGCTGGTGATGCGTTTGGTGCTGTAAGAGTTCGGTTACGTTTGCATATGAGTGAATAAAGATACAAAAAAAAATCAATTTTTAAATGGTCGAATCTCGACCAAAGGTGATACTAGTAAAAATAAAACAAAAAGTAGCCAGAATTGAAAAAACAAATTGGTTATGTGTTCAAACAATAAAAAAAGTATAATTATGCCCAAAGAATATGCATTTAGTTGCATGAAAATTCAGTACAAGGTCCCTACGGACCTTGTCACACGTCCGCGTACTATTTTCAATAAAACCTCAATAACTCCTAAACTAATGGTCGGATCGCCTTGATCTTTTTTAAACGATGCGTAACAAAATTCTATTGGAATACATGGTAACTTTATGGGGGGTTGTAGTGGCGAAATAGGAGTAATTTCAGTTTGAAAATGCAAAAAGGTACCTAGGGACCTTCTCACTCATCGAAGGATTAATTTCGTTTTAAAGTCGCTGTTCTAAAAAAATAGAGAATAAACAAAGGCTTCATTGAAACCTCGAAAAATAAAAAAAGTTAGTTCTCTTGTTCTTAAACTCTAACTTTGCTTCATACGAGTATTAAATATGAGGAGTTCAATAAATATAACATCGTGGGAATTCTATAAACAAAGAAGTGCTTGTAAATGGGCTACGTTAGCATAATTTTAGTAAATTTCAAGAACTTGAGTTAGAAAATAAATTGCACTTTCTCATTAATTCTGTATTGAATGTTATAGAAACCCTTACATATGAAAAAAAAGTTTATTTAAAAGGCATGAATAAATGGTACGACTACGAGTTAGCTAGTTTAAGCACAATTAAGTTCAACTTATATAAATCAGTACAAATATCAGGAATCAGGGATGAATAAAATTACATTAAAAAGCTTTATAAATAGTTAGTGCAATTAAAAAAATGAAACACATGGTGAATAAAGTAAATAGTCATAGACATGACAGTAAAACAATGTGGAGATTTCTTGAAGAATCCATAATTTTAACCAATGCGCTCTTACAGATATCTAAGATCTTAACCGAAGGATATATGTATAATAAAGACTATGAAATTGCGAACAGAATATTGAATCTAAATAATATAGTTTATATAAATGGAACAATTGTACAAGTAAACAGGAATACAAACATATCAACAGAGTCAACAAATAAGTTCACATTTACTCATGTCACACCCACAGAAATAGAAGAGGTTGTATCTAAATATAAAAATAAAAAGGGGGGTGGGGTAAAAGGTTGCTGTCTGAAGGTGTACTTACTTAAAGATGTTATTACGTACTGGGGATATTTTTATTCAAAAATTATAAATGAAAGTTGAGCTTTTGGCATAAAACAGAGAGTGTGGAAGCAATCAATAGTAATACCGATTGAAAAATTAATAATACCATAAAAGCCGAAGAATTGAGACCTATAAACACAAAAAATACTTGAAAAAGAGATAACACATGGTCCAATAAGTCCCGAGACTAAGTAATAAAAAACTTTTTTTTTGCAAATATTCTTCTTTATTCATCAACATAGGTTCTTTCAAGAGCAATACATTCATACCACCGCTTTTCTAACTTTTTAATACCGGTTTTAGTGACCGATTTGCGCTTCGATTCAAAATATGCTTCAGTTTCCGACATCACTTCTTCATTGGAGCCAAATCTCTTGCAGGCAAGCATTTTTTTGAGGCTGGGGGCCAAATTTGGCGAAAACAGTGGATGGAGAAGCAATTCGAAGCCCAATTCGTAGATTTTCGCCATCGTTTTCATCGATTTGTGACACGGTGCCTTGTTTTGGTGAATAAGAATTTTTTTTTTTTTTTTTCAAATGGGGCCGATTTTTCACGATTTCATCCTTCAAACGCTCCAATAACGCTATATAATAATCGCTGTTGATTGTTTTTCCTTTTTGAGATAGTCCATGAACAAAATTCCATGCGCATTCCAAAATACAGATGCCATGACCTTTCCAGCCGACTGTTGTGTTTTTGGTCGCTTTGGCCTGCTTTCATCGGTTTCTCTCCACTCAGTTGACGATCGTTTTGATTCCGGTGTGTAATGGTGGATCCAGGCTTCATCCATTGTCACATACCGGCGCAAAAATGCATGTTTATTCTTTACAGCTTTAAAACAGCTTTCTCATCGACAAATGTTCCTGTAATATTGTTCCCACACTGCCCTTTGATATCTACAGAGCCTCAGCTAGTTCGCGCACCTTCACTGTACGGTGGGCCAATACCATTTTGTGTACTTTTTTTATGTTTTATGGAACAACTGCCTTATTTAGGCTTCCTGAACGTTCAGCATCATTTGTGTCTGTACGACCAAGTTTAAAATCAGCATACCATCGGTAAATGGTTGCTTTTGACGGAGCAGAGTCCGAATTAGACTTTCGAAGCCATTGTTGAGCTTGGACGGTATTATTTCCCATCAAAGAACAGTGATAAATACACACACAGATTTGCTTTGAATCCATTATTTTGAAAGTATCAACAGTGGCGTCACTTAAATCACTGCAACTTCTGAACTAAACCTTAGATTGTCATGAAATTTTTACACGTATTGTTTGAAGATTGCAACTATCGAAAAATTATATCGATATTTCGTTAGAGGTGCCACCTAGTAGTTAGTCTCGGGACTAATTGGAGCATGTCTTAAAACTAGTAGGTCTAGTTTTCGATCAATTGTGTCCAAACATTCAATAACACGCACAACACAATTTGATCATAAGAAGTTCGGTAGAAGTCCTTTCAAGGGCTAATTTGGCCAGTTTATTTTATTTATATAGTTCAAGACAAAGGAAATATTTGGGCCCGCACCAGCTGCCTGCATCGCGATGCATCTGAACAAACGTATTGTGGCGGATCACTCGCTTCGAAATTTCAGTTTTTGTTTCTGGACCATTTTTCCAAAAAGTTTTGGGTATTTTTTCGTTTTTGTTGGGTGAAATTTCAAACCCATTAATTTACAGCTCAAATATGTTGTTTAATATTTTGATAGTCTTACATTGAATCTAGATCACGGAAATTGTGCCAGAAGAATTTAGAAATAAAGCCCGTAACACTGTTGAACATTTCGGGGGTAATTTCCATTTTTTTTTTGTTTTTATTTTTTTTAATTTCCAAACCATTCGGGCGTAATTTCCTTCTTTTGGGCTCAATTGCCATTTCAAATTCGGGCTTATTTTCCAAAATTCGATGCTATGGAAAATCGGGCTTTTTTGCCATTTCTTTTTTTTTTTTGGGCGTAAGTTCATCGGGCTAGTAAGTTCTAGGAGCTATCCATTGTTTTTCTGTTAACTTAACAACATTGAATTTGCGTCGTCGATTCGACGAAGAAATGATGTCTAGTGACCAAGGCGCAGCTTTAAAGTCTTTACATTACAGAACATGCCATTTGATGTAAAGGGGGATTCACTGGCCAACTTCAACAGCAAGTTTTCTTCTTGCTCTCAGTAAGAGAATATCTCAGTAAGAGAAGTCAAAGAGCGAGAAGCAAGTTTTTGTTACTCCTTCATTGAGTGAGGAGAGAAATAGCTTAAGAATTGTGCAAAAAGTAGATAGAGAGTAACAATTTTACATTTTGCATAACAAACGATACGCTTAACAGTCCAATCTAAATTGGTACTTGTTGTGTTGCGTTTCCAAGCGCCATGTAAATGTTCTATAAAGCTACCTGACCTAAACGCAGCATGAACTTCAACAATGATTGTCTTTGTCTTAGTATTTCTTTTTATTCTTTGTCGCAGCCAACTCTACTAACAAACGTACTATCAATATTGAAAATGCGAATCGAGTTGCGTTAGTGCGTTGTGCATTTGGGTAGGCTTCATACAAAATGTATGTGCATGAACAAATTTTGACAGTTAACACTCTTTAAACTCAATGAGAACGTAACAAGAACTTGATGCGCTCTTTTTGGCTTGGTAAGCTTAAGGTTGTGGCGGCAGTGGCGCAATGGGTAGGTGCCAGAGAACCCTGGTTAAAATTCCATCTGACACAGAAAGTTTTTTCAACTGAATTAATTTTTCTGTTTGGCCGTCACCTCTATGCAGAAAATGGCAAACCTCAGAGAGTAAATAATGATATGTAAAGCTTATTGACATTATCCGTTTGGAGTCGACATAAAACTAGTAGGTCCAGTTCTAGATGTTATCAAATGTCCAAACATTTGATAACACGCTCAACACAATTTGATCTTAAGAAGTTCGGTCAAAGTCCTTTCAAGGGCTGAAATGGCCAGTTTATTTTTTTTTATTTTATAAACTTAAGGTCCAAATAGACTAAATAGACCATCTGTGCATACAGATCGTTTTTCTTGTCGTATTTTCAGACGTTACAGTGGGGAAAAAATCACATCTAACGTTTTTTTGAAGGCCTTTCTTCAGACGGCCATTTAGACGCTCCATTTCAACAAAAGAGTTTTTGATTCTATAATATAAGAATCTTTTATTTATTGTTAATAAAAATTTTAAGTTTAAATATATATATATATAACAATCACTAACGTTCAATATATATTAAACAATAAATTAAAAAATATTGAAAAAGTAGTCAATATACTCATAATAAAATCACTCATACGCCACGTAGACCATTAAATTAATTTTTATATACAAACAGCTGCTTACGCAATATTCCTAAAAAACAGTTTGATTTTATGCAAAAAGTAAAAATATATCATTCACAGTTTATCTATTTGCTCAAATCACGAATGAAGTCATCAATAATAGAACTTAATAGTAATATATACATTAGACTTTTTTTTAAGTAAGATAAATATTTTTTTTTGTTCTGCCTCCATTTTTATTTATATTCCTTTAAAATACATCTTCACTGGACAGAACTACCGTAATTATGATAACTCTGTTTAAATTTCAACTCACATTATTCAGACGGTTTGCGCATATACAACCGAAAATCAAAATATTATCTGCACAGCCCTTAAATCAGCAAAATACACTGTTCAACCCTCTGCAAAATCACGTGTTAGTCTATTTATGCCTTTAACTTCAAATTTTCTTGCTGAATATATGTGAGCGGAATCGCCAGAATGGAGTTTCTTGAGTTAAAATTTGCATGTTTTATTTTTGAAGCGTCAAAATAAAATGGCATTGTGTTTGGCAATATTGAATTGTTTTGTTACGAAAATGAAAACAAATTGAATGTGACACATGGTAAAATAAACAAAGTTGACTCGCGGCTCAGAGCCAAGAGTCAGAATTGTACAAAAAAAAAAAACACCAAACTACGGAGATAAGCAAAAAAAAAAGCATAAAAATATTTGCTTTGATTGAGAGGCGGTTTTCAGCAGCGAGATTACCTTCTTTATTCTAACCATGACTGAAGGCGGTTCTACGTTTAGAGAACAAAAGCAACATTTTGTTGGCTACAAGCAAGGCTAGCTTCAAAGTGATCAACGAACGAAATTATTAACTAGAACATTTTTTCATAAAATATCAATTAATGTTTAAAACTAAACTGTTGACCTTAGTGACATGTCATCACTTACTTTTTAGTCGGAATCGGAAAGATCTTTTATTTGTCCATAATATTCACACTTGACATAATTGATCATAAGAAGCTCGGTCAAAGTCCTTTCAAGGGCTGAAATGGCCAGTTATTTATTTTTTTATTTTTTAATATTCACACATGTATCTTTTGTGCTTATTTTCGGATTCAGCGTTCAAATTCTTATTCCGAAATAAATCATGTTTAGAACAAATTTTAAATTTGAAGTGGTTTTTATTTTATGAATTAAATAAAAAAACATTCAGCATTAACATATTTTAGGTAAAATTTGTAATATGTACTTTACTGGAAAATTGACCGAGAGTTGGACTACTTCTGACCACGGTTGACAAAAATGACCGGACGCAATATATCCGGTTTCTGCATTCTTATAACACATTGTCCAATAAGTCCCCAGACTAACTTCTACGTGGAACCTCTAACGAAATATCGATATAATATTTCGATAGCTCCAACCTTCAAACAATACGTGTAAAAATTTTATGGCAATGTAACGGTTAGTTCAGAAGTTGCAGTGATTTAAGTGACGCTACTGTTGATATTTTCAAAATAATGGATTCAAAGCTATTCCGTGTGTTCACTTATCACTGTTTTTTTATGGGAAAAAAATACTTCAAAAGTGTTATTCGGACTCTGCTCCGTCAAAAGCAACCATTTGCCGATGGTATGCTGAGTATACACTTGGTCGTACAGACACAAATCATGCTGAACGTTCAGGACGCCTAAATAAGGCAGTAGTTCCATAAAACATAAAAAAACTACACAAAATGGTATTGGCCAACCGTTAAGTGAAGGTAAGGCTCTGAAGATATTGAAAGGCTATGTGGGAACAATATTACAGGAACATTTGTCGATGATAAAGCTGTTTTCCCAATGGGTGCCACTTTTTCTCACACCGGACCAAAACCAAAAACATGTCGATGATTCGGAGAGCTGTTTGGCACTGTTTACAAAGAATAAACATGCATTTTTGTATCGGTATGGGACAATGGATGAAATATGGATCCACCATTATACACCGGAATCAAAAAAATCGTCAGCTGAGTGGAGAGCAATCGATAAAAGCGGGCCAAAGCGACCAAAAACACAACAGTCGGCTGGAAAGGTCATGGCATCTATATTTTTTAATGTGCATGGAATTTTGTTCATAGACTATCTCAAAAAAGGAAAAACAATCAACATCGATAATTATACAGCATTGTTGGAGCGTTTGGAGGATGAAATCGCGAAAAATCGGCCCCATTTGAAGAAGAAAAAAATTATTTTTTACCAAGACAATGCACCGTGTCACAAATCAATAAAAACGATGGCGAAAATTCACGAATTGGGCTTCGAATTGCTTCTCCATCCACTGTATTCTCCAGATTTGACCCCCAGCGACTACTGGCTCTTTTCTGACCTCAAAAAAATGCTTGCCGGCAAGAGATTTGGCTCCAATGAAGAGGTGATGGCTGAAACTGAAGCGTATATTGAGGCGAAGAACAAATCGTTTTACAAACCGGTATTGAAAAGTTAGAAAAGCTGTGGAATGAATGTATTGCTCTTGAAGGAGCCTATGTTGATGAATAAAGAAGAATATTTGCAAAAAAAAAGTTTTTTTATTACTTAGTTTAGAGACTTGTGTTAAGTTGATGTTGTTAAGAAAATAAAATAGACATGATGAACTGATCTGTTTCAATACCTTTTTATAGTTCTTAATCCTTAGCCGAAATTAATGCTTCTTTGTATAATTTATTTTAATGAAACTTGTGGTCAACAAAATAGATGAGTGTTTCCTCTATAAAACTAAATCCAAACATTTATGGAATGCGTTCATAAAATGTTATGATCTGCAGTACTCCAGTTTCCATGAAATCAGAGACAGCTTCAATTACTTCCTTAAGGTAGACATGAAGGTTCCAGCACAAAAAAAGACGATTTTGAAAACTGCTCTCATTTTAACATTTTTCAAAATTATCGATTGATTTTTTTTTATGTGAAAGAAGACGTCATTCTTCATATTTTTTGTACTTCTTTTTCTCTTTATGTTTCACCCCTTTTTATAGCTCTCGCAAGATGACTAGAAGATGAGAAGCATAAATTGAAACAATACACCTTATTCTGTTTTTACACGGTAGATTGGAACCGTGTAAGAAAGAAAAACCATGCAAATAAAGAAATTGAACGTATGGAAAATAGGGTATTGGTTCCTTAAGCACTCCATACACTTATCAATTTACCGAACAACTGAGTTGGTAACAGAGTGACATTTGAGTTGACGACTTCTCCATACACTATTTGATCGAGTTCCCAACTTGATGAGTTGCGTATAAAAAATCAAAATATTTTAAATTTTCTTCAACCGACTCGACAACTGCCAAATCAATCAACTGACTGCGCCACACACAAGTTGATTTTCTGATATTTCTGTCGCAATTGGTCGGTAAGTTGATAAGTGTATGGGGTGCTTTATATCTAAAACCTATTAAAATTAGTGAAAAACAAGGATTTTTTAAGAACAATTATTCATGTTTATTTTATTAAATCACATATGTATATAATGTGTATTTAAACAAGCATAGTTATTAAAGAAAGAAAGTCTCTAAGCTTGAAAGTAATTGAAATTTTAATTTTTTTTTTATAGTTCTTATTGTGGCTTCGTTTAAACCGAACATTTGGCCAAGAAATGTTGAGCCTTCTCCATTTCAAAGGCGATATAAAATTTAAATTTGGTTTCCAAAGATATAGCTTTACGTTTTTATTTTGTATTTTTAGTTTTCAACATTTTCTTTTAGGGATACATAAAATATTTAACAAAATTAAAAACATATAAATAACTGAATGAATACAAAATACTTTTTGGCTTACCTTTTATCTCAATGCGTTAAAATGCATTTTAATTTAACGTTAGAAAAACAAATTTGCCTATAAAAAATGTCTTTACCAAACACGTCTGATTGCATTGATAGTTCACAAAATATTAATTAATTTCAATTACTTTGACAAGTAAATTTGCTGATATCTAAAAAAAAAAAAGAATTCCCCTAAATTTGTTTTATGAACATATTTTGCAAAAATTAAATTTGACAAAAAATATTTAAGGCCAATAAAGAAATTTAAAATTTTCAAACCGTGTTATATCAAAACCGTGTAAAAAAATACCGCGTAAAAACAGAATTTGGTGTATTCGGACTTAAAGTGTTTAGTCCAATAATATCCTTACTTGTTTATTAATTCTTTAATTTCAAGCCCCTTTCGAAATTGAGCAAAATTATTTATTTTTTTTAAATAAAATTTTTATTGCTTGTGCAATTTAAAATAAATTTCCTTAATGAGTTTATCCTTAATGAAAATACAAAATTATGAAACGTTAAGTTTTCAATGAGGGAAATAGCTTAAAAACACAACCCTCTCAAGACAAAGAGATTCTTTTAAACATCTAGATATCAGGCACCCTGTACACAAGGACATTTTGAAGTACTACGAAACTAAACTCAATATAAACTCGATCTAATGAGTTATATATCATATTTGAATTCAAAACTTGAAAAAAGTACTTTTTTGGCATCATGTTAATGTACTCAGAATAAAATCACTCATACGCCACGTAGACCATTAAATTGATTTTTGTATACTGGATCTACTAGTTCTTACGCCGACTCCGAACGGCTAATGGGCATGTCCTCCAGAAGCTTTACATAAAAAAAAAAAAAAAAATAACTGGCCACTTCAGCCCTTGAAAGGACTTTGACCTAGCTTCTTATGATCAATTGTGTTGTGCGTGTTATTAAGTTTGTACACAATTGACCGAGAACCGGACCTACATGCTTAACGCCGACTCCGAACGGCGATGAACGATGAATGTTCTCGTTCTCAAGAAACTTTACATGGTATTTTGATTACTCTCTGAGGTTTGCCATTGTCTGCAGAGAGGTGGCGGCCGTACAGAAAAATTATTTTAATTCAAATAATTTTCTGTCGCTGCTAGTGTTCGAACCTGGACTCTGATTGGCATCGAGTCGTTCACATACTGCTTAACGCACTCGGCTACGACCGCCTTAATGACACTTGGTAGGTAGGTAATTTTAGTAACTTTACCACGACTTTTGCTTTCTTATTGTTATTGCAATATTTATCAAAGCTTTTTATCTTCTATGCAGGCGTAAATTTAATAAATTTTCTGTTGAATTATGCAACTTGCTCCTGGAATAAGACAAAATGTTCTAACTAAATACTCTTTCATTCTGAGTACCTATGTATATATTTACAAATGTATCAGTATTCCCAATAAATAGTATATTTGAAAAATGTTATTCGAACAGAGAAAATTGCTCATATGGTCAAATCAACGTACAAAATTCAGAACACACACTTATCCACCTTCCACCTTCGACTTTGGGGTATTAACTACATTAAATGTCTTGATATCACTTGTGAATGCTTTTGTACGAATAACTGTCAGCTTAACGTTCTATTTAATCCATCACGTATTTCATATCGTACACAGTACAAATGTCATTCCGGTGACAAACACAAAATTATCTTTCGCTAAATATCCGGACATTCTTTCGTCATTTTGTGTTAATTTGGGCTAAGAGCATTGAGCCTAATATAATTGATGTGTATTAATTAATTTCAATAACAAACATTACACAGTTTATTCTGAACCAAAATTGGATGATAATGAATAACGGTGCACATAACTAGAAATTATGTACAGAATTTGTTATGCTCTATAAAATTATCTTACATAAGCCTATGTACATAAATATGTCTGAAGCTGATGGATGAACTTTAAATAATTCCTTAAGTTATGAACTTAGGTTTAATTGTGTTACTAGAGGCTCAGCGCAAGTGCATCTGTTATTGAAGTCGCTAGGCTTACCAGCAACTGCTCGATTAATGATGATTAATATACCAAGTCTTTTCATAAGCTTGTAATTTTTGAAATGAGTCATTAGCGTGGCAAATTTTAAGATTCCATCTGAGCTCATATCATTGAAAAGAATCCAATCGAACGATATTTACATAAAAATTTAAAAACTAGGTACTTATTGACAGTTTTAAAGTGAATTCACAACAAATCCATAAATAAATGATTTAAACACATTTTGTTGTAATAACTATAAAAAAATTTGTTTTTTAATAAAATAGACATTATTGGAATACTGACGAGGAAGTAAGTCAGCTTCGTTAAGTTTACGCTTCAGAAATCGATTTCCTCTTTCAACAGAGTTTTATTATTTTTATGCCTTTTTATAGTTCTAAGTTGTAAGTGTGTTGAAGTTGATACCTTCATAAATTAAATTAAGCTATAATATTTACCACAAAGATGCTACTTATAAGGAAGCTCAGATATATTTTTTACTGTTGTGACCTATTTTTGTGTATCTTTATGGCTGTTCTGTTCGCTTTTGGCCATTTTGAAAGAAATATTTTATATACACCCAAACGTAAAATTTATATAATGGCAAAATTATTCAAATTAAAGACTCTCTACTTTGAATCTTTGCTTGTAGGTTGTAATAAAAATAAAAAAATTGATAATTGGTGGTAGATGCCATGTTCATTCAAATATTTTCTTTTTGGCAATTGTGGTTATACTATATATCCTTTGTGGTAAAGTATTAAAGACGCATGCTTTTTCTCCTTAAATTCTTTAAATAAACTCTCACACTTTCTAAGTGAAGCTTACTTTGTTGTTTCCCATCTGAACCTAAAACACTGAAAGGATGGAAAATAATCATAAGTTTGTTTACTCATCATGAAAAAATTAGCCATAATTGTACCAATACTAAGATTTACTAAAGCAGATTTCCTTCAGAATTAAGAAGAAATTTGTGAGAATTTTTCGCATTTCGTATAGTTTCTCTCTTTACGCTTCAGAGCTGTTTGAATATACTTTTCTATGTCTGCATTGGTTTTATGCCAAAAATATGCTTTGCCGTTTGGCTGGATATGATTGATGGATTGTTTATTCTAATTACTTATAATGAATTCGACCTTCTGAATGAGAACCATCAAATAAAGTTTTTCTTCTATAACACAATCATTTTCTCACCATGTTCTCGTCTAAGTGCGACAAGGTATGCTTCCTTGTTTTTCATGTAACCAAAAATAAGGTTACAAAGTTACTAAGAATATTAGCATAATGCGTATATTAATCAAAACTTCTTCTCGGTAACCCACTTTCCAATTTGCCAATCAAACAGTAATAAAAATTTTGCTAAACTATCATCATCATGATTGATTTGATTATTACCTTAAATTAAGCAGTAAGAAACCGTTCGTAAATAAATTGTTCTTCCTGTTTAATATTTTGTATGAATAAAACATGCATTTTTCTTACAACGATAGAATTATAAAATTTTAAAGTATAAAGTATAAAGTATAAAGTATAAAGTATAAAGTATAAAGTATAAAGTATAAAGTATAAAGTATAAAGTATAAAGTATAAAGTATAAAGTATAAAGTATAAAGTATAAAGTATAAAGTATAAAGTATAAAGTATAAAGTATAAAGTATAAAGTATAAAGTATAAAGTATAAAGTATAAAGTATAAAGTATAAAGTATAAAGTATAAAGTATAAAGTATAAAGTATAAAGTATAAAGTATAAAGTATAAAGTATAAAGTATAAAGTATAAAGTATAAAGTATAAAGTATAAAGTATAAAGTATAAAGTATAAAGTATAAAGTATAAAGTATAAAGTATAAAGTATAAAGTATAAAGTATAAAGTATAAAGTATAAAGTATAAAGTATAAAGTATAAAGTATAAAGTATAAAGTATAAAGTATAAAGTATAAAGTATAAATTATAAAGTATAAAGTATAAAGTATAAGGTATTATGTAAATTTACTTGCCATAAACAGATGTTTCTGCATTTAAGCAAACTATTGGGCTGTTTCAATAAATAATTCTTTACTATAGGACCTCAAACTGTATCAGATTGCAGTGTAATTGTCTTTCACTTGAGCCATATCTTCTTAATGCACTGAATTGTTGTTCAAGTGTATATTCGGTTCTTAATAGTAAACAAAATACTATAGCTTTATTGGTGGACATTACATAAGCATTTGATATTGTTGACCACAAGATTTTGCTGTATTAATTGCATAATTTTATCTTGGCCCCTAGTATATATACATATACAGCCCCTGGATTAGTTCATTCTTAAATAATGAGGGCGTCCTCGGTAGTCCAGTCGGTAGCGTGCTCGACTGCCACCCCAGAGGTCCCGAGTTTGATTCCCAGCCAGGCCATGGTCCTTCGCTTTAAACCTTTCTAAATTTTCTATCCTCATTTTTCATCAACTGAAATTAAAAATTCATCAATATTCACGACATGAAGTTGTAGTTGATGGTAGATAAGTTTGTGGATGGGATTGCCTTATAACTGGAATTGACTGAGGTAAAGGCATAATACTTGCCTCTGATTCACATTCACATGTTTCTTTGGCTTTCCACCACGCTTAGAACATCCTACACGTGTTTCACTTGATTGCCCTTTCCTTCCCACTAATCTATCAGCCCATTTCGAATCAAGGCAGACTTGACTGAATAGGTATTCCACCTGAAATCCTTGGTTCAAAAGCTAAAAAAAAAAAAACATCTACATGTGCTTCAACTGAATTTGAAGAATGTTCTTGCTCCTCTTAGTATTTTTGTATTGAATGTATTCAATCTTTCAGGTATCTTGGACTGATTCTTGATTGTAAAATGAGTTGGTCAGAGCACATATTTGCTCTGAAGAAATATCTTTTAGCTGTCAACAGGCATATTATAATTTAAAAAAGTATTGCAACTCTAGCCTAAAGTTGGAGTATGGATTGGCTTGTTGGGGTGGAATTACAAATTACAAAAGTGAAATGGAAAATTACAAAATAAATTTTACAAATTTAATTTACAAAAACATGCTGTTCGGCTAATTTGTAACAGAAGTCGTCATGTGAGTAATTTGCTGCTTTTTAAAAATTTAAACATTTTGCCACTACGACACTTGTATTATTTTAAGGTTATTCGTACATTTTTTCCTCTCAGCTTTTCCTGAAATCTTACACATCTGTTGCACCTAAACTTTTCAACATCTGGCATCTTCATTGAAGAATAATCCTAAATAAACCAGCATTTCTCAAAAACGTAAAATTATGGATTTAAAATATTTCTTACAATGGTGGCGAGTCAATATAAATGTTGGTACTTAAATTGTTAAAGTTTTTTTTTTTGTGTTTCATTTGTATTTGTTCCAGGGCTTTTCAGTTATGGTAGGGATCTTTTTGCTCTTTATTAATTTCTTTATTAATTTGCTTATCTAATTTTATTCAACTTTTGCTTCAATTAACTTATTTTAATTTATGTATATTAGAGGAAGAAAAAAATCTTCCTGGGCTTCATATATTTTTGAAAACTACGCGTAAAAAAATAAATTTCTACATCTTTAGTTTTTTTCTGAGACATAACTTTGGACTGCGCCCGAGGGTTTGTATATTTCATTGCCAGACTTATTATTTATTTTTTCTGAAACCCAAAATAAAAAAAAAAATAAAAATATTAGCTAATTTTTTTGATGATGAAAACCTCTTGATTATATCTCTCATTGAGTATTGCCAAAAGGAGCTTAATTTTTGTAAGTCAATCAGCCACATCAATGCTGTCGTTGTCTGTCAAATGAAAACATTTTTTTATGTCACGGAATCTGTTGCAAGATAACGACATCTTAACTATTTTCACACCAAATTCCAGTTGACCAGACCAATACATATCTCATCATGGATCTTTATGCCGGAAGTCATAATTGTATCATAATACGAAAAACTTAATTCGCAAACACAAATAAATTAAAAATTTGGAAAAAAAGCTATATATCAGTTGACGGTCAATGTTGCATACACGCAACGCCATCACGTAAGTGACCACCAAACAGTGTTGCAAGAAAACTTTGATTCAAAATCGCCACTTTCAGATTTAAAATACGTCATTTCAATAAAAAAAAACGTCAGTTAAATATTGAAGCTGAAGATAGCGCTCTATTTGTTTTATTTGGCTGCAAGCTGCAAGCTCGTTCAAAAATAATAGAAATCAGATTTCGCCATCAGAGGCAGAAAAAGTTGCACCGTTCTGCGCAAGACGTTAGGTCTTTCGTAACGTAGATAGGAAAACACACTTTCTCTGTTTTTCTCATTGATTTTATGTTCGTGCAAGAAAGAAACGAAATATAGTGCGATAGTTCTGCGCGATTTATTTTACAATGCTGTTTGTTTGTATTTTGTGTCTGGAACATTTCTGGAAATGTGTCGATCATGACGTAGGCAGACATGCGCCTGGTATAATCTTGTATATATTATTGTTGATGCTCGTTGAATACCGCTAACAGGCACTTGCGATGACAATAAAGTCTATAACAATATCACTTACAGGCCATCTCCACGAGGCATAGCACATGCTATCATACACATCAAGGCATAGAAAAATCTAGTTTATAGCATGTTTTCACGGCACCCTGAACAACGTTATTCGGCTCTCATTCGTAATTCGAGGCTGAATTATGTTCCGAATTAACTAATTCGCCATACAACATTTACAGGCTGAATTACCTCTTTCGAAGGTAATTGAGTTTGAATTAACATCCGAATCAAGTAGAAATCGGTTTTATCTCTACTTTATATCGAAAATTAATCGAAAACCGCAATAGAAGAAAGACAAACAAAACAAAAAGTCAAAGTCAGGTGCCAAAGTGAGTATTTCTTCCATATCTACATAGTTTCAGCTTTCAAACTGAATTAAGATTTCTTCGTGGGAACAGGCTATTTCACATTCTAAATTCGCAAGACAAAATACTTGATTCAGAGTGCCGTGGAAACATGCTATTATGTCTCGTGAAGATGGCCTGTTATGTAGGCAGTGTTGCATGTATACTAAGCAAGGAGTGTTCCTTATCATATATCAAAGTTCACACGTTCACATTCTACCTTTAAAACTTTTTTCTATAATGAAAACTATTGTGTCTATTATATACGTCAAATATGCCTTAAAATACGTCAATCGTCATTAGAGCTTAAAATACATCAAAATTACGTATTTAACGTCACAGTGGCAACGCTGCCACCAAGACAGGTAAGGTATTCTTTTGGGGCCATTACGAATGCGTCTGTTAGGTTGGTCTATTGGCTACAATATTTTAAGCAAATGTCAATATTATAATAAATATAAATATTTTCATAAATTTTCTACAAAACATACTTTTTTTGAGACTTTTCCAAGACCCCCTAACCCCCTTTCCACGGATGGATTTTCATTTTTTTTTTTTTGCATTTATATATTAGCAACATGTCAACCTTTAGGCCTACTACAATAGCGACATGGTTTTTATTCTATTACATATTAGTATTTCAAATTAAAGTTTGTGTTGCGTATACGCATATGGCAAGAAATGGGTTAACTCATAAAAAATAACTTGTCAGAAGATAATCAGGTTCAAATATCACTGAAATCAGTCATTCGCTTATATTTCCGCTCTGCTCAAAGTTATTATGAAATTTCTGCCTTGGTCTATTCAAACATATCTAGTCGCATAGCGTGGAAACTGTTTGTTTTATGTTAAAACTGTTAAGGGCATTTTTGTAGATAATTATCTGATCTACAATTTTGTTTTAAGCATATTTTCTGTCCTACCAAGAGGAGCGGAGATATAAGCGAAGGACCGATATCGGTGATCTTTGAACTTGAATATCTTTTAGCGCACACATGGTATCATAGGGAACTCTTGACAAGTTGTTATTTATGCGTTAATGAAGAAGTTTGCATCAAAAATTTCAGAAGAAAAAAATAAGTCTGGCTATGAAATATAATGGGTGTTTTTTTTTAGGGGTTTGTTTTTCGAATAGAGATAAAACTGGCATTTTGTGGTCAAATCTGGCAACTCTAATGTCATTTATGTTCAGTTTGGTTTGCCATTTCATCATGAACAGGTTGACAAAAGAACAACGCTTGCAAATCGTGCAAATTTATTTCGAAAATAATGGTTCAGCTCGCGAAGTTTACCGCAAGCTCCTTCCATTTTATGGTCGACATAATCGTCCATCAGAGAAATTAATTCGGTTAACCATGGGTCGTTTTCGCACTACGTTTACTCTATGTGATAATACGCATCCGCAGAGACGTCGAACAGTGCGCACCGAAGAAACAATTGCCACTGTAGAGCAAAATGTTAAAGAGGACCCGAATGAATCGATTCGCCACCATGCACAGCAATTGGAGCTTTGTCCATCAACTTTATGGAAGATTTTGCGCAAAGATCTTGGCTTACGACCTTACAAGATCCAGCTTGTGCAAGAATTAAAGCCGCAAGACCATGCAATGCGTCGTGATTTTTGTGTATGGGCCGAAAATGAGATTGATCTCGATGCTGATTTTCATCGCAAAATTTTGTTCAGTGATGAGGCTCATTTTTGGTTGAATGGCTACGCCAACAAGCAAAATTGCCGCATTTGGAGTGAAGAGAATCCACATGCGATCCTTGAGACGCCATTACATTAACAAAAACTGACTGTTTGGTGTGCTCTATGGGCTGGTGGAGTCATTGGGTCATACTTCTTCCGAAATAATGCTGGAGAGTCAGTTACCATTAATGGAGACCGGTATAGAGCCATGATAACCGACTATTTTGTTCCCGAATTGGATGGCATGAATGTGGATGAGTTGTGGTTCCAACAAGACGGCGCTACATGCCACACAGCGCACGTCACAATCGATTTATTGAAGGAAACATTCGATGAGCGCATAATTTCGCGGAATGGACCTGTCAATTGGCCACCAAGATCGTGTGATTTGACACCATTGGATTATTTTCTTTGGGGATATGTGAAGTCGCTCGTCTACGCCAACAAACCAGAAACGTTAGGAGACTTGGAGGCCAACATTCGTGGCGTTATTGCCGACATACGGCCCCATATGCTCGAAAAAGTGGTTGAAAATTGGACCTGTAGAATTGGCTTTATTCGAGCCAGCCGCGGCGGTCACATGCCCGAAATCATATTTAAACATTAATGACATTAATTATCCTTCCAATAAAGCCAAATTGATGGACATTAAAACGATTTTCTTGTGTTTTATTTCAATTCGAAGTTCTATACCTCTAAAAAACACACCCTTTATAATAAGCTCAGATGGTATGACCTATATTTGGCGCAAACCGAATACTGAGCTAATCTAAAGACCACAGTAAAGTATGGCTGCGGTTCACAGTGTAACGATTGCGGACAAAAATAGTTTACGAAAAAAAGTCATCTTCTTCTATCTTCTTCTTCTATATATATAAAAATAAGTTGCATTGTGTATGAAATTGATGTTCTCTGTAATGCGTGAACCGATTTTGTTTCTGGAAATTTCCCATGAAAGGTGACGGCAATATAATCGGTTTTCGTCGGTTTTTTGTATAAATGGTCTTTGCATGTGTTTTGGTTCATGAATTATAGGCATTTTAGTGAACTTATCAACAATACAGGTGTAAAAAAAATACAGGTGCGCACAGACGGTGTATGTGGGGATATATTTGCAAGGGTAATTGGAAATAAATGGAATATTGGAATAATTTGGCAAGTCTCACTTTAGTTTGCATTTGCGCGAAAAATATAGGCATAGTAAAAATTTTCCACTCCCCTTTTTTCCATACCCCCTTTACCGCCTACAAATCAATAAAAATGCTATATTTAAGACGGGTTTGGTCGTATTAGACTAAAATTTAGTATACAAGTTCGTATAGTTACTGTCGGCAACTATACTAAAACTGGGCGTGGTGTAACTATATATATACGCCCACTTTTTAGAAATCATTATCATTCTTGAGTTGTACATGTTTTGATAGTGAAACTTGATATGTAGATGCTATGGGCCCAAGAGGTAGTTACTATCAGAGAACGCAAATAAACTAAACGATATCCGAACCGATCGCTCAAAGGGTGATACAAAACCTTTATTTTTCATTCGTTTCATTCGTGAGGGCTACCGATACACGAACTTTTCAGTGGAAGAGAGAACTAAACGTAATTTTTATAATTTTTGCTATCGTGTCAGTATGGAAAACGAAACCAAATCAAACGTTTCATTAATGATCATTGGTATGCAAAAGGCATTGAACTCAAACTCCGTGGAAAGAGTCATCATGCGAATGATGCTTGCCTCTTCTATCGCGTTGACTTCGAATCTTATGTCAGAATTTTAAAATTCAAGATGGCTGAGAGGGTTGCCACCTAATTTTTTTTATTTTTACGAATTCGATGCTGGGGCGAACACTAAGTAAAAATGGGTCGCTGAATCCGAATCCGTTGTCAGAATTTCAAAATTGTGAAATTTTTAACCCTTTAAGGCTGCCACCTAAATATGTGCTTTTTTAAAAGTTTTAAACATTATCCAACAGTTTTAGGGGGTCGCTGATTTCGAATCTGAAGTCAGAATGTTTAAGGTTGCCACCTAATTTTTTTTTATTTTCACGAATTCGATGCTGGGGCGAACACTAGGTAAAAATGGGTCGCTGAATCCGAATCCTTTATCAGAATTTCCCGGGTAAATTCTAAATTCCCGGGTAAAAATAAAAAAATAAAAAGGTCCCGGGTGTGAATCCCGGCCAGGCCATGTTCCTACACTTTAACCTTGATTTCTGTAGGAACATGATAACCTGATTTCTGATGAACTGAAGTTGAAAACTCATCAATATAAACGACTAGAAGTTGTAGTTGATGGTAGAGAAGTTTGTGAATGAGATTGCCTTATGACTTGAATTGACTGAGGTAAAGGCATGAGACTTGTCTCAGATTTAAATTCACATGTTTCTACGGCTTTCCGCCACGCTTAGAACATTCTACACATGTGTTCAAGCAGAACATATTTCGGCCGCTGCTGTTTAGCCAGCTAAACGCAGAACGCCGACATCAACACGCGCAAGATGTTTAAGCAACAAATATTTCGGCCAGCTAAAAGCAGAACGCCGACATCAACACGCGCAAGCTCAAATTTCGCTTGCACTCAATATGCGCGTTTTCAGTGCAAGGCCAAGCAATGCCTTGGAATGCAGGTGCAAGCGCTGGGAAAATCATTTCACGAAATATGCTTCTTCATCAATAACCAATCAAATAAAATAAATCAAAATAAACTTATTGTGAGAAATATTTTTATATACTCACACATGTAACTTCACCTTATGTATAGAATATTTTTAAGTTACTCATACATATCCATTAAGTTCAATTTATGTAAATATATTTGATATAAATATTAGCAATTAGCTCATTAGTTTTTTAAGATTTGTCAAAAAAAGAACTTAGCTTCCCCCACCAGTGGTAAGAAGCTAAAAGGAAAAATCTTCGTTTTACTAAAAGAAGTAAATCAACAGTGGTGACCCCGACAAAAGTCAAATCTTTTTTACAATCAGTAAAAATATAAGGCGTTGATTAGGCCATACCATAATCACATATCCTTTTTTCAAAATCAGTGAAAACATAAGGCGTTGATTATGCCATAACATAATCACAAAACCTTTTTTCAAAATCAGTGAAAACTTAAGGCGTTGACAAGGCCATAATCAAAAAATTGTTTTTGATACAATCAGTGTCAAATAAGACGTTGACTGGGCCATAACAAAGTCAAAGTGTAAAAATAAGTGCATAAATATATAAAAATTGTTCCGCAACTTCAACTTGAACTTCAAACATGAGCATAACAGAGCTTGTAAATAACCAATCTGATATTGGCAAGGAGATTGAGCGCCAATACGACAACTTCAAAAAAGCAAACCAGCTAAGGAAGGAGAAACCTTCTTATGGCAAGGGGTGTTACAATGCCCTTTCAGAACTATGGGATGAATTCGAAGAGAACCACAAAACATTGGAAAGAATCATACCAGAAGAGAAACGCAAGGACCACACCTATTTCTCTAACAATTTTTTTACACAAGTCAAAATTGTTAGAGATAAGTACCTCACAAAAATGCAAGAAATTTACAAAGTACCGGCAGAAAAATTAGAGTTTATTGATGACAAACCGGAACTAACAAGAGTTCCGGGCTTAGTTCGCCTTCAAAAAATTGCAGTAAAACAATTAAAGTTAACACTGGAAAAAATTAACTCCGCATTGCTAGAAGCACCAACAGAAGATTTTGCCAGAGTAATGCTGGAAGTTATAGCCACACAATGGGCAGCCTTTTCCAAACGCCATGATACCATTTGCTTGGAAGCCGACAACGAGTTAGAAGCCTACAATTTCGACACATTCATCGAATTAGAAGACTCCATTCAAAAGGCAACAATCGACTTACATCATGTTATTATAGAAAACACCCAAAACTACAAAAGCATAAACGCAGGGGCCCAAGGCGTAAATCTCCCAAAAATAGAGATACCCAAATTCGGTGGCTCATATATTGAAAGGCAGTCTTTTCATGATCTATTTTGTCAAATGATTCATGAAACAAGTCTTGGGAATGTTCAAAAATTGTGGTACTTAAAAGGCGCACTAACTGGCGAAGCAGCAAAAATGATTTCACACATATCCTTGTCTAGTGATAACTATATTATGGCCTGGAACACCATAAAGGCTAGATATTCAAACCATCGCTTGATCATGACTGGATTCCTAGATAAGCTGTTCAACCTGCCAACCATTCGTTATGACTCTTCGGCTGACCTTAGATCTCTTTATGACAACACTAATAAATATCTTCTGAGCATTGAAGCTATGAAAATAGATATTAAGGGCTGGGATCCTCTTCTAGTTTACATGATAATCAAAAAACTAGACAAAACAACTCATTCATTGTTCGAGCAGTCTCTTGCAAATCTACGAGAGTTTCCTAAGCTAAAAACTCTTCTCAAATTTATTGAAAAAAGGTCTCAGGCGTTAGAACTCTTAACCAATAAACCAGGCAGCAAGAAGAGAGTAACATCATTAATGACAAAGGGTTCTTGTCCCTTGTGCAACAAGGCCCATGCCTTATATGCATGTGAAAGGCTTTTAAAAATGTCACCAAAAACTAGATTCGTTGAGGTCAAAAAATTAAGACTATGTATCAATTGTCTTAAATCAGATCACACATCCGTGGTTGAATGCAGTTCGAGAGGGTGCACTCAATGTGGCAAAAAAGACAACACGTTGTTGCATTTCGAGCAAAATAGCAAGAACGAAGCAGCAACAACCAATTCGAGACTTCCAAAATCAATGCTGGCATCAACATCGGAGCTACAAGAACACCAAATTGCAGCTGCTATTGCACATTCAAACAATGCATCGTTAGCAGCATCATCAAGAGGCTCATACGTCTTCATGGCAACAACAATAATCAGCAGTGGCAACTTCATCAACTGTAAGGCAATCCTGGATTCCGGAAGCCAGTTAAACCTTATAACAACACGTTTAGCCAACAAGCTCGCGCTTGAAACAACAAAACACTCTCTCAATATAACCGGCATTGGAAACAACACATCAAGCTCAGGAAAACGCACTAATTTTGTCATCGCATCAACTAATTCTGGTTTCACTGCAAATATTGAAGGTTACGTTATTGACCAAATAACCAACAATCAACCAAGCAGTAGCATCGACATAAGCAAATGGAACATTCCGAAAAATATCAAATTAGCAGATCCGACGTTCCATCAATCTTCTAAAATAGATCTTCTAATCGGAGCTGAACTTTATTCGTCGTTAATGTCAATTGGTCAAAAAAAAATTAACAAAAATTTGCCCACGTTACAAAATACTGTATTTGGTTGGGTAATAATTGGTAAAACTACTGCAAGGGATTCACTTGATTACCACTTTCCTTCCCACTAGTCTATCACCCCATTTCGAACCAAGACAGACTTGACTGAATAGGTATTGCACCTGAAATCCTTGGTTCAAAGTTGATAAGAAAAACTTTGGTTCGTTGTCATATAGTAATAACATATCAATTCGTTGTCGTCAATTTCGTGAGGTTACCTATCAGATTTTCAGGATTTCAGCTTGATCCTGCCAGTACTCGCTTAATCCAGCCAGGGAGGAAAAATTGTTTGAGCTGCTTCAAAATACACATTTTGTCATCTCTCGTTCTTGATGTATTTTTTTTATGTCTTTGATAAGCTTTCTTTTTACACCATATTCCGACTAGTTTTGCAAAAATTCAATTCAAATAAGGACATTTCTAAAATAACTTTTCAAAAATAAGCAAACAGTAAGCATGTAATAAGCTCTAACACGCTTCAGCAAAAGCCAGAAAAACAGAAAATGTTGACAACATTAAAGAACTGCTTGTATTTTATTTTCTTTTTGCTTAACTTGACAGCTGGTGTGTGTCACTGACAACTTTTCTGACGTCTATTTGCAGTCAAGCACCAATAACACAGCGCAACACCAAGAAAATAACTTCAAACACAAAACAATTTCAGGAGTTTATGTCTCTCAAGAACAAAGTCGCCCTGCCCACAAGTAAGGAAAAACACGCTTTGTTTGGTGAAAACATTTGTCTTGCAAGGTGATTGATATATGATAACAAAGTCATAAATATGACTCTGGCATATCTAGTAGCTTCAACAGATTTCCTTTTATGACTTCAGCATTGTTTTTAGTCTACAAATAAGAAATTCAACAAAAGTTGTATTTTGTAACTGAAGCTGGAAAAGTTCTATGAAAAATTTTTTATTATATTCAAAATTATCTTAAAGCATTAAACGGAATCAGACTTAAGCCATGAGTTCTAGGTACATTTATAAATATTAATATGTTCTCTTCTATTGTCCGTACTCTTGTCGGATAATTTTTGTTTTTTGACTTTTTTGCTTGAAAACTCATTTGTTTTCATTTTAAAACTCGCATTAAGTCTATCTCACTCCTTTCAAGCATCTTTTCTGAACATGTCCTTTATTTATTCTTCTTTGTTAACTTGTATCTATCCTACTCAAGTCGTTTGTTTTATTTTTCGTTCTTGTCAATGGACTTTTGCTAAAAAATTAAGATTTAATGCAACTTTGATTTATTTGAAACCCAATTCTTAAAAGTTAAATCGACTTTGAAAAATATAAAAAGGGCCGATAAAACAAACACAAACAAAACTTACTACTTCACAATAAATCTTTAATTTAAGTCTGTTTCGACTTTTTGCACAAAAGCCCAGTGAAGAGCTGAAGAAGACCCTGCATTTTATTGCTTAAGCTTTGAAAAATGTTAATTAACCAAATTAACCCTTTATGGTGCACATCTAAAAAATAGCCACCATTAGCCATGAACACAATTTACAATATTTCGCTCTTTAATAATGGAACAAAAGAGGAAAAAAAAGGCAAGCGCAACCAAGCAACCTCACCACTTCAATCTTCTTTGGCTTATTTCATTCACTGGCAGCAGACCCCCGCAATCGACCGAGGTTTTTTGTGTTTGGCTTTTTATTTTAATTTTAATCAAAACAAGTGATTTAACTCCCTTTTCAATGGCTGCAATGTAGCGTATCTTTTGTTGTGGTTTTGTAGTAGTACCCGGGCTGTTCTATTCCAGCAAAACATTTTGTTGGTTTTATAAAAATATAGAATAAAAAAATTAAACTAAAAAAAACGGCAAAAAAACCACGGAGGAAAAAAGCAACCCAATTAGTCGACAAATGCATATCTTTTGTTTTGGAAAAATAATCCATTTTCCGCATTTTAATTATATCCAGGATTTTTATAACAAGCAAGCAACAAGAAGAATACTAAGCAACAATAATTCTGAAAATCTTTCCTTATGTCGATTTTAAAGTTACTCCAGATGATTGAAAGTTTGTAGTATGAACAAGCACAATATTTCAACAGGATGTGTATCTTCTAATGTCTTTATATAAGAAAACAAAAAAAAAAAAAAAAAATATTCTAAGCAAACTTTTACTTTCCACATTAGTGGTGTATTTGTGTGTACTGTTATTTGTGCTCGTATGTTTTTTGTTTGCTTTTGTGTTTCTATTTGCTCCTAGTTATCTTGGGAACCACTAGATTGAATGACACAAAATGTTTCTAACTTTCTTTTTTGAAATTTTGAAAGTTTTTTCTGCCAAACTCACAGAGTGGCTTTATGCGATATGTTCTACTTATACGATATCGATTGCCACGTGCTTTTTGGTTTTTTTTTCGTTTTGATAATCTAAGTTGTGGTTGGGCTAAGGTTTACATATTCTTTGAGTTAATACATAATTTTTGGTTTTGGAAAGAATTCTTTACAAAGTTCTTTAAGAAAGGAACAATCACGCTGACCACCGCCTGAAGAATTTCATAAATGCGAAATTGATCTCCATTACCATAGGTTCAAACTATTCTTTAATATGGAGTAACACAACATAAAAATCCCATCATTCTTGGATACATTCCACAGCATTCTTGAGCAATTTTAACCTTCGCCGTACCAGAGATTTTTATACACGTCGTTTACCAATACCCACCCGGGTGACCCAGGTGATTTTAGTATAGGCATATGTCAAAAATCAATTCTAATTTTCACCTTGATATACTAATGCTTGAGAAATATTAAAATTTAGCGTAAAAATATTTACGTAGCCCAGTGGATCAGCAGGGACTTGATTAGGGGGATGGATCGCACTTGCACATGAGAGTAACGGAGGAAGTACATATTGAGAAAATTACCAGAGCTACGTAGAGATTTAAAGTTAAAATTTGTTAAAAAATTATCACGTGAATAGTTACAACATGTCTCCCCTATTGTAAAACCATATCTACACCACTGACAGTATTACCGAGTAATAATAATTGCGTTTGTCATGCTACAAAATTAAGCGGAATTCTTTGCTGTAAATAAAAATGCACTCAAAACTTTTTTATTAGGAAAGTAACTGTATTTGCAATATTGTGCTGCTTGTCAATTGCTGCAATTAATCAGTTACTGCAGAATTTTTGACTAGTGAAGTTTGTTAAATGAAGACTCAGAATCGGAAGAAGCTGATACAGTCTTTGACGAAGAGGATGAAAATGAGGATTATTTATCTAAAGAGCAATTTGAAGATTCTGATGTAGAATCGGATCAATTCGAAGTCGAGATAAACGATCAAACTGACAGCGATGAGGAGCCTGAATCTACCCATAATGACATGCCAGATTCTTCTGTAAGTAACCCATTTTTTGTCACAAAAGATGGTGTGGTGATGGATGGACGGCTATTGAATGTATTTTAGGTATTTATTTTTATAAGATTCTGTTGGGTGAACAACTAATTGCACGTTTTTTACAGGAAAGCCTGTTACCAATGTATGCGACAACGATCAGTTTGAGGCAAACACAATTTCAGATCGAGATGCAACTGGCCGCGTAAAGAACAAAGGCAAGTGCCATATTTGCCATACATCCAAAAAGAAAAGAAACACACGCCAAACTTGTGTCAGGTGCAAAAAACCCATTTGTGCAGAGCATAGCGTCACCCAAACAAAGTGCGAAAATTGCCATCACGGTCAATCCACATCAACTAATTTTTTAAGAAATTGAAAAAAGATATATATATATATATGTACATAAATAATACAAATATGGACTAAAATAAATTCTTACATATTAAAACTTACCTTTTCTATCCGTTTTCAAACCAAAGCAACTAGAAAACTAAAATATTTTAATGGGGTCACCCAGGTGGATATTGGTAAACCACGTAGATAAAAAGACAATTTAAAAAAAAAAAGACATGAAGAAACATGAAAAATTATTTTTTTTTATATTATTTTAAATAAATCGAGAATTTGTTCAGTGACTTCAAAGCGTATTTAGATTGGATTGAAACCGGCGGAGATATTTAGAAATGAAATACAAAAAGGTCACCCGGGTGAGTATTGGTAAGGCGAAGGTTAAAACACATGATATTAAAAAAAAAAATTTAATTCTGTCATTCAAAACGCAGCAATATTTTTTCTTGATTCAACTCTAACATTTGCTTGAAGTGAGAAAAATTTACTTGATTCAAGTACTCAATTTGCTGAAAAAGAGAATAATTTGGTCGATTTGAGAAATTAATTTTCCCAGAATTGTTTCATCCAACAAAATAATTTTCTCCGTACTAGAATCAGTGTTTGATTCAAATAAATAATTGTTTAAAATTTAGAGAGTTTTTCTTGATATATAAGATCATTTTGTATCTACACTAAGAGAAAAAAATATTAAATTTATTCAAAAACTTTTTTAATTTATCAAAACAACGAGTGAATTTTGCACCAATAACGCATTTGCATACATAAATTGACTACGTAAATATTTGAAATTTATTTAAATACTTTTTTAATTAAATAAAATATTTAATTATTTAAACAGAATCATTAGAATATATATGAAAATTACGCAGGAATTTTTTAAAAACACCTTTTAAATATTTAATGTTTAAAAATAAAACTATCGCATTTAAAGAAAATTTATATAAAAATATTGAATTTAAAAAACAAAATATTTAAATTCAATATGCTATTAATGGTTTTATAGTATTATTTTCTTCATATTGCACCAACCATGATACAAGGTAACCTTGACAATGGGCTATTTTTCACGAGCTGCTTCCATCAAATGCCATTTTCCTGTACTATTTATTTTCTTTTTCTCTTTTTCCTTCTCTAAAGGCCTAACCAAAATAGACAATTTGCTCCGTAACGATTAAAAACGAAAATGTTCGCTTAAATACATTTCAATGTTGTAACCCAAAATGAACAAACGTTAACTTTTCGAAACTAAACGAAACGGTTTGACGAGACGTTCTGTTCTGTAACAACCGAACTTTTAGCGTCTCAACTCGTCAACAACAGCTGTGCAAAGTAGTCTTCTTCTTTTTTCAGACGATTGGAGGAACTCGTTTTATTTTGGTTTAAATGTCAAAACAGACGTAACGATTGCAAACGTTCGACAAGTTGCGATAGTCTCGTTTCGTCTATTTTGGTTAGGGCTTAATTTATACTATTTTTGACAGTTGGTGCAATATTATGGCATGAAATGTCAAAAATAGTATCAACTAGAGAAAGAAAAAGTATGATAGAAAATAAGAAGCAAAATATGCAGGTAAATGACAACCGGTGCAAAATATTCGTGAGAAAATATCGAGTTGTCACTCCACCCTACATATTTCATCACGCAACCACCCATCGCACTCACAAATCATCTTGGCCAAACATCCAGGCTATATAACCCTTGCAACGAAAACTAAACGAGAACTCTAAGAAAACTGCAACTGCAAGAAATAAACTGCAAGAACAGAGTGCGATGCTGTTGCCGACTGCTTGTCGGCTTTTTCAGCTGTATGGAATATGTGTGTGCGTGTGTGGTATAAATAAAATTTAAATACGGGAAGAAACGAGTTGTAAAGAAAATATTTGAATTATCCACGTAAATATTTAAATAAAATGTATACACAGGCGTGGATAATGTTAATACGCGTTTTTACCCTAAGTGTAGTATCTCAAAATATTACATAGCTAGCTACATTGTGTTTTAAAATTAAGCAGAAACTTAACTTATAATTAAACTAGCGATTCCCGGCGCGCTTTGTTACACCCGCCAAGTATATTGAAAAATAATAAGTAGCTTTTATTACTCCTTTAGTCTGAACCACCCGCATGGTGCACTGCCAGTTACAGTTTTCCAGTAGCTGGACAACACTCTCAGTTGGCAATTCCTTTATGAGTTTCAATGTTGTGTGACTTTTACTTCCATAGCTATTCTGTATCGAAAATCGGGCCACACCCCCTTTTCCAGTGCACGTGCCAGTTTTCCAGTAGAAAGACTTTGAAAATTAGTAACTCCCTACTGAGCGTCCTTTTTATGCGAATTTTAGTTCCAAAGCTATTCGATATCAAAAATTTGGCTTCTATGGTCGGAGTCACACCCCTTGTCCTATGCCCGTCCCAGTTCTCTTGTAGAAGGACATCAGCAAGTGGTAACATTATTCTGAGTAACAAAATTCTGTTACTTTTGCTTCCATAGCTAGTTGATAGCTTAGAAAGAATATTAGTTGATTTTAGTCAAAGAAGAACTTCCCCTCATACTCTTTTATGCATGGCACTCAAAGCAAGTGAGTGAAGAAAGAATAAGCCATGATACAATAATAACAAGGTAGGAGTGACAGTTTTTTCGTCTTGCACCAACTGTCAAAAATAGTACAAATAAGTGAACGAAAAAAGTAAAAACGAAAATAGAGAGTAAAATATGCAGGCAAATGATATTTGGTGCACGCAGCTCGTGAGAAAATAGCCAGTTGTCACTCCTACCTTGCAATTATTGTTTTATGGAATAAGTTATCTGATGATATGATATCCCAGTGCAGTGCTTAGTTCTCTCATTGAAACAATGGATTTTTTTGCGATATACCGTAATGACTCACAACACCAACAAACATAAGAGTTCAGTGGAATGACTTAAGTCCTTGGTCATTTTTAGTTCAGCTTTCTAGTTATATGAATGAACTATATTTGCAAAATCAGTTATAATCAATTATAAAGGCTTTACACAAAATAATACTCAACTCACTTATACTTATTTTTTTCTTACATGAACAAGTGATTCACATCAAATTACTAACCCACAACCAATAGAGTATTAATTGAATGGCTCAGATGTCAAATTGATTAACTCCATAAAACAAATAGTTGAGAAAAATGAGAAAATAGTATATATTATAATTCAAAATTCCAGTTAAGTTCTTAATTCGAATTGATGATGTAGACTGCACTACTGCAGATGTATCTTGTGGAGATACATGGAATATATTTTTCTTTTTATTATAATTTCTATATGATTAAAGGAGTTAATCGATTTGGCTTCTGAAAGAAATTAATAGTTCACAATCAGTTTTTGTTTTTATGACAGAAAAGTAAAATATATACATTTTAAAAAAAAAAATTAATAGTAACTGTTCTATTACTAGCCAAAATTTAATAGTTCAGATGCCAATTCGATAAACTCCAAAAGTTGAGTAAAATTAAAAAGTAGCTAGTTTTTGAACTTTTAATTATAAATTTAGAAAGTTAATTTTAATATAAGGACATATTTATACTTAATATATCAATATTTGTATTACAATTCTATGTGATTAATGGATTTAATCGATTTGGCATGTGAAAAAAAAATTAAAAATTGAAGATCACTCTTAAATGTATGTTTTTATTACAAAAAAACTATTTTATATACATTTTTTAAGATTTTAAAATTCTCTTATATTATTAAAAATAAATAATAACTGCTCTGTTACATATATTTTATAAATTGATTCATCAGCAACGTAAATTATGTGTTCTTCGTAAACTGTATTTGAGCTCCCGTCATTTCGATTTGTTCTTAAATTTTTATAATAGTCATGTTTAATTGAAGGAATGAATTCCAACAAGTCCATGATATCTTTTCTCTCGTCACAGTTCTTCCGGTTGGATACAATAAAGTCTGGTCTACATTTTTCAGACATAGTGGTCTACCTGCTACAGATTTTCTTAAATCAATGACATTAAATTCTAAATTTTCGTTAAAGTCAAACTTGAATCGTATAAGATGTGGTTTAGACTTTTCCAATTTTATCCAGTGTATTTTAAGCCAATTTACTGGCATCTTTGTAACAGTTGTCTTTCTGTTAATGATAGAATTTTCTAAAGAACTTTTAGATAAAAAGTCCTGATGTGTCATTTGAACCATATGAAACGGTATTTCCTTTTTACTAGTTTTTATTATATTGCACCATTCTTCTGGCTTACCAGAAATTTAATTTCTATAGTCAGCACTCAGGCGGCCTCGGTAGTCGAGTAGGTAGCGTGCTCGACTGCTACCCCAGAGGTCCCGGGTTCGATTCCCGGCCTGGCCATGGTCCTTCGCTTTAAACCTTTCTAAATTTTCAATCCTCATTTCTAATCAACTGAAATTAAAAATTCATCAATATTTACGACTTGAAGTTGTAGTTGATGGTAGAGAAGTTTGTGGATGAGGATTGCCTTATATCTATGCCACTTATATCGATGCCACTAATCTATCACCCCATTTCGAACCAAGGCAGACTTGACTGAATAGTCAAGAAAAAAAAATGTCTGTACTTGAAAACAGAAAGAATAACTTATAGAAGAAACAGTCAATTGGATTGTAGAAGGTAATTGAACTGACATTTTATTACGATTTAGATTTCAGTATGGAGTTAATCAGATTGGCTTCTGAAATAAATTATTTATTATTCAATGGCTAAAAACATTTTGTCATTTAGTGGTGTTAATTTTTATTTTTACTGATTTTTATTATGAATAGTAACAATTTGGCATCTGTCTTTGACTTTAAAATTTCGAAAAATTCAAAAAGTGGAGTTAATCGATTTGGCATCTGAGCCATTCATTTGCCGACACCCCTGCTTGTAGGAGTTCTTTGTGTATTTTTTGGTTTTAGTGGGAATCAGTCAATCAGGCCAAATACAAGTTTTCTTAAATGCAATAAAATTAACAAAATTAAATTTTTTTCGATGTATTATGGCTTTATTAGTAAGAACAAACATTCCCATTAATGATGGAATACAACTAAGTTGACTGCCTCGGCTGACTTCTCAGTAGCGCATTCTGTCATTTCAATTTTCCAAAACCTTGTTGATGGTTTCGGGCTGTAGCTCACGGATTGCTTGGAGGATATTGGTCTTAAGTGCTTGCAATCTTTCCGGATTGTTGACATAACATCGCTCCTCCACGGCTCCCCACAAAAAAAAAAAGCCCAAAGGGCTCAAATCGCAGCTCCGTGGCGGCCAATTGACATCGCCAAAGCGACTTATAGCACGATTTGGGAATTTGGTGTGCAAAAGATCGATTGTGGCATGGGCTGTATGGCATGGTGCGCCGTCCTGCATGAATCAGAAGTCGTCCAAATTCATTTCTCCAATTTCTGTAAAAAAAAAGTCGTTTAACATGGCTCTGTAATGCTCCCCGTTGACTTAAAAGTTGTTCCCAGCCTTATTTTCTAAGAAAAATGGTCCAATGAGGACACCACTCCACAATCCGCACCAAACTGTTACTTCCTGTGGATTCATCGCAATAACGTGCTGGTTTTCCGAGCCCCAGATGAGGCAATTTTGTTTGTTTACGTATCCACCCAGATGAAAATACGCCTTGTCAAAAAACATGATTTTTCGCCCAAAATCGTTGTCCACTTCAAGATGCTCTATGGCTCAAACTGAGAAACGATAACAAAGCGGATGGTCGTGCGCTTTCAATTGCTGAATCAATTCGACCTTGTAAGCGAATAATCCAAGATCTTTGTGCAGAATTCTAGTCAGGCTAGTGCGTGAAATGTTGAGCTATTGAGATCGATGACAAGTTGATGTTCGTGATTGGAATCTCACACTCTCGGCTACAGCAGCCGCATTCTTGTCTGTGCGTACCGTACAACAACGGGGACCATAAGTGTTGTCCACTAGCATACCAGTCTCACGAACTTTTTGCACAAACTTCTTTTCAAATAACGCACTGTTTGGGCTACACAGTACTCACATTGGAAATAAGTATCCAATATTTCCCAACATTGTTCAAGGTAAAGCGACTCATTTCTTTCCGAGAAGTTATGATACTGACTTTATGTCAAGACTTCGAGCGGGAAACAGCTGTCAGTATCAAAATAACTTATGATTTAAAAAGAAACCACTAGATGGCCCACCCTTTATATAGGGTGTTTTTTTTAGGGGTTTGTTTTTCGAATAGAGATAAAACACAAGAAAATTGTATTAATGTCCATCAATTTGGCTTTATTGGAAGGATAATTTTATGCCATTAATGTTTAAATATGATTTCGGGCATGTGGCCGCCGCGGCTGGCTCGAATAAAGCCAATTCTACAGGTCCAATTTTCAACCACTTTTTCGAGCATATGGGGCCGTATGTCGGCAATAACGCCACGAATGTTGGCCTCCAAGTCCCCTAACGTTTCTGGTTTGTTGGCGTAGACGAGCGACTTCACATATCCCCAAAGAAAATAATCCAATGGTGTCAAATCACACGATCTTGGTGGTCAATTGACAGGTCCATTCCGCGAAATTATGCGCTCATCGAATGTTTCCTTCAATAAATCGATTGTGACGTGCGCTGTGTGGCATGTAGCGCCGTCTTGTTGGAACCACAACTCATCCACATTCATGCCATCCAATTCGGGAACAAAATATTCGGTTATCATGGCTCTATACCGGTTTCCATTAACGGTAACTGACTCTCCAGCATTATTTCGGAAGAAGTATAGTCCACCAGCCCATAGAGCACACCAAACAGTCAGTTTTTGTGGATGTAATGGCGTCTCAAGGATCTCATGTGGATTCTCTTCACTCCAAATGCGGCAATTTTGCTTGTTGACGTAGCCATTCAACCAAAAATGAGCCTCATCACTGAACAAAATTTTGCGATGAAAATCAGCATCGAGATCAATCTCATTTTCGGCCCATTTGCAAGCGTTGTTCTTTTGTCAACCTGTTCATGATGAAATGGCAAACCAAACTGAACATAAATGACATTAGAGTTGCCAGATTTGACACAAAATGCCAGTTTTATATCTATTCGAAAAACAAACCCCTAAAAAAAAACACCCTTTACTTAAATGAAAACAAGATTGCTGTAGCTTGTAGTACATAGTATGAGCTTTCAAAAGGTAAAATGTACTGCATGCACTGAATCGCCCGGAATTCGTAGTACGTCTTTGGCTCGTAGTGGTAGTTGTATCTCAAGTTGAAATAACTTGAACTTTTGACGCGCTACATGGAATTACTACAGCTACATCGCATTATCGAAATGCGTTGATAGATTAGTGGGAAGCAAAGGGGAAATCAAGTGAAACATGTGTAGGATTTTCTAAGCGTGGTGGAAAGCCAAAGAAACATGTGCATTTGAATCAGAGGCAAGTGTTATGCCTTTACCTCAGTCAATTCAAGTTATAAGGCAATCCTCATCCACAAACTTCTCTACCATCAACTACAACTTCAAGTCGTAAATATTGATGAATTTTTAATTTCAGTTGATGAGAAATGAGGATAAAAAATTTAGAAAGGTTTTAAAGCGAAGGACCATGGCCAGGCCGGGAATCGAACCCGGGACCTCTGGGATAGCAGTCGAGCACGCTACCTACTCGACTACCGTATGCAACTCACAATTTGATGTTACTGTACCAGCGATCAGCAGACGTTTGTTTTATAGTCGTTTTTTTTTTAGGTTTTTTGCTACACTTCATCTATTTGAAACAGTCGCTAAAAACCGTTTTGTCGTCATGCATGTCTCTTACTTTACGTAATAAAGTACATATGAAAATAATCACACGAAGCGCATTCTTTTTGCATTTGAAACCATAAATGAAGACGTAGGGTGCTCCAAATCTAACAAATAGCATACTTACTTTCACGTAATTCTGTATTTACCTTCATTAGCTAAAGGAAAACATGTATTATTTTGTTATCACCTTAAGATTTTTCCCACTGGGTTTTGTCTTTGCTTTGTAGTTGCGTTTTGTGTTGCTACCTAAGCTTTTGCTCTCAATGCTCCGTAACTTTCTTCGTGCCTAAAGCTAGTCATGGCTCATGACCTCATTTCACTATAAGTACTCATTGCAGATCTCTGAGTGGTATACAATATTGTTCGAATGTCATCAATGGGAGTTTTTGCAGGACTCAATCCATTTGAGGTAATTTTCGATGATTTTTGTGCACAACTTGGACACTAGGTAGGATATGACTTGACAGATATTTTTCAAGGGTTTTACTTTTATATAAGTGTTGCATAGCTCCACAAAAAAAAAGTTCAGAGGCGTCAAATGGGACGATCTCGTAGACCAATTGACATCCCCAAATCACGAAGTAGGTCGTCCTGGAAATTTCCGTTGCAACAAAGCCCTAATTGGTTGTTTTTGTATGGCTTGTGGCCCCAACTTGTTGAAACCATATATCGTCCACATCCATATTTTCAATTTCAGGCAAAAAAACAAAATATCGGTTAACATACAGTCATAGCGCTCAGGATTGACTGTAATGGTTCCTCCTGGATCAGTTTAAGAAAAAAAAAAAGATACGACCCAATAACACCACCAGACCATAATGCGAATCATATGGCTTCTCCCGAATCGCTTGAGGATTTTCAAATTCCCATAAATGGCAATTTTATTCATTCATGCATCCAGCAAGCGCGAAATGGACCTAATCGCTGAAGAGAATTTGATTTAAAAAAATCAGATTTATAGAACAATTTAACAATTTAAACGAGTCATTTGGTAGTAAAACGTTCTATATAAATGTAGTAAAATAGCGTACCTTTAAAAACACAAAAACCAGTTTGGATGACATCACCATTTGACAACTGCCAAATACCAGGGCTACACTTTCCGAAAACCAAAATGAATAACCCTTTTCATCAATAAAATGACAAAACCCTCGTATATGCCAAATGATGTCAATTTCAATGTCACTCATAAAACTTCTAATGGTTACTGCAGCTGTTTGAAATAAACCCACTATTTTTTCCTGAAACCACCCGGTTAATAAAGCTATTAAATTAGTGCTAAAATAATTATGTGGAATTATGTTATAAAAATGCTTTTAAGTTAACACTTCTACTGTGAAGAAACACAGCACGAGTCCACAATATTAAACATTCGACAAAGTCATTAAATACTGGGCACGCGATAAAGCAATCAATATTTAATTAGAAGCAACTAACATTAATAAACTACAATATACACTTAATTCTTCAGTAAAAACTACGGTTGCTTGTGAACTGAAATAAGTTGTAATTTTGTATTTAAATCAGAATCATATAACTCACTAACGACAGCCTATTTGTATCTACTGGATATTTTTAACTGTCAATCTGCTTCCTTTGTTCTACTTATAAACAACGTATGCGTTGCGTATGAAAGGATTAGGAATACGTAGAAAAAATATTGATTGCTAAGCCGAAACTGTTTATTAATTAATAGAGACATGTTATATTTCATTGGTATTGATTTCAGCAGAAAAGTCATGAAATAATCCCATAAAAACCTGACGGAACGTCCGATTCTAGTCCGTTTGATATAGTCCGCAGATTGAACATCATCTGCGAATGCTATCAGCTGATGACCACTTCTCTCCATGCATTGCAACAATTATTTCATCGTCACGACCCATAAAAGTATACAGATTACCCCTTCTTTCGGGGGCCAGTAGCTCAGAAGGAACTGCCCTGTGGGTAAGCATTTGGCAGACAAATGTCACCAGAGGCTCCTAAGCTCCCATCACCGCCAGGGTTAGGGTGATTGCACTTGGCCGGACATTGTTAAAGGCACTCGCTTTATTTGAGAAAGTCACTTACGTGTACATTTGCACAAGCCCAATCGTTATTTTTTGCCACTCGAATAACAATCGTCGTCAGCCACAATCGCACATAAAAATTAATGCACGCATACCGCTCGAGTTCATAAACAACGATTGGTGCTAAGCACAGTTCGTAACGAATGCGAATACATACAAAGGCACCATTCAGACAATGCAGACATTCGCATGTTTCGCGTAACACTCGAGTGTCTGTTGCTGCATGAATATTTTTTTTTTTTTGCTTTCGTTCTTTCCAACAAATACGCATTCTCCCGTTACTTTGAGAATGAGTGTTAGAAGAGATGGACAGTTTTTGTTCGCTATTGTACTGCGTAATCTAAAACTCATTTCAAAAGGCCTGCGGCAACTCCAAAATATATTTTTTCCTATTGTTTATAACATTGTTTGTCATCCCATAGCCATGTGTGTACGGCACACAGGCCCGTAGCCAGGATTTACCTAAGGGGGGGGTTTTGGATTAAAAAATATCGATAGTTTTTGATATCGATAAATGAAAAGGTATTTTTTATATAATTACCAGAAAGATGGGAAAAATCAGTGGCTAGAAATGGACAATACTTTGAAAAATGAATTTGTAACAAATTTTTCACAATAAAGCGACAAACTTGAAAAAAAACACTTTAAAACTTTTTTGTACACCAAATACATAAAGCAGAAATTAATTTACTTTATTTTTGTTTATTTAATATATTTATACTAGAGGACCCGGCAAGCTTCGTCCCGCCCTAAATTCGAGCAATCACGATTCCAACCGAAATTAATTTTTTATCGAACATTCATTCATGATCTATAACAAATGGTGCCAATCGAATTTCAATTATTGATTGAATGAAGCACTCCAATATCCCATATTAACACGGAATGTAATAGGCTGCTATTATTCGAATTCAAAAGATTGTGCTGTCATATCATTTTATTGCGAATTATATTAGAAAATTTCTTTAGTACATTTCAATTTGAATAAAAATAGTCAGCTCAACTGTTAGTTTTGAAGCCATGAGGTGGTCTAAGGATCGATCCTCACAATGGACAAACAAATAATTTTTTTAAAAGTTTTTTTTTTATTTGTTGAAATGACAGCTTTTGTGGTTTTTGAAGCAAAAAATTAATACGTTGGAGCTTTCTTCAAACATGGTTTATTAAGTGCTTAAATTGAATTTATCAACGAAAAGAAATTGAAAGAAATATATTAAAAAAAAAAAACGGAGTTATTTTCATCGAAAGTAAGAAATACGAATTTCTGATAGTTTTTTGTTATTCTAAGGAAACAAAGTTATTAGAAAAAGACGCTGTACTAAAATTTTGTGCAATTTTGAAGATATGTGAATGTTTATTGACAGAATTTTCTTTTAATTATTTAGACGCACAGGTTCGCTAATAAAAGTACGCTAATAGGATAATTTACGTTTCTTGTAAAGGGGCAGAAGAAGGGGCGTGGTCAAAACCAAGTATGCCATAACCGAATCTAGGATTCAAATTTAGTCTGATGTGGCAATTCCCATACAAAATAACCAATGTCGTTTTTTCGATTTTTCCGCTGTTCTAGAAGTTTTTGTAATTCTCTTTCTTTCTAAACCATATCTGTATTAAGGCAAATAATACAAAAAAAGAATTATTAAAATCGTTCCAGCCGTTTCTGAGCCTTAGCAAGACTAACGCAAACGCATTTGATTTTTATATATATATAATATATTAAGTCTTCTTATTTTTTTTTTGTTAATTCTAATAACACAGCGTCCGCTGTGACACTGCAATCCCAATGTGTGCTTAACATACAAAACGTGTGTTCTATAATATCAAAACTGTCGTTTGTTGAGCTCAATGTGTTTCAGCTATATACAGTGATGTGCGATGAAATAGAGCCACGCACTTGCTGATGATATTACTTAATTAAATTTTTTTTTAACAACTTGGCATGCTCTGAACCAAACGTAGTTTAAAAACCACTTCTCCCATGAATATTGTACAGTTGTTTTTGAGCACAATTGCTCCTTTATTTTTCGCTAATCTGAGAAATTGTGATATTGTTGCATTTAAAGTGTGTGCGTTAAAATAGAGCCAACCAATAAAACTAACAACTTTTTAATATAAAAAGATCTTTCTTAATAAAATTTTACTACAGAACGAGAGTAAAAGTTCCAGTTTTATCATTTGGGAATAAATTTTTGTGTTTCAAACAATTAGGTCTAAAAATGGGAAGATCCAAGCACTGCAGTTCTGAAAACCGAAAAATTATTCAAAATTTGCGTAAACAAGGTAAAAGCCAAAGGATTATTATCCTGTATAGTATAGTTGGCTGCTCAAAGAAAATCGTTGAGAACGCACAAAAAGTTTCCACAAAAAAAGACACCAGAGGAAAACAACCCAAAATAAGTACTAGTTTGCAAAGACAAATCCTACGTCTCGTTAAAAAAAGATCCGTTTGTGACCTCTTCCGCTCTCAAGAAACAATATTCCTTGGACGTGGACACTTCAACGATTCGAAAACTTTTAATTAAAAACGGATTGAAGGCGAAACCTGCTCGGAAGAAACCATTCCTGACCAAAGTTAATGTCCGCAAGCGATTTCAATTCGCAAAGGATTATGCTGATTGGCAAACAGCAAATGGCGAAACATTCTTTGGTCAGATTAAACCAGACTTAATTTATTTAACTCAGACCGAGGCATTTCTATGAGAAGACCCCCCACACTTTAAAAACCTGTTAAACATGGTGGTGGGAGTATAATGGTTTGAGGGTGTTTCTCATATAATGGCACATGTCCCTTATTTCGCTTCTAAGGGAAAGATGGATGCTTTAAAATACACCAGGATTTTGAGTGAAACCATGATGCCGTACGCAGAGTTAAATATGCCGCTTTGATGGGTGTTTCAGCAGGATAACGACCCGAAACACACATCGAAGCGGGCAAACGAATCGTTTAGACAAAAAATATCGAAGTTTTAAGCTGGCCGCCACAGTCGCCAGACCTTAATCCTATCGAAAATTTATAGCGCGAGGTTAAAGTGTCTCTTAGAGACAGTAATCAAATCAACAAAGATGATCTTTGAGGGTTAATCAAGGACGCATGGGAGAAAATTCCAGATAGGAAGTACCAAAAACTAGTGGTTTCGACGCCTAGGCGTTTCTCAGAAGTTATCAGAAATAATGGATACTGCACCAAAAATTGAGGTAGAAATAATTATATTTCAATAATTTCTATTGATTATATCATGAAATTCCAAATTTTCTAATCACAAGTCATGGCTAAAATCAAGTAACTATTTCTGGCTCTATTTTAATTCACAGCCGAAAGAGGACATATCATTGAATTTTGAATTTTTTCGTTTATGTTTCACACGTAACTTTATTAATTAGTGTACTAATATTAATTAAATTAATTGTTCTTTTTTACATATTAAAAGAAAATATTAAAAATGCAAAGTTTCCTTAGATTTTTTGATTTAAATCATTTTTATAGCACTGGCTCTATTTCATCGCACATCACTGTATCTTGCTTATCGTTGCACTGTCATTTTGGAATACAGAAAAACGCTAAAAAAATAAAATTTTCAAGACAAACTTATAAAATGACGATAATTAAACCTCTTATATTATTATTTTAATAATTATTTGCGAACTTATATCGGTTTAAAATTCTATATAAAAATAACCACGATTAGAATAACGACATTTTCTTGTATTTCCTGACTTTTGTAAAGGCCACAATAAAAAGGTTAGAAAATTTTATTCAAAAAGTTTTTATTATCATTCGGTAAAATTACCAAAAGGTTGTGATCCTGCACCTTCAAAACCAGTGCTAAAAAATACGCAAAACTTGCAATAAGCTGCATTTTCCAATTTGGAGTAAACCAACCAATGCTAACTGTTCAACCAAGAATGCTTAAATCGGAGTTTGTGCGAACCGTTGGCAGGAAAATTAAAATTTGGTGGAGGCACATAAATGCTTTGAAAACTTTCAAGGCGGTTCGAGTCGGAAATATTGCTCATCAACTTGGAAATATCGTTATTTGGACATTGATATACTCTCGAAGTCGGAGGCAGTTCCGATGAATCAAATGATATTTCTGGAACAATTTCTACAATCATTCACACAAGCTTAGAGTTATAAACATTAAAAGTAAAATATTAATACCACAACTTGTACTACCGCTTTCCACATAGCTGTCAACATTAAAGCTTTCTTCAACTGCAGGAAGGAAGGAAGCTTACAAAGGAAGTTCTGAAGACTTTTCAGATTCCAACGTTTCTTGAACGTTTCCTGCAATACAGATGAAATATAATATTATTCGGATTTTGTCGGTTCCGCATCAAGCAAAAAGCTAATCCATTAATATTCAATCAATGCAAAAAAAACAAAAAATTTCAGAAATATTCGGCAACTTTTTAACACATTTACGCATTGATAAAGGAAAAAAAATCATTTAAATCAAGCACTCACTTTCCACCGTTCTAGCCTTTTTACTTCTGGTTTCTGCAGCCAATTAAGTAGAATCATTTTTGTAGTTTTGGCACAGTAAAATTAACAATAGAAACTCTTAAACTTATATAACGAATCTCAATCAAAATTTCACCACTTTCACGTAACACCTGTTAACGCAATAAATTCTTAAATTGCTGGTGGCAGACAAATTTCAATTGAATGTATCGAACTTTTTTCGAAACTTAAGCATGTTGATGTTTTCGCTGTTACTGTTTACACTTGCAGTTTGCACTGTAAGAGAAAAAAGACGCACGTGCAGCAAAGTATTCGCAAATTGGCAAAGTTATATTAATGCTAATATATTATTTTTTTATACTTTTTGGACCATAAGGGGGGGGTTTTAACCCTAAAAACCCCCCCCTTGTCTACGGGCCTGACGGCACACATATACTTTTTTTTCACATGCGATTTTTTCGTATACAAAAAAAATCAACACAGCAGATTGCGGTTAACTTTTTTTTTCGTGGTACGAATGGGCATAAAAGCATGAATTAACCTTGCTTTTGGCGAATGTTGCTCATGTCTCGCTTCGTTGGGTATTCTTCTGTCGTAGGCAATCGTAATCGCGACCAGTCGTACTCTATGGTATTCGTATCCGCAGCGATTGGTGCATGTATTCGCGCATTAATTTTAATGCAGAAGGCCCATTCGGTGCTCGTATATTGAGGATATATTCGAAACGCCATTTGAATGCAATCAAGCTGTTCTCTGGTACATTCCTTACTTGTTATTAGAATGTCCGCTCTATAAAACACTTCGGACCAGGATGCTGTGACGTTAGTGTAACACCGAAATACTTGTATTTGTTTACAATTGCGATCATATTTCCACCCTAAAACCACTTCTCGCAATTTTCTAATCGAGCCATAAATGTTATAATGTTCTAATGGAATCCATAAATGTAAGGCTATGAATTTGACACGATTGATGTCACCTTGGATAAATAATTCCTATTACAAAGTTAATAGCTGCATTGGCTCATAACCCCATTTAGGCAACCACAAGCAATCTTACAAAATGCATTGTTGCATTTTTATGAAATTCATCAGGAATTCCTTCCCACCTTGGCGCTTTTTCATCTTTTAGCTTTGTCAATACCCTTAATATTTCGTCAAAATTTATATCGCAGTCTAGAATTTCATCTTCTACAAATTTTTCTGCATAAATTATCCCTTTATCGCATTGAGGAAAAGTAAAGAGGTTCCTGAAGTGAGCCGCCCAGTCAGTTACCGAAATGTTTGAAGCCAGGTGTAACGAGCCCGATTTAAAAAATTTAATCGAACTCCAAAATTCCTTACTACTTCTTAAAGTCTTGAGTTTATTTGCCGTACTGTTACATAATATTTCTTTTTAAAAGACGCACTTGGAAACTATCAAAATGTTTAGATCAGGGGTGCCCAAAACTTTCTTATGGAAGTGCAAACACTAATACATATAAAAACCTACAAACTTTCGCAAGTTTGTGCAGTGCTATTGAATGTTTGTACACCTAAATACTAGTTTTATGTCGACTTCGAACGGCTAATATCCATGTTCTTCAGAAGCTTTACATGTTATTATTAACTCTCTGAGGTTTGCCATTGTCTGCAGAGAGGTGACAATCGAACAGAAAAATTAATTCAATTGAAAAAATTTTCTGTCTCAGATGGAAATTGAACCAGGGTTCTCTGGCATATACTCACGATCTATACCCACTGCGCCACGGCTGCCGCAGTGTAAGACTAAACCAAGGACGTAGCCAGGGGCAACTGGCTAGCCCCCTCAGCTTACAAAACAACTTACCCATAATCACCACTAGATATCTTCATAAAAGAGATGGCTGCAAGCACAGCAATCCCTCTAGAAGCCACTTCCGAATGGAAAGGAGGTACAATAGGTACAAAACTCTCAAATTAGGAAACTTCTTCCTCCAATACTTAAGAACGTAGACTACTACAATCAGTCCTCCAAAACTGGGAAATACAAGACTAAATTTCTCAAAACAAGCAAAATACCTGGGTCTCATCTTAGATAGGTAACAAAGTTGGAAACCCAATCTGCTCGAGAGAGCCAAAAAAGCCAATATAGCCCTATATTCATGCAAGAAAGCAGTGGATAGCAAATGGGGATTACAACCTAAGGTTACTCACTGTCTTTATATTGTTATACGGTGCTATAGTTGGATGACCCGCACTAAGCAAACAAATACACCTCAATATACTTCGCAAAGTTCAACGGTCAGCTGAGTTGTGCATCAGCGGAGCGCTGAGAACGACTTAAGCTACGAACTCGACATTATGTTCCACCTGACACCACTAGATATCCTAACTATATAGATGGCTGCAAACACAGCAATCCGTCTAGAAGCCACTTCCCAATGGAAAGAAGGTACAATAATAGGACACTCTAAGATTAGGAAACTTCTTCCTCCAATACCTAAGACCATAGTCTACATCACGCAAAAACATCTATTCCACAAAAAGTTTGATGTATCAATTCCCTTTAGAAATGAATGGGAGCTTGGAAGTCCTCCACCAAACAAAGCCACTGAAATCTACACTGATGCATTAAAATTAGATGGCAAAGTAGGAGGAGGAGTCTACTCTAAATCACTAAACATCAACCTCGCCCTTAGGCTCCCCGACCACTGCAGTGTCTTCCAGGCGGAAGTTACTGCAATACACGAAGCCGTTACTTGGCTTCAGATAAATGATGTAACAACTAGAGATATTTGTATTCTATCTGATAGTCAAGCCACTTTGAAAGCCCTGGAATCTGTTGTAACAACACCTAAAACAGTCCTAAGCTGCCGTAGATCTCTAAATGAGATGGCGAAATCCACGGACATAGAGACTTCCCAGGAAACTGCAAAGCAGACGAACTCGCTCGAAACGGTACCACCCTTATCGACGGATAAGGAAAAAATTGGAATACCTCTCGCCACAAGTAAATTACGCACAAATGAATTATCCCTTGAAAGTACCAACATTAGGTGGTCTACGCGTAGCACATGCCATACAGTGCGTTAAGTTTGGCCAACCCTGAACTAAAACCGCTTAAAGGAACTTATTTCTCTTAGAAGGGACCAAATAAATATTGTCATAGGCAGTCTAACAGGACACTGCTTAAGGGCTCAAAGTTAAGGCTTAAAATCCTCCATAACGACTTCTGCAGAAACTGAAGAGACGAGGAGGAGGTAGAATCCACAACACATCTTCTCTACACATGCCCAGCGCTAGCAAGAAAACCCCAACTTTTCCTAACTAACTGTTTCCACAGTGACCTAGACGAGCTCTCAAAATCTTCGGTGTACCGAATACTCAGCTTTATTAATAACTCCAACTGGTTCAGATAGAGTGGAAAAAAATTAACCCCTGTTACCACAATGGGCCTAGTTGGCCTAAGTGTGTCTTATAAGAGACAGCCGCATCAACCTAACCTACCCTAAGAATATTATTTCTCTCCGTGTGGCACTCTGAATCAAACCACGGTTCTCTTTAAGATTTATTAATTTACCCTATTCCTCTTTTATTGTTTTCGCAAGCGTCAAGAATTTTTGAAGACATAGAAGTGATTGCTAAGTGACGTTAACTTGTTTCTTTATCACTAGAATCAGTGGCGGATATACATACGGACCCTCCTTGAAGAATTTTTTTTTTTTGGGAAAAAAATGAAAAAAGTCCAAAAAGACATTTCAGACCCTCCCCCCCTTGGTATACAAAAATATAGTTTCATCCCCCCTTTGGCGAATCCTAGATCCGCCACTGACTAGAATAAAACAACGAAAAGCTGCAGTCGCCAAACTCTATAGTAATTGCTTCAGGGTAAATTCACTTAACAGGGTGGTTAAATTTTAAGGGCCGATGTTGAATGTGAACCACACCTAAACTTCAAGTTTTTTTCTGCATTTCATTTGACATTTTTCAATTTCAGACTAATTTAATTTGAACCATGGAAAGATACACAATTGAGCAACGCGTTAAAGTTATTCAGGGTTATTATATCGTGCACTTCGTGATTTTTTCGGTCAATTCAATCATCAAAATGTGCGTACAATCGGAAAAATCGTGCAAAAATTTGAGCAAACCGGTTCTGGAGGAGATGTGAAAACACCAGTGCATGCTCGTACAGCTCGTACTGCAGAAAATATTGCTGCTGTTCGCGATAGTGTGGCTGAACTCGTCGTCGTGCCCAACAATTGCACCTCTCAAGCTCGCCGTTGATGAACATTATGCATAAAGACTTGCATTTACACGCTCACAAGGTGCAATTGACTCAAGAACTAAAGCCTCTGACCATGTCAAGGGTCGTCAATGGTCAGAATGGTGGCAAGAAATGGCAACAGTGGATGATCAATTTTCAAAGAAAATCATCTTCAGTGATGAGGCACATTTTCACCTCAGTGGATTCGTCAATAAGCAGAATTGCCACAGTTGGGCGAATGAAAATCCAAGAGTGATTGTCGAAAAACCAATGCACCCACAAAGAGTGACTGTTTGGTGCGGTTTATGGGCTGGCGGCATCATCGGGCCGCATTTTTTCCAAAATGAGGCTGGTCAGGCAGTTACTGTGAATGGTGTTCGCTATCGTGAGATGATAACGAAATTTTTATGGCCCGAATTGGAAGATATGGATGTTGACGATATGTGGTTTCAACAGGACGGTGCTACTTGCCACACAGCTAACGAAACAATGGCTCTTTTGCGCGACAAACTCAATGGTCATGTTATCTCACGTGGTGGCTATGTCAATTGGCCGCCAAGATCATGTGATTTGACACCGTTGGTCTTCTTTCTTTGGGGTTATTTGAAAGAAAAGGTGTACGTCGATAAGCCAGCAACAATTCAAGAGCTAAAGGATGAGATACTTTGGCACATTAACGGCATAGAACCTCACTTATCAGCGTCATCGAAAATTTGGACCATCGGATGAGGTGTGCCGCCGAGGTTGCGGCGGCCATTTAGACGATATTTTGTTCCATACATAATTGAACCATACCAATATTATCATAATAAAAAGAAATGATAATAATTTCTTAAATAATTTGTGTTTTATTCAAAATCAACATCGGCCCTTAAAATTTAACCATCCTTTATATTGTTTCTTATATAATTATATAATTATTGTTTCAAATATTCTTAGAAATAATTTTTTAAGTTACATTTTAATATTATAGGTATAAGTTATTTAAGGTAAAAAACCTCCAAACTTTTTCCTAAGTACTTAGGCAGTTATAATCTAAATTTTGTTTAACTCAGCAAAGTACAAATTGAAAAAGTTTTTTGTTGATTTTAACAATTTTCCTAGATTTCATACAAAATTTTCCAACTAAGTTGACTTAAGAAATTTACTTATGTGTTTTCATCCAGAGCATAAGCATTCTTATGGCTGTATGTGGAAATTCCTGTTTTCACAAACGCCTGCTTTTTATAATCAACCTCAACAATTCATTTATAAATATTTTTTGCTCTTGCTTAAAAGTATTTCAAGCTTAAACTTAATACACATTAATTGTTTTTGTAAAGTTTTGAAGCTTATATTTTCCAACAAAGATAAATAAAAACTCTTAATTGAATATATACAGGTGTACACGAATGTTTGTACCCTGTATGTGGTTATATAAAATATAAATATGCACAGCAAAAAGTACGGTTGAAACAAGTGTTGATGGCCTGCCTGTCTGTCGGATTTGGAAAAACAAGATAAATATTCATGCTCGACATAGTCAAAAACAAAAAAGGACAAATCGAAAAAATATGTTTAAGCTATGGATATGGTTTCGGTAATGTTACTTGCTTTGCGCCGAGTGTCGGAACATGTTCCAAAGGTGTACCAGAATATAACGTAAATGTTCTCTTGCTGGAGTAAAATTTCGCCAACCTAGTCAAAGTTAGAATTTCAACTTTGCATGGAATTGGCAACATAGAGTCCCATCCAGACAAAGTTTGAAATTACAGAGATTAATGTGTGTATGTGTATGTGTGTGTTTACAGCTTTCTGGCATTTCTGCCGAATTTAGTTTTGGTTTACGGTACGGAAATAATATGACATTCTGACAAGCCACAAGCTGTTGCTCTTGTTTTTTGTTCTTTCCTGGCTAGTGGCTGACAAGTATATTAGTTGTTGTTGTTGTCGTTATTACTGTTGTTGTTATTTAGGAACTACTGCAAATTTATAAGATTACAAAGAATCTCGCATAGATAAAGTCGGAACTAAATAACAACAGAGAAAGTTAGAGCATGGATTGTTTCATTTAAATATGTGCTTCAAAGAATATTAAATTTTATAAAATTTTTCCTGTTCAACTTACGGTGCAAAATGCTAGAAAGCAGACCAACTTATAAGTCTGAAAATGTATGCATCACGTTTAATAAGAACATTGAAGGTGAGTAGTTAGTGACAGCAGCCGTTGTCGGTACCGCTACAAAAACATTCTACTAGACGCAATTCATTAGTCTAAAAAAAATTTGACTTTGCTTGTTCTTACACAATGTTATGATGCAGAATTACTCTGCAATCTCGGTCTCAATAATAAAACATGTGCCGTAGAAAGTAAATTTGATATCTACGACCTCTCCGTCCTAGAGTTCAAACAAAGTTCCTTAAAAATTGTTAAGCAAATTAAAATTATAACGCAAGAATTCCAAGGAATTCCTCATTATCATTTGGAAGAGAACATTCAAGGACATGCAAAAATGCAACTTTTTTTTTATTCGCTGTGAGTAGTGGTTACGCAAAAAGGTTTACTACAAATCTTTTCTTTTGTTTTTAAAAAAACTATGCTTTGCTACCAACAAAATTCATTTTTGATAGCTTAGCAGTGACTACAAAAAGGTCATGAATACATATTTAGTTCTTTCAGTCGGACAATAGCTTAAATATGCCTGAGAACTGTTGAAAAAAAAAAGTTCATTTTACATACTTGTCCTCATAATATGTCTTCATAAACAAAGTTTAAATGAAAGAATGTTTGCAGATTGAAGTGGGTACCATTTGGACTACAAAAGACAAAAACTAAATGAAAACTTTTTCGTAAGGGATGAAAGGGCGATGTGTGCGAGCATAGTTTAGTCGTTGGAAATTTGAACATACTGCTCTACTTTTTGTTGTGAACTTTTGTGTCTTTAATGGACGAGAAAAAACTTTTTATTATAATCTTACAGCTGGTGTGTTTTTTTTTTTTTTTTTTTTTTGTGGCGCTATGTTTTTGGCTGGATTCATAAAAACATCACTCTGCACATATAATATATCAATTTAAAAAATAATCCTCATAAAGAGTCGAAATTGCCTCTTGCTTGAGGGCGCTTGAATATATTGAATGACAGGTTATGGTTAAAGTTATAACAAAGAATTTATAAGAAAAGAAACAAAATATTCTTCTAAATTGCTTTTCAAGCCCAAAGTTTGCAGACCACAAAAGATAAAAAGTTATTGCTTCCATGCATTCCATGAGTTTCAAGCATGAGAAGAATTGAATATTTTGATTGTTTTAGCTGTTGGTAAATTAATTTAAACTTAACTCAAAATTGCTATTGGCATTGCAAGAATATGTTGAGTTAATTTTGTTTTTTTTTTTGTTTTTTCGGAAACACTTGGAAACAATACTCAAATAACACTACTTTTAGTGACAAAAAAAATCGGAAATTAGTACTCAGTTGAAGCAATTAAAAAATTGAGTTAGCAATGCCTGCCCTTTTCAGAACTATCCTAAAAAAGGACTTTGACCGAGCTTTCCTATAATTGTAGGCGTATGTAAATTTTTGTTCATAAATGATTGCAAACTGGAACAACAAGATCTATTTTGACCACGATCGGTATACTCAGGAAGCCTTAGGGCTCATTTATAGTGCACTTTGAGCACTGGATTGTGCTTGCAGATCACAGCAACTTTATTGAGCTGGTAGTGTTCCTCAGCTCCTCAGCCCTTCCAAGAAATGTGACCAGTGCAAGTCACTCTTCCACTGATTCATCTGCCACCAGTACTAGTGATACATTATACCGCTCACAGTGCATTCATCTATTGATATTTTGGAGGCTTGGGTAGTTCATGAACGAACTAGTTCAATTGAACGATTCCCACTCTTGAATTATTTGAACTAGTTCAGTGTTTCTTGTTCCTTTAGTTCAATTGATCTTGCAGCGAGTAGGAACAAAACGAACGACAGCAAAAATAACTAAAAGCATCATTCTCTATCCCTAACGAAGCATTCAACGATCGATTGCTCTGCGCATGGTACAATTATACAAGGTAGCATTGACAGTTGATTGGGAAAACATCTCCTGTCAAAAAATATACTCAAAAAGAGAGCGTTCACAATCGGCCATTGGAAACACAAGCAATGTTGAAAACGTAGAAGTGAAAAAAAAACAACAACTTCGGCAGCTGCTGATGTATTTGTACAAACAGTTGTTTTTGACAGGAGATGTTTTCTTGTAGAAGAGAAAATAAGCAATTGTCAATGCTACCTTGTATTATTATACCATGGCTCTGCGAAAGATGTTGTAAACAAATGCATGGTTAAATTAATAAGGTTGTGTCGGGGCCGATCGTACTCTCTTCTCAGTACCCATAATTGTAAAAATCCATGAAAAGCAACAACAACAACTTTATCGGCTTTGCATATTATCAATTTTCGCTTTCAGATTTTGTATGAGTTGTCAAATTCGATTTGTCATTTATGGGAGCTCACTCTCACCCATGGGACAAACCTTATTTATTTAACCATGAACAAATTGAAGTCTGTATCTCAAACGATGCTGATCGCCACCCTTTAGGGCAAGCTTACTTTTCTTACGTCATTGAAACTGTTATACGTAAGCAGTTGTCAAATTTAAAACTGCCTGATCAATGAATGTAGAAGTTTTGTGTATTTTGTGTATTTTCTTTTAAGATTTTATGAATTTTTGCATTGTTTTGTGTTTGTTGGCAATGCTTGCTTTGGTTCTTGCCTGTGTTGTAGGTAGAGATGTAGGTTGTGGTGTAAGCTGTACTGCAGGTTGTTCTATTAACTACAATTCTGCTGCCTTCGAGATAAGCAGAATGATATATATCAATGACCTGCTTCTATTTATTATTTGTAGTTAACCGAAAAGGATCACCGCCTTTTGTTGGGATGTTGCTATTGTTGTCTGCAATTTGTCTCTTTTTAAGATTTGTAAAAATGTGAATTAGAAGAAAAATAAATAAAGAGTCCGAATTGCCTCCAGCTGCTTCTCAAGTACTGAAAAATATTCCTCGTTTTTTATTATTAACCCTTTCAGTCACGAAAATCGTAGCGTTGAGCTAAAAATCTGAATATTGGTATATATAGTAATCTGAGGTCCTTGAACATGAATCCGTAAAAAAGTTGGAGATTGCATATCTCACCGGGCCGGAGAGATCTCATGCCATTATTGTTGCATGACCCTGGGTATCGTACCAGATGTGGCGCCCAGCTCCACTAGCTCATTGGTGTCAGGGAGGGTAATAAATTCGACCCAGCCACATCTGGTCGAGGGCGCACAATAACCGAAAAATCTAAATAAGATAAAATTGAAAACAATTAATGAGGAACAAGACGGATGTTATGTCTTGTAGCGCAGCCGCCCTAACATGTGACCGACCACCATTTCCAGTCACCCAACGAAATTTCACAATGGCTTCGCTCACGACATTTTTAAGTACTTACCCTATATCAACCCTTCAGAGACCCCCTCAGAACTTTTATTTAGCACGCCATTATATTTTTTTTTTTATATCTTCATTATTTTATAAACTTATTTATGAACATATTCCATCTAATAAATAATAAATGCTTGCAATAATTCATGCGCTTCAGGTACCACATATTCCAGAAAATGACTAATTTATTTATAAAGTGAAATTAATATTTTATTTAACTTTATTATTATAAGAACAAAAATTATTTAATTTATTTACATAAAGGAAAAATTTTTATTTCAAAACACTTCCTTCCGGCTTTGAATTTGAGGCTCACGTTCTTTACTATAAGACCATACTAAAACATTCATTTAGAAAATCAAATTGGTAAAAAATGGAAACATTTACATTTTTTTATCAGAGAGCTAAATGAGTACTCAAACTAGTAGCAGCGCAGAGAAATCAAACAATCTTATCTCCATAAAACAATAATTTTTTGAACATGCTGAATTCTCTTGTCCAATATATTGGACAATGTGACTGAAAGAGTTAAAATTTAATTAAAGATTACATTTTATTTAATTTAGTAATTTTAATATAGATTTCATCATATATTAACAGTTTTTTGTTCAAATATTCATTTTAAAATGTGGCGTCCGTGGCGTAGTTGGTTACAGTGCGTGGCCGCTATGTCAAAGAACCTGGAGACCCAGGTTCGAACCCCAGCAGCGACAGAAAATTATTTGAATTAAAATAATTTTTCTGTACGGCCGCCACCTCTCTGCAGACAATGGCAAACCTCAGAGAGTAATAAAAACGCCATGTAAAGCTTCTTGAGAATAAGAATATTCCGTTCATCGCCGTTCGGAGTCGGCGTTAAGCCTGTAGGTCCATTTCTCGGTCAATTGTGTACAAACTTAATAACACGCACAACACAATTGATCATAAGAAGCTAGGTCAAAGTCCTTTCAAGGGCTGAAATGGCCAGTTATTTATTTTTTATTTTTTATTCATTTTCAAATAAATTTTAATCAACGAATACATCACAACGATAACATGAAAGTTTTTTTTTGATTTTGATATTTCATTTCGTGGTTTCTTTGATCTTTAGAGAAACAGACTGCAGAAATATTACTGTGTTAACAACTAAAAGAACTAAAGGAACGAACGAACTAAAATAACTAAATGAACGAACTAGTTCATTACATGCGATTGAACTAAAAAGAGCGATCTTTGTGGTGAACTAAAATGCCCAAGCCAAATATTTTGTATGAGCGGCGACTGATAGTTCTCTGAACATACGCTCACTCATACAAAATGACAATAGAAGAATGCACTTTGATGGTTATAATGTGTCTAGTATTGGTGACAGAGCAACCAGTGGAAGAGTGAGTCTTGCAACTCACAGTGGTTCCATTTGTATGGGAGAGAGTGACATAAATAGTTAGACTATGAATATTCAGGTGAAGCTGTGTCTATTAGATCCTTGGCAGACAAATATAATTCTGTGAAAAAAAATGGGTGTGGTCGGACCACTTTTGCGCCTACTTGACTCAAATAATATTAATAATAAAAACAATTTTTTTTTTGAGACTAAACCAACGTCAGGGGATGCCCCTTATAAATGCGTAAGCATTGTGTTGATTCGGAAGAAGGGTGATAGTTAGTTGGAGGGTGAAAAGATGGAGTAGTGTCCGGGAAGATTAGTTTTAAATTAACATAGTTCAAAACTGCCGGGGAACAAGCTCACAGGGAGATTGTTGCACAATTTTATTGTACGACCGAAAAACGAATTATCTCGATAATGCAATGTTCTATTAGGCATCAAGGTAATAGTATAGGGATGAGCTTAATGCGATGCCCGAGTGGACCTGGGAAGCACACGAGATGGTGGCGTCAGGTCATGTATCTCCCTTGAATACTTCCCATGGTAGTACCTGTACCAAAGGTTTAGGCAACCAACATTGCGTCGATACCCAAGTGAGTTGAGAGAAGATGAAATGTTTTCATCCCCTGTTAGATATATCGCACGTCGTTTAATTCGGTCTAGAAGCTCCAAATAAGATCTTTAAGCTGCTGCCCGAATGTGCGAATTATACTCCATTTTCGTCCTAATATATGAGGTATAGATCAGGGCTGTGGAGTCGGAGTAGCAGTCGGTAGGGATTTTTGGGTGAAGGAGTCGGAGTCGGAGCCTTAAAATATGCACCGACTCCGATTCCAACTCCGATAAAAGAAATCAATACATATTATTACAAATATCACCATATCACAAAATCTTATAGAAAAATTATTAATTTTTAACATTAATTTGTAAAGTGCCATATGTAACATAAACGAACAACTAATCGTAAAACTAGTTGATAAAATGGTTGCTGGTTGTTAATATTCAGTCGTCTGTTGGTACTTGAGGTATCATATCTAGTTTTTCAACCAGTTTATCAATCAGTTGCCAAATATCAAGAAGTTTTGATTTTTTGCGGTTTGACATCAAACACTTGTTGATCTAGTTGATAAGTTTGTAGCAAGTTTGGTTTTTGAAAATTGAAAAAAAAAAACAAAATTTGCTGTCAAATATTTATTTGTGAATCAAATATTTATTTTGAGCAATACATCGATACTTGTCATTTCCTTTTTAAAGATTATTTCATGTAAATGTTGCCCGCGGCTACGTCTGAGATGGTCCATGCATGAGCTCCAATTTATGGCATACTTTTGCCAGCATTTTGGCCTGTATATCACCAAAGGCATCTGTAATGTTTTCTTCCAGGGCTGCAATTGTGGGTGGCTTGTCCCTGTACATGAGAGACTTCACTTAATATAAAAAAATAGTCTAGTGGGGTCAAATTTCATTATCGTGGCAGCAATTGGACTGCTCCAAAACGTGAGATTAATTACTCACCAAACTCCCCTCTTAACAGGTCCATGGTATCGCGTACCATGTGGCATGTGGTACCGTCCAATTTTTCCATTTTGATTAAAACGTTGTGATTTTCATTATTTTTAAAAATGAATGGTCCAATGATGCCACCGACCAGCAAACCGCACCAAACAGTGCATTTTTCAGGGTGCATTGTCAGCTCTTGAACTGCCTCTGGCTGCTCTTCAGACCAAATTCGGCAATTCTGTTTGTTGACGTACACATTGAGTCAAAAATGAGCTTCGGGACTAAAGACAATTTTTCGATAAAAAAGTGGATCTTCATCCAACTTTTCTAAGGCCCATTCACTAAACAAACGAAGTTAGGGTAAGTCACCCGGCTTCATTTCTTGCACACTTGTATTTTGTATGGTTTCATACCGATGTCCTTGCGTAAAATGTTCCAGGTGGTTAAATAACACAAGCCCAATTGTTGGGAATGGTGACATTTGACATATCGCGATCTTCATTGACACTGCCCGTTACAGCAGTAATATTCTCCTCAGTACGCGCTCTCCGCATAGGGGTTCGCACTCTCCAATAAAGTGAAACTGATGTGAAATTTGGTCACAATACCTTGAATAGTCGGTTCGGTGGGTCGATTATGACGACCATAAAACGGACGTAATTTGGGAAAAACATTTCTCAAAAATCACCCTTTATTTCATTTTAAATTTAATTGGTTTGAATTACTTTATTCATATTTTTAACTTCCTTATTAAAAAGATACATCAAATTATACGCATGAAAAAAAAAATTAAATGATTTTTAATTTTATGGTCGGAGTCGGAGTCGGAGTGAGAATTGGAGTCGGTGCTTCAATATTTGGCGGAGTCGGAGTCGGAGTCGTGATTTTTTGAACCGACTCCACAGCCTTGGTATAGATCACGCATAGGTCAGTTGGAGTCAAATATTTCATACACCGTTTCGAAAAACCTAGGCACTTGACCGCTTCTTTCGACACATCAAAAATGTGATCTTTCCAGTGAAGATCAGACCTGATTGATACGCCCAGAACGTCAAGAGCATCTGACTCCGCGAGATCCACATAGTTCATATTGAGGGTTGCTAAGGGGCAATTCACTCGTTTGTGAGTTAACAGGCAACACTGAGTCTTGCTAGCATTAAACTCAACTCTATTAGCAAGCCCCCACTCGGAGATTTTTTCGAAGATTAGGCAGTGTGTCATTCATATTTTGCCCATTTATCTCAATCTCCAAAGTGCTCGGGCGTTTTGTGAAAGAATATAAATGACAAATGCTGCTGTCATCAGCAAACGAATGAATCGGGTTAGTTGTCGGGGAATTGTTGACGTAGAGTAGTTCTGATGAAAAGGCTTTAGGAGCCTTCGAGAGAAAGATTCTTCGTAAGATCTTCGGTCCAATTAGCGTTAATGGCAAGTACCGAATCCTTTGGAACCATGAGCTGTACGCTGACGTCGACATAGTTAAGCGCATTAAAATCGAGCGGCTCGGCTGTCTAGATCGTGTTGAGCGAATGGAAAATAACGCGAAAAAAATAATTGATTCGGTGCCCGGTGGTGTTCAACGCAGAAGAGGACGCCCATATCTTCGTTGGAAGGATCAGGTGTTGGATAACCTGACTACACTTGGTGTTTCCAACTGGCACCAGCAAGCGCAAAACAGAAATGGCTGGCGCAATTTCTTATACGAGGCCAAAACTGATTAACGGTTGTAAGCGCCAGATAAGTATGTAAGGAAGTAGTAATTGGAGCAGTGTTGGGCAGTTAATAATTCCGCATAATGACTGAAGTGAACAACTTCAACTTATCTTCGTTTTTCGAGAGTTTGCTCGTTAATTAACATCAGGCGGACTGCATAATGAGGTAAGTTGAAACTCTCCGATCCAGAAAGACTACGAAGAGAGAAACGAATGAATCTTCTAAGAACGGCTTCGATTTGCATCGAATGGGTGTTGTAGATAGGAGACCAAACTCGCTGGTCCAGTATTTCACGAAATTAAGAGTGGAACTGGCTCCACTAATTATATTATCAATATGAGACTTAAAATTAAGTTCCTTGTCGCAAATAATTCCTAAGTCTCGTAATAGGCTTACAGAAGGAACTAACTGGCTTGCTGAGTATATAATAAATTCTTGGGCAAAGTTGGAGTCTCTTATAAGAATACACACTAGCTTTGAATTTACTGAAGTTAAGCTCGATAAAATTTTTCTATCATCAAGTGGAAAAAATTACCAGATCGTCTTGAAGATTTCAAGAATCGGCGTTGGTTTATATGCACCGATAGATTTTTCATATCGCCAGCATACGCAGAAAGATTGGTTTCTTTGATAATACCATCAACATTAGAAATTGTTAAAACAAATAACAGAGGACCAAGGTGACATTGTGGGACACCAAAGTAAGTTTTAAAAGACTCTGAATCGAAAAATCTAAAAGTGGCATAGATAGATAGATATGCTTGGGGCGAGCTAGTTCAGCTCTGGCACTGCGGCATCTTGTGATGCCTATTGTGCCATACCTTTTCTTTTCTTAAAGCAGTTCGTTTGCTTTAGTTTTTTTCAGAAAACATAATATATTTTCGAGGTTGAGGATTGAGGAGTGGCATTATAATGTCACTCTTCCAGATTAAATTTAATCCATCAAATAAACATAGATGAAATAAACTGAGATGGAAGGCTTTCAGCTTAAGAAGGATGATTGTGTGCGAGCATTCTTATGAGAAGAAGGCCATGATAACAATTCGATTTCGCAAGATAAAAAAGTCAAATAATGTCAACAACAATTGCCTTATGAGATAATTGTTGTTGGTTTTCAAATTAATATATTCATACGCCCACCTAAAATTTACTAATGTAAAACCACACTACTCCCCTCGCGTCATACAATAAAGAAGGCTTCATAATGCATTCCATTCTTTTAAGGAAATAAATTGAAAATTTTCATCAATGGGGTGAATGGAACTCGCTCGACCTCAGTGAGAGCAAAGTATATTTCTTAATATCCATTTTATTAAACATTTACGCATTGCAATTTAATTATCACTGACATTTTTTTTTTATATTGATATCTTTTTGTTGAATGATGATATGAATGATTTAAAATTATAATTTAATATTTTTTTCACACCTTTTTATGTGCATTAATAAATATTTATAACAATATTTGTTTCCATTAAAAAAAATAATTGCTTTGTATTTATTAATTCGTGACAACGTGACATTTGCATAAAATTTAGACAAATAAACAAAAAAAAAAAGACAAAAAGAATTAAAGAGACAAAAAAAAACATATTTACATTTCAGTGCTTTGTTAATTAAAACAATTTTGTTTATTATTGGCATCTTAACATAATCATTGCTCTATAGCTAATAATCGATAACTAATTTAACTAAGTACAAATGAAAAATAATGCCAACACGAAGGATCTAAAGGACATGTTAGTTCAAAGGAATGACATCGATTTCATTTATTATTCAATACGATGTCAGAAGATAGAAAATAGTAGCAACAAGTAGCTAGAAAGTGTTAAAAAAATTATGTGCATCAAGAAGCTGGAGTAGCAGCTAAAGGAGAAAAACAAATCTGATCAATTTAGAGACAATTTAAGATGTCAGCCGTAAATGGCTGAAATAATAAATACATCAGTTCAAATAAAGAATCCATTATTGCATCAATTTATCTCACAAAGAGCTCAACAAATTCATTGGATTCACAGTTAATGCGAAACAAAAATAGATAAACAAAATAATGCGAAGAAAGAAATCTACAAAGTGTATGCACATTCACACATAGACAAGGATTATTACAAATATATGTCTAAGTATGGAAATAAAGATATCTTTTATGTCAAAATGAAAAAAAAATGTGTATATCTGTTACATGATTGTAGCAAATGGTCTGGATGGACTTTAGTAAAGTTTTTAAAGTCAACACAATTGACTGCAATGTCCCGCACAGAACCTCAATTTCTTGTTATTTACCATAAGTCGAAGAGAATATCCAAAGAGAACCCAAGACAACAGGGTATAACAAAATGTACCGTAATACTTTGAAATTCAATTTAGTCACTTTCTTCTTTTAGTTTGTTTTTTTTTTAATTTATAAATACAACATCCAAAAGTCGTGTGCTCAATTTAAGAATATAGGAACTTGTTAACTTGGCTCTCATATCAAGAGTTTGGAGAAGAAGTAGGACAATTATTAGGAAAAGTTTGGGAACAATGAGAAGAAAAAGGACAAGCATAAGGGGAAGGATAAAGATACACATTCATGTCAAAAATAACGCGTGTGTATACGAGCTACTTATTTATATCACAAATATTTCTGGATATCTTTTATCATTAACGCCCTTCACCCTTTGACGACCATTGGGACACCGGTGACCCTTTTACTTTCGAATTTTTCCTGGAAAAACTCTGCAAACGATTTTTCTTTACAAGGTATCATTCAATAGGGAATGAATGTGGCTTCCAGAAAGTACTTCATTTTCAAGGGTAGATTGCCTTCCAGACCACCCCAAAGTCGAAAAATCATGACTTTTTCTCGCCCTTCTTCTTGCTGCAATATTTTGGGGGTAGGAGGAGCTATACATAAAACATTTTTGTGGAAGTTGCGGGCAACCTTCCACTTTTTAACAAAAAATAGCAAAAAACTTTAGTCCACTCGGGATATCTACTCAACGACCAAATTTGACGGGAACTATATGTCCCAATGGTCATCAACGGTAAAAATCTAAGACATATTTAATTTGGTTGAAAAGTTGATTTATTTAAAAAAAAAATACATTGGTTTGCATTTTTGATCAATGTATTGAATTTTAATTTTCTTATGATGAAATTTGAAGTTAATTCGATCAATGGCGAAGCAAAATGGTTTTTTGCAAAATGCACAAATAGTATTTATTCGATGGTCTTTGTGTTGTTTTGAGCAGAAAGTACATCCTTACGTCCCGTTTCACTTTTGCAGAATTATCGGACAGGGAAGTGATATCCGCAAGTTTAAATCTCTTAGGTACCTGTCTTACAACTTCGCCGTTGGTGACTGTATTGATCATTTGAGTAGATCATTTGAGTTGCCCGCGGACTTACAATGCAGATATAGAAAATGAATAATTATTCGAAGTTGAAATTTTATTGTAACCACAGTGCACAGCGGCGGATTTACATACGGGTTGAAAATACTTAGCCGCCATCCCCCTTGAAAATTTTTTTGTGTTGGAAAAAAAATTGAAAAAGCGCTAAAAACCGTTTCGGCCTCCCCCTTGGACTATAAAACTGTTAGCTCAGTCCGTCCCATTCTGGTGAATCCTAGATCCACCTCTGATAGTGCACACTCAAATCAAACCGATCGCAGAAAAGACGTAAGTAGAATTTGGTCTTTGATTTGCGATCGTGTTCGTAGTAATAATGAAATGAAAGCACAAAATCAAGAGTGTAATTTTCTTTCTAATGGTGGTACTTTGACCACTCTAAGACTATTTCCAAAATAGATAAAAAATTCGTTAAAAAATCCCAACAAGTTTTTTGTTACGGAGTTTTGTTTTGCATCAAACGAAAAATCTGATTTTTTGGAAAATTTAACCTATTTTGTAATATTTTGAATAGTCGTAAAGAGGTGAAAGTACCACCATTGGAAAGGTTATTTTTCAACCTTTCATTGGACATCAAACATTACGCCGTAGCAAATATAGAAGGCCAGATATTATGATAGAATTTTTGAGGTTTTCTAACAATCTTTTTAAATATTTTAGGAATATCTCTTAAACCAATAGTTATATAGAGGTTAAAGTACCATCATTGCAAAGGTTGCTTTTTAAACTTTCATTGGTAAACTTTCATAACAGATTAAAAACAACGAGTTGTCATGAAGTAAATCAAAATTCAACCTCTTCAACTTTTCGTTCGCATACTGTCAACGAGAGAAAATAGTGGCATACATTTTTACCGTTGACGACCATTGGGACACATAGGTCCCATGATTAGTAATATGGAGTCGCTTAACACGAATCCGTTGTCGGATAAACGAATTTTCCAGCGGTTCATGAGCGGTCGTCAAAGGGTTAATATTTGATTTATTGCCGAAAACAGTCTGCAGTTTTTTACTAGTAGCACATTACTATAATATCAGGGGTCCCGGGTTCGAATGCCGGACAGGCCATTCTTATTTTTTCTACACACCTTTCCTCATACTCAAGAGGTGGCGGCCGTACAGAAAAATCTTTTTAATTCAAATAATTTTCTGTCGCTGCTGGGGTTCGAACCCGGGTTTCCAGGTTCGTTGACATAGAGGCCACGCACTTTAACCAACTACGCCACGGACGCTTCCGATTCTAATTCATTCAATTAATTGTTTTTTTATAATAGCCAGTTGTTGCCAGTCGAATGAAAAATGCCAATTAGTAGGCTTTTTTAAAATAACAACAACGAAGATTGAGAATGTCATGGTTTTACTTTATCTTTATTTTCCTAAATAATTCGAGAATTTTTATTTAAACACATTCCTAAATTATAAGTAATTAAGACAGAAAAGCCGAATGTGTTTAACGTAAACACCTACCTTCATAGCTTTTTTCCTGTGCTCCGTGCACAAGACCGAAACACTGTTGAGATTCTCAATGCTGTTTGAGTATTCAAAGGTATCAAATTAAATCTGTTTTGTGATGACATGTCGCAATCCTTGGTAGGATTAGAAGCCTATCTAACGCCACTTCCTTACTTTGGTGAACGCCAACTGTTTGAAAAATGCAACTCTACAACGAGCTGGACACCTCGCGAAGTGGGTAGTAAATGACGATTCGGCTCGAAGGGGTCATCCCAATCCGTCCCAATTAATCAGTACCACTTTTTCGGTCTTTGGTCGGACTTCGTAGTAAGCTGCTACCAGTTGAGTCTCATCACAAATCTGCACTGGTAGCCAGTTTAAAATTTTCTCCACGAACAACTCTTTGCAGGACCCATCAAGTTAAATCAACATCTTATTTATATACTTCTATCTTACCAAGGAACGACTACAAGAATCATTCAACTGTTATCGCTTTTAGTAAACACCTGACATGCGACCTCAGTCAACCTAACAATTTGCTCACTAAATGCAGGCGCATTGCTCATGTCGAACTCTTCATTAACTACAGTTATGTTCATGGCACTAAAATCTTGAATATCTTCTTAAAGATAACATTCGCACAAGACATGTGAACTGCTTCGCAATCACATTCTTCAGTCGTACTGAGATTTCTTTCATGTAAAAATGCATTAAGGGGGGAAATATACCCAGAGGCTGAAAAAAAGGTCATGTTTGTACATTTTTTTAAGGAAACGTAAGGGATATTTTTAAATGAGGGTTTTTATACCTTAAAATATACACATTCAAGAGTATGTTTAGTTTTTTTTATTAAAAAAAATTAATATTAAGGTTTGTAGATAGATAGATAGTTTGTAGATTTTTTGTAGATAGCTCTGAAAATGCGGTAACCAAGATTGCTCCTCCTAAATTCGACTGAAACAAAAAAATTAAATATATTGTTAAACTAGATACTTAAAACTCGTAGTTGTCATAGCCGATTTTGAAAATATTGATTTTTCACAAAATGGCGGACTTCCGAACGTAAATTAACGATTTTCGACCAAAAATTCGTCATTATTTTGCCTATAAAAACTGAACGAAGCTACGAAAAAGAAAATCCTATGACAAGTACGAGATTATTATGTATAAAATAAGCCTGCAAAAAAATCAAAACGATCGGTTCACTGAGTTTCGAGAAATCTTGGTCACCGACTTTGAAAATATGTTTTCGAGAAAAACGCGTTTGAAAATAAGGGCCAGCTTTGCGCGCTCTAGAAGGCGGTTTACTCACTAGGCTATAATTTTGTTATTTTTTGAGATATCGACTTGAAATTTTCACCACATATTTTTGAGACCTAAAGCTTAAAGGAAAAAAAGGTTCTGAGCATATTTCCCCCCTTAAAAGAATCATCGCCAGTTAAAAGGAATCCAAAATTTAAAGAGAACCCAAAGTTCGGACAGCCTTCAACGAACGACACTTCACGTATAAACCGATAGGTTTCACTATTTAGAATGCCATCTAGATTTTTATGCTTTTTTAGCATAGCTTTCCACTTTGTGGTACTCATATTCCTAAGAAACTCTTCCAAAGTTCAATCAGTCGCAAGCAGAGAGACCCCTCCAAATTCGGTATACATACTGGTTTACATTACCACCAAATCCAGTGGAGGAGTCCCCATCAGAACCTGCATGGTATCCATAGAGTCTGTACGGCACACTGACATACAACCAATTAGGATTACACTCTGAGACGAGCGAATCTTCCGGCAGTATACATCAGGGGCCAAATCGCCGCATCCGTGAACGTAACAGCTTTCGTATGAGAAAAAATTAATCGTATGAGAATCTCATGAGATACGATATTAATCTCATGAGATTCTCATACGATTAATTTTCTCTCATACGAAAGCCGTTACGTCACGGATGCGGCGATTTGGCCCCAGAACTGTCCCACACAGGTGAACCATAAGTCAGACATAAAACAAATAACCCATCATATATGAGGGGGTTTGTACGTCTTCTGCTGACTCCCCAGTCACTCCTAAGTATTCTGCGTACTCGACAAGTGCTGAATTCTGTCAACCGTATTCTGTCAACAAATGCTGAAGTGCAACAAGTGGCCTTCCAGAGTGATTTTGCAGCAACCTTTTGTGTTGTGATGAATTGTTTTAAGCCACTATTTTCTACACCAATATCCTTCTGAGCCACCAAACAACATCCAACAGCCTCTCCAGCAAAAGCTCACGCAATCACCTTGCAAACTCTAGACCTAAACGAACATTAAAATGCATCACCTGAACACTCCAGAAATTACTCTAGCATAAAGCTATTTCATCTCTACGCGCCCTTTTAAGACTTCAAAAATACTCTAGTTATAAGCGCTACTTCATTTCATCGCATCACCACTTCAAAAATAAGCTGTCAACCATCATTTGGCAGCTCACCATGTAATGCCCTCAAACAATCGCACGGTTTTTTGCAGTTAAACTGACAACCATTTTCACAACAGTTTATTCACCACAGACATGTTAATGTGTCAGCGTTACTGTATTCGTGTTAGCTAAAGTAAGAACTATCGCCGTGCTAACAAATTTATTTGACATAATTGTTACTGCTTTGTAGGCATAAGGTAATCGTTGTATATTAACTGTCCAAGCTACTGTTAAGGGGACATATAGGTTACAAATTTTAAAAAAAAAAATTTTTTTCGGGAATTTTATGGACATAAATTTATTAACATTTAAAGAATACAAAAAAAAATTTCGAAGCGGTTTTTGACGTTATTTGATTTTTTTTAAAAAATGCCAAAAAATTGACTGTGGTAGGATATCACCAGTCTGGAACATCTCAAGAAAAAATAAAAAAAAAGATACAGTATACCGTGTATACAGTAAAGATGTGAAACTTCTTTGTATACACTCTTTCTCTTCTAGATAAGAATCATTTTAACCAACGTAACGTGGCGTAGAGTTCTATCTGGAATAGAACCCATCGCTGCGCTTGGTTACGTTACGATTTCACTTACCACTTACACCATTTTTTCATAAGATAGAACTCTACGTCACGTTACGTTGCGTTGCTTTACGATTGCATAATCGAACCTTAAAGGCAAAGAGAGAACTTTTTAAGCATAAGAAATACAATAAAATGTTTTTATAAAAAAATGTTCTGTTTATTTAATATTCATTGGTATGGACCTATGGACGAAAAGCAATTAATTTGATAACCAATTTGCATCGTATTTACATATAGATGTGAATACAGAATACAACTTGATATATTTTTAGTTCAACATATGTACGTATTAATATTACTTATATCAAACATATTATACTTACTATTATTAATAATATTTCGAAATAAAATTATATAACTACAATATGTATAAAATAGTTATCTATTGAAAGAACTTATTCCAACTTTTCTTGCGCACAGTGTCAATTTAGCGTCACGGGCGACAGCATATGCCTTATGAATTTGGGTTTTTATATAATTTTATATCGCAATATTATGAATAATAATATAATATGTGTAATATGAGCAAAATTCATAGAGGTTATATTAATATATTGAATTAAAGATATACCAACGTTGGTATTCTAAAAAAATATTGGCATGGCAGCCCTAGTATGAGAGTCTACTTTGCGAAAATCATAATGCGCTCAGGACAACTCTTTTATTCACTTCTGCTTCGCTGAATCTTTCTCTCTTCTACCCGAGTCATGGCAACCCCCCTGTCTTCAACACATAGAACGCAATCAGCACACAATCTGCGGCTTTGCCACCCAGCGGTAATCGAAGCGTTTCAAAAGCACTAAACAAGCGCTTCTGCCATAGCGCTTCACACATCTGAAGCGCTTTTTAAGTAAACCAAATTCATATAAAAATTTATATTGGATATCCTAGGATGAAAGCACTGCTTAACAAACAAATAGTTAAAAAGCTCTTTAAAAAAAACAAAAAACAAAGCGAGAAAATTTTTTAACCCTGCAGTAGTCGCGTACCTAAATGTGACGAGAGTGGTCGCGCGGATTACATATGTAATCCATTTTTTAAAGTTTAAAATAAAAGATGCCAATTTGAAAATGCTTAGTTATTTGTTTTAATTTTTATTATTGCTTTATTTTCTATTATATCTTTTAAAAAAAACAACATAAACATAATTCTTATAGCACATAAAATCAACAAAAAGTAAAAATTCAGTTTTTTCAACAAAATTAAAGGGGGCTAAAATAAATAAACATAAAAAAAAAAATACTTAAAAAAACCAGGATTTTTTAAATATTTTCAGAGCATGATAAGCACATAGTCCTGGAATGATCTGCACAAATGTATTTATTGCATTGGCGACAACCTTTACGCGTACTTCTATTGCGTGCCCTTCCGCAGTCATGACAACGTCGGATTGAATGATATGGCATTGGACATGGTTGACTTTCTACTTGTGGCAGGTTCAGAAAGTCTTTTATTCTGAACGTCAGAGTTCTTGGCAATGTGGTCAGACTTAGCCTTTGCTTAGCTAGTGGTTTCATCCAAGTCAAAGCCAAGCCAATTAAAAATTCACGGCGACATACATGTTCAAAATTGTTATTTGCTGTAAAGATGCATAGAGCGTTGAGGGCACTGATATTTATTAAATCGTAAAATATAGTAAGAGGCCATCTTCTTGAATTTCTAGATACGTCATAGAGTGAACACATCTTATCTAACAGATCCACGCCATTTTTAGTACGATTGTAGTACGTTATTATCTCCGGCTTTTGTCTGTCTCCGGTATCGGCATCAATCGCTGCATCGTTGTGAATTGTTGACATTGCTATTAACACTCTATTAAGTTTTGGCACGTAAGAGACCAATGTACATGGAGAATGAAAACCTAATTTTGAAGAGTATACTGGGTTACCTTTTGCCTCTCGAAAAGCCCGTGGTACTTCCCTTTTATCCTTCCGAACTGTAGCAACCATGGTAGTTTTATTCTCAAATAATTGTTTGGCAACTTTTAGAGAAGAAAACCAATTGTCCATTGTAATGTTTATGTTTCTACCCAAAACCGGTTGCACCACTCTCATTACTATTTCACTTCTTTCATTGCTTAAGCGAAATGGCCCTTCGGGTTGTAGGCCGGCGTATATTTCCAAGTTAAATGTGTATGGGAAGTGAACATCTACAAGAGCAAAAACCTTTAACCCATATTTGGCAGGCTTACTTGGGATGTATTGTCGAAATGAACAATACCCTCTGAATGCCAAAAGTTGTTCATCCAATGTCATTTCAGCGCTTGGTATAAAAAACTTTTGGAAGTTCTCGAGAGCTAAATCAAAAATTTGACGAATTGGAGCCAATTTATCGATTCGAGAACGATCTGGACGGTCAGTAATATCATCAAAACGTAAAGATCTGAGAAGAAACTTAAATCTTTGCTCGGACATAGTCAAATATACTGCTTCGATGCCAGTATGATTTTTATACTCGAATATTTGGCATGTACTCGAACGGCCAATTTTTAATACACCAGCCATGATCAAAATTCCAATAAGCCCTTTTATCTCGGTTGTAGTGGTTGGCTTAGCATCTCTTTCTCTTACATATTTAGTTTTCAAATTATCAATTTTTATGTTGGTATATTTCACGATGAGATCAATTATATTGTTATCAACAAAAAGTGACATGCAGTCTTCAGAAGTGATTTTTTGTCGTGCAACTCCTTTAGGGCCGGGAGGCACAAACACTATGTTATGACCTCTTATTCTACCTTTATTTTTAGGAGCATTTTTAGTCCACATTGTGTTATCAACGCCCAGATAAAACTCCCCGCGTCTGCTTCGGTTACGTGTTTCTTCATCTGATTCCGATTCCTCACTGAAATTATCTTGTTCTTGCTCCGATCCTGAGTCAGACAACTGCTCTCCAACGTGATCTTCTTCTTCTTCTGTACCCGAACAGTCGTCATCAAAAACTTCATTTTCAACTTCATTTAACCAGGCTAAAATTTGTTCTTCTTGTCTATTTGCCATGATCTTTTAAATAATAAAATAAAATAAAATAAAATAATAATTTTGCAAAACCACGCATAGAAATACCAATAAATTAACAAAATATTATCAATACCATCAATTAAGTAAGAAAATGCACAAAAATATCGTTTTATTAAAATTATTATTTCGATACTAGCAAAAACAATTTAGCAAAAATACTTACGCAATTGGTCGCACGGCATACATATGTAATCCAGACAGATTGACAAAGCTCTAGTGACGCAACCACACACAGCATTTGTTGGCGCAACACTGATCGCAATAGTCAACTAAATAATTTACTTTAAGTAGCAGTATGCTCAAAGAATATCGATTGTAGACAATTGTGAAATTCATAATTTTGCATGACTGGATTACATATGTAATCCGCGCGACTACTGCAGGGTTAAGATGCGAGAGGATTGAACTCGGACCGCTGGCATTACATTCAAACGTCTTTCTGCTGTGCTATTTCCCCGCTGTTTTCGTTATGAACAAAATGTGTATAAAAATATGAGCTACACAACTCTGAAGTCTGAAAAGCACATCCTCAAAGCATACCAAAAATGCGCATAAAAAGCGCTATTTCTAGGAACGCTTTTTATTTTCCCGCTGGGCATCTACAGCAAAAGTAGTTTGATTAATTGGTATAAAGAGTAAATTTTTATATGAAGAGTTTAGCTCGTTGGATAGAGCGTTGTCTTTGTAATCTTTAGTTCGCAGGTTCGATCCTCTGCGGTGACTAGCAAATTTTTTAAGTCTTTTATACAATGTATATCTCTCTCATTCTCTCTACTGTAAAGCATATCTTTCTTCTCTATCGTGTAACGAAATGAAGTAAATTGACCTTGAAATTTCACTCCTCAATATTCTCGTTCAAATTTCGAAGCGCCGCCTAAGAAGTTTCACTTCAAAAACATATTAATCCTTGTTAAAGTGGCCAAAGCCTGAACTAGAATAACTTTTATCCGCCAAAAAAAAACAAAATGGCGGCCATTTCGATTTTCGAGGTTACAAAATCTGTCGCCATTTTATTTTTTTGTATTCCTTAAATGTGTTAATAAATATATGTGCAAAACTTGAAAACGATATCTTTTTTCCTTCTACATATGAAAAAAAATTCCCGAAAAAAAATTTTTGTTTTTAAAATGTAACCTATATGTCCCCTTAAAAGCAAAAGTTGACATATGCTGTGACCAAAACTTTTCAATGCATGATTCGTTAGCCGCTACACCAACTCAGTAGTCTACTCAGTAGTCTACTTATGATACACCCTGTGTCAAGGTTAACAACAAAATAACACAACCTCAACATGCTCTGATAGCGGTAAACCACTGTAATCGAATTTTCGAAGATGCACATGAGTTAAGGCTAGCCTAAAAGTCTGACACGATCAAGGTTAACCTTGACACATGATGCATCATAAGTAGATAAGAACTTAGTTACGAATGTAAAAGCGTTCTCGCTGTCAAAATAAACTTCCGGGTAATTTGTTCCGCCTCTTGGCAGTATATGTAGGACCTTAGTAGCTTGAGTGGATCACAGTGAAAAGTCTTACAAGACTAAAGATGAGTTGGTGTAGAGGCCAACGAAACAGTCGGCCGTGATTTTCTCTATACAAAGCCGTTGTTGTTGTTGGTTGTTGCCTTCATTGTCTTCATGTTGTCTTGTTGTCAACATACTTGGCCTAAAGCTCAAATTTGTTTTCAGTATAAATAATGAAATGTCATATTGAAATTTAATTTTTAAAATACTTTTTTCCTACTTCACTTTGAATTGTTTTAGCCCCGAAAATCCTGTTTTAGCTACGTCCTGTTCTGCAATCCTCGTAGTATATTTTGTTAAATCGTTACTGAAGTCCTTTAAGAACTCTTTGACATACATCAGCGGAGAAAATTCTAAATGGCGTCACGTTAAGGACACTTTTTTTATTTTTGCTTTTTGCAAACTTCCGTTGTTGATGTAAATAGTTTTTGTTGTGCAATTTCCTTGATTTATTTTCTAACTGTAAATTCAATTTAGCTGTTTATTTTTTTTTAAAGTAAATGTAACATGAACGAGTGAAAGAAATTCAATGTTCACAGTAACTGGGAAGTGGTACTAGAATAAATATACAAAAATTTATTGAGTGTTTCTTGCAATACGTTGCACTTAGGTGGAAAGAACTCAACTCTTTGTTATGGATATTTTATGTATTATGATGTATTATAAAAAAAGTCACTTTGTCAGAGAAATCTTGGATTTGAGTTGAATTTCTTAAATTATTTTTCATATTTACATTCTTGAAGAAACTGTAAATATGAATTTCAGTAAATTATTACTGACTACTGTTTGCAAAATAAGAAATTGCAGCTCAAGAGAAAAATAATAGCATCAATCTGGCATTTAAAATTCTCAATAATTCAAACTCTTCTACTTATTGTATTGATAGTATTGTTGATAGTATCCAAGATTTAAAACCACCTTTCCTACTGATATGGCACCAGATTGCAGAAAAAGAGGTACCATCAATACTCAATGAAGCTTTCGCAAAACGTAATTTTTATCATTACGACATATATATCGACTCATAACCGCCAAAATATCTTAAGCGACATAATATCCAATTTATGTTTTTTGATGAAAATTGATAATTTGCGAGCAAAGTGTCGCTTAAGATGAAATTCTCTAAAAGAAATTAATTAATATAAGAGATAAAATTATTAAAATAAAATTAATAGCAAAGAGATAAGAGATAAAAGATAAAATTAATAGCAAAGATAATTAAAAAAACCTTCTCCTGTAAAATTTTCTTTTTGGCACTTAAGATATTTTGGCGGTTATGAGTCGATATATATAAAAACTAGTAAGAAATGATCTTCGACTGGGCCGAAGTTAAAATACCCCCACGGCTGAAACAAAGTATATTCAAAGACTTAAGCAATCAGTAAAATGTTTATCTGTAAAAACGTTTTCGTTATATTTTTAACAGAAAATATTCGCTTTTGCTTTTTTTAAAGTCGCTTTGTATGGGAGGTGGACGTGATTTTCACTTAATTTGGTTGAATTCTATACACATAGCACACGTTATATATTAAAGTTCATTTGCAAAATTTCAAGTCCATACGTTAATTTTTGTGGATTTTAGAGAAATTTTACCATTCTGATAGTCACTTTGTATGGGAGGTAGGCGTGGTTTTCATCCGATTTGGTTGAATTTCATACTTAGAGTATATTTTAAACATCAAAACTCGTATGCAAAATTGCAAGTCCATATATTCATTTTTATTGAATTCTAAGAGATTTTACCGTTTTGATAAAGTCACTTTGTATGGTAGGTAGGCGTGGTTTTCATCTGATTTGGCTCATTTACGAAATTGACCTTCAGTTTTTAGATAAAAGCTTAAATATTGAATTTCGTGATGATAGCTTTAAAATTACGGCTGTAATCGTGATCACAGACAGACGGACAGACGGACAGACAGACGAATATGGCTAAATCAACTCGGGTGGTGATGCTGATCAAGAATATATATACTTTTCTATACATACCATGCCTCTTTATGGGCGTTACAAACGGAGTGACAAAATTAATATACCCCCATTTACGTTTTTTAAACGTGGGGGTATAAAAATAGTTTATGCACATAAATATTGAATTTTCGGTGCAAAATGGGTTTTGTAGCCCAGCACCTTGATGTATATTTTGTAAATTTATTTACATAATATAAATTATAAATAAATATATGAAAAAAAAATTTGCCCCATCTGAGCAAGTACGATCCACAGACCACTGACTGAGTATATCTGTTCCCCAAAGGAATATAAAAAAAATTAATTTTCTTTAAATTATTGTATGTATAAACACATGTGGACAATAGGTGTGGAAATAGGTGTGGAAATATGTGTGTATGCTATATTTTTACACAAAAGAACGCTAGTTTTATGGTTTTAGTTATTTTATAATATATTTGACTCAAGAAAATAAAAAAAATATTGTTTATTGTCAAAAAAGACGCTTAAGTATGCTATTAACAACAAAACAAAAAAATAGCTTTGAAATCAATACTTCAAGGAACTTGTCAGTTTTTAGTTGGACAGTAAAATAGGTGTACGAGTAAATAAAAATTTTAAAATAATACAGGAACTTCATATAAGAGGTGTATAGTTTTTAATAGAAATTGTTATTAGTACTTTAGTCGGTATATCCACCATTATTTTTTAGTACTCGATTCTCTTGGGGATGGAGGTAATCATCTTGCGACAAGTCTCCATTGGGATATTATACCAGGTTTTTTCAATATTTGTCCATAATTGAGTGAGTGAGAATTTTGCAAGGTTGCTTAGAAATTTGTCGTTTTAGCTCACTGCAAAGGTTCTCAATTGGCTTGAAGTCAGGGGATTGACTTGGCCACTCAACAACGTTGAAATTTTGTTGTGTGAGCCATGCTCTTAAGAAGTTGTATGAATGTTTCGGTTCATTATCCTGCTGAAATTTCCAAAAAATTGCCATGGTCTCTTCAGCGTAAAGAAGCATGACACTCTCTAATAAATTCTTGTAAACGAATCTGTCCATGGTGCTTTCAGAAGCAGGCCCATACCATTATGTTTCCGCTTCCATGCTTCACTGTTTTTTTTTTTTTTTTTTAATCTAACATAGAATTCTTTGCCTTTGAGTCGTCGAACATTCTTCTCAGCATCGTTACCGAGCAAATTTCTTTTGGTTTCATCACTCCACAGAATGTTTCGCCACTTCTTTACGCCTTCAAAGCAAAATTTTGCCTCTTCTTTAAATTTGCCGTTTTCTTAGCAAAGGAACTTTTCGAGCTTCGGGAAAGTCTTGCACTCACTAATTTGCGACTCACTGTTCGGGATGTTATATAATATTACCTATTTCCGCTGCAATTGCCTTCGACGACATGAAAGGATCACGTTTAGCCAAATTTATAATGCGGTTATCCGCAACTGAAGAGGTCAATGCTTCACGCCTCTCTACTATTTTTTTAGGCTTTAGAGCATTTGTCACAAAGTTTTCAGATCTTCTCTTCTGCACTGTAGTGATGTCCCCGACCCACCTATTACGTTTTTTTTATAAACAAATTGTCTTAAATTGAAGTTATTATTAATCTAAAATTAAAATTAAATTATAAAAATGACATCAAATTACCTTAAAGTTTACTTTTTAATATTTAATTACGTTCGAAAAAGGCAATACACCTATTCTATTGTTCACACAAAATTGCTAGCTACACAAAGAAATTCAACGTATTTTTCCTCAGTTAGCATTTAAACTAACGAGAACTCCAATTTTCGCCCGAAAACAGTGATTTAAAACCGACAGATTTAAAAATAAGCAATTCTTAATATGAACTAAGGGAAATAATGAATATTAACATTATCCACGCCTGTACATACATTTTATTTAAATATTAACGTCCATACCACACAATGAAGCTTCTGACTTATTCCAAACAGTTGAAATAGCCGATAATGAAGTTTTTAGTATTAAAATTCTTGCTTGTTGCTGAATTTTTTCGCTTTGTTATAGTTCTCGTTTGGTTTTTGTAATGAAAATTATATAGATAGGCCGAGCTCGGCACATATCCCCACAAAATCGCACCCATCGCACTCACGAAGCATCTTGGCTAAACATGTAGGCTATATAATTTTCATTACAAAAACCAAACGAGAACTACAACAAACCATTAATAACATATTTAATTTAAATATGTTGTTTTATAATTTAAATATTTTTATTTAAATGTTCTTTAGATGCCGTAGTTTTAGTTTCAAATAGTAAATATTTGAAAGATATTAAAAAAAAGTTCGTGTTAATATTTTTTATTAATTCTGTTTAAATACTTTACTATTTAATTTAAATTATAATTATTTAACATAAAATTAACAATACGCATGCATAATTTATTAAAAAAGTATTTAAATAACTTTCAAATATTTACGTGCTCAATTTATGCAAATGCGTTATTGGTTGAAAAATTACCCCCGTTTTTGGAAAAATTAAAAAGCTTTTGGATAAATTAAATATTTTTGTCTCTAAGTGTGGGCATTTTCATATTTAAATTTCATTGTTCCATTGTGATATTTTTCACACCTTTTTTACTGTCCACATGTGTGGACAACATCCAGAAAATGAAGATACTCGAAAAGCTAAAAACATATATTTAAATATTTTAAATAATCATCTTGGGGTATAAATAGAACATAGAAAAGAATAAATGTATATTTATTGGAGGAAGAACTTTAAAAGAAAATATAAAATATATAAAATATATTCAGAAGTTTACTGCATACCTACGCGTGCTTGAAATATTAAATTAATTTCGTACTGCTGTGTTTTTTTAACATCATACTACATTTTCGTAGACAAGGGGAATTTTCGGGGTTAAAACTAACCCCAAAAAGCTTTCAAAACGTTTACAAAAACATTCCAACATATGATGGCTTGAAAAAAAAAAGATAAACTAATTAAGAGTCCAATTATTGTTTTTCCAATTATTATGTTTCAGTAGCTGTCAAAGCTATCAATAACATACAGCTGTCAAAACATTAAGTAAGGTTTGGTGTGGAAATTATTAAAGAATAATATTGCTCAGTTGAAAATACGCAACGTGAATTTCGTCGTGAGGTCTGTCGTCATCATGGCTTCAATGCGCAGGTAATTCGTAGTACCATTGAGCGTGAGTATACTTTTTTGGACCTTCAGACCCGAAAATCTCTTTGTCGGGAGACATACCAAAAAAAAAAAACTAAACATTTACCTCCAGATGTTTTACTTTTATTAGAAGAATAGTTTTTTAATAAAAATATTTAAATGATAAAAAAATAAACTAATATTTACATAATTTTGTTATTATGTGGACCTCAGATTCATTATAAAAAACATTCAAAAAGTTATAACGTCTAAGATTTTGGAAAATTTAGCTATAAAATTAGTTCATGACCGCCAATTTGAATTTCGAAGTTATTATAAAAGTTAGCATACTTTTAAGCCGTCATTTTGCATTTCGATTTTTGGACTTCAGATTTGTGATCAGCGCCCCGAAAACTTTGAAGTGCAGAATTTAGTTATTATAAAAATTAGCATGTTCGTCACCGTCATTTGTAGGTCGCCATTTTGAATTTTGAATTTTTATATTCAGATTGGTGATCAGCGACCCCGAAAACTTTCGGGGCACGAAATTCGAAATGCATAATATAGTTATTATAAAATTGAACATGTTCTTGGCCGCCATTTTTAAGCCGCCATTTTTAATTTCGAAGTTTTGACTCCATATTCGTGATCAACGACCCTAAAAACCTACACGGAAAAAAATAAATCGTAAAATTTCATCAAAAATAAACTGAAATTTTACAGTTTTTCTCAGGAACCGTGCGCCCGTAGTAACAAAATGTTATTTTAACAAAACAATGCCAATGAAATATTACAGTGTCACACACAGTGAAATGTATTAACCTTGAAAATTGATAGTATGTGCTCAGTAAAACTAACAGTGAGTAACCGTGTATACTACTTTACCGTATGTTGGAAAAAATACAAAGCAAAATGTTACTATTTACCGAGTATAAATATTAATTAGTGCGGCTTTTGCTTAACATTTACACCAGAAAATAGTTAAAATTAATTTTCAAAAATCTACTGTATGCTTACGATCGTTATCATTTCTTCAAGTAAAAAAATCTTGGTTTTATTTCAAACCTCTATTTTTATTTATATGATGATTTTAAAAGTAATAAATAATGAGGCGCTTATAAATAAATACATTAGATAAAACTTACATACGATTCAAATACATACATTAGATATATTTTATAGAAGATATGTTACACGTTACTGATATATTACCATTTATTGATTATATAAAAATAACCATTACATTGTTTGATCATTGATGAGAAGCCTTGAACTTCTTCTAGTTTATGGAAATGTGGTTTTATCTTAGTTTTAGTTTTTATCTTGAAACAAACTTCAACAGCCCGAACTAGTGTCTCAAAATCATATTGAATGTTAATAACTACGATATGTGAGGAGATGATGTTGTCAAGTGAGCCCACAAGTATTGATCTTGGTTGAAGTTGAAGGTCAAACAATGCCAAAGTATTTCGGAGCTTCTCTAAACTTGTTCGGACATAATTTCCTGTCTACAGTTATAACAAATAAGAGAACTAAAAATAAATATTTAAAAATTAATATATTATTAGCTAAAATGTACGTGAAAAATAAATCCACCACGTGCTTCAGCTTTCAAAGGGTTCCATTTCTTTAAAGAAGGTGTTGGTCCAGGAGATTTATAATTTTCTTGACTTCGTCTCTATCGTTTAATGCCTCTTTTGTTGGTATTTTTAGTGATGAAAGTAGGTCTTGGAAATGCATTTGATAGGAGATATAAAACTGGTGCATCAAGTTCTACTATTGTTTTTTAAATAATATTTCTTATAGTAAAATTCAGAAAAATATTAAAATTTAAAAAACAAAACCTCCTTTGAGCTTAGTAAGATTAACATAACAATATAATAAGCATGTACCTTTGAAATTAATATTTATTTTGCACCCATCTCTCTGCGATTTTACTTAACGAGTGACAAAATTGTTGAAATTCACAAACAAAGCGTTGTTGTTGTGCACAAATCAAAACAAAGCGTTGGCATATTTTTGTTTTTGTGTTCTCAACAGCTTCAACTTTGCGCTTTCGCAGCCGATGCGTATGCGTATGTGTTGGTTTGTGTATTCCTATCGTTGTATGTAAGGTTAGCGCATGCACAATACTTAGAACACGCGCACAGTGATTGATATTTTAAATTTTGTGATTGATACGCTGTAATAATTACATGGTGTTCTAGACAAAAATTTTCAGAACTTCCCTGTACTATTTCCTAAGTCAACTTTTTAATATGAGTTTCAGAATATTCTACACTATATTTCAGTCATTTTCGAAGCTTGAATCGCATATATAACTATCGTCCTATTAATTGTTCATGAGATCTTAGTAAAATTATTGGATTAATCCAACAAACAGTATTTTTTTACTGAACTATTATTACTTTGTGAAGTTTTAATATGAATTTTCACGTTTAATTTCTTTCCGTGTATAATAAGATCCTAAAAACCTATGAGTAGACAACACCTTGAGATTTTGGCCGTCTTTTTTCGATTTGGAACCATTGTGCGCCGTAAAGAAAATTAAGTAAATGGTTTCCCCTTTAAAAGTATAAAAAAAACATTTTCTTCTTTCGGCATACCAGCCCCCTTCACCCAAAGGCAAACCCTGGCTACGTTCCTGCTGTTATTATAAAAAGTTGGAACAAAGTTGGCTTCTACTGAATAAGTTTACTAATAAAATTGTAAATTATGAAATTTAATTCATAAACTTATTTTTTGGAAGTTAATTTGTTGAATTGATAAGCGTAATAAGCAAATTATTAGAGTAAGAAGATATTTTCCCTGGAAAACCGTTGTTTTCTGTTTCAGTTCAGTGTATGTTACGACATAAATTCTAAACAGACATTGTTAAATATGTCTCATCTTAACATAGCTACTCATCATAGTATCACCTGGCCTCATTCAATTAATTGCATTTTAGTCTGACTTTAACACCTACATAAAAGGCTTATCTCATTGAATTTTCCCATATTTTCCACATTAATATCAATACCAAAAACCTCTTTATACAGTACAATCGATGTCAAACACATACGAGTACTGTGGTTGTATTTGGTTAAAATATATTAGTTTTATTATTTATTTTTTTTTTTTTTGTATGCCCATTGCAATCAAAGCATAGATGATGATATGACGCACGACTGAACTTGAAATACACTTGTTTTAGTGATGGAACAGAAATCCCATGAGCTGTTGTCTGCATTTGTCTTTTGGCTAAAAAATTCGTTTTGTACAATTTCGTTATCTTCTTATTCTTCTTTGATGGTTTTCCAACATTTTCAACTTGAGATTAACTTGGTAAATTTGTCTTATTGAATATGTACGGTTTGGCCACAAATTTGAAAAAGCCTACTTATAGCAATTTTCAGATGAGGGCAGGTGCTTATCAAAGAGGCCTGTTTATGGCAACGCAGTTAAATCAATGTTGTCATATTAAATTAATGCGCTTCATTGGTTTCAGCTGTTAAGGTGCTTTCGCAAATTTAGCAGCAACAAATTCAAGCTTAAGATAAAAAAAAACAAAAATTCTGCTTTTGAATTCAATTTGAAGAGCGGTGAACTCAGTTGGATCACGCTTCAGCAGCCACACACCATAGACAGTATTTTAAAAGAAAAATACATTAACACCTATGTGATAAGCATAGATAAACTGGAGAGAAGTAAACAAATTTAAACATTATTTCACAAGAGTAGACTAGCAGAGATGGAGGAAAAAGTGAAAAAAAGTAATGTTTTGAAGTTTATGCAAAATAAGTTACGCAACATTAAATTAAGGCTTTTAAAAAACAAACCATATATCATGTTATATACAAAAAGCAATGCTCTTATAAACTATATACTAGGCTGTTCAATAAGTCCTCGATCTGATTAAGAAAAACGTAATTTTTTGGCAAAATTAACTTTTATTATTCATCTATTATAAAAGACCGTCATACGATGCACAGTGTACTTTTTTCGATTTTAGGATGACATTTGCATTATATCAGAAACTATAATAGGGTCATAAAATTTTGTACCAATGGATTTTAGAAGAAATTAAGTAACAACACAAAAGGTCTAGGTCAACTGCAACGCCTACCTCCCATACAAACCAAATTTTTTTTAATAAGAAAAAACCGCATAAAATTGCTTATTTGTGTTTTAAACAATAAATTTAGCCAACAATTTTGGATCGGTTAACTTTAAGATATAGTACATCTCCCATACAACTAGATTACTAAAAACTATTCTGATGCTTTTTCTCACATTCTACTGTTCGCTTATCTTACATGTTGGCCTGGATATTAAAAATAAAACAGAATAAACAAATAACTTTGTTATTTTTTTTTATAAATTTTTTCCATAATCAGACAGCAATTTTCAATTTTGTATATTTAGGTGGTTGCCTAATACAGTTTATGACTGGGTTAGATGATATCCAACGGGTGGAAATAGGAGTGCTTCCAACAAGAGCGCTCAAAGAGCACTCTTATCTGAGCTCTTTTTGTGTGAAGCCAGAAAAATAAGAAATTCAAGTGATCCTGCTACATTACACTTTGGAGAACCTTAGAAACACTGCAGAAGAACAACTAAATAGAACGGAGAAGTGCAAAAAGGAGAAGTTCAAGTGATCCAGCTGCATTACGCTTTGGTGAGCTTTAGGAGCACTGCAGAAGAACAACTATATACAACGGACGATATTACGAACGAACGACTGAAGTACAACTGCTCCTGCTACTCTATGCTTAGGAGAAGTTTCGGAGGACTTAAGAAGAAAAACAAAATAAAAAGAAATAGAACGAAGGATTGAGTGCTATATTTTCACTGCAGTTCGGAGCACAAACGGAGCATAGTATTGAGTGCTATACGTTCACTGCAGTTTGAAGCACCAATGGAGCAGTAGTGCCCCTTTCAATGACATGTTATGTTAAAATTACAATGTAGTGGGGAATATAGACGCTCCGTACTGCAAAAGGAGCGCGCTCGTAAAGCCCTTGTAAGGTCTATATTTGCGTCTTTTCTTGAGGTTTTTCTGGTAAAAAATTCCCTAAAGTGTCTGACATCTTTATTTCTTGAGCTTCTTTGGAGAGCTGGACAATTCTCACCATGGCGCAGAACCGAAAAATTATAAATGTAAGGTTCTTCTTTCCGAGGTTTTTTTTTCAAATAAACTTTATTTGAGGACAGTATCTAACGGATGAAGACACTGCATTTTGCCAAAGAATAACATTTTGTCTTGATGAACTAAAAAGTTTGATCGGAAGCAATGAAAACCTAAAAATGCTTTCATCAAAAACGTTTTTATTTGAATATAAAAACAAGATATTTTTTTTAAAAGATCTGAAGTTAAATGCGTACCATTTTTGTTGGAAATTTAACGTTTTAAATGATTTAACGCGTTTCAAAACACGTTAAATCACTGGTGTGTGGCCTTGCTAACGTCAAAAGCTTTTTTTTGCATTTGGAACACATCGGAATCTGAAAAGAGCTTTTTGATTTGAAGTTTTTTTTATTTATTTTAATTTAATTTAATTGTGCCTTTATTTATTAATATACAATCAAAACTATGTTCTTTTATAGTACAAAGTTAAAATAACATAACAAGTTGACATTTTTAAAATTAAAAGATATTAATTTTAATAAGATTAACAATAGAGATTGACATACAAAAGAGAAGCAGAAAAAAAAGAGAACAAGAAAGCAAAAGCTGGAGAGAGAAAAAAAAAGTAATAGAGAAGAAATAAAAAAAAAGGATGAAAGCTGTTAATTTTTAAATGATACGTGACGAAAAATTTTCCAAGATGGCATGCTTGAATTTTTGCCTTTGACTGTATAGATTTTAAGTGACTTGGAAATGAGTTCCATGGCCTAATAGCGTTAACAAAGAATAATCTTGTAGAATTTAGAAAATTATAACTTGGTATAATAAGAATTTGGCTTCTTGACGATTGACCAAACTGTAATTTTTCAAATAGATAGTTTGGTGTTCTGGATTAAATGAGTTTGTGCAAAAAAATACACTTCCTGGCATTGAGGTAGCTTATAAAATTACAACCAAGTAAACCATTTCTAAATGTGGCTAACAAGGAAAGGTCCCCAAGTGTCAGACGCCGATTTGAATGATTTTCGGATATGTGTTAGAGGATATAATTGTAAGGTTGACGTATTTTTTTATATGTGCTCAATCGAATGTTAAGGGTTTCAAAATGGCATTTCAAAATCAGCAAAAATTTGGTTTTTTTACCATAACTCTGCTATTTATCATAGAAATACATACAAACGAAAGGATTTGGTATCAAACGAAAGGTATTAAAAAGACGCAAATTAAGGTATCCAATTTGTTGATCTAATAGTTGTTGCAATTCTGTTGTTGTAATTTTCAACAGTTTTTAGTCAATATCATGGGTAGCACGTAGGCGCAATTATTCCATATTAATTTATGTTTGGGCGCAAGTTTTTTAAATCTTTTAAATGCTTCATATTCATACCTGCAATAAACCCTCAATAAAGCAAATTTAATTTTTTTTTCTCATCTGAGCAGAAATTTTGTCAAAAATATATCAAATTACATATTTCAAAATATATCAAAAACAAGAAACAACAAATTGGGTGCCCAAGGAACATTTTTGGACATATCAAGAGCAAAATTACTTTCATAAGCGTTTTGAACTTAATCTGAAATCGCGCGACAATATGGTTTTAGTGTATATATACCACATACCTAACAAAAAGTGTTTATTTTAACACACATCATGAATAAAAAAGTCTGAAAAGTATAACAGATGGCAAACCCATTGTTTTTTTTTTTTTGTTTTTGGATTCGTCCAGAGGTAAGAAATCTTTATAGATACGTATGACCCGCGCCATACGCATGCACGATTTACATTCTAAGAAGTTCCCGGATCAACCGGACTGATAGAATGCACCTACGTGCTAAAAGTTACCTATTGGCAAATAAAAGCCTCCACTAATCACAATTGCTTGGCCTTTCAGCGGAAATTAAAATTAAATAAAGAAACATTTGAAATTGGAGAATTTTGTACTTATGTAAACATCATAAACATCATCGAATAAAAGCACATTCTTCATAATACGAAGCAATACAAGACTAGCTACATCCAAAGTAATTTATTAGACCATATATAACTGCATTTATAATTCTTGTCATTCGGCTTGGGGCTACTGTTCAACCCAAGATCCTACTTGGAAAAGAGATGCAACTCTCAAACACCAAACCAATACCAAACATAGCACAGATATACAAGTATATATTGTGCAGGCACTACACATACATCGCAAAGGGTCGTGAAGGGCATAATTAGAAGTGCACTGACTCAACTTAAAAAGCTGGAAATGTCTAGCTCCGCTCCTAGGGATGTTGAAGTTTAATGAAGAAAGGAGGTATTGTGAGTCTATATCGCCACTGAGTAATTTGTATAAAAAGGAGACATTGAGCATTATTCTTCTGCTTCTTAAGGAAGTGGCGTCCGTGGCGTAGTTGGTTAAAGTGCGTGGCCGCTATGTCAACGAACTTTGGAAACCCAGGTTCGAACCCCAGCAGCGACAGAAAATTATTTGAATTAAAATACCTTTGCCACCTCTCTGCAGGCAATGGCAAACCTCAGAGAGTAATCAAAATGCCATGTAAAGCTTCTTGAGAACGAGAACATTCCGTTCATCGCCGTTCGGAGTCGGCGTTTAGCATGTAGGTCTGGTTCTCGGTCAATTATGTACAAACTTAATAACACACACAACACAATTGATCATAAGAAGCTAGGTCAAAGTCCTTTCAAGGGCTGAAATGGCCAGTTATTTATTTATTTTTTTTTTCTTAAGGAAGGCAGGGAAATAATTTTAAGGCGGGTTTCGTAAGGGGGAAGAATAATATTGGGGTTCCAACGATAATGTAAAGCAAAAAGTAAGAATTGGTTTTGAACCGATTCTAATGCATCGATGTGGACATTGTATTGAGGGTTCCATATTACGGATGCATATTCATATGAATTGATCTAACAAGAGAGGTATAAAGTGTTTTAGTAGTGAAAGGATCGTTGCATTCTTTAGCCCATCAATTAATGAAACCAAGGACAAATCTAGCTTTATTTACCACCATATTAGCTTGAAGATTGAAACGAAGTTTAAGATCCATAATTACACATAAATCAGGAAAACTGTGTACAATTTCTAAGTTAGTATTATTTAAAGTGTAATTTATACTATTAGCAATTCGACGTGAGAATGCAATTTCCTTACATTTTTTTAAGTTTAATTTAAAAGGTTTAAATTACACCACTCAAATAGACTATTTTAATCCGATTGTAAGAGTTGTTGTTTTTCAGGCGATTTGTAAGTTAGGAAAAGTTTCACGTCATCGGCGTTAAGACATTAAGTCATTAAGACGTTAGAGTGTTTTATTACTGACGGAAGGTCATTTATAAACAGCAAAAATAAAACCGGACCAAAATGACTTTCCAGCGGAACACCAGATGTGACCAAAATATTTTATGAAATATTCTACAAATTCTTATATAAAACTTTTTGAGAACGATTCGACAAGTACAAGTAAATCCAGTGTAATAGTTTGACAGGAAACCCAATCAGATGAAGCTTTTTCAGAAGAAGATAACGTAGATAATTCAGAAGTTCAGAAGTTGACGTAGATTTTCCCTTTAAGAAACCATGTTGAGAAATGGAGGAAGATACGACGTGGGTTATTTGATCAGTTATAATTTTCTCAAATAACTTAGGGATTCCGCTTAGTTTTGCGATACCTCGGTAATTGGAAACATCAATTTTTGAGCCGGATTTATGAAGAGGTATTATATAAAATTTTCTCCATATATAGGGAAAACGACCACTGTGGAAGTATGTGTTAAAAATATTTGATAGGGGAGAACTCAAACTAATAGAACAATGTTTTAAAATGCAGCTCGGGATTTCGTCAGGACCAGTCGTAAAAGAAGATTTAATTAGAAGTTTAGAAGTTTCGAAGATTAGAAGTTTTTAACTTGTCAAAGGTAATGCATAACTACATTAGAATCTATTACGGGGGTTTCAAAAAGAGTTAACTGGTGGTAGGTAGGTTAGGTTAGGTTGACGTGGCTGTCTCCTATGAGACACACTTATGCCAGTTTGGCCCGTTGTGATACCAGGGGTTAATTATTTCCACTCTATCCGAACCAGTTGGAGCTATTTATGAAGCTTTGTATTCGGTAGACCGAAGTTTTTGAGAGTTCGTCTAGATCACTGTAGAACCAGTTACCTAGGAAGAGATGGCGCTTTCTGGCCAGCGCTGGGCATGTGCAGAGAAGGTGTGTTGTGGATTCAACCTCCTCCTCATCTCTGCAACTTCTGCCGAAGTCGTTATGGGGAATATTCAGTCTTCGGGCATGGTTTCCAAGCAGGCAGTGTCCTGTTAGAACGCCTATGACGATATTTATTTGGTCCCTTCTAAGGGATATTAGTTCTTTTGAGCGTCTTAAGTTCAGTGTTGGCCAAACTTGACGCGTTATACTGCATGTACTACCCGTTGACCACCTGATGTTGGTGTTTTCAAGGGATAGCTCATTTATCAGTAGCTTACATATTGCGAGAGGTATTTCAATTTGTTCCTTATCTGTCGATAGGGGTTTGATGGTACCGTTTCTAGCGAAGGTACCATGGTAGGTAAGGATTCAAGACTCGTGCACAATGGTATATCGGAGTAAGTTGTTTTAAAGAAGTTTGCAAACATGTTGGAAACTTCGATGTCGCAAGATGCTTCTTCATGATTGAATTTCATAAAAGATGGGAAGCTGGAGGTTTTTCGTTTTGAGTTGACAAAAGTGTAGAAAAGTTTCGGATTATCTTTGAATTGAGTTTTTATTTTGGCTATATAGGCAGAGTAGCGTTGTTTATTTAATAGTTGATATCTGTAACGACAAGAGGAATAGCAAGCGAAGTCTTAATTAGAGCAAGAGAAACTGAGTCATTGTATCAGTAAATAGTCTAAGCACGATTTTCACTTTTTTGATCTGCTTAAAGGACAAAAAATTTTACTTACCGCAGGATATAACAACAGCAAAGAGCTTTTTTAAAAATTTTATTCGAAATTAATTTGGAAAATATTATTACAAATTACACAATTCCACTACTGAAATGGCACAAAAAAGTAGTTTTTCAAACGTAAAGACACTTAAATTATGTGATATCTTAGAATCGTAAAATGTGGTATTTAACTTGTGCATTCTAGCAACTCATATATTAGCAAAATCCGTTATCATTTGGTTAAATGGCAGCAGTTTGTACGCTGCGATCGCTTATAAGAAAAATCGATGATTGTCGATTTAAAAAAAAAAAAAACACATTTAAACTTCTACCGTTTTTCCAATTTTCAACTGATTTCAGTTATCTTAGACTTTTTTGAAAGGTACTTAGGTATTAAAGGTATTAACGATTCCTGTAAAAAAAATAAGAATTTTTGTTGGTTACTATTTAAAAAAAAAACAAAGAAGAACTAAAATTTGTACAAAATTTTTGAAAAACTGACTACTCCATTGCGATAAGCCCACTTTACATAGTTTTTTTCAAAAAAATTTTGGCTCTGTTAAATTTGACGTTTTAACTTTAAAAATTAAAAAAAAAAATTGTGATGGAATTGAGAGGTCGGACTAGTCGCTATATAATAACAATATGTCTGTCTCTCCGAATTTCTAAGAATTTTGGCTGAGACTTTTTTGCGGTCTCACCGTGTAATCAAAATTAATTTTTTTTTTCAAAAGGAATTTCACGGTTTTGCAATAGGAACTTGACAGCTTTGAATTAAATTTCTGACCGCAACTTTAAGAGCGTTAACTGCAATTTTCGGTTGAAGCTCATTTTTGGCTCAATGGGTTCGTCAATAAGAAAAATATGCGTTATTGGTCGTGTGAAAATCCACATGTGCTTCATGAGTCACCACTTCATCGACAAAAAATAACTGTTTGATGCGGTTTGCATGCGATCATTCGCAATTTAGAATATAATTAACTGGTTTCCATAGAGTTGTTTTTGTAGCGATTTTGCTTTGCTTAACTTGCGATAAAAAAAATTGTTAAGTAAGTTAACGGTTGATGTAGTATTTTTTTTTTGCTCCCGGAATTTAAGCCCGATGAACTTAAAATGACAAAATGATTTGCCCTTATATCACATCCCGCACATAATGCTTGCAATAAAGTGCTTAAGTGACTCTCTTACTGCGATAGTGTCGGAAAATAAAATCTTTTCCAATAAGGCCTTAAAGCACTTAGCAAAACCTGATGCAACTACGCAATTGTGTGAAGATATTGTCAAGACAATCGACGCATCCAATAAAAAAAGCGATTTGAAACTTAACACAATTACCAATACAATCAAAATATTAAATGAAACAATAAATAGTAATTGCAAAAATTGCGACATCGAAGACGCTATAAAAAATCTAAAACAAAACTTTAATAAAAACTATGAAAATCTAAAAAACCAAGATACAAATAACCAACTAATCGAAAATCTGAACTCTTTCCGCCATAATATGGATATTATGATCCAATCAACATCCAAGGAATACCCACAGTCAGTCTTGCAACCTGATCCGGTTGTAGAAATTTTATTACACAAAATAAATGACATCAGCGATGAACTAAGTGTATTTCGTGCAACTCTTGAGGAAATTAATGATGTTGTCAGACATCCTCCAATCAGAGATGATAACATTACCGACCTCACAAGATATCATCATCATGTAAACTCCAGTTCGATCTTGGAAGAAATAATGGAAGCATCCTCGAATCCCCCCCAAATTGGATCTCCTCCATCAACACTTCCCACAATAACTTTCAACTCGCCATCTGACTGCCTCTCTGCAGCAACGCAAACGGAAACGCAAACTCATCCCATTGCAGCTCCTCGTAAAGTAATTGAACGCTTTGGAACCTCTTGCACCACATCAGAATGGGACAATAGGATTCAAAGACTAAGGAGTGCCAACCATAAGGAGGACACAACACTGTTTGTCAAAAGATTTCCCAAAAACACGAAAGATTCTTGGGTAAAGAGTTATTTTCGAAAACAATATAGAATCACCATCAGTAGCTGCCAGAAGGTGTCATCTAAGTACTCAAAAAATAAGCCTTCCGAGCAAATTTACTTGGATGTTTGATACTTCAGAGGAAACACTTAAATTAAAGCATGGAAACGTGAGAATAACCGAGTGGACGGAGAATCCCAGAAAGCAGCAAAAATAGTTGAGACGTAAGCCTCAAATATCCTCCTCTAAACGATCCTCAGAACCCAATTGGTCTTTTAAAACCAATATCTTCCCTGCCTTTTGTCCACGTATTTCACAACATCCACATCCACCTACATCTGACTTGAAGCACCCAACACTTAGTAGTGTCAACACTAAACCTAAAGTTGGTAACAAACGTCAGACCAAAAGAGTTTCCTTCGACCTTACCCCCATTCCGCGGTCCTCACCTATTCAACATTCACCCACTTCCAACTCATATTCGAATATAGTAAAACATAGAAACTTCATTTCTCACCAATCAAAACTTCCTTCCCAAACATCCACTTATCCGAATCGTAACCGAGCTTCATTTAAACTTAACGAAAATGAAACCAGTACAATCAATCATCCCAAAGATAAATATCCTCATTCCTTATCTATTCCAACTCTACCTACCTTCAATTCAGATTCAAATAAGAAATATCCCAATTTTATTAGTTCTCACATCATCAATCCTTCACATTCAGCTGCACCAACAACATCGATAAACTCAAGAACTTCTCAAATACTCACTGTAAGTCCTCAAATACAAAATGTTACACCACCAACTCCAACCACAGTCTTACCACCTTCCTCCATGGACCTTATGTCGGTGGACGTATGTCATCCCACCTTTAATTTGTACTTTCCCCAAACCTTAAAATCAATTGTTTTATGTATCTCGCATTTGGACCGTTTCAAACAGACATTATGTCCATGGACCTTCTGTCCGTTTTGCTTTGGACATTATGTGTGTTTCGAATTATGTCTGTTTCGAAATTTCGAAAAGGTCCATGGATATTATTATGTCTGTTTGAAACGATCGTAACGTTACTGTGAATGGCCACCGTTATCGCGCCATGATTACCGAATATTTTGGCCTGAATTGAAAGACATGGACATATAGTTCCAACAGGACGGTGCCACAAGCCACACAGCACACGTTACAATCGATTTATTGAAGAGTAAGTTTGATGAGCGTGTTATCTCAAGAAATGGGCCGCTTCGTTCGTGCAATTTAAAGCATTTAGACTATTTTCTTTAGGGCTACGTCAAGTCATGATAAAACGAAGGATAACTCTTGCCAACAGAGCCCTCTCTCGACGAACAAAACTCACGCTCTATAAGTCACTTATCATGCCCGTCCTAATATATGCAGCACAAACCTGGACGTTGAGCGGTTCTGATGAAAAGTCTTTGGGAGCCTTCGAGAAAAAGATCCTTCGTAAAATCTTCGGTCCAATCTGCGTCAATGACGAGTACCGAATGAAACCATGAGCTGTATGAGCTGTACGCTGACATCGACATAGTTAAGCGTATTAAAATCGAGCGGCTCCGCTGGCTAGGTCATGTTCAGCGAATGGGAAACGACTCTCCAGCGAAAAAAATATTCTATTCGTTGCCCGGTGGTGGTCAACGCAGAAGAGGACGCCCACATCTTCGTTGGAAGGATCAAGTGTTAGATAACCTGACTACGCTTGGCGTTTCCAACTGGCACCAGCAAGCGCAAAACAGAAATGGCGGGCGTAATTTCTTATACGAGGCCAAAACCGACCTTCGGTTGTAAGCGCCAGATAAGTAAGTAAGTACGTCAAGTCATTGGTCTATGCCAACAAGCCGACGACGTTGGAAGAGCTCAGAGCCAACATTGTGGCTCTGTCATTGAAAATTGGGTCCAACGAATCGACCGCTTTATACGCGCCTGTGGTGGCCATATGAACAAAGTCGAGTTTCATTCATAAATGTTTTGATTGTACTTCAAGCCGATAATAAAGTTTTTGAAATATCTCAAATGGTTTGCGTTTTATTTAAAAAAAAAAGTTGTCAAGTCCTTAATGGAAAACCTTTTATTAAATTTTACGTCATTCTATGCAAAAATAGATTTTATAGTGCCAATTTAATTATGTGTATGTCATCACTTTCCGAAATTAAAATGACATTTGGCACAATTTAGATTTTTGGTTGGGCTTAACTCCTATATAGCGAATATTTAGTTTAGGCAAAACAACGTTTGCCAGGTCAGCTAGTTAGAAATGAATATTTTTTATTCAGTTCTTATTTAAACTATTTCAACACAATCCATCTTTTATACAAAGACGAACAGACTTAAAAGTTACAAAATTAAATACCATTTTTTAAATAACTCACTGGACACTAACTGGACAGGTAAATAACTTGCCAAATATTTCATAATATATATTTGTAATTACAAATAAAATTGAAAACTTTTTCATTTCGATTTTCTGCTGGTGAATGTTGTGAATAAGAAACTTGGTTTTATTTAAGCAATAAAAAACTTTTAGTTGACAGATGTATCAAAACAACTTTGTGTATAGATATATATGTACATCAAATATTTACACGTGTGTCAGTTTCTTACCGTTGTGTCTGTAAATCAATTTGAACAGAGCGAGACACAATGGACATGAAGGGTATGAAGAAAGTTTGTATTTATTGAGGGATTGGTATAAGCTGCTTAGGAACGTCAAACAACATCGGTAACACTAAACTTTGAATCATTTTACGTTATTGTGCAACAACGGTATGTGTGGCATTCATTCTCGTATCCTTTCCATTGAGTAACAATTTGTCTCTACAAAGAATAAAATAACTTGGGAAAAATACGAACGATGAAGGTTTTTCATTGAATGCAGAAGAATGAGAATTGAGTTGAGCATTTAGTTTAATAATTCTTACGCACAGGTTTGAGTTATCATTGTGGACCATCTAGGATTAAGAGGTTTTCATGTGATGAGTAATGCGCAAGCATTTATTGCATAAGGCCAGAAAAATCGCTTAAAAAGTTTTTGTTACATATTATTTGCTGCCAACCTAATTTGGAGAGGTAGGTTCAGGCTGAAACCTAGCTCTAGTTATTTAATATTTACCTTTTAACGAAATAATTCAAAAATAACACAAAAATAATAACATTCAACCAACATGGCAACCAGATTGACTGATAACCAATGTGCTTTATGTAAAAGGTCAACAAGTAGCATAAGAAATTCCAGAGAATGTGAACCTACAGCCTAATGATCTGATTTAAGTGCGGCTTTAGGCAAATGATAAGATAAGAAAAGGCTCCATATGACCACTACCTGTAAAAAGCACTACGCTTGTGGCTGTATCTGTATGTGTGTGATATACATGCACGTTCATATGTATGTGTGTGTGCGTGTGTTTTCAGCAATTTATTTGTCAAAATATTTATACTAAGTTTCTTTGGCTTTCAGGCCTTTTCAAAAATGAGACCATTGTAAGATATCTGATATTCTTTTAACCTCAAATTATAATTTCAAGGCTGTATTTCCCTTTCAAGTCTAATTAGTCTTAAGTGTTTCGAATCACGACATCTATCACACGTCCTTGCCAAGGCCTTTCTCGTTTTTGCCTTGTGCGATACACACGCAAATGCGATACAATTTTTGGAGTGTGTCTGCTGTATTGCTATTGAAGCATTTGGTTGCGTGACTGGGATCTTTTATAATATGTTTAGTTATTATGTGGCATGGATTACACACTCAAAATATTGCTACTTTGTTTAAACAATTATAAACACACATTAAAAGATTTGCTAATTAACGCTATTTTAATTGGTTTTGCTAATTAAATGCAACAGTTTAATATAAGAACTTAACTATAGCATCGCAAAGGATGAATATAAAGGTATGTGTCAACTATTGTGACCTTGTCTTCGTGCCCTACACGAAGAGTATTAATCTTGCTCTTCACCGAGCATGAACAGAATGTTATAAGTCCGCCTACTTAATTTAAGCACATTAAGTTCTCGACAAAGGCGTTAGACGAACAACAAAAATAAAAAAAGGACACAATCACAACCACTCCTGTGTTACTAATTGATGCTAGAAACAATCACAAGCAATCCTGTGTTATTAATTGACTAAAATATTTTACTTGGTCTAAGAAAATTTTAAATTAAGCCTCATTTGCTCAAATTAAGCACAAAAACTAACATTAACCCTTCGTTGCATGGGATTGCACATATGCAATGTTGACTTCTAAGAGATATAGCATACACACCCTGTAAATATACCTAACGGAATTTTATTTAAAAATAAATTTAGACATTTTTTTTTAGTTGTTGTCTTCTTTTGTCAAATTGGTGATTTAATTTGTCCAAAATATTGATTTGAACAAGGTATGTCTTATACGTAGAAAAGATAAGTGAATATTTTTAATAATTATACGAGAAATATCAAAAAAAACCTTCAAATATAAGTAATTTTCCAGAATATAAGCTAATTTTCTTAAGCTTGCTAATTTTTTTGTGCATTATAACTTTAATTTCATAAAATAAATGGCTTATTTGCATATATGCAATATCATGCATTTGAGACATTTTGAAGTTACATTGCAGATATGAGGTTATATTGCAGATGTGCAATTCCATGCACTTAGCTATATTTAAGGCTAAAATTAAAAATAAATTAATTTTAAAAATAAATTACTTGGGCCACGAAAACAGCCCCTGTGTTCGTCACCACGAAGAAAATTATCTTGGGCTAGTGTAAATATTGTTATAAATGAGTTTTACGGGAAGTACTTCTCATATGAATTACAAAGTTTTTTATGATAACACTGTGCGACAATTTAAGGGTCAATTGGAATAACCTCAAATATCTAAATGGTTTCTAATAGTGGATGGTCTATATATTATGCCCTCATACTCAGTTTTATCGGATTAGGTCAAATAAGAGAGAAATTCAAGGTCAAACTTCACCTTTAAGTCACAAATTTTTTCTTATAACTCTTAAACTAAATTCAAATTCTATGTAGTAACTGCATCTAAATATTTGCAATGGATGATTCTTTACATTTTAAGACCATTTTTTGCTCAAAAAGTTACGTAAGGGGTTTAATATTTTCTTCGAAAACAGGGCTTTTTAAAAAAAAAATAAAATTTTCAATAGTTCAGTTACTATGTATTTGTCTTCAAAAACAATCAGATTTTGCTGAATTTTTGCATGCACCTTAAGTAAAATAAAATAACCCACCTGTGAAAAGATCACAACCATTACATGTGTGCATCCAAAGATATTCGGATTCAAAGATTACCAACGGTGGTAACTTCGTTAATGTAAGCCCTAGCGGAAAATCATTCAAATAAAACTTATAGACCCAACAATTTTCTTCAAAATTGTCCTTAACATTTAAACCGAAAGAGTTACCGTTTTAAAGATATGCGCGTAAATGTGTAATTACAACATATATGAAAAATATATAAACTTGAGAAGAAATAGAAATAAAATAAAATTTTTATTTTAACCGTTTTAATTTTTCATATATGTTGTAATTACACATTTACGCGCATATCTTTAAAACGGTAACTCTTTCGGTTAAAATGTTAAGGACAGTTTTAAAGAAAATTGTTGGGTCTATAAATTTCATTTGAATGATTTTACGCTAGGGCTTACATTAACGAAGTTACCACCGTTGGTAATCTTTGAATCCGAATATCTTTGGATGCACACATGTAATTGTTGTGATCTTTTCACAGGTGGGTTATTTTATTTTACTTAAGGTGTATGCAAAACTTCAGTAAAATCTGATTGTTTTGGAAGACAAATACATAGTAAATGAACTATTGAAAATTTTATTTTTTTTTAAAAAGTCCTGTTTTCGAAGAAAATATTAAACCCCTTACGTAACTTTTTGAGCAAAAAATCGTCTTAAAATGTAAAGAATCATCCATTGCAAATATTTAGATGCAGTTACTTCATAGAATTTTAATTTAGTTTAAGAGTTATAAGAAAAAATTTGTGACTTAAAAGTGAAGTTTGACCTTGAATTTCTCTCTTATTTGACCTAATCCGATAAAACTGAGTACGAGGGCATACTATATAGACCATCCACTATTATAAACCATTGAGATATTTGAAGTTATTTTTTCGTGTCGCACTGTGTAATTATTATATCAACACTACCACTAATGATTGAACTAGCCAAAATGGGTATTTATTGGATACAATCCGTCGGAACAGAATTCCGAACTCAAAACTTCCGAGTGTTCCCATATTAATGAAGACATCTCGAGGAGAGTATGTGGAATATGTAGCTTACCATGATTCACGTACATTTGCTGTCATGGAGAGATAATAAAGTTGTTAATTTTATGTCAAACCATTGCGGTAAAAGTCCTGAGACCATAGCTAAACGATTTGATAAGAAGTTATGTAGAAACATATCCATTGAGTGGTCGAATTTGTTTCACAATACAATACAGTTATGGGGGAAGTCAATTTGTTGCACTCATTTATTGGAAGCTACAACACAAAAATAAGCTATACGATGATATTAGTAAATGCATTGCTATTGCATAAGCGTGCGCAACAATAAAGCGGTAATAATGAAGACATAATATTTGTCAATTTTCGTTTGTAAGTGGTAGACAGTCTTTACAAAGTAGGAAAACTCTCCACAAAAAGTAGAAGACCTTTCGAATTATCAAAAAACCTTGCAAAAATGACGAAACATTCGAGAAGTTTCCCACTATCTCAAACAGAAGTTCGGTTGGACCATTTTGATCTCTGGCCACAATAGGACAACAAGCGTTTAACATGTAAATTACCAGGGTGCAATGGATACACTCATGTTAGCTGCTCAATAGTTTAGTTTTAAACAATTTCGTAATGAATAATCGGCCCAATTCTGAATAGAAAATCCGCGAGAATTTTTTCACTTTTCACATTCCTCCTATTCCAAACAAAAATTCTCGAGAATTTTTTCACTTCTACCTTTTCTCCTATTCCAAATAAACTTCGAAAGAGGGAAAAAACTCCCGGCGGAAAAAGTAGGCATCACAAATGTATATAAAACGGAGAAACCGATGACATTTGTCGAGAGTTTTTTCGCCAGCAAAATTAAGAGGAGTTGAAAACAAAAATGCAAGTATTTTTAGAAGTTTTTATATTTTTAAAAAAAACTAGTTTTAAATATTGCATTTAAGGTCTAAAACTACAAAAAAACAACAGCTGCAACTATTGCTGATGCTTATAGAAGCTCACTTTGTTTTCGATTCCATAAAGGATGATCTTGTAAGATTTTGACGGAAAGTGGAGGTAGAATTAAATACCATTGGGTATTTAATGGAAAAAGCGGGATTTTTAATTACCATTAAAAATACTACCGAATGGAAAAAGCGGGAGCTATTATTTGCACATGGTGTTCCATCGATGCATCCCATAATGCCGGGAATGCCATGCTTGCCATAAAAAGCTTGTGCAACGTTTCTTTTGCCTTCAGTTACCGTGACCACCTTAATCCATTTTGAGCACAGGTGCCTTTCAAAGATATCCAGAACTTCAGCTAGAACTTTGCTGAAACTGGATTAGGCCAGAGATACGTCATGGTCTTTGCCTACTCCAGTTTGGTAACCACCTTCAGCAAAGAAGCGCAATACTGTACTCAGCTTTACGACCGGAGAAACTGCAAACTGTTTTTTTCCTGGCTGAACTTCTAACAAATACTGGAACGCGGGCTTGTTTAGCCTATAATATTTCTCAAATCTGTGAAAATAAGGGCGTTGTTAATAAAAGCAATTGGTAAAATTATGTTTTCTACTTACAAAAATTGCGGCAGTTCCAGCCTGTTCGCGCAATCACGCATATTCCTCCTTACGACCTTCGGTGGAACATTTTCTTGCTCCTCATCGTCCACTAGTAACCGGAATACAATGCTATGCATTTTTACCACTTTTTTTACTAAATTATAATTTTTTCTTTTAATTTGCCAGAAACTTGTTCTGTTTACTTTTGATTTTAAATGTCAAAAGTAGCAAAGCAGCTGATTTCGAAAATTTGAAACTATCATTCCCAAGTTTTCTTCTCTCAGGTCGTTTAGAATAGGAGGATTTTTTTTTTCTCGAGAAAATTAAATCCACGAGGAAAATATCGGCGCGAGTATTTAGAATTGGGCTGAATGTTTTATGTACTTATTTAATGAATTCTTATACAATGAGCTTCAAATTAAGAAACAAAATCCTTGTGTCCATGCAAATCAGTGTTTTTATATTTTAATTTGTTGAACATTGTCAATTTAAATTGACTACTTATATAAAAACCTGGGAAATATATCTTAGTTTAAGTTATTAAAAGCATATAATTCCATTTCAAAAATGTAAAATACAAAGTAATAAAAATTAATATTTAAACCATCAAATACTAATTTTTATTGCTTGCCTGTCTGAAATTGTACATGTGCAATGTTACGTAACTTCGCTCCTATTCATTGCAAAGCATCCAAATAGAATGTTTATACATTCTCTAAACCTTTCCAATCATAAATAAAGACATAAAACATTTTTTTACACAGGGAGAAAAAATCATGTAACGACGGGTTAAGATGAATAAATTCATAATGAGCATTTATTTCTAAAATTGATCAAAATAAATGATTGCTTAAAACAAGAATAAAATACTTGACTCTAGAACCTGGAACAGGACTGAATTAAGAAAATAATTTCGCAGAGAACTATTTAAGTTTTTAGCAAATTGTTAACTTAAATCAGGCACATTTTTCTTACTTCAACTTATGTTGTCTTGCATTTAATTCACAACATGTTTACATGAATAAGATGGTCAGTACTGACAAACAATAGCATGGTTCGAAAGCGCATTGTCTTATCTGTTACTTTACTTGGAAGCATGTAAGTGTCTACATTTAGTATTTTCGAGAAGTTTTATATGATCGGTTATCATACATTCTGGTGGCGTCCGTGGCGTAGTTGGTTAAAGTGCGTGGCCGCTATGTCAACGAACTTGGATATCCAGGTTCGAACCCCAGCAGCGGCAGAAAATTATTTGAATTAAAATAATAAAATAATTAATAATTTTTTGCAGACAATGGCAAACCTCAGATCAAAATGACATGTAAAAGCTTCTTGAGAACAAGAACATTCCGTTCATCGCCGTTCGGAGTCGGCGTTAAGCATGTAGGTCCGGTTCTCGGTCAATTGTGTGCAAGCTTAGTAACACGCACAACACAATTGATCATAAGAAGCTTTCAAGGGCTGAAATGGCCAGTTATTTTTTTTTTTTTTTTTTTTTATCATACATTTTACATCTTTTCTGAAGCATTTTCATTATTATAAGAAAATTAAGTTTATTATATTAAAACTCTAGTATTAAGAAAATGGTTTACTTGAATCAAGCAAATTGTTTTCAATTCAAAGAAAATAAGTGGCGGCCGTGGTGCAGTGGGTAGAGTACGTGACCCATACGCCAGAGAACCCTAGTTCTATTTCCACCTGACGCAGAAAAGTTTTTTCTATTGAATTTATTTTCGGTTCGGCCTCTGTAGAGAGACGGATTCACCAGAGAGGTGATTCTGCAGACAATGGCAAACATCAGAGAGTAAATAATGTCATGTAAAGCTTCTTGAAAACATGCACATTAGTCCAGTTTTCAATCAATTGTGTACAAACATTTAATAAAACGCGCAACATAATTTGATGCATATAAGTTCGGTCAAAGTTCTTTCAAAGTCTTATTATTATTATTCAATGAAAATCAAACAAATTATTCTAGGGCGCCTCGGTAGTCGAGTTGTTAGCGTGCTCGACTGCCACCCCAGAGGTCCCGGGTTCGATTCCCGGCCAGGCCATGGTCCTTCGCTTTAAAAACCTTTCTAAATTTTCTCTCCTCATTTCTAATCAACTGAAATTTAAAATTCATCAATATTTACGACTTGAAGTTGTAGTTGATGGTAGAGAAGTTTGTGGATGAGATTGCCTTATAACTTGAATTGACTGAGGTAAAGGCATAACACTTGCCTCTGATTCAAATTCACATGTTTCTTTGGCTTTCCACCACGCTTAGAACATCCTACACGTGTTTCACTTGACTGCCCTTTCCTTCCCACTAATCTATCACCCCATTTCGAACCAAGGCAGACTTGACTGAATAGGTATTCCACCTGAAATCCTTGGTTCAAAGCTAAAAAAAAAAAAAAAAAAAGCTGAGCATTTTGTTATGAATATTATGTGTCTTAAATTTGCTCAATTCTAGCAAAATAATGCTTGAATTGAGAAATTTACGCTTGAGAGTAAACTGATAGCCTTTTTGCTAGATTTAAGCATAGAAAAAAAAAAACTCGCGGTTAGCAGCATATACGTGACAGAAGTGAAACTTTTTAAAAAGGATAGTATAAGAGATATTTTAGTGTAAATTAGAGAGAGGAAGTATCTAAAAAGAAATGCAATACAAAATGGAATAAATTAAGTTTTTTCCGTTTTCTATAAATGTGTGAACATTCAGCTGGCGTTCTATTAGTTTTCGAATGTCTCCTCAACTTCGTCACTTTTTGAATATGAGATTGCATTTGCATAGTACTCGTTGACGGAGCCTCCGAAAGCAGAGGCAAATCTTGTTGATTATTGCCTTCTGCTTCCTGATCATTAAAGCTTCTTTGATGAGTGAGGGCCTTGTAAAGTAGCAAACGTTGATTGTTATGCATATCAATTCGGTTGGCTTCAAAATTTTGTTGAGATGATGTTCCAATCGTCATACTCTTACCATTAGTTGCAGATCTAGCTGCGGATGCATTCTTAAGAGCTCTAATTCGCTGTATATGTTCACAAACGCGCTCTGCTCCGTTTTTCGGTACTTTTCTTAGCTTCGGGACTTAGCTTACCTCTCGAATTCCTGCACGCAAAGAAAAAAAACGTTTATCGCCAGTTTGCCGCAAACGAACTTTATTTGTCGTGCTTGAAATCGTTTATTGCAAACGTTTCAACAGTTGTCATAAACGTTGAACGAAAAATAAACAAAATTTTCAGTTGTGAGAAACGAGTCATTTAGTTGCAGGAAATGAATTTCGTTTGTCATAAACGCGAGTGATTTTTAAATTGCAGCAATTGAAAACTTCGTTTTTACCAACTGAAAATTTTGTTTATTTTTCCCTTCGTTGTATTTATAAACATAACGCTTATAGTTTAGAGTTACTTTTTGGACAAATTGTTACTATATAAGGAAATTGGTAGTTTGCTTAATACGCGGACGAAGATAGCAACAGAGGCGGAATCCATAAGAAGACGGACGGACATAATGAGAAAGATTATTAATATAATAAATAATAATGACCGAAATGGCTTGCGGTTTATATATATACGATATATTTTTAAGTTGTGACAACTGAATATTCGTTTGCGTCAAATACAGCTCGCAAACGAAGTATAGTTGGTGAATTTTTCAGTTGTGGTAAACGAAACATTTCTTTGCGTGTGGGTGTCGTTTTGTTATTTTATTTGAAATATCGCACACCCTCTTCAAAAGTGACAATTTGTAATTCAATTTGTAATGCACATCTAATTCGAATTCCAAAATTTTGTTTTATTCTGATTGCTTTTAAATTTAAAAAAAAAAACTTTTTCTATCCTTTTTTGTATGAAGTTGCTTGCAAAAGGAAAAAGTTTTTTGGCTCTCCTAAAAATTTCAAAATTTTGAGTTGTGTCACTTTTGAAGAGGGTGTGCGATATGTGTACGGAAACACTTCCAAATAAATTCAGGTTACTTGAAACGAGTACGGAAACAGACCTTATGATATGGTCTTTCAAAAGCAACAAATAAATTGTCCGTGCATGCTTTTAGGCTGAAAATAAAATGTTCGACGCGTGCAATATTAAAAGCATTTTGTTTGCAAGTTTGAAAGAATCAATGTTTGTACAACCGCTAGAACATCCGACTCTTATTCGATGCTTGCGACAGCCCAGGGTTCAATGCAAGTTTGTGGAACAAATGTTTATGGTAAGCAGTGGTAATTTTCATACAAAAATTTGCTCTTGACTTTATTATAATAAGCTTCACGAATAAAGCTACTTGAAAATGTTCATATAAATTGAAAACGTTACACATCGTCATAAATAAGAAAACTTGAAATTTTACTCGCCGCCAAAGAAATTTCACTTCAAAAGTAAAAAAATTTATAGCACACAATATATTGATAACACAATTCCTTCATTGTTCCCTTTTATCAAATATTATCCCAAGAACTGTTATCATTAAGCGTCAGTTTTAGTGAATAATGATGGAAAAAGTGCTGCCGAAAGTAATTGTATTCTATTGGAACTTTATGGTGGTTCTTGGAAGACATGAAACAATCTGGATAGCCAAAAAAAGATGAAAATTTTGAGGCAATGTTTAATGAAGACCCATGTCAAACACTCCAAATGTCCAATTTCATTGGGTGTGTTGTTTAGAGTTGGTTCGAAATACGGAAAATGCGGGGCATGCAGAACGCTTTAAACATTTAACGGGACTATATTCTTAATTATTCCAATGCCGAGAAAAATTGCTTTTGCGGGGCGGTCTTGCAGAATCCGGGATGGTTGGCCGCCTTACTGTGAACTGCTGCTTCAACTTTTTTGGGAAAAGCAAGAGATTTTTGCATCGCATATTGCAACGGACAATGAAAAGTGGATCCATTATGACTATCCCAAGAGCAGAATGTCATGGGTTGAATAAAAAAAAGTGATAATTTACATCACGAATTTGATCGTCTTCACGTCGTAAAATGGGCTAAAACATACCTGGAAGCGTTCAAATGGGAAATCCTACCCCAACTCTCGTATGCTTCAGATATTGCTCTTTCTTATTATCACTTCTTTCGATTGATGGCTCATGGACTCTCTGGGCACTTCTTTTAAAGTTTGTAAAAAGCTCGTGAACTGCATGAAAATACGATACATTCTTCCGATATGGTATTCATCTCCAAAGATGAGCAATACTGTGAATGACATAATGTTTTTGATTTAATTTAAAATAAATAATCTTTTTTATGAAGAGAACGCTATGAATAGATTTCACCATTTAATAACTATAATTTCAATTAATTTTATGCTAAATCCGATGATGTAAAAATCAACTTATATCTATTCACCCGCTTTTTCTGAGAGAATACTATTTACTAAGTTCATTATTACGTGTAATATATTGTTTAAATTTTGTCGTAAAGTAAAAAAACTTAATTTTTGCTTTAAAACATTTACTGTAGCGCAGATACTCACCGAGCAATAAACGCACGTAATAAACCCATAATTCTATGATTGGAGAATCCTTGTAACAAATTGTCCAGATGACAAAGATGTGGTCTTTAATGTTTTTTATTTTTATTACAATGTTAAAAAATTAATTCTTATTTTCATACCATCACTCTTGTATTAGCACCAAGGTATTAATATTAGCACCTATAGCAAGTAACGATTCCATGTAACTCATGCATTTTGGAAATATGCCTTTTTTAACTTTTTTTGGAAACATTTACGTAACGATGTGACGTCAATATTGGATACTAATTTTTATTCATTAGCCTCTGCTCCCCCCCCTCTCCCTCTCCTTTCTACAAAGAAATCCTGTGTGCACTCATGCATGCTTGTATGGTTTTTATTTTAACTGTTCACGATATTACCCAATAGAACTTTGTTCCCTCACAGATTTACTGTGGAATTTTTTGTGTATTTGTCAGTGTCAGTTCTACCTGCTATAGAATGTAACTTCTAATTTTACTACTCATATCTACTCGTATAATTTAAGCGTTGAGCTTGAAACAAAACACAGCAAATTGTCAAATAATGTGTTTATTTTTGTCTGTTTGAAAGAGCTTCAAACGCACACATATTTTGTTCACGTGGTAAACGCGTAACAGCGATTATACCCTTATCACGTGCAACCCTCACTTTAACACTCGCTGCTAAATAATGCAGCAGCTCAATGCAAAATCTAGCGCAATCCACCGCTCTTTTTAAACAAATTCAATGAACAGGATCTGATACTTTGGCTTTGCGCTGTAGAAATACATTTTGTTTTTCTATGTTCATATACAGGGTGGACCATCTAGTGGTTTCTCTTTAAGTCATAGGTTATTTTGACACTGACCGCTATTTCCCGCTGTCGCCATTGGCCCATTTTTCTTAATATATGAAGCTGGGAACAACGTTTCGGTCAAGGGTGGGCGTTACAAAGTCATGATAACCTACTTTTTTACTGAAATTGGAGACATTAATTTAGACGACATCTGGTTGCCACACAGCCCATGCCACAATCGATCTTTTGCCTAAACTAAATTTCCAAATCGTTTTATCATCAGTCTTGGCAATGTCAATTAGCCGCCTCGAAGCTGCGATTGGACTTTTTTTTGTGGGGAACAGTGAAAGACCGATGTTATGTCAACAATCCGGAAAGATTTCAAGCGCTTAAGGCCAATCTCGAAACCATCAACAAGGTCTTGGAGAATTGGAATGACAGAATGCGCTGCTGCAAAGCCAGCCACTTGAATGACGTTGTGTTCCATAACTAATGGGAATGTTTGCTCTTATTAATAAAGCCATAATACATGTAAATAAATTAAATTTTGTTCATTATATTGCATTTTAAAAAAAAAACCTGTATTTGGCCTACCCTGTATAATTCAATAATTTGAATACGCAATTCTACAGAACATCAACCAACGAACCACCCACACAACCACCAACCTATGCATTTGTTGGCGTACAAACAGTGCGTCAAAATATATTTAAATAACACAGTGGTCAGAGTTCCCTGTACATACCTAGAATATAATTTTAGCCATGTTGCGCCCTATTGTTATCTTTTTGATACATTTTCTTATTCCCTTAAATAACCAATTCATAAGTTTTTGTGTCAGTGATGATCTTCGCTTGTAGCAGATTGAATAATTTTGAAGTTTATTTAAATTTTATTCGAAGAAATATTGCATTGACAATTTTAAAACGTTTTTATTGGCTTCACTTCATTTGTCTGTCCCGTACAAATCTTGGAACCAACTTCCCGATGAGCTAGAGCCTTGAAACTTAAAATGTAGCTCAGAATTGGATGACAACACAATATAAACTTATTTCTTGTCTGTACGTTTATTTGTTTGGCTAAAATGCGAAATTATTTGACACATACATACATACATATTAAAAATTAAACAAAAAAACTGAAAAGCTCATTGACATTTTTAAATTTCAAAAACTCACAACTGAAATGAATTTATTACCTCATTTAGAAAGTATTTTCGGTAGAGTTCTGTAGCTCAAGCCCGAAATACAATAGTGCGAGAGTGCCATGCGAGACAACAACGTGAGAATATCGAGCTGTCAAAACATTTTCATAATCAGAGTTGTTATGTAGCAATCTACAATGCCTTGCGATTTTCCAAAAAATTGAAAAACAACGCATGCGATGGCGAGCTGTCATAAAAATTCCATGCAATAAAACAGAATGGTTGCTGTTTATCAATTTTCTTTATCCTTCCACCGTTGCAGCAGAACATACTTTTGTACTAATTAAAGCACGATTTTATTTTGAGAGTACGAAATATACATATCTGTGATGCAATCTTTTTTTTTATTTTGAAAGAAGATTTACGGTAGAGAGAAATTCGTTTTATGGTAAAACGAGGTACTATTTATTATGAGAGTGTACGTAAATAGTTCATAATTTCTTTTTTCAGCTCAAGTTGCTGAAATAAAATGGTTAAATATATTTACCGTTTTAGTACCTTTTCTTATGTCGAAAATACTTTTTTTTAAATGGCAGTATGCTATTTGGTAACTTTTCGCTAAGATGATGAAATTTTGACAGTCTGAATGAGAATATTTGGCCCTTGTGACGTGAATATGATTGGAAAAAATTCATATAGTCCCACTAGTATAAATTTTGACAATCGGCAAGATAATTTTTGATACAAGCAAAAATAGAATACAAAAATAAAGCAATTGTGAGTTCGTGAGTCGGAAAGAAGTTCAAAATTTTGTGCGTCCGACAGCATAGCAACCCGAAGTGGAAAATATTTGCGTAAATTTTTATTTTCAGTATATCATCATTATATAAATAGGCGTAGGCAAAACAGTTAAGAACCATTTTCTCCCGCGTTTCTTAACCGATTTTTATAATTTTTTTTTTTAATTAATCAGAGTAAAGAGAAGGAGTGCACCGAATATTTTTTGAAGAAATTCACCTGTTTTGAACAGGTAAAATGATTTACGATATTTTTCACGCATTGTGCATTCATAAACAAGAAGAATATCCGCACAAAAAGAAAAAGAAAATCGTTAGGCATTGTTTCATTAGGTTTCGTTCGTTTTTTAGACTGCGTTATGAGTTCTCTACGCTCATGTGAGAGCGTAAGCGAACTCAGAGGAAATCAAAACGAAGAATATAAAAAAGGGGAACGAACAACGAAAGTTCCACATAAACCAGCGATAAATATAACAGTTGATGATCCGCACAAAGAGAAGAATGGAAAAACATGTTGACATTGTTTCTCATCATATTTTTTTATATATATGGCTAGAAACTCACTGCGACAAAACAGTTTTCTACAATGTTGCAGTTTCCGTAAAGTTGCAAAGCGCTTGACAAATAAGTTTTGTTTTCGTCTTAAAACAGAATCAGCTCATTTGAACTAATGTGTAGAAAATTGTTTTGGAACTGTTTTGTCTCAGTAATTTTCTAGCCTATATGTTTCACAATTATAAAATAAGCTTATTTTAAGATTATTTATTTCAATTCAGAAATTTTGCAACAACAAAACTTTAGAAGCTATAAACGCCCAACGACTAAGCCTCCTAAGCCTAATTCGATTAACTCAAAATATGAGAGCAAGACCGAATGAACTAAGATTTATTGAATTTTTACAAAAACTCGTTAATGGTGAACTAAGAACATTTCCTGAATTTGGTGATGATTATATTGAACTGCCGCAAAAAATTGTCGGAAATATTGAAAGTAAAGGGTGTTTTTTTTAGGGGTTTGTTTTAGAGAATAGAGATAAAACTGGCGTTTTGTGGTCAAATCTGGCAACTCTAATGTCATTTATGTTCAGTTTGGTTTGCCATTTCATCATGAACAGGTTGACAAAAGAACAACGCTTGCAAATCGTGCAAATTTATTTCGAAAATAATGGTTCAGTTCGCGAAGTTTACCGCAAGCTCCGTTTGGTTTGCCATTTCATCATGAACAGGTTGACAAAAGAACAACACTTGCAAATCGTGCAAATTTATTTCGAAAATAATGGTTCAGTTCGCGAAGTTTTCCGCAAGCTCCGTTCATTTTATGGTCGACATAATCGTCCATCAGAGCAATTAATTCGGTTAACCATGGGTCGTTTTCGCACTACGTTTACTCTATGTGATAATACGCATCCGCAGAGACGTCAAACAGTGCGTACCGAAGAAACAATTGCCGCTGTAGAGCAAAATGTTGAAGAGGACCCGAATGAATCGATTCGCCACCGTGCACAGCAATTGGAGCTTTGTCCATCAACTTTATGGAAGATTTTGCGCAAAGATCTTGGCTTGCGACCTTACAAGATCCAGCTTGTGCAAGAATTAAAGCCGCGAGACCATGCAATGCGTCGTGATTTTGGTGTATGGGCCGAAAATGAGATTGATCTCGATGCTGATTTTCATCGCATAATTTTGTTCAGTGATGAGGTTCATTTTTGGTTGAATGGCTACGTCAACAAGCAAAATTGCCGCATTTGGAGTGAAGAGAATCCACATGAGATCCTTGAGACGCCATTACATCCACAAAAACTGACTGTTTGGTGTGCTCTATGCGCTGGTGGAGTCATTGGGCCATACTTCTTCCGAAATAATGCTGGAGAGTCAGTTACCGTTAATGGAGACCGGTATAGAGCCATGATAACCGACTATTTTGTTCCCGAATTGGATGGCATGAATGTGGATGAGTTGTGGTTCCAACAAGACGGCGCTACATGCCACACAGCGCACGTCACAATCGATTTATTGAAGGAAACATTCGATGAGCGCATAATTTCGCGGAATGGACCTGTCAATTGGCCACCAAGATCGTGTGATTTGACACCATTGGATTATTTTCTTTGGGGATATGTGAAGTCGCTCGTCTACGCCAACAAACCAGAAACGTTAGGGGACTTGGAGGTCAACATTCGTGGCGTTATTGCCGACATACGGCCCCATATGCTCGAAAAAGTGGTTGAAAATTGGACCTGTAGAATTGGCTTTATTCGAGCCAGCCGCGGCGGCCACATGCCCGAAATCATATTTAAACATTAATGGCATAAAATTATCCTTCCAATAAAGCCGAATTGATGGACATTAAAACGATTTTCTTGTGTTTTATTTCAATTCGAAGTTCTATACCTCTAAAAAAAACACCCTTTATAATTGTAGATGTTTATGGCAATATTCGGCAAAATATATTATCAGAACAAATCCTTAGATCGGTGATTTTAGCACCAACTAATGAAGATTGTTCTTTAATAAATGATGACATTCTGAATCGTATCGAAGGTAAAGAACAAATTTATTATAGTTTTGATAAAATTAGATCTGATTCTGATAATATGAATATCAATGACTATCCGATTGAATTTTTAAATTCATTGAACGTGAGTGGAATGCCCCCACATAAGCTAAAATTTAAATTTAATTCAATTGTTATGCTTATTCGTAATTTAAACACATCCAAAGCACTGGTTAATGGTACTCGAATGAGAGTTAAGTGTTTGCATCGCAGTACCATTTATTGTGAAGTACTAACTGGATGTGCTGCAAAAAAGAGGATATTGATTCCACGAATAAATTTAACTTTTTCTGGAACAATACTTCCGTTCCAATTTCAGCGAACACAATCCCCAATTGTTCCCGCATTTGCGATGACAATTAAAAAGTCACATGGACAAACTTATGATACAATAGGTGTCCTATTGAGGCGTCCAGTGTTTTCGCATGGACAACTTTATGTTGCTGCCAGCCGAGTTAGATCTTTTGAAGGATTAAAATTTTATGTTTTAAATGACAATGGTCATGGAAATTTGCTTAATGACAACAAAGTTTTTACAAAAAATATAGTTTATAGAGAAATTTTAAGTAGAAATTGATCTCACATAGCCATCGAAATAAAAGTATTTTTAAAATATGTTTTAGTTTTTTTTTTTTTAAATTTAATTTCTTATCACAACCAGAAAATGAATAAATATATAACTAAATATTTTTGTAATAACAAAGTTATTAACAAAAAATAATGCTCAGTTCATGAATATTAAAAAAAAAAATAAATAAATTTATATTCAATATGAAACTTAAAATGGAAAATCAATAGCCAATAATGAATTGCTTTTACAAATTAACACCATTTAGGAATTGTCATTTTTTTAAGATTATTTATGTATAAAAAAAAAATAAAATAATTTTAAGTTATCTTTCCAAAGTAGAAATAAAATAAAAATTATATATAATAAAATAAAAGGAAATAAATTTCCATTTAATATAAAACTGAATTTAAACTAAATACACATTTAAAAATTTTGTTTTTATAATTTAAGACTATTCATTAATTCGCAACTTTATAAAATATCATTCTAATATATAAAAAAATATTTTTGTTATTTCAGTTCAAGAAATAAAAAAAGAAATAATATTAAGATTTGAACATAAATCAAACCAATTTTTATTTAATATAAAACTTAAAATGTAAAAACATTGAAATTATCATTGACTTTAGAACGATATAATAATTTCGAATCTATATATAGGTAGGCGTAGGTGAAAAAGTTAACATCCATTTTCTCCAGTGTTTCTCTAAAGGAGTGCACTGACTATTCTTAAAGAAATTTACCTGATTTTAACAGATGAAATGATGTAAAAGTGAAATGATGAATGACTTTACTTTGTGATAACCTAAATACGTTGAAGATCACACAAAAATAAGAAAAAGAAAAAAACTTTTGGCATTTTTACTTTCGCACATGAGCAAAGACGGAGCAAATCCAAAGTTTTAGTGAAAAAACATTTCACTATAGATTTTGTATCAAATTAACAGGAAATGGTCGAATTTCGACCACTGGCAAGTATTCTTTACTTTTCGTAGGGGTATAATGAAATTTTATTCAGTGTAAGAAGACGATCTGATAAAACTAAGCGCATAAGCGTAGACGTTCACTGCTCGACGGAGAATTTCAAACTGAAGCTTTCGTCGTGCTGAATGTGAGATATATACGTGCTTTTACTTTTGTGAATGTATTTCGGGGCTATAAAGAATATATTAGTTAAAAAAGTTATTACCCTTTCAATGCCAACTTATCCATTCTAACGGCAGCTCAAGAGCAAGTGATAAAACTGACAGTTCAAGTGAACGAAATTCAAAGGCTGCGTTTTATAAAATGCAAAATTTGTAATGTTTTCACTACGCTACTGCGTTACTCAACGCTTAAAATCACGGTGTGATTCATTGTGTTTTATAAATTGCTAATTTTAACAACGCAGCGTGAAGTAATGTGCAGGGATTTATAAAATTATGACATAAATTTATCCTTTAATAATAATTTAATTTTACCTTTATCTTTAGAAAGTTCTCGAAAATATTTAAAAATATAATTTTTTAATATTTTCTGCTTTGAAGTCGCGTGGTGTCGTACATGAGTTCACTCGGAATAACTTCGAAAAACATGTCATAAAAACCTCTTATCTAAAAAAGAGGGTCAAAAACTAATAACAGTCACAAAGTCGGAAATTTCCCGCAGGCAGCCTTGTGGCTGAAAAGGTTAAAGTTTCTTAAAAAGAAGAATGTTACAAGCATCCTAATTAGCCCAAATTTATGATATTTCTGAGACATCTTATTATTCACGGAGAGAAAAAATCAAGAAACATTCAATGCTTGATCAATCAAATAGGCCATCAGTTTACACTGAAGCGTAAATTTATCAATTCAAACATTATTTTGTTAGAAATTAACAAATTTTCAAACACATTATGTTAAAAAAAAATACTTAATTCAAGAAACATTTGTTTAAAACTCAAGTCTAATATTTGCTTGAAGTGAGAAAAATTTGCTCGATTTGAGAAATTGATTTTCCTTGAATTGAGAACAGTTTGCTTAATTCGAGAAAAACTCATAGGCAGAAAACTTTTTTCATTGGCATATTTATTACTTTTGGAGGAGGGACTTAGTGGGGTGCTTGTTGTGAAGTACGAAATATTGAAATTATTTGAATATTATCTTATGCAAATACTAAGAATTATTTTTTGTCTTTTCAGAACATAAAAGAATCGACATCATTGTTTGACTACAATAACATGAGACTTTGTGATGCTTCTCAGTTCACAGTTTCTAAGGTGACCAGTTTATGGAAGTTAAACAGTATCGCCAGCGATCACTTTTTTAAATTATAGACACAAAGTTAAACAAAGCATTGAGAAACCTGAAAACTTAGCAATACATAATGAACACGAGAATAAACCAGAGTTTCAATAACGCCAACTAGGCCAACAATACAATCCTCATCATAAATTTCGACCACAGAAAACGTTTCACAGGTAACATAACACAGACAACAGCATCGCGAAAACAATTCAAAATGGCTGCTTTGGAGGATATTAACGGCACAACATCAACAACAACAACAACATATATATCCGCCGACCTTGTCGACACCCAAAACTACTTCGAATTGTATGAGGATGACGGCGATGGGATCGGTATAGTCGATGTCTGGAATCAGAGCCAGAACCACACCAACTTATCCTCAATATACCATGTTATAACAGAGACTGAAGCCAATAGCTTATGGACAACGACATCCTTGGCGGATGCCGCTTCAACAACATTGTCGACAGACCCATCATCGCCAGCCACCACCTCTTATGGTTACAACATGAGCACAGACGGTGAGCTGATGAGCACCGTCATAGCAGAGGCAACCGGCAACAGCTTTGGCGATGACATCGCTTTGATCGATAGCGCGGAAACGGAGGACACAGAAACAGACTATTCATCTGTGAGTTTCAACGGTGGTATTGGCATCGGTGAAACAGACGACATGCTTCAACATACGGTGACATACAAGAGCAGCTATGGAAACAATAATACAAATCATCAGAGCTTCGATGGAGGAGGAGGCGCTGGTGTTGATGGTGTTGGTGGTGGTTCTGTGCCGCGTAATGACATGGAGTTGCTGCAAGGTAGCACAAATAGCGGCATTGGCATAGTTGGTGGAGATGGTGGCACTGGAGGAAGTTCCTTCATGCTGCTGCTTGAGGATTTCGGTGAATATTTTTATAATTTTAATGGCAGTGCGGTTTCAGGTACAACAACAATAAGTAGCTCAAATATAACGGATTTTGATTATCGAACTAATTGCACGAATTTGACATCCTCTTCGGTGTCATGTTATGATTTAAGTGAAGGTAAGTGAATACAATTACATTATGTGACAATTATTTATTTAATCGATCTATTACGTTAATTCATTTAAACATGACGTTAAGAGCAAATAATGTTGTTGATAATATAAAGTAGGAAGCTGCAAGGAATAGTGATGAAAATAAAAGAGAGATTATGGCTTTTTGTAAAATATTTGAAATAGTTTAAACTCTTCATAAAGAAAAACATGACAGGAAAGTTAATGTTTCGATACTTATCAAGTCAAGTTACGAGTTTCGTACATAAAATAAGATATTAAAGGTATTGATATAATACTAAAGTATTATATAAATAAAGAGATCTTTAGCTGGAAATTCATTTAGATGCAAGATATATTATTTAAGAAATAAAGTAGTTTATAAAAGTAATTTTTTAAATACTTTTACAAGACTCAATGCAGCTTGGAACATAAAGTGGTTCCAATGAACAAACGGACTAAGTTTTACTTTCAAGAAGACATTCGATTTTACAAAATAAGATTTTTTGAGCATCACAAAGACCTAAAAAACCAAAGGTCTAAAAAAGATCTTTCTTCATGAATTTTTTTAGAAACAATTGATTACTGTAGGTTTATTTTACATATTATTACATAAAAGTACACCACTTGAAGAATATTTAAAAAATTTTTTTCTTAAAAAATAGAGAGAAATAACGGATTTATTGTAGATCTTCGCAGGCGCCTCGAAAAAGAGATTTTGTGCGGTGACCAGCCAACAGCATCACTGGATCATCTGAAACCAAAAAATCAAAATGCTTTCTTTAGTCTATTACTTTATCCTCCAGTCTCGTCGAATTTTTTTTTAATTTTTCAATTTTTTAATTTTTGGCACCATTTCGATGCCAAAGTGACAATTTTTGACGAAAAAAATAGACCTATTTGTTATTGTAAAATTGTTAGTAATTAAAAAAAATTTGTAGAATATGTGTACAACATTTCAAAATGACCGGTTTAGTAGTTTTTTCTGTAGGCTGGTCACCAACTTTAAAAATTACAGGTTTGGGAAAATCGATTTAAAATTTTGAACACTGACTAACTAAAAAGGAAAGGTCCCCAAATGTCAAACGCCGATTTGAATGATTTTCGGATATGTGTTAGAGGATGAAATTCTAAGGTTGAAGTATTTTTTTATATTATTTTTTATATGTACTCAATCGAATGTTTAGGGTTTCAAAATCAGCAACAATTTACAATATTTTTAACCATAACTCTGCTATTTACCATAGAAACACATACAAATTTGGTATCAAACGAAAGGTATTAAAAAGGCGCATATAAAGTTATATAAAAATTAACGGGGCGTTAATAAGCAGCATCATCTCTTACGAAAATTGCTGCAGTTGGGGTTATTGTTGGGTCATGTGTGATTCGCATTTCTTTGGGTGACATAAAAAAAAAAATAAATAACTGGCCATTTCAGCCCTTGAAAGGACTTTGATCTAGCATCTTATGATCAATTGTGTTGTGCGTGTTATTAAGTTTGTACACAATTAACCGAGAACCGGACCTACATGCTTAACGCCGACTCCGAACGGCGATGAACGGAATGTTCTCGTTCTCAAGAAGCTTTACATAGCATTTTGATTACTCTCTGAGGTTTGGCATTGTCTGCAGAGAGGTGGCGGCCGTACAGAAAAATTATTTTAATTCAAATAATTTTCTGTCGCTGCTGGGGTTCGAACCTGGGTCTCCAAGGTTCGTTGACATAGCGGCCACGCACTTTAACCAACTACGCCACGGACGCCACTGGCTTGGGTGACATGCCATTATGAATTTTCCATTGATTATTGGTCCTTCTACAGTAAGCCACAAAATGACCTGTGCTATAACCAATGATTCCTCTTAACCTGTAAATATTAAATTTATATTTATAATTTACATTAATAACCAAGATTAATTAATTAATTATAAATATTATTAAATTTATAAAATTTATATCTAACATAATTTTTCCATACGTCGCATTTTGTTTGACGAAATCTTGTCACCATAACGTATGCGCAAGATTAATGAGACAATAATAATAATAAAAAATCACTCATACGCCATGGGTGATTTCGAAAACGCAAAAAAATTAGTTGATTTGGTTAAGAAATACGACTGACCTATTATTTATTTATGCTGACCTATTATCAGCAGACAATTTTCTCTTGATTTCATGTATAATGTTTTTATTTTATTGATGATGGGGTGCCAACATCTCAATGTGACCTTGAAAAATTTAGACCGCGAATAAAAAATTTTCTATCGCTGACCTATTACTGAAACTAACTGACCTTTACTGACCTTTTATTGACCTTTTAAATTATGTAATTGGTCAGTCAAAATTAAACAAATAGGGTGCCAACAACTCGCAGCTAAATTGGATACCGTTATTTGCGTCTTTTTAATACCTTTCGTTTGATACCAAATTTGTATGTGTTTCTATGGTAAATAGCAGAGTTATGGTAAAAAAAAATGTTTGCTGATTTTGAAACGTCATTTTTAAACCCTTAACACTCGATTGAGCACATATAAAAAAATACATCAACCTTAGAATTTCATCCTCTAACACATATCCGAAAATCATTCAAATCAGCGTCTGACACTTGGGGACCTTTCCTTGTAAGTTAGAGGTACGGTCATTCAATTTACTGTAACTTCGTTAGTTTTTCTCCGAAAAATTAGTGCAATATTCTTCAGATGTTGTACTTTCAGAAACAAAAATAAAAAAAAAAAGTTAAAAAAAAAGTTGTCAAACCTTACATCCCCCTTAAGCTGGTATTTAAAATGTTGTTCAGAAATATTTGAAGAATCCAAATTGATAAAACAATCTTCGGTGCCGTATTCATACCCGAGATAGAAAATCTTTTTTTTTTTTTTGGAAAAAGTCAAAAAAATGTGTTCAAGTATGCATTTCCAAAAACATTAAGATGCATAGCCGAAAAATATGCTAATTATTAATTTGTCAAATTAAAGGTATACGTTAACACTATAATCAATACCATCAAAATTTTGACCATTAGGTAATAATCAGCTATCTCGATTATAAATATATCTTCGAATATCCTTCACATAAGACACTGTGGATAAAAATCATGACTGACATCGTGTTTGGCAAGCTATTGTTAGTTTAATCCTCCAATAAGTGAGAAAGTCCCTAGGGACCTTTTTGATTTTTGTTTGTTCATAACTTTTTTTTCACATATTTTAGAAAGCTAATGCTACATGTATTCCAAGAAAAAATAATGCTGAATCGATTAAATAAGGTTTCGAAGCAACGCGAACACTCATTCGTATTTTATTCCCTTTTTAACATATTTAGTACTCGGATTAGTGACAAGGTCCCTAGGGACCTAGTACTATTTTTTAAAGAACTCGAAAATAATTCTTATTAAATTATTTTTGGCTTTCGTATAAATATAAACTGCGTTGATCGACATACGAATTCACTCAGAAAACTTTTCCAGCCGTCCAATTACGGCCTTGACAGCATCGGTTTTTTCAGTGTACTTGCGTTTTCTGCGGCATCAAAAATTAATCATGTTGAATCGTGTTTGGCTTTCGTTTGAATATGTACTTCGGTGATCTTCATATCAATACCAGGAGCTTGCACCGTTATATGTTGAATTGTGCTTGGGTGTTTTTCTTTCATTTTTGCATTGATCACCGAAGATATTGCACATATCATCCTTCGCGAAACGAATCGAAAAGCCAATCAAGTAACAGCTGCGTGGAACGTTTCAAATCCTACAAAACAAAAGGTATGGAAACCATTGGCTATTAAAGAGTTTGATGCATTTTTGGCTATCGTTTTGTATGCTGGGCTGTCTAAGTCAAACACCGAGTCTGGTAAGGAACTCTGAGGTTCAACACATGCCGCAATATTCAAAGCCGCATTGTCATTTGATCGATTTATGGCTATAAAAATGTACTTACGCTTTGATAACGTGAACTCACTGTCGGAGAGATTAATCACTAGCAAAACTGCTGCTATTGATGATGTATGGCTGATGTTGCAGACCAATTTGGCAGCAGCTTACAATCCTCATGATTCACTGATCGTGGACGAGCAATTATTTCCGTATAAAGGTCGCACACGTTTTAAGCAATACATTCCGTCAAAACCAGCCAAGTACGGAATAAAAATGTGGTGGTTGTGTGACTCGAAGTCCTTCTACCCCCTCAAAGGTGTGATTTACTCAGGAAATTTGCCAGGTCAGGAACTCAAAGTTAACCAGGGTCAGAATGTTGTACAACAATTGGTTGAAAAATATCTTAATACGGCCGTACAGTTTATGCCGACAACTTCTTTTCATCGTTGGACGTGGCACTGTCTTTGATGTGACAGAAGACTGCATTTGTTGGAACAGTACGCTCAATAAAACATTTATTCCGCCTAAGTTTTTAAAAAGTGCTGCAAGTCCCGTTTTCAGCTTATTGTTTGGGTTTTACGAAGACAATGGTTCGTTGTACCCATATGTGCCCAAGAAACACAAATCGGTTTTGCTTTTGTCCACAGTGCAATACACTTGTGAAATAAATTCAGAAAGCGAAAAGCAAAAGCCAAGGGTATTCTGGCCTACAATACCCATAAATCTGGGGTATTTTACTGGGGGGGGGAAGCAGCAGCACAACACATTTTGTTTTTACTTTTTTAATATTTGATTAAAAATAAAAAAAAAATAATAAACTCTCAACAAAATTACAAAAAATTACTCTCAACAAATTAAAATATGTGCAATGAACACATCTAGTTTGGATTTAAGAAATGATCCAAGTTTCGTTCTGAATCATTTGTTGTTTGCGTTTCAAGTCGAAACAAGATCCAGATAAGAGATCTGCAACAAGTCAATTAAAAATCAGGCTACTTGAAAAAAATCAAGTTTTGAATTGACTTGTAGAAACTTCATATGTTTCTACACTACAAGCCACGACTTGCTTCTGAAAAACGAATCATAAGTCAGACTTGATTCTATATTGTTTCTTTTCTACATTAATTGGTAAAAAAAAAATCATGCTTTATGCTTTTCAAGTCTGCTTTCAAGTCTATGCGACTGCGCTGCCAAAAGTGACAAAATCATACACCCCTTTTACATTTTTATATAGGAGCCCCCGTAAGAAGTGGTCGGAGGGGATAAAAAATGTACCTTTTGCGAAAATAATGGGGGTCATTCATACATATTAGCCCTCTCCAGCTTTTCCTTAAAGTCCCCTGTTCAGGTGTAGGGAATAAATATACAAGAATCATTATACATACATATTTGTATGGGAGCCCCCCTAAGGAGTGGTAGGAAGGAGTAGGTCCCCAAAGAAAAAATATTTCTTTTGCAAAACTAATAGACGTCGGTCATTCATTTTAACCCTCTGCGGCCCTCCCTTAAAGCCCCCCAGTTCAGGTGTAGGGAATAAATATACAAATATCACTAAATTTGTATGGGAGCCCCCCATAAGGAGTGGTCGGAGGGAATAGGTCTCCAAAAGAAAAATGTTCCTTTTGCAAATGTAATGAGGGTCGGTGATACATTTTAACCCTCTATGGCCCATCCTTAACGCTCCCCTGTTCAAGTGTATAAAATTAAAAAACGTCAACAACAACAACAAACAAACATACTTCAATTTAATGCTTTAAAGTTAAACTGTTTTCTCTTCTCTATGTTTGCCTGCCTCGACTTGAAGTTGAAAAACTAAAGGAACTTGAAACAGCAAATGAATCAATTCATGCAGATCTCTGATCCAGATCTAAATGTTGGGACGAAAAAAACGCAGCTATATATCGCTCGTTTTCTTCAATAACGTCATAATCCAAAAAACATAAAAAATGAGTTGATTTCACAAAAAGCAATTGCGCTACAATGATCTATACTGTGTGCAATTTTGATAACGATATCTTCTTTAATTTTTGCTGGAGAGTAGAATTTATGATTCATTCACCTCAATATATTTCCGATTCAATCGTATTATGTATCGGTAATCTCAAGTTTTTTCTGTCACTTTTCAAGAATTCAACCATATATATTATAACCAATACTTGTATATTTGATGTTTTATCCATATTTTGGAATTGGTGAATTAATTTCCTTTATCCGTTCAAAACAAAAAATGTTTTTCCTGAATAATCTAATATTTTGAGTTATGACGTTATTGTAGAAATAGAGCGATATATACATATATTTATTTTTTTTTTTTTTTGTGTCCCAATTTTATTTTTTATGTTATTAAAAAATTTTAAAAACTTCATATATCGAGTTTACTTGAAATTATTACTTACTTACTTATGTATCTGAAGCTTACAACCGTTGGTCGGTTTTGGCCACGTATAAGAAATGGCGCAAGCAGATTGGACCGAAGATCTTACGAAGGATCTTTCTCTCGAAGGCTCCCAAAATCTTTTCATCAGAACTGCTCAGCGTCCAGGTTTGTGCTGCATATAATAGGACGGGCATGATTAGTGACTTAAAGAGCGTGAGTCTTGTTCGTCGAGAGAGGGCTCTGCTTCTCAATTGCCTACTCAGCCCAAAGTAACACCTGTTGGCAAGAGTTATCCTTCGTTTTATAGTCAGCAGCTCGGATGATCTTCTCCATCATTAGGTTAAAAAAGTCACACGATAAGGAATCACCTTGTCTGAAACCTCGTTTGGTATCGAATGGAGCAGTGAGATCCTTCCCGATTTTAACTGTGCTGCTGGTGTTGCTCAGTGTCATTCTGCAAAGACGGATAAGCTTTGCAGAATACCAAATTCAGACATGGTGGAGTATAGATGATTCCTTATTGGACTGTCGAAGGCGGCTTTATAATCGACCAACAGATTGTTTTGTTTTGTTTTAATTTGAAACAGATTGAACAGATTGATTTGTATTTCTAGGGTCTTCTCCAAGATTTGTCGTAGCGTAAATATCTGGTCTATGGTGGATTTGTCAGGTCTGAAGTCACACTGATAAGGTCCAATCAGCTGGTTTACGATGGGCTTCAGTCTTTCACATAATACTCTCGACAGGACCTTATATGCGATATTAAGTAAGCTTTTCCCACGGTAGTTGGCGCAAATTGTGGGATCGCCTTTCTTGTGGATTAGGCAGAGCACACTGAGGTTCCAATCGTTTGGAATGCATTCTTCCGACCATATTCTGCATAGGGGCTCACGAATGCATTTAAATAGAGCTTCGCTTCCATTCTTAAAGAACTCAGCAGGTAAGCCATCGGCTCCTGCGGCTTTGTTGTTTTTAAGCCGAGCGATACAATATTACACCGAGTGGCTGGTCGTGTTTTTCGCAAGCTCCGAAAATTATCGCTATAGCTACTATAACTAATGTAAATAAAGTTTGAACTGTTCTAATTTTGTGTTTGGGTGTATAGCGCAGTGTTCTGAACTTTAAAATCAGTTGGATTTATTAAAAAATCACTGGAAAGCACCGAATAATTTCGCGCTGAAGGCAATTAAATAGCACTTAAATAAAAAAAAAACAAAAGTTTGATGTGTCTAAACATTTATTATAATTGCTTATAAACAAAACAATTGAAATAAAATCTGCCAATAACATACACTTGTCTCGTTCGCCGCTAACTTGTGTACACCTCTACTGCTGTGACTCATCTGAATTTTTGTCGCGTTCAATTCTGCTCTGCAGTGCACTTTATTTCGTGTGCTGAGAGTTTGGGTTATTTGTGGAATTTGCTGTACTAGCTATTTTTCTTCTTCACCCACTCTTCTATACTTAAGTGATGTTGCCGTCTCCTATGTTGACGCGCCATCAACGTAGCAACAACAAAAACGTAGGGACGCCGAATTTGGGAAACAGCAACCAAACTGATTCTTCGCTCTTTACGCAACTAAGAGCTTTAGAGGAACGCTTAAGTGCAAACTCGAAAGAGGAGCTAAGAAAATTGGAGGAGCGTCTTCGACTGCATACTGAGAACCTGTTTGAGCGCTTCTCTGCCGATATTCTCACTAAATTAGAAAGGTTAGATAAGGAAGTGGAGGTTACTCAAGAGAGATTGAGCGTTGAAACAGCTGCTTTGAACAGTAAAATAATTGTACTTGAAGATCAGATCAAGGCACTCACCTCTCGCTGTGCTGAACTTGCTGACCAGATTACCAACAAAGATTTCTCAACTTCTAACAACAACATCAGCACTGATAATTCCTTGGATGCTGTTCTTTTTGGCCTACCTTTTTCGTCAGATGAGAACTTGAAGAGTTCGTTTAACCTAATTTGTCGCTCAATTGATTTTTTATTTCCTCAAATACGAGATATTTTTCGAATAAAGAGTAATCCGAATAGCACTAACCCATTGGTAATAATAAAGTTCTACACACCCTACGATCGCAACCGTGTATTAAAGGCTTTTGGTGACTATCGCAGGAGAACTAAGAAGCCGATTAATCTGCGAGAGGCCGGTTTTGACTCTGACAATAACATATATCTTCATGAAAGTCTTTCACTTGAGAGCCGTAAGATTCTACAAACTGCAATTGCGTTTAAGCGTAGAAAAATTATATTTAATGCATTCACATTGCGTGGTTCGATATATGTTAGGATGTGCAAAGATGGTGAAAGGATCAAAGTCTGTAGTAACGAGGATCTTGAAAGAATTGCTGTTGGAGGCGAGGGTAGCAACCAAGGAGTTATTTAATTTATTTAATACTTTTATTTTTTTATTTTTATATTATCATTTCCCATCTTTTTCTTTATCGTTATCTCAATCTTTTTTATTTTTCATTCTTTATGTTAAAATATGTTCTTTTCTGTTAACTAAAGCAGCTATTTGTTCGCCTGGGTATTATTTAAATTAATCCTAGCTTTTCTAGTGGTGTTGATGAAAACTGTAAAATTTTAATTGATATTCTTTGTAAACAATGTGATGGTCTATCAATTGTCCATTTTAATGCGAGAAGTTTAAACTTGTCTAAACTGGACTTTGTTAAAAATGTGTTTACTAACTCAAATGTAGATGTTATCTGTGTTTCAGAGACGTGGTTTAATCCTGATGTCCCTAATAATTACTTTAATATCGTAAATTATAATCTTTTTCGCAATGATAGAATCAGTAGCAGAGGTGGTGGAGTTGCGATTTATTGCAAAACTTTTCTTAATGCAAGAATCGTTAGTAAGTCCTGTCGACCTGGGATTGAATTTTTAAATATTGAAATTAGGGACAGCTGTGGCGTTAAAATGCTGATTTCCTGTGTTTACAACCCGCATAGATCTTTTAGCCTTGATTCGTTCTTTGATGACTTGCAACTACGTTTAACTGATTTTGATTGTTTTGGAATTTGTGGGGATTTTAATGTTAATTTATTAAACAAAGATAGTATTGCAGATAATCTCTATGACAAAGTATGCTCAGCTGGAATGACCGTAATAAACTCTTCGATTCCTACTCGTTTTGCGCCTAATGTGACACCTAGTTTGATTGATCTTTTTCTTTTGTCTGATGTCTCCTTACTTTTACTCTTTGACCAAATCTCATTTATTTCTGATCATGATTTACTATTTTGTACTTTAAATTTCAAGCCACTTTGTAGTCCCTCTTCAATGTTCATAACATATCGTGATTATAAGTCTGTTGATTATGCTTGTTTGTTTGACTACATATCTTGTATTTGTTGGAATGATTGTTGGTTTGGTCAATCTGTTGATGAAAAGTTAAATGTTCTTGTATCACATGTTCTCTATGCTTTTAATACATTTGTTCCTATTCGTGAGTCGGTTGTAGTCAACAAATCCTGTCCTTGGTTCACATTAAGTGTTAAATTAGCTTTAAATAAACGAAACAAACTTTATGCGAAGTGGAAGAAGCACCCATCAGATGCTAACTGGAGTCTATACAAACTCGCTCGCAATAATGCCGTCTCAATTGTCAGACAGTCTAAAAAGAAATATTTTTCCCGGAAATTGAATAATTCAATACCTTCACGAACTCTTTGGAGAAATATTCGTAGTTTAGGTGTAAGCACTATAAATGATCAAAAATGTTCACTTGAACCAAATCTACTTAATGATTTCTTCTTATACAAGCCCTGTTATAACATTAATAATCACAATTTCCTTGATACCTCTAGTGCCGCTTCCATCTTTGATCAATTCTTTTTCTCAAATATTGATGAAAAAGATGTAATATTATCATTAATGAAAATAAAATCGAATGCAGTTGGTAGTGATGGCATTCCTCTTAAATTTATCAAAATGATTGTACCGTTTATTATCAAGCCACTCACTCACATAATCAACTATTGTTTTACTACCTCCTGTTTTCCAAGTTCTTGGAAGCTTGCTACAGTTATCCCCATTGCCAAAGTTAGTAATGCATCTTCTATGAAAGATTTTAGGCCTATAAGTATTCTTTGCACGTTTTCCAAAATATGTGAATCGTTAATATGTAAACAAATCAGTGAATATTTACATTCTAATAGGCTTTTATCACCCAATCAATCAGGATTTCGTGCTGGACATAGTTGTGCGACAGCTATGCTCAAAATTTTAGACGATATTAGAATAAACTATGACTCTAGTAACATTACTCTTCTTTGCCTTCTTGACTTCTCGAAAGCATTCGATAGAGTTAATCATTCCCTGTTAATTCATAAACTAAAACTTTTGTATGGTTTTAGCAATAGTGCCGCTTCTTTAATTGCCAACTACCTAGATGGAAGAATGCAAAGAGTAAAAGTTGAAAATAAAATTTCTGACTATGAGAGTATCAGAGCTGGGGTACCGCAGGGTTCAATTCTTGGACCTTTACTGTTTAGTTTATTCATAAATGACATTTTTAATGTATGCAATAATATGGCCATGCACGCATATGCTGATGACATTCAGTTATATTCATCTAACAGAATTGGGCTATTAGAAGACTTATGTTATAGACTAAATGAAGATTTAATTGCTATCTCTAGGTGGGCAGTTAATAATGATCTTTGTCTCAATGCTGATAAATCCTACATCCTTCCTGTATTTAGGGAAAAATTTGACTTCACTCAAATTCCAAATATTTACCTTGATGGCAAAAGCTTAGAAATAGTTGATAGAGTGAAAAATTTATGATTTTATGTTAATACCAGACTAACTTGTGCTGATCATATCAATTACACTTTACAAAAAATTTATTATACGCTGAGATGCCTGCGATTATCTAGTAAGTTCACCCCAACGTTAACCAAAAAGAGACTGGTTGTACAATTAATTCTTCCGTTGATAACGTATTCCGAGCTTGTGTATAGCAATCTGGACTCCCATTCTGAGCACAAAATTCTGGTTGCTTTTAATGATGCAACGAGGTACATATTCAATTTAAGGAGAAATGATCATACATCTTTGCTGAGTAGAACAATTTTGGGATGCAGCTTGATAGGTTATCTCAACGCTAGGAACTGTATCTTTTTACATAAGCTAATTAATTGTAGGTCTCCACCATACTTATATGAAAAACTACGTTTCAGTGTCTCTAGCAGAACTAATAACTTAATTATACCTAGATACTCATGCTTACATTCTAAGCGGTTGTTTTTCATCAACGCCATTAAGCTTTGGAACTCTCTTCCTTTAAATATGAAGTCAATTGTCAGCTCGAACAAATTTAAGCTTTTAGTTATGTCTTATTTTTCGAATTCTTAATCTTCTTCTATCGCTCATACTTTTCTCACTATCTATATTCGTTTTTATAATTAACTTTAATTACTGTTTCTTGCAAAATCTTATTGGTAAAATATTTCATTTTTAATTTGCTAAAACTTATTAACATTATTTTAGTTTTAATTTTTAAACTTATAAATTTTTGTTGTATAATTGTATTGTATTTTTATTTTGTTATAGTTTATTATTATTGTATTTATATTTCCTTTATTTTTCTGTTGTTTATTTATTTTATCTCATTTCTTTATTTTAATACTTTTATATTTGTTTGTTAAGTGTTGATCATATACGTAAAAAAAACATGTTGTACGCTTAAAGATATTCATGAATCTTACTGTACTAATTTCAGATATTAATAATAATAATAATAGCTTTCAAGACTTCACTATGGTCGGGCAGCGGAACTTCAGCGCTGTCGTCCACAATTGGGGTTTCCGGGATATAATCTCTATTGGCGGGATTGTTGTCGTCGTCGCCATTAAGAAGCCTAGAGAAGTGTTCCCTCCACAACATCAGTGTACTCTGAATATCTGTCACCAGATTCCCGTTTTTATCCTTGCAGGAAGAGGCCCCGGTCTTGAAGCCATCGGCCAGGCGTCTTATTTTTTCAAAAAATTTCCGAACCTCATTCCTGTCACCATGCATCTCAATTTTCTCGCACTCAAGCTTTTCCGTTTCTCTTTTCTTTCAACCGACTGCAGGGTGGCTTTGTAGGCGACGTATTTTTCTCCAGTGGCGTCGCGACACTCCTGGTCATGCCACTGGTTTCGGCGAGGGCGGTGATAGCCAAACACCTCTTCGGCAGCCTTACTCATAGAGTGGGAAAATCATTACTTTGAATTATATGAGTAAGTGTCAGGAGAGGAAAACAAACAATAAGCAATATGAGCTTGAAGTAAAATGAACTGACCCGTTTATGTATTACCTTGGGTCTGAGAGTATGTAGTGGCTGTACAGTAGGATGGGTCACTAAAAAGTAAGCCCCTGATATGTTAAGGATATTTTATTACCTTTCCAACGTTGTTTTAACGACATCAATCGGTCGAGAAAAGCGTAGTTTGAAGATTTAAGTCGAAATTCCATCGAAATGTATTAAAAATAGACTCAAAAAAAAAAATACGGAACGAGCAAATTTCTCAAAATTTTTATGCAGATAGTAATCATATTTTAAGCTCAAATTTTGGTTTTTGAAAATACAGCGAAACAAAAAACTTGTCCATACAAAAAGTGGGTTTTTGGCCTAAAGAGGAACTTTTAAAAAAAAAAGTCCAGAAAGCCTAAGGGTTAACACATCGCGAAATCGTTTTAAGGAGGGTAGCACAATGAGCCAAGGTGCATTTTAGACAGAATTTATCGAACACGTTTTTTTTTTATGGAGACTGAACCGCCCTACTGTACAGGTAGTGAAGTAAAAATATATTTAATATGTTTCAACTTATTAATAAAATAAATAATATATTTAAACAAAAGAGTTCAGTAATAGTCTAAGTTATACAATCAGTCGTTTAGAATACATTGAAACAGAATAACATAGCTTAGTTAAGAAAATAATGAATTTATGAAACTAATCTATTTCAATTCAATTAAATTTTCTGTTAAAAATAAATCAATTTCCAACAGGAGTGGCATTACAATAATTGTTGCTTTTTTTTCTCATTCCAGTTGATCACAATTACTGGGCGCTCATTCTTATTCTTTTTCCTATTTTAACATTATTTGGTAATATTTTAGTTATTTTGTCCGTGTGTCGCGAGCGTTCGTTACAAACGGTTACGAATTATTTCATAGTTTCCTTGGCCATAGCGGATCTCCTCGTAGCTGTGGTGGTAATGCCATTTGCTGTTTATGTACTGGTAAGTGTTTTCATATCTTAACTTTGAAATCTTTTAACTCGTATATTATGAGTTGACACATACGCAAAGTTTATTTACGTTCGCAAATTTTATAAACTACAAAGTTTAATAAATGATAATAATTTAGTCTAATTATTTGACAGTTACATAAAGTTTCATAAACTTAAGCAAGATATCTGGACATACTTTTCAGACATGAGCTTCATGTAGCTATCAGGGAGTAAACTGATATTTTGAACATTTATTTTACTTTATTGCTTGAAAGAAACTTTACCTTTCTCAAAACAATTTTTTGTTTTTGTTTAGAAAAAGTAAAAAATAGTTAAAAGCGCTTTGTTTTAACGAGATTTTTGAATATGCATTGTGTGCCGAAACAATGAAGAGCTTAAGGGACACGAACTGATTGTTTAAAAGTCAAATTGTCTGCCTCAACAATGACTTTTACCACAAGTTAAGCTTGTATTAAATTTTCAACTGTGCTCAAGTGTAGGTACACAAGGAAATTCCCCGCAAAAACTTAGACAAATAATAAAACAAGAGATTTTTTAAGCAGTACAAGCTGGTTGTGGATGGAGAGTAATACTGCCGTCATAAGGAAGAGTGCATGAAAATCAAAATCAGTTTTATGGTTTTTTCTTAATGATCCTCCATCTTCTACGAACTATGTTCAAATCTGTACATAGGATGGAGTTCTACTTTATACGAAGTCACCAAAGGACAACAAATTTCAAAATGGTACACCTCGGAAGCGAAAAAACAAAAGAGCGGTCTTAGCAGAAGCAAAAGGCTGTATAAAATGTATAGTTGATGTAGATACGGCTTTTTGAGCTGATTCTGATAATTTAAATTTATAGAACAAACAATCAAAATAGTGGCAACTACAGCGTTTTTCAACAGTTTTTGCATTTTTAATAAAATTCGGTAAGATATCATTAATATTGAAATCAAACTTGATATAACAGAAGAACCAAATATTTTTAACCATGCAAACCCTAATCAGTAAAATTTTGATAAATTATTGTAAGTGATCAGCTGTTTCGTATTTTACTGCCTGCAAATTACAATGCAGCAGTGGCAGTATCAACGGCAGCAGCAGTGTATTTTTAATTTTACTTGGTATTTTTATTATTCGAATGTTGCCTCCCTGAATTTTATCGTTCGTTTGCTTGGTAGCACTGTGGCAATGGCAGTGAATTTAGAAATAGGGCTAACCTCGTCAGTACTGCTTACTGCTGCTGCTGTAATGTAAGTGCTACCACTCAACAACATTATTCCTAAAATAACAGCTGATCACTGCCACTGCCACTGACGCTGCCACTGCGGCATTGTAATTCCGCTATTATAAGTCATTTATCTCAGAATTTTGAAATATGTAGATGCCTCACTCTTCCTTATGACGGCAGAATATTGCTACTTCCCTCAGTATTGTACTTTTCAGTATTCTAATGTGATAAAATAATAAAGTTAACATTTTATCGATTTAGGCGGCCAAAATTATTATAGATATCCTTAATTTGCTGCATGTTAATATTTTGTTGCATAAATATTAGGGGAAAGTGCCCTCCTACTGGCACTGCCCAGCTACTGGCACCCATCAGTTCTGACTTCCGTGGCTGTGACAGCGACTTTGTGCTTAGTGTCAAGGTATCATCTCAATAAGCGTTCACTTTCCACTAAACATTGAGTTGTATGTATGTGTTGCTATAGTCGCACGGTCGTTGAAAAGTAAAAAATACGATAAAATTTAAGCTGATCTAAAATCGATTATCTTTGTTCAGTGAATTTGCAAGTATAATGCATATAAAAAACTTAATAAACTAGTCTTTATGCTTAATTTTTGATATTTTACAGCGAAGTGTAAATGGCCGATTTTCGAGGCTTTTTTAAATCGACTGCCAAAATCATATGTATTTTGAAATTTTTAGGTTCCGTTTGAAACTTTTGTTAGCTATTGAATTCAGCGTTCAAACGAAACTGAGAGCTACACCAAATTATGTTCCAAACGAAAGTTGTGCCCTTCGCGTGCCAGTAGGTGGGCAATCTCTCCTACTAAATGATGTTTGTTCAGTGCTATCTTTTTTTATTCTTAACCCTGAGCGATCAATGAATCATATATGACCCACCTATTTTTCTCAAATAGATCTTATACTGATTTTTTTTTTGTAATAGCAGGAGTGCTGTCTGTTTTCTGAATTTTTATTTTTTAACCTTCTAGCGATCTTGGGTCTAAATGACCTAAGTGTTATTTGTTTTTTGTATTTTTCTGAACTCCGTATCCTTGGTAGTAAAACAAGGATACTATCCTTGGTAGTATCCTTGGTAGTTAATATAATAGTAAAAGCATTTAATAGTTAAATAAAACTATACAAATTAAGTGAAAATAGGTTTCTAAATGAAGCGATCTAACAATCCAAATTATAGGCTGACAAATTAATCCAGAATAAAGTCATCAGAAAATTGTTCTTCTTCGTCAGACGATGACTCACTGTGCATTTCGTTTTGTGAGAGCTATGCGGACAAAAGCATTTCCAAAGTTTCCTTAACCCATTAAAACCCGACCTATGATCCCGACTTCCTACTCTGAAGAAATTTTCAGGAAATAGTAATTTAGGACTAATTTAGAAAAAAAAAAATTTTATTCAAATTTAACACGTTAACTGCCATGAGGCACATACGGTGTGCATCAATAAAATGTCCATGTAGGCTCTGAGGCACAGGGTATGTGCCTCAATATTTGATTACACATTATAGTTCATGGCTTAAAATTAGTACCTCGAAATGCAAATCTGTAAACGTAGTTCAATTCCGCATGGCCTGGTTTATCTAAACCTATCTTTAGCGCATCATTTTTATACCTCCACGATTAAAAAAAAACCCCTTTTACTGGGGTATATTAATATTATCACTCCGTTTGTAACGCCCATAAGGAAGCGTGATAGGAATAGAAAAGTATATATATTCTTAATCAGCATCATCACCCGAGTCAATTAAGCCATGTTCATCTGTCCGTCCGTATGTCTGTCCGTCTGTCTGTGATCATAATTGCAGCCGTAATTTTCAAGCTATCATAACGAAATTCAATATTTAAGCTTTTATCTAAAAAAATAAAGGTCAAGTTCGAAAATTAGCCAAATCGGTACAAAACCACGCCTACTTCTTATACAAAGTGACTATCAATTTAGCTAATTAAGCACTTGTACCTCACGGCGTATACATTAGACCGTGAGGTACATATGTTGTGCCTCAATAAAATATTTCAAAATCTCACAGATATATAAAAAAAAAAGTATTTTCTTCGGATTTTCTGATACCAAAATACACAAGATGTGTAAAAAAAAAATCTCCTGGAGGACCCAATATTTTTTTTATATGGTGGCAGTTAAAGTGTTAATCGATGGGATTGGAATAAATGCCACGTTGCAAAAACGCAATGCATAAAAATTTATTATGAAAGAATTTTGAATATGCATACATACATACGTGATTATTATTTTATTGGTATGTGATATTCCCTACGGAGAAAGCAGAGTCAATTGCTCTTAAGTGACTGTTTCCGTGACAGGATTTAACTAGCCACGGAACAGGTACTTTGCGCCTGATACGGGACAGATTTTATTTTTCTCAGCACGGGACCAATTTAATGTGATAATTATTATCCAATGATTGTTTAGCGAAAAAACGAAATTGCTCAACGAACTATACGATAGTTAGGATAGGTCACAAATTTGTTCTTCGAGGTCGATCGCGGGACAGGTCCAAGGTGACACAGTAGGTGGCAATTGACCCCTGTCAACGACAACACCGTGTTAAAGTGACCGGTCGATTCCATATGTTGGTGGCAGAATTGGCACTGATCCCTCTCCCTTGGGAACCTATCACGTGATAGGGTCTGAATCGGTTATTTTCTCCGTAGGGTTGATTGAAAAACAAAAAAACAACAAAATTTAAATTCCATATCAAACAAAAAATTTGATTCAAATTTTTTTTTTTTTTTTTTTTTTTTTTTTTATATATTTGCAATCTGTCAAAAATAACAATAAGCAAATGTATTCACATATAAATAATATAACAGTATAGTAACACTCCAATGAGTATAACTATATAAACACAAGATAGGTTTACATCTTCAGTTATTTACTTCAGGACATTATAAAATACATTATGTACATATGTAATATTAACAGATTATTTTTATTTGAGTATGTGTATTACTTAATTAACGATGAGGTAAATCCAAGACATGGTAACGTTTCAGTCTTCTTGTTGATAAACTATTATCTAAAAGAGTATAGCTAATGTGTTACTATGACTTTCGAGCCGCTTAATGTATCCTTCACTAAACCTTTTAATTTCAGACTTTACAAAAGGAATGCTTAAGTCATTGTGGATTTGATCATTACGTACAAACCATGGTGCATTAACAATGCTTCTAATGTTTTCGATTGGTAGCGTTGCAGAATCTCGATATTTGAGTTGCTTGCTGTACCCCATAATTGAATACCGTAGGTCCAAACTGGTTTTAAAATTACTTTATACAGCAAAACCTTATTCTCTAAGTTTAACTGCGAGTTTTTACCAAGGATCCAAAACATTTTTTTTTGTTTTGATATTAAGTTGTTGTTGTTTAGACATGATATGATTCTTCCAGGTAAGTCTGCGGTCAATATGAAGTCCAAGATATTTCACGTTATCGCATTGACGTATTTGCAAGCCATTAAGTGTGACCGATGGGCACCTTTTCTTGAGGCGAAAGTTACTTGCACACTCTTATCAGAGTTAACCATGATTCTCCATATCTTCAACCATACTTCAATTTTGTTAAGTTCGGCTTGCATTAGGGCAGATGCCTCGGCAGGTGTTGCACTAATTGCTATTATGGTGTCATCTGCATAAGTTGCTATGGAAACATCATCAATTACTGGAAAGTCAGCTGTGAATAAAGTGTAAAGAACTGGCCCCAAAACGCTTCCTTGAGGGACACCAGCATTAATTGAACATATCTTTGAGATTTCCCCATTCATTTTTACGTAAAAGCTACGTTTACTTAAGTATGAGTTTAGTACCATAAAGTAGGGGGCGGGAAGAAGTTTTTTATTTTATATAAAAGTCCTGGATGCCAGACCCTGTCAAAAGCTTGCTGAACGTCTAAGAACACACCATTACAATATATTTTGTTTTCTTGGGCATCAGTTATTAAATTGACGATTCTGTGGCATTGTTCGGGAGTACCGTGTGCACTTCTGAACCCAAACTGATGTTCAGGTATAATAGCGCATTCTTCCAGGACCGGTAACATTCTTCATAATTATAAATGTTTTTTAGGAGTGTTTGTTACTTTCTTTCAGTATGATACGACCTGAAATATTTTGTATGCAATCCTACATCACACTTTGAACATTTGAAAAATGTCTGGCCTTTGCACTGACGACAGCGAATTCATTTTTCAATGCGGATTGCGTTGTGATTAACACGATCACAGCGTAATAGATCATGAGCGGATGACTGAGATACCTTTGAAAAGCAGTGTTTGGAAGTGCTGTCATTAACACGTAATAGACATTCAATTACGTATTTTCGAAAGTCTAATTGTGACATGGCTTTATTTTTTCCCTATTTGCATAACACGCAGTGTAACTTCCATGCATTTACCATTGCTGAGTCTAAAGTGTTTGTGAATAAAGGCCAATACCACTTTTTACCACGAACCACTATGCGATAATTGCTTACGGCATTATCATAAAGGTCCACTCCGCCCATTGTTTTATTGTACATATGTAATGCATTGGGAATAGGACAATTAATCATTGTCTTAGATTTGCTATCAAATGGTTTAACCTGTTGCATTGGTTCCATGCCAGCACAAGTGCTCAGAACAGTTACAATCGAGTTGTCATGCCACCGTATAGCATTAATTTCATTGTTTATGTCAAAACAGAAGTCAGATGTTCCGCGTTTTAACCCTGGATCACTAACCTATTACTGAGTTGCGGCACAACTAACTCTGGGTGTTTTTCACCCACATGGTAAACTCTCAGCTATAAGGATATAATTGCTTAAACCTAAGAAAAATGTGGGTTTTAAATAAATTCAAGATTATTTTTATCATTTTAAAATGTTTTTTATTAAAAGAATTGATTTGTAAAATGTAAAAAAAAAACATTAAGAATTAGTATTGCATTCGAAATCTTGCAAAGAAAAAGTGACTGGGTGTATTCCACCCTAAGGTTAGTGATGCAGGGTTAATTTCTTCATTGCTTTTGGACCATTCAAAAGAGCGTTATCTGTGCGGTTTTCTCTAACAGTGCCTATAGTTAAAAAAAGTGTGAGTATGTAATCCATATAGATACATATATATTTTTTACCTGTTGCAAAATAGACCAAGCTTGACAAGTTGCAAATGAGTTTGTACGACGTAAACAAGTATTCTAGTGAAAAATGTATGTATAAGAAAAATGCCAAAACACTTTAAATAGTAGGGGATTCCAACTTTTATAACCCATAAGCAGTTTTAGATTAAACAATCCCTACTGAGTGCCAAATGAGGCAGAAATCAACGTTGCGAAAACGTAACGCAGGGCCCTAATGGGTTAAGAAATAGTCTTGTTTTTTCCTCAGCATTTTCCTCATTCCAGTTAATAGAGGATCTCAAGTTAATAGCAATAGAGTAAGATATTGCAATCTTTTTTTGAAGTTTTTCTTGCAAAGCTCTATTTTTGTTTCTTGCTTCAGCTGCTTTTTCTAAAAGCTGTCCAATAGGAAGAATAAGTAAATAAACTGGTAATTGCAGCCCTTGAAAGAACTTTAACCGAACTTCTTATAATAAAATAGTGTTGTGCGTGTTATTAAATGTTTGTGCACTATTGATCGAGTACTGGACCTTCTAGTCTAGCCGACTCTGAACGGCTAATGTGCATGTTCTCAAAACGCATTACATGGCATTATTTACTCTCTGAGGTTTGCCATTGTCTGCAGGGAGATGACGGCCGAACAGAAAAAATAATTCAATTGATAAAAATTTCTGTGTCAGATGGAAATTGAACCAGGGTTCTCTGGCGTATGGGTCACGCACTCTACCCACTGCGCCACGGCCGCTCCAACAAGAAGATTAGCATTCTCAATAACAATTGCGCCATGTTTTAAGATTTTATGCATTGTTGGTGTCATCGGATACCATGGATATAATAAATACTACGTATAATTTAGCAATGTCCATGGCATATTCAGCAAATTTTTCCGTATTCACTTTATGACCACCAGTTATGAGTATAAATTCGAAAATAAAATAAGTCTTAAGCGATAACTTATAATCGGGTATGGCCACCACTACATTTAAAGCTTCTGTGTTTGTCTTTTGTCTTTGATTTGTTGTTGCGTTTTGTGTTGCTACATAAGCCTTTGCTCTCAATTCTTGCTCTCAGCGCTCTCTGCCCATAGCTGCTTATAATATACATTTTTTTGTGATTCTTGATTCTGTCCCCTAGAATAGATTTCATTTTTTACAAAAGTTAATTTTCTTTGAAGATAACATAGTCCCTGTGGGGATTAAAAGTAAGTTTGGAATCGAAATATACCCTGAGATCTTTGAATAAGGGTACACTTTCAAATCTGTGCATTTGATAATGAAGTAGTGAGTGAATCGGCCTAGTGAGTGAATCGCCTTGAGTGAGAGCGCGCAGTGCTGGCCCTTATTTTCAAACGCATTTTAGTTCAGGAAAGAAATTTACAAAGAGTTTACACATGCCTTGCAAATTTGAAGCATGATTTCTTTGAAAATTCATTGTTTTGGGTATCCTGCAGTTTTTCGCTTTAAATCGTAAACAATCCAAAATGCTTTCCAATATTATATTTAATACTGGATTCGACGGAGTTCAGATATTCTTTATAAAGAAAATTCGATAAAAAGTCGATACTTGTAGATACCTCTATTTTTGAATGTTAAATGTTTTCAAAAATCACACAAAAGTTAAATATTTTATTTCAAAATATAAATATGAACAACTGTTCAAACAAGGAGAATTGAGCTGAGGAGATTGAAACAAAGTAGATTGCTTTTACTAAGCATATGTGAAGTACATTTGAAGTTTGGCTTCTATTGTATACGTGTTAAGATTGTTTTATTGTTTTTGTGTACTCCTCGTAAGCTTATGCTGAATATCCTGAAGTACCTTCAGGTGGTGCCACGTGTCTGTCATCATTTCAACAATCAAGCTGAACATATGGATTATTTACTTATCATTGACTGAAAGCTAGCTCATGGACTTAAATTTTTTTTTAAAAGATTTTCATCGGCAAACCCTTGTTTTGACCTTCTTTAAAAAATTTTAATCACAATCATAGCTGACAAATAATCATAGTAAGCTGAAATGTTATCATTTCTATAAACTTTACCCGAACTCAACTCAAGAAATGCTGTCCTTTTCATCTTAAAGCAACATTTCGTTCGTATTAAGTACTTCTGTAAAATACCCTCTTTAAATTCTTTTAGAGCAAACGTCACACATTCGTCCTGGGTTGAGTCCTAAAAGGAAATAAAATCCGGTTTTTATTCTATTTCATTTTTCTGAAATATGAATGCCAGTCAAGATGGCATTCCAACCGAAGCAGTAAGCTGGGTGTTGCGCCTTGTAGAAGTTGAAATGATTGCTTAAAATAATACGCTTAAGGAAAAAGAATGAGGTTGACGACGGATAAAAAGGCAGAAAGAATATAATTTCATACAGTTATTATGCGGGGCATATTGCAGGATACGGTTGCGTTTATCATCTGGCGGAAATGTACGAATGAATGATTGCAAAGGGTGTCACAGGAGGAGGGAAACTAAAAGTATGGAGGCACACTGTTGCTAAATTACATTAGGGCACAAAAGGAAGCACTTAACGCGATTCGAAATGAATGGGAGTTCATGGCAGACGTCATCTTCCTTCATCTAAGCTAAGGTCGTCCTTTTGCCACTGGGCTGCAGGCAGTCATCCGCACTCTCTCTCCTCGACTCAACTACTTATTATATACGCATTATTGTGCGGCGCTCTGAATGCTAAATTTCGAGGAAAACCATCGACATGGTGCAAGAGCCAATGAAACGCTACGTTGAAAGAGCAACACTTAAGAATACAACTTCTAACAATTCTACAATTTTCTTACTCCTCAACGATTTTATGTAGAAGAAAATAAAAATAAAAAAATAAAAAATTACTTAAGTGTTGAAAAGTCCAGTAAAGAGGCATATGTATAGATATGTATTCCCACTCATAGACAAACTCTTATTTGCCCTTGTGTAAGTATAAGAACCGGTACATGAAGTTGTGCGAATATAACACTCACTTAAACTATATCTTTATAGCTTTTGAGTGTAGATTTAAAATTTTCTTTTAAGCTGTACCGTTTAAGAAAGAGAGAAGCAACAACAACTGATATGTAAGAACTTGAATTTCTTGTGTGAATTGCTTCAATTTCGGAACAATATATGCGTCAATGAATTCAGAAAATTGCAAATCTTATGGCTTTGATTTAGGCATAACAGCTGAAGGTAAAAAGTTAATATATTATTTTATATAATATAGTTAGTTATTTATATTATTTTTTTTTTAACATAGAATACGTTATACGGGGGTGTTAATCTGGAGCACAAAATTTTGAGAAAATGTTTGTCACTTTCATTATAAGTTTTTAATACTTTATGCATGCATGGAAGAAAATTCAAGTATGGTCGTAACATATTTAATATGTCTTCTTTTGATTTGTATTTAAATAATCATATTGCTACATATAATTTTTTTGATTCTATAAGTAAATCAAGAGATAACTCTTTCAAATTTTGTATTAATTTTCATATGCTTTGTATTTTATGTATTATAACATCATGTGTAAGAGCAGTACGATTATCTGTGTGTTCATCACAGAACCAGTGTGAGAAAGAGAAGAAGTATAATGACCAAGTAGCGAACGATGTGTACATACACAACATTGATAAGCGAAGCAGAGAAACAAAACTGTGCTTACCCAGTTGGCCACGTCTTTAAGACATCCTCAATGTCTTACAGCCTTATTCATAATAACATTTTAGAGGCAGCGTAACTTTAAACAGGCTTTAAACAAGAAAACGTTATTCACAAACATTTTTCGTAGTTGTTTAAGAGCTGCGTAACTTAAACGCCGAAATTGGCGTTTAAAGGTTACGTAAATACAACCATGATTTTTGTTTGTCTTTTCTTTTAATATCAAAGACATGCTCCATATGCGCCCTTTGCAGCATTTTTTATGCGGCGGCCATTGTAAATCCATAGGAATTCTTAATTTTTGTAGAGATTTTCTATAGTTCAGACACAAACCTTACAATCATAAGCAGAAAATGAAAAAATGTTTATGAATAACAATGTTAGCAAGGTTACGTAAAGCCTTAAACAGTGCGTAACTAAACAAGCGTTTAAAGGTTGTTTAAGGATATCTATTGAATAAGGCTGTTCATGACTAACGTATTCTACGTCTGACCTATGCGCCCGTGTTATCTAACACAGGCTTGAGCTTTTTTTTAACTTTCCTTTCTATTTTTACTGAATTCTTAAGAGTAAACAAAAAAACTTTCTGGGAAAAAGTCGGTGCCGGAGCAAGGTCGAACTATGGAAAATTTCGGGACTCTTACTCCCATAGCTTAAAAAACTAAGCAAAAAGTATAAACAATTGAGATCATTAAAAGCAAAGGTTGGTACTATTCATGAACCAATAAAAATATCATAACGATGGAAAAAAATAATCCAGTGTATTAAATAAGCTGTTGGGTGCGGGATGATAGCTGATGATGTTGCTATTGTCATCTTAGGAAAATGTGTATCCACTTTCCTAGATATTATGCAAAATTGTCTAAACACTCTCGTAAACTGGGTTACTAGCTGTGGACTCAGCGTAAATCCTAATAAAACTGAGTTAGTGGTCTTTACTAGCCAACACAACTTACCCACAATCAGTCCTCCAAAACTGAAAATACAAGACTAAATTTCTCGGAAAAAGCAAAATACCTGGGTCAAATCTTAGATAGGAAACTAAATTGAAAACCCACTCTGCTCGAGAAAGTCAAAAAAACCAATATAGCCCTATATTCATGCAAGAAAGCAGTGGGTAGCAGATGGGGATTACAACCTAAGGTTACTCACTGGCTCTATACAGCTGTTATAAGCCTGGTGCTATAGTTTGGTGGCCCGTACTAAACAAACAAACACACCTCAATATACTTCGCAAAGTTCAACGGTCACTAAGTTGTGCATCAGCGGAACGCTGAGAACTATTTCAACGGATGCACTCGACATTATGCTCCACATGACACAACTAGATATCCTAATAAAACAGATGGCTGCAAACACAGCAATTCGTCTAGAAGCCACTTCCGAATGAAAGGGAGGAACAATAGGACACTCTAACATTAGGAAACTTTTTCCTCCAATGCCTAAGACCGTAGACTACATCACGCAAAAACTTCTTTTCGACAAAAAGTTTGATGTATTGTCAAACGAACATGGCAACCCAGGCGAGAATATTGTAAGCAACGATAGTACACACGAAGTGCGCAACAAAGGCAGTCATTGAATGCTAGGCCAGCGCAACGGTTGTTTAATTCCGCAGTCATTTGTATCATTTATTTTTCTATACTAAATAAAACGAAATCAAATACAATAAATATTAACTATTGGTTATTCTTGACAGTATCAATTCACTTCAGAAATGAATGGGAGCTTGGAAGTCGTCCACCAAACAATGCCACTAAAATCTGCACTGAGGGATCAAAATTAAATGGCAAAGTAGGGAGAGGAGTCTACTCTCAATCACTAAACATTAACTTTGCCTTGGGAATGGGAGTCTCCCTGACCACTGCAGTGTCTTCCAAGCGCAAGTAACTGCGATACACGAAGCCGTTACTTGGCTTTAGATGAATGATATAACAACTAGAAATATTTGTATTCTCTCTGATAGTAAAGCTGCCTTGAAAGCCATGGAATCTGTTGTAACAACATCTAAAACAGTCCTAAGCTGCCGCAGATCTCTAAATGAGATGGCAGAGCAGCCTAATGTATTTCTATTTTGGATCTCCCGACACAGAGACTTTCCAGAAAACTCCAAAGCAGACGAAATCGCTTGTAACGGTACCACCAAACCCTTATCGACGGATAAGGAACAAATTGGAATACCTCTCGCCACATGTACGTAAATTACGCAAAAATTAACTCTTCCTTGAAAGTACCAACATTAGGTGGTCTACGGGTAGCACATGCTATACGTCTCGTTAAGTTTGGCCAACCCTGAACTAAAAACGTTCAAAGGAACTAATTTCCCTTAGAAGGGACCAAATAACTATTGTCATAGGCGTTCTAACAGTACAATGCCTAATTGGAAACCATGCCCGAAGACTAAAAATCCTCCATAACGACTTCTGTAGAAGCTGTAGAGGCGAGGAGGAGGTAGAATCCACAATACATCTTCTCTGCACATGCCCAGCGCTGGCCAGAATGCGCCACCTTTTCCTAGGTAATTGGTTCCACAGTGACCTAGACGAGCTCTGAAAATCTTCGGTCTACCGAATACTCATAAATAAAAAAGAAATAACTGGACATTATAGTCCTTGAAAGGATTTTGACCTAGCTTCTTATGATCAATTGTGTTGTGCGTGCTATTAAAGTTTATACACAATTGAACGAGAACCGGACCTACTGGTTTAACGCCGACTCCGAATGGCGATAAAGGGAATGTTCTTGTTCTCATTGTTCTCAAGAAGCTTTACATGACATTTTGATAACTCTCTGTGGTTTGCCATTGTCTGCAGAGAGGTGGCGGCCGTTCAGAAAAATTATTTTAATTCAAATAATTTTCTGTAGCTGCTGGGGTGCGAACCCGGGTCTCCAGGTTCGTTGACATAGCGGCCACGCACTTTAACTAACTACGCCACGGACGCTACCGAATACTCAGCTTTATAAATAGCTCCAACTGGTTTAGATAGAGTGGAAAATAACTAACCCCTGGTGCCACAACGGGCCTAATTGGCCTAAGTGTGTCTCATAAGAGACATCTGCGTCCTAACCTAACCTAACCTAACCTAAATTAGCTGTAAAATTTACTTTTAGCAGCAAAAATGTATCTTTTGATGAAAAAATTTGGAAAAGTTGTCTGAGCAATGAAAAATGTAAAACATTTATTTAGGATTATGTTCAGATTTGAATAGGGCAGAAACTTTTTGATAGTCACAATAATTATATTTTAATTAACGCTAAAAATTTTCCGAAAAAATCTGGCAACATTTTTTAAATGAATACGCAAGCCCCATATTACACCATCCCCTAATACACCCATATAAACTTTTCAATATTATATTTTCAATTTCAATATTCGAAAAATAAAACTTCTATTTTGCTTTTATAAAGCTTAAGACCAGAAGACCTAGTTGTTTTTATAACTGTTATATTTGTTATATATGTTAGGTATTTCAGAAGTTGAATTCAGATTTGCTATGGAGACTTCAAATTTTCTAATTAGCTCAAAAAATATTTGCTTATGGACGTTATGAGTGCGTTTACTTCTAAAGAGCTTCGGTAATTTGCTGTCTCTTAACCTGCGAGGTCTTACATTAACCTTTATGTCAACAGCAGAAAAATTATACGTACGTCAACAGCAGCATACCCGGGTATGCACATACATTTTGCATGGGAAATAGCTTGGCGTGATGACAAAAATGTGAATATTCGACACATTTCTTTTAATCTTCCGAACATTTAATTGTTATGGTTTTGGAAAAAATATTTAATTTAATAATGTAGCGGGAGCCAACGTCACTGTTGATGAACAACTCTATGCTTACAGTGGTGGAACTGGTTTCACACAAAACATACCATCAAAACCCGCCAAATATGGAATAAAAGTATTGTGGGTATGCGACTCCGTATCGTCTTATCAATTGAAGGGGCAAATCTACACGGGAAAGGTGGCTTTCGGTGAACGGGAAAAAAACGTTGGTGAAGGATTTGTGCGTCAATCTTCTTGGTGGTAGAGGACGAAAAATTGTGTGAGATAATTTCTTCACTAGCTACAATTTAGCAAAAAGTTTGACGATGGACAACAATTTATCGATGTTGGGTACAGTAAATAAAAGAAAAACATTCGTGCCTTCACAATTTACTATTCCAAAAGAACGTGCAGTGGAATCCACCATATTTGGATTCGGTTACGTGCCGAAGAAAAATAAATCAGTTGGGTCCTATCAAAAACGCATTACACAACCAAAGTAGAAGGTCCTAAAAAGAAGCCACTACTGATATTAGATTACAACAAAAACAAAGCTGGCGTTGATACTTGGATAAATGCCTTTCAGAATACGAAACCAAGCGGCGAACAAAAAGATGGCCTTTGGCATTTTTTTATAATATTCTGGATGTGGCTGCCTTTGCTGCATAGATAATTTACTTAGGCGCCTGCTACACGTTCAATATATATTGATCAATATTGTGAATCGTGATATTTATTGAACGTGTAGCATACGATATTGATGGATCGTGATCCATATCGCAAAATATTTAAATATTTTGAAATCTAGATCGCGGATCGCAATACTGTCAATAATCGCAATATCGATCGCAATATTGAACGTGTAGCATATTTTGTTTCATCAGTACGCGATTGTGTAAACAAAAGTGAAATACAAATTGTGAAAAGAAATAAAAAAAAATGTTTCATTTAATTTTAAATTGAAGAATTTATTGAAACCGAGTTTGTGCTTCCGGAGGAATCGGAGCTTAGTGTAGAAAAGCAAGTTTTGAAGGAGTTTATTCTCTATTTAGAAGCATTGCCGGAGTTGTGGGACTCGTCGGCTAAGGTATATAGTGACAAAACTAAGAAATTGGATACACTAAGCAAGACAGATACAAGACACAGGCTTTTTTTTTGTTTGCATTCAACATCTTTCAACAGCGAACCATTCTAAGCAAAAAATGTATGAATACTGACGCGATAAATATTGAACGTGTAGCACTCAACCGCGATCCATCAATCCATGCATTTGAATCGCGATCCAAGTATCATGATAAATATTGAACGTGTAGCAGGCGCCTTAGAGAACAACCCACACTTGAAGTCTTCTATAGGCCGGCGAAGGATGTTCCTTCAACAACTAGTGAACAACTGGCGAAACCTGAAATAGAAGTACGGGTCAATAACAGTCGTATATACAGAATATTCTCTACACGCAACGCCATTGAAGCAATAAACGGCGGTGCCTTGAAGATTTGGATGATGCAGTAGGAGGCGAGGAAGAACGCCACAGCACGGAACGAATCAAAACAAAGGGTAATTTTTCATATGCTCCAAATGTCGCCCAACAAGGAAAGCCTGCACACTATGCAAAAGATCCTTGTGTGCTGGACATTCTACTGACATGCCGCAATGCGATAAATGTTTTTAAAACATAATAATTTCGATTTTATTATTTATTTTTTATATTTATTATTTTATTATATTATCATTATTTTCATGAACTATTTTAAAAATTTGATGAAAAATAAAGTTTACTTTTCATTTATATCCACATACTTGCCTGCGTTTTTATATTCATACCCGGGTATGCAGGTGTTGACGTATGGGGTAGGAATCGAAAAATGACCATACCTCTTGCCCAAATTGTACAATCTCATTCAGACTTGGGACTATTTTGTAAAATACTTGTTGAGGATATCATGAAGTTTCAAGTTGATCCGATTGCTAGTTTCCAAAATATAGTGATTTAAAAATGCAAAACATACCCGGGTTTGTTGCTGTTGACATAAAGGTTAAAGTTGAATTGAAACCATTATAGGAGTTTCCTAAAATTTTTTATTGTGTAGCTCTTCACAGCTGGCAGAATTCTAATAACACTATGGCACAAAAAAACACTTTTGGCAAAATAACAGCATGCCACTATATAGGTTCGATACTATGATCAGTGGTGAGTATAACCCTAGCGCGGTTTCGCGAGTTTGGCGCCCGTTTCTTTTTTATGGCCCATTTTATATTGTGGGTTTTAGTAATTTTGACATCGTCTGTCAAAATTTCATAGGTGTACGAAATTAGATTATGAATTTAAACCAAAAGCAAAAAATTAAAAAAGCACTAAATTAATAGCAAAGATAATTAAAAAAAACCTTCTCCTGTAAAATTTTCTTTTTGGCGCTTAAGATATTTTGGCGGTTATGAGTCGATATAATCAAAACATACTTGTAAAATAATTTTTTGTATTTTTTTTTTTATTTAAATGTCAAAAAAATTATAATTTTTTGGGCATAACTTGAAGGGAATCCAAATTTTTCCTATACTATCTTCTACAAAATTGTAGCCGAAGAAAAATTTAACATCTCAACCATATTTTTGTGACTGGTCTCAGTGAGGAATAAAATGGGTGTGTTATCTATGCTGTCAAAAGTAAAATAAACATCCAAATTTTCGAATTAATTCTTACAGAATAATTTTTAAATGTAAATTTTTTATAATGCTTGTGTGAGGAGAATTTTTTGTACATTTCTAGTTCTTTAAGGGAAAACTATGTTCTTAATTTCTAAAAAAAAAACAAAAAATATCTGTTATTCAGTCGATCGTCGGGCAGCATTGAGCTTTTATATATAATTGTAAGCTTGTCAATGCGAAGAACAAAGAAAGCAATTAGCACAACAATAGGTTCTTCAAGCAACCAAAAAGATACAATGAGGAATTCTTCCGTTGTTTCGTTAAATTTGAAAGTTCGAGTTCATTAACTTGTCCATTTCAGTTATTTTCCAGCTAACGATGCCTCTTGCGTCAAGTAGCCGCACTCAGTGGACTTATTGAAGTACATACAAAAACCAATACGCTCGATTGTATTTCACCTCTTCCAATGCCCTCTTGCGTTAGATGTAAGTACTAAGAAAGTTACTAGGTTTATACAAAAAAACTATGCGAATAGCATACAGAAATATCAAATTTTGAGTGTATGATTCATGTTATTGCGTAAAATTTGTTAAAATTAGAGAGTTCTAATATGCATTTTTCTCCCAGTAAGGATCACTGAGGAACTGACCAACAAGTGCTTAAATCAACATTCTACGATCATTACTTCAAGGACGCCAAAGGCTCAAAGAAAAAAAAAAAAAACAAAACAACAAAAATAAAAAAATGGGAACACAAACAGAAACTTTAGAAAGTGCTTTGTTTAGCTCTTTATTTTTGTAATCAAACCTCCCTTACCTCGCAAAGAAAATCTTCGCTATGGCATTGTGCTCAAGTTTTTTTTTTAAATATACTATAATATACTATAATAATAATAATAATAATAATAATAATAATAATAATAATAATACTAAATTTTACAATTCACTTAAAACGCGATTTCTGATTTCATTTCTCGAGAAGGTACATTGAAATTCCTACGAAAATGAATTTAGAATAAATTCTTTTGCATACGAACACTGAAAATAATCATTTATTTTAAGTTGTTTCGAGAGAACTTTGGTATAATAACAGCAACTGCATGTTTGGTAGCCCCACGGTTGCAAAAAACACAACAAAAAAAAAAAAAAAACAAAAATCTTAAATCTTAAATTCAAGTTCTACTCAATGTTAGTTTTCCTTACCTTGGCAATGGAAATGCTAAGTGGCAGCAATTTAAATAAATTATGGCTTGTGTAAAGTTTAATAGTCCTGCAAGCCATGACCTACAATGGGCGAGCTGCCAGAGTATGTCGAATGCATGCAATCAACACCATAAGACACGCTAAGGTCTTAAGTTATATGAGACCGAATGAACCAAATGACTGGACGTGAAACATTAGAAGCGGGCATTAGTTGCAAATAAGAATTGAAGAAAATGAATTTGGAAATCCACTTTTAACCTTTATTTTAATCTTTCGCTCAAATATTGCCTCACGATGTACTCACAACTGCGGGAAGTATATGTTTGTTCTTTTCAATCAAACGAAGCCTGGATTGGTATGAAAATGAGTTACAATAAACATATGCCATTGAATATAAAGTAAGAGTCTATAAAAACGTTCATGCCTTTCAGAGACCATATCAACTTAACTGACTTAGGTATGTTTCTAACATCACAAAAAAAAGTTTTTATGATAATGTTTTTTAAAGGGTCAAATGATTGCGTACATAAAGTTTATATTCCTATTAAAACTTTGAAGTTTTTCGATGAAAAAACTCAACGGTAACGGCAAACACTCAGTAACACGGTAACACCATGTTCGCTCGTTGCTTTCTTGTCGTACTGACGTCTTTTAATCTTATAAATTCAAAGTTTTCTTTAACTCAATTAATAAATAAAATTAAAACTATTTTTGGTTCATCATTTTTGCTGGGTCTTCTTGTAGCGTGCCAGCATTCATATAAATCCTTTTTACAAAAAATTTAATATAAACATTATTTTATTATTTGTGCGAGAGCGAATTATTATATTCTTCTTGCACATATTCTTCGAAGTCATCGCTTAATTTCATTGCTTCTTTTTTTTTTTCTTCTTTTAACTACAAACAGGTTTTCTGTGTGCAAGTGAGTGAGAGTGATTGTTTTTTTATTACACTTGCTCATCTGTTTTTGGCCTGTTTTGTTTTGTTATTATTTCAATAACCAGGGCTGCACTTAATAACTTTACAGTGTTTATTAAACTGTTTTATTGAAAAACCAAGTATCTTCTTTTTTGTGGTTTCTTGCATTTTATTAATTTTTTACATTTAAAATGTTCTGCAGTTTCCGTAATTGTTCTATAAAAGACGAATCCGACCGCGTGGTAAATTGCTGGTTGTGCGATTCGTTTTTCCACTTCAAGTGCGCATCGTTGAATGCAAGAATTTATGACGCAATCAACGAAGGCAAAGGACTTCGTTGGTCATGTATTGATTGCAGGTCTACAGATGTTGATATCCTTAAGCTTATTAGACAATCTAGAAGAGGCTTCTTGGAAGTGTCGAAAGATTTAGAGGCGGCTCAGGCCAGATTAGCCGAATTTGAAAGTTTGTTCAAAAAGTTCAAGGTCTTGGATGAAGCTTCTGCGTCTCCAAAACGAAAGCGAAGTAACAAAAATCTTCGAAGCTCAGCAAAATCTACTGCAATAGCCTTGCCTTTGTCCTCAAATATTGAACCTAATCCACCTGCCTCAGTTTTTACACCTGAAGGACCTCAGAAAAAGTCTATTATTACAAATCAGAGTACTGATCAGCTAACGCCTACTAACGCTGCAGTCTCAGTTGATTTAACTTTAACTATACCTTCTTCAGCAGCTCCTGTAAAAGATAGTTCTCCTTCTGTTGCAAAAAAAACATATGCTCAGACTTGTGCTACTAATGTTTCTCCTAGTATTGCTACGAGTACTAATATTATTTCTTCCTCTCCTAGTTCGGTTTCTACTGGAGCTATACCGAAGCAAATATCAAATAGCAGCAATAAATTACCTGATCATAAAGAACTTGTAGTTATTCCGCCAGCAAAATGTATATTTGTTTCTCGCTTTGCAGTTGATACATCAGAAGGTGATATCTTATATTATTTAAACTCTAAGTTAAACCTTCTTAATAAGAAGATTTCGGTTCACAAACTGAGATTCTCTTACCAGCGCACTATTTCTTCTTTTAAAATTACTTTGCCTAGAGATATCTTCAATAATGTTCTGGATCAAGGTTTTTGGCCGGAAAATACTTTGGTGCATGAATTTATTCAAAAATCACCGCCTCAAACTTCACTGGCTATCTTACCTGTTCACAGCGTGAACCCAAAAAACTAGATTGTTGCCTTCAGTTCCTAGCCTTATATCAGAACGTTCGTGGTTTAAATACTAAACTTACAGACTTACACATTTTAAGCCATAATCTTCATTTTGACATTATTGCTTTCAGTGAGACTTGGCTTAAACCTAGTACTTTAAATACTGAAATTCTGTCTAACAATTTTAATATATACCGCAAAGATAGAAACTCTATTGCTGGTAATTTTTGCAATGGTGGTGGCGTGTTAATTGCCGTTAAATCTTCTCACTTTTCACAAGAAATATTAATATCTGAGTCTTTAGATATTGAATTTTGCTGTGTTCTTGTAAAGTTTGGTACTTTGAGAATTTATGTCACATGTTCATATATACCTCCACTTTCTAGTGTTGAAGTGTATGGGAAACATTTGACGTCGATTTATAAAATTTGCTCACAACTTCAGCCTTACGATCATATTTTAATAACGGGTGACTTCAACCTTCCGAATGTTTCCTGGAATTGCTGCACTGAAAATTCTGCAGTGCTCTTGCCATCTTCAGAGTGTTCATCCGATAACTCATTTTTAAATGAGCTTTCGAGCCAGGGGCTTTTTCAAATTAACTGCCACTATAATAGAAACAACCGCTTGTTAGACCTTATTTATTTTGATGATAGTAATATTATTTCAGTTAATAGGTCTGAGCCACTTGTGTATCCTGAAGACGCACACCATCCAACTATCGAAATCACACTGAATTTTCCTAAACAACCTATATCACACCGTATTCAAAATCCTGCCTTAGAGTTTAACTTTAAAAGAACGAATTATGTAATTTTGAGAAATAATTTGTCAATTATCAACTGGTCATCTGTACTTAATATTAATAACACAAGAATATTACCACAAACGCTTGACTCTGCTGTATTTGCCTTTAACAGTACTCTTAATAATTGTTTTTTAACTTCAGTGCCACAGAGAAAATCCTCTTTAATATCTGGTCCTGTTTGGTATACCAAAGAACTGAGAAAGCTGAGAAACTTAAAATCGAAATATTATAAAAAGTATCAAAAAACTCATAACATTTGTGATTTTGCTTCTTATACCTCAACTAAATATAACTACCGGCAATTATGCAGGCAATCCTATAATATATATTTAACAAAAGTTAAATTAAACATAAAATCTGATGCAAAATCTTTTTGGAACTTTGTAAATACTAAACGTTAGATAAATTCATATCCATCTTTTATGAAATATAAAACATTTGAATCAGATGTTGATTCTACTATCTGTAGTCTTTTTGCAGATTTCTTTAAGACCACTTATTCATCTGCTTCTTACGATAATTTTAGTTACCCTTATAATGTGCAGCCTGGCGACATTTGATCCCCAATAATTAATGTTGATACAGTTTTAACCTACTTAAAAAACCTCAAAACATCTTATAAAAGCGGTCCTGATAACATACCTTCATGTGTTTTGAAATATTGCAGTGATGAACTTGTAATTCCCATTACTTTGCTTTTTACAGCGTCTTTGCAATCTTTCTATTTTCCACTGGCTTGGAAATCATCTTTTATTATTCCGCTGCATAAATCCGGCAATAGATCTTTAATAGATAACTATCGCGGAATTGCAAAGCTTAGCGCCCTACCTAAACTTTTTGAGGCTATTGTAACCTCACAATTATCACATAGCGAAAAATCTTTGATGTCCCCATTCCAACATGGATTCTTATCTAGAAAATCTACTGTTACTAACCTTCTAGAATTCACATCAAAGACTATTGAGAATTTTGGAAAAGGTCTCCAAACAGATGTTATCTATACTGACTTCAGTAAAGCTTTTGATGTTGTAAATCATAAGCTCTTAATTTTAAAACTAACCCTTCTCGGTTTTCCAACACCATTAGTGCTTTGGATTGAATCTTATTTATTAAATAGAACACAAAGTGTTATCTTTAACCTTGTTAAGTCAGAGGAGTTCCCTGTTACTTCCGGTGTACCTCAAGGAAGCCACCTTGGGCCTCTGTTGTTTCTACTTTTTATTAATGATTTACCATCTGTTGTAATTCATAGTAATATTTTACTAAACGCTGATGATGTTAAACTTTTCCTGTCATATAAAAATGAGCAAGACTCTTTTTTCTTACAAACCGATCTTGACCATCTTTGTGACTGGTGTGAAATCAATTGCATGAACCTTAACTTGAAAAAGTGCAAACACATGACTTTTTCTCGTAGACAACCTTCTCGAAGTTATTACAAAATAAGTGACTATACACTTGAGTTCTTAGAAGTTTTCGACGATCTTGGAGTAACTATGGACCCAAAACTTCGCTTTCACATTCATATTAATAAAGCTATAAGCAGAGCAAACAGTACTTTAGGGTTTATTAAACGATGGTCAAAAGAGTTTAATGATCCTTTCATTACTAAAACATTATTCACTTCGCTTGTAAGGCCCATACTTGAGTATGCGTCAATTGTCTGGTGTCCTAGATATGGGTGTTATATTGACGATATAGAATCAGTTCAGAAACAATTTCTTTTGATTTGTTTACGCAATATATATTGTCATACTAACATTCACTTACCACCCTATGAATATAGATTAAAGCTTGTTAACCTACCTTCTCTAAGAAATCGTAGAATCATGCTTAATGTTTGCTGGATTTATCAACTTATACATGGATTTGTTGACAGTCCATACTTACTGAGTAAAATTTACTTTAATCTTCCTCTTCGACCAAGAAGATCTTTTGAGCTACTTTTTATGAACTTTTGTAGAACTAATTACTTGCAAAATGAACCACTAAGAAGCGCTTGCGGAGATTTCAATTCCGTTTCAGATGTTATATCTTTTAATGAAACCCTATACTCAATTAAACTTAAAATAATAGATTATCTGCAGCACCGCCACTGATTCTCAACATACTCTTCCAAGGATACGGCACTTTTACTGTTGGATGCACCGCCACTGATTCTCAACATACTTTTCCAAGGATACAGCATTTTTACTGTGAATGAATGAGAGAACGATCTGCATAGTATATATATTAATATAAGTGGCTTATTAGACCAAGTTTGTCTATGTGCCTGCGTTCGTTACCTTTGTCTTAGCTTACTAAGAACTCGGTGTGATAAATAAAAGATGAATCAAGACTTCATCGGCTTTAGAATCACAGAATGAATAATATTGTATATATACTATCAAGGTGTTATATGTATATTAATATGAGTGGCCAATGAGACCTAGTTTGTCTTAGTGCCTGCGTTCGCAACCATTTTCTTTTCCACAAGGAAATTGGTGTGGTAAATACGACTCAATTCGTCGGATTACCAACTTGCTAAGCCAAGACTTTATTGGCTTCAAGGACAGAACGATATATTTATTTTATACATATTTTCATTCTCGATACCACCGCCTTGGACCCTCTTGAAGATTTATTATTAATGTATTTTTTGCTTTATAATACCTTTACTCATGTTATCTATAAGTCTGTATACTTTGAAACGTTCATGTTTCAATTTACATTACATTACAACTGAACTTATTTTACTTTGGTTTTGTATCTTCATTTAAAACGTACTTGAAGTCTATATATAAGTATTATTAGTATTAGTTTAAATGGATTATGAATTGTAATTTTAAAATGCTATAAAGCCTAAAAGGCTTAGCAAACAAATAAATAATAAAATAATAATAATAACACTCAACAGCAGCCGCAAAAGCAGCAACAGTATTATCCTCAACAGCAACAACCAGTTTTGAATGGTTGAAAATCGTTCAGATAAATACAGAAAAAAGTAAAATTGCGTTAGAAGATAGTTATCATTTAATTTTAAATGTTTGCCAAACGATAAAAAAAATTGTATTTTGAATTGAAATATCAGTTTTTGTTGATTAATAGCAATCCACTTTAATGTTTTGATCTTTTACCGATTAGTGGAACTCTTTTAATCTTTTGAAAAACTACGAAAATATTTTATTATCAAGCTATTGGATTGTCTCTTTTTGTTGAACAATTTTGAATCAAAAATGTATTGTTCTTATAATTTCAATAGATCTTAAGACAATTACAAACACAATATCAGTGTTAAAATAACCAAATTATTTTCACAAACTACGACATATTTTGAAGTAATATGGATCGTTCTTCTTTTTTACTGACAATGAAATATCTCCCAACCATTGAAATAGTCTTAAACCTCCTTTCTAAAAAATAATTGTGACATAGTATTAAAAAAGTGTGACGGAAGTGTTTTAAATACAAACAAATGTATTTACGCGTCCCTAATGTCCCTAATAATGTTACAAAATGCTGTCTTCTTTGAGGAATAAAATTCTTCAATGAAGTTATCAACAAGAATGGTTAATAACACTCTATAGCATGCGCCCTACGTTTTTAAGAGAACGTGAAGCCCCACTCTAGGAGAAATTATTTTATACTTTTTTGTTCTTTTAAAAAAAGTGGTATATTAAATTTTTTTTTTTACCTAAATAATTATCTATTAGGTGTCCTTTCTCGATTTTGCTCAAAATGTCAGAAACAATGATCATGAGTTTAGTAATGGTGGACCATCCTTTTCGAAACCCGTGCTGCTGCTCGTTAAGTCTCGGGTTGATAAGTAGTTTCCCGATAATTAATCTATAATTAGTAGATAGCTGATCGAAAATTCTTCGAAAATTATCAATTACTACATTTCTAAGGCTCGAACTCATAACCTCATGATTGTGAAACTACCGCCGTGTGCTCTGAGCTACAGAACTCACATAAAAAGATTATCTTAATAGCAATATAAAAAGAAAAATAAACAAAAAATCCGTTCACATTTTTGAGACTTACTTATTAAAATATTTTCTAAATGAGGCAATAGATTAAAAAAAAAAACTATTTTTTTCAATTTTTGTTTTGTTTTTACTTCAGTTGTGAATTTTTAAAATTTAAAAATGTCAATATGCTTTTCAGTTTTTTTGTTCATATTCAATATAAATCGTTGGTGCATTTGTACATATGTCTGACCATTACGGCTGAACCACTGAAGCTGTTAAAATCACACCATATGTTCGTGTGGTGCTTGGTTTTGTTTTTGTTTACCCCCCTTCCACCCCTAGGTCGCTTTTTTCAAAAGTTCTTGTTTATGGACCCATTTTTGATAAATAAAAATGTATGTTTGTACAAAATCTCAAATCTCCGAAAGTTTTTCGCCGATTGCCTATGAATTTTGGCACAACTGTACATTCGAATAGGGTCGTGTTTTTATATAAATTTTGTCACTTCCTCTTTTCCCGCCCACAAATCAATAAAAATGCAAAATTTTGTAACGAACTTTGTAGCCGGGGTTAGCTCGCCGGATAGCCGGGGTTCGTACAAAAATTTATTTCCGTAGTTTTTTAAATTATAAATACAAGGGTTCATTTAACTTCACTATTAAGTCTTTATTTGAAATGTTCGTTTTTCACAAAAGAAAAAAATCATTTCACACATTTTTTATTCATTTGCTAAATAATCTTCGTTGCTCCTGATTTCCCTCGAAGTCTTTGGAAGTAGGATCCGTGAATTCCGTTCGTTTGTCTGTCCTGTGAGCATTTACGTTGGGCCGTCCGGTATAGAACCACTCGGGCCAGGTGTAAGCTTGGTCGTTATCCTTGTACAAAAAATATGGTCTGAACCTAATGGCCGATCGACTTGGATGCTTTTAGAGCAGACCGTCCGGTATGAAACCACTCGGGTCGACAGAAAAAAACCAATTCGCCAATTCGCCGTTTGTGTCGCCAATTTCCATCTGATCTCGACCTTGAATTTTGTTCGCCTAGAGATAGCGGCAACCTTTTGCCTTGCATGTTATTGTTGTCATAAAAAAAAAAAAAAAAAAAATAAATAACTGGCCATTTCAGCCCTTGAAAGGACTTTGACCTAGCTTCTTATGATCAATTGTGTTGTGCGTGTTATTAAGTTTGTACACAATTGACCGAGAAATGGACCTTCATGCTTAACGCCGACTCCGAACGGCGATGAACGGAATGTTCTTATTCTCAAGAAGCTTTACATGGCATTTTGATTACTCTCTGAGGTTTGCCATTGTCTGCAGAGAGGTGGCGGCAACTACGCCACGGACGCCGTTATTGTTGTCATAGTCGCTGTTTAATGACCCCCTATGTATTTTGTTATTGCCACGTGTGGATGCATAGAATGCATGTTGTTTGTGTGTTTTGATCATGCGACTGGCTCGCTGTATGCTTTGTTGTTGTTTAATTGCGGGTCGCCCAGCTGTGTGTTTTATGGACAGGGGCGGTTCGCGGGTTCTTGTCCAGGTGCGGGTTTGGGTTGCAGGGCGGGTTCATGTTTTTCGGGGCCCTTTGTGCAGCGGTGGTTTACAGGGAACTGTAAGGCATAAATTCAGCGAATTCGTATGGTTACTGCCGACAACTGTACTAACAATGGGCTTGGTCGAATTATATCTACGCAACTTTTTCAGAAATCATTATAATTCCTTAGTTGCACCTGTTTTGATAGAGAAACTTGGTATGTAGATGCTATGGGTGTAAGTGGTGGCCACTATATATATAAATGTTGCCACCCATATAAGAAACGGAAAAATGCCGGTTGATCTATCCTCTGGATCGTAAAGACGTGTACGAACTTAACAATATAATTCAGAATAACATTCAATGCGAAGCAGTCACATAAATACAAGTCCGTCGACACTGTTGTGGAAGCATATGAAGTTCATTATCCAATAGAATTTTTAAATTTTTTCGATCTATCAGGGATGCCACCGCACGTACTGCCATTGAAAATCGCCGTGCCAGTTGTGAGGTTGAGATATATCAACAAGCTAAAGTTTTATAACGGAACGTGGCTTGCAGTAAAAAATTACGAGCAACGTCGTATAAGCAATAGTATTGACAGGAACATTCAAAGGTAAAGATGTCCTCATTCCTCGCATTACTATGATTTCAAAGGATATGAAATTTCAATTTAAGAAAATGCGATTCCCAATGTAAACGCCCATCAAGTTTACGATTAACAAAGCTCAGGGTCTATCTTTAGCATTGTGATCTATGTTGCGTGTTCTACAGTCGGCACACCAGACAATCTCTATATCTGCACAGAAAATGGAATAACAAAAAAATTGTATAACCACAAATGTATATCATCGTAAAACAAATAATAAATACAGGGAGTTATTTGTTCGAGCGTATAGAAGTAGATATTTATTCATTCATTCATTTATACGTTCATTTCGTGTGTATTGCTTACTTTTTTCTTTTTGTGTTGTTTTTTTTATTTTAATTTCGCTTTTTAATGGTTTTTTTTCTATTTTTCAGTGTAATATATCGTTAAATTGATATCTTTGGAATTATTTTTTCGAGCGTATAGAAATATACAATCATTAATTCATTCATTTTTTCATAATTCATAATTTTTTCTTCTTGTTTTGTGTAAGCCGGCCGCAGCAACGTGTGGCCGGGTACAGCTAGTATTTAAATAAAATTAAAGTCTTTTGCGTTATAGCTATTTACGAAAATAAAGTTACACACAGTTATACACACAGGGTAATATAACAATTTTCCATACAAGAACACGGGAAGTTGGATCACTAGGGACTAGGTCCCTTCTAGTCTCTAGTTCTTGTCCATAGTACTTAAGTCTATATTTCATATAGTAATAAGCTATGACTTATAAGCTCCCAGAAAACAAAATTTTTTTCAATTGCGGGGAGCGATTAATGCTGCATTGATATCCATCTGCTTTTTATTGGTGATAATCAGCTTGATTTTGTTCATAAAGCTAAAAACCTAGGATTTATAATCAAATCTAATTTGACTTGTACGGACCATATCAATAACACAATAGGTAAAATATATGGGCCTTTATGCAACTTGAGCACTTCTCTTGACTTCCCGCCTCTTGAAACTCAGACTAGTGCAACTAATTATGCCACATATTGCATACTTTGATGTTGTTTAATGGTAAGGGTGTTTTGTTTTAAAAACAGAAAAATGTTTTTGAAATTCATGAAATAACCTTTAGTTTTAAGTACATTTTTGAATACGATTTCTTACCTGTGGCCGCCGTGGCTGGTGCGTACATAGCGTATTTTGGAGGTCCAATTTGTATACACTTTTCGCACAAAATCAGGCTGTATTTCGGCAATAACGCTCACTTGTTCTGGTTATCGGCGTAAGCAAGCGGCTGTGGATATCACCAAAAAAAAAATCTAGTGGTGACAAATCGCACGTACGATGTGGCTAGTTCACTGGTCTATTTCATAAAATTAATCGTTTGTCAAATGTGTCTTTCAGTAAATTAATTGTGCCGCGCGCTGTGTGGCGCCCTCCTGCCGAGACCACATGGGTGCAACATTAATGCCTTCCAATTGAGGTACGAAAAAGTTAGCAATCATGTTTTCATTCCTTTGACTGTAACCATCTGACCATCATAATTTCTGAAGACATATGAACCAATGATTCCACCGGACCATAAAGCGAACCAAACAGTGATTTTTGTGGAGCCACAAATGAGCTTCATTACTAAACAGAATATTGTGATAAAACAGTAGATTGATTTCCAGTTCATATTCACCCCTTTGAATCAGCATTGCAGCGGCGTGAGTCTATTCATGTTGAATTGTCAAACCAAACTTATCTCAAAACTAGTAAGAAATGATTTCGACTGGGTCGAAGTAAAAATACCCCCACGGCCGAACCAAAGCATATTCAAAGTCTTAAGCAGTCAATAAAGTGTTTAAACCAGTGGTGATCAACGCAAGGTTGAAACAACAACAAAGAGAGCTTTCCGAGTGCACAGCTGTACACTGAAACAAGAAGTTGTTAAAAGTTCTCACAACATTTGTTGCAAGGAACTCTTGTCGAGTGTTGGATTTTCAATATAATCATTTCTTTTTTATTTTTGTGTTTGTTTTTTGCTATTTTAACATAGAAAACATCAAGCGAAAATGTATTAATGCTTTTCCTGAAACATTGCAATATATTAACCTATATTCAGAAACAAAACAGAGAGAAACACCTTCACCACATGAACGCTCAAAGCATACTGACTTAAAATTTAAAGAACAACAGGAAAAACAAACTTTTACGCAGTGTACAAACACAGCGAGCCGATTGCTACTACGTGTGCAAAAGTTCAACAACACACGATGTACGCGGGCTATGGGAAACCATGTAGTGAGCACCACTGGTTTAAACAGAAAATATTCGCTTTTGTTTTTGATAAAGTCACTTTGTATGGGAGGTGGGTGTGGTTTTCACTAGATTTGGTTGAATTTCATACACAGAGTACATGTTATATATCATAGTTCATATGCAAAATTACAAGTCCAGATATTAATTTTCGTGGAATTTAAAGAGATTTTACATTTTTGGTAAAGTCACTTTGTATGGGAAGTAGGCGTGGTTTTCATCTGATTGACTTGAATTTCATACTCAGAGTACATGTTATATATCAAAGTTTATATGCAAAATTTCAAGTCCTTATATTAATTTTTGTGGAATTCTAAGAGATTTTACTGTTTTGATAAAGTTACTTTGTATGGGAGGTAGGCGTGGTTTTCATCCGATTTGGCTCATTTTCGAACTTGACCTTTATTTTTTAGACAAAAGCTTAAGTATTGAATTTCGTGATGATAGCTTGAAAATGACGCCCGTAATCAAGATCACAGACAGACAGACAGACGGGCATGGCTAAATCGATTCGGGTGGTGATGCTGATCAAGAATATATATACTTTTCTATACCTACCACAACTCCTTATGGGCGTTAGAAGCGGAGTGACAAAATGTATATACCCCGTTTACGTTTTTTAAACGTAGGGGTATAACAAGCGATAAATATCAAATCGGAAACAGAAAACAGTGTTGCCAGTTTAAAGTCCTTCCCCTCGAAAAAAAGACCCTTTATATTATTAGCTTGCGTCACAATCACAGCACAAACTCTTGGTAGCATTCAATAACGCGGCTAGGTATGTTATTAATGGTTTTATAGTTCTCGTTTGGTTTTTCTAATGAATATTATATAGCCTAGATGTTTAGCCAAGATGATTCGTGAGTGCGGTGGGTGAGGTTTTGTGGGGAACCGATGTCCACTCACCTATGATATAATTATCCAAGGTAGAGTGACACCTTTTCACATTGCACCAACCATGATACAATTATTACAAGATAGCTTTCACAACTGGCTATTTTCTCACGAGCTGCGTCCATCAAATGCCATTTGTCTGTATATTTTATTTTCTTTATTCGTTCTCTAATTTATACTATTTTTGACAATTGGTGAAATAAATATAGTATAAAGTAAAGAAGAAGAAAGTAGAAGAGAATAAAAAGCAAAATATGCACACAGAACCAAAACAGTACTTAAAAACAAAGAAAAAGTTCTTTGTCCCAATGTATTATACATTAAAATTGGTCCAAAGTACGAGTTCCTTGATTCAATGAATCTTTGTTCTTACGTTATTTCTTTGATATGTTATGAAGAAAAATGATTAATTAATGACACATACAACTGTTACAATAAGTTAGTCTGTCCTTAGAAATTTTAAAACAATATCAAGATATATTTTAAAAAATCATTTTCTTATTGAGATAAAATTCTCTAATGGTTTTATAGATATTACAACACAAGAACTGGAACAAAATTTTAATGAACACGAACAATGAACTGTTCCTTAAAATTAAGAACAACGATTCATTGAACCAAAGAATTCGTTCTTTGGGGCAATGCATAGTTCTTAAAAATCAATGAATTTCGCTTTATGAACGAGATTCTTTGATTTTAAGAACAATATTTGGTTCAGTGCAGGCAAATGACAATCGGTACAAGACACTTGTGAGAAAATATCCGGTTGTCACTCTTACCTTACATAATTGTATCATGCGATCACCCATCGCACTCGCAAAACATCTTGGCTAAACATCTAGGCTATATAATATTCATAACAAAAACCAAACGAGAACTATAAGAAACCGAAATCAAGAATCTTAGCAAGGGCGATGTTGTTGCTGCTTGTCGGCTATTTCAATTGTATGGAATAGGTGTGTAGGTGTGTGGTATAAATAAAATTTAAATACAAAAAAAACGAGTTGTAAGGAAAATATTTTATTTATCCACGTAAATATTTAAACAATATATTTAAATAATAGTAATATATATATAAAGCATAATAATAATAATATATTAATATGCTTTATTTCCCTTAGTGTAGTTACTTGTTTTCGAATATATTGTAAGCTACTTTCACTCACAGTTTTTCTAAACCAAAGCGGAACTGTAAATGCTTACAACAAGTCCTGTCCCTCAATTTTCAACAAATTAGAAAATTATTGCTTTAAACGAGTAGCATTTACCTTAATATTGTGCTTCAGTATTTTTCATCAAATTCCAGTAAACAAAGAAAATACTTGGCTATAACATATAAAAGTTAAAAAAAAAAAAATTTAAGGATTTACGCTTCAATGCTGAATTTTCAAAATCGAAAATTTCTGACGAGTTGAAGTGAGCGACTTCTTTTCAGTTTTTTTTTCCGAAACATCTGTCAAACTGGCAACGCCTGGCAATAATTAAATTGAAACTTAACTAAAACAAGAAATTTTTGGATTTAGAAATAAAAACACCTTTTATTTGTCTTCTAATTGTGAAAAATGCCGAAAACAATAGAAGAAATTAAGTTATTATCATATTTATTAGAGAAGACCGTTCAAGGTGTATACTCCTAGAAGACACTTGGTCAGTTAAGCTTGGACTGAAATTTAGCTAAATTTTTTTACTTTAATAGACTGTGCAGATCAAATTGATGATGTTATGGACGAGTTTTGCACCGCCTTGATAGCAATGAATGCCTACCGATATTCAGGGCCATATAATATAGGGTTTGTCGCTAAAAGCTTGGACATTTTGTGGCACGTTATTGGAACGTATTTTATAATAAACTAGCTTTTTCCCGGCGCGCGTTGCTGCACCCAGCAACTACAGTGGCGAGCAAAACTGACTAAATGTTTCCACTTTTATGCATTTTTGACTGTTGCAAAGCCAGTTTTCTATATAGCGCTACCAAATTTTCTGGTTATATACTTCATTTATTAAGAAACGCAATGTATAAGTCAAGTTTGAATAATATAAAAATAAAAAAATATTACCTACAAAAATAACAAAAAATTCTATTTAGCCAGTTTTACATGGCGGTAATACTACAGCGTCATCTGGTGTCCAAGGTGGATCAAAGGAGATAAAAAAAAACTCACCGTACCTGAAAACCACTACATACCAATTTTCTTTCTAATCGCATGAGCGGTTCAGGAGTTTGAGGTGGTTTTGTAAAAACAGTTATACTACAGCGCCCTCTGGTGTTCAAGATGCGTCAAAAAAGATAGCAGAAAAACACTCAACGTACACAAAAACCACTATATATCAATTTTCATTCTAATCGCATAAACGTTTTGGGAGTTTAAGGTGGTTTTGCAAAAAATGTTGTACTACAGCGCCCTCTGGTGTTCAAGATGGCCCAAAAAAGATAACGTTAAAACACTCAACGTACATGCCAACCACTATACATGGAAAGACCTGTCTGTCCCAGTTTTTCAGTAGAAGAATATCACCAAGTTGCAACTCCATACTGAGTAACATTGTTGTGCAACATTTATATCCAAAGATATTCTTTATCACAAATTTAGCTTGAATGGGCGGAACGACACCCTCTTTTCCAAAGTCCGTCTCAGTTTTCTAGAACATAGAAGGACATCACCTAATAGTAATTCCATTCTGAGTTTTATTGTTATGCGACATGTATTTCCAAAGCTATTCGATATCATATTTTTGAATTATATGGGCGGTGTCACACCCCCTTGTCCAATGCTTGCTTAATTTTGCTAGTTGAAGGACGCGACTAAATAGTACGCTCTTACCGAGTTTCATTGATGTGTGACTTATAGCTTGAAAGATATACCGAAAATTTGGTCTGCTGAAAAAGTGCCACGCCCCACGTCCCACACCCATAAAATTTTTCCTGTGGAACGGCACTTGTAAATTGAGGTAGAACACCGAATTCCGATGCTATGCGACCTATAATTTCAAAGCTATTCGCTATCGTAGATTTGGGTTGTATTGGAGGTGCCCCGCCTCCTTGTCCAATGTTCCGTGCATTTTTTCCAGAACCTTCGCGTAACAATTACGAACAAATTCACAGAAGGAAGTATCTAATTTGGTTCAGTCGTTTTCAAGTTTTAAGCATCCGAACAAACCACTATTCATTTTGATATATTAGGATGCTGTAAAATTTATCTCAATATATTTATTGGATTATTTAACTCAGTAGATATTGAAATAAAAAGAGTGGCACGCAAATAAATACGATATATTGGGCTTATGGCTACACTGTAGCAGGAATTAACTGAGTGCAACTGTCCACTCAAGAGACCAGCGCGGTGAGTTGTAGAATCTCACCTCTCTCTCTCAACAAAGAGCTTAAGCTATTGTTTGCTGTTATTTCGTGCTGCTTATACAATGGCAGCATGGATTAAAATGCACGAATTCTTAAATAATTAAATAAAAAGATTTACCAAAAACGTAGTACCCAGTAGCAGGGTCGCTTATTATAGCAATTGAATAGTGAAAATATTATTTAAATCGGTTCAGCATTTACCCCCTTGATTGAACGATGAAAATTCGAGAGACGCCTTTTATATAATAGTATAGATATATACCAGGCCCGTAGACAAGGGGGGGGTTTTTAGGGTTAAAACCCCCCCTTATGGTCCAAAAAGTATAAAAAAATAATATATTAGCATTAATATAACTTTGCCAATTTGCGAATACTTTGCTACACGTAGGTCTTTTTTCTCTTACAGTGCAAACTGCATGTGTAAACAGCAACAGCGAAAACATCAACATGCTTAAGTATCGAAAAAAGTTCGATACATTCAATTGAACTTTGTCTACCACCAGCAATTAAAGAATTTATTGCGTTAACAGGTGTTACGTGAAAGTGGTGAAATTTTGATTGAGTTTCGTTAGATAAGTTTAACCCTGCAGTAGTCGCGCGGATTACATATGTAATCCAGTCATGCAAAATTATGAATTTCACAATTGTCTGCAATCGATATTCATTGATTTTACGTACTATAAGAATTATGTTTATGTTGTTTTTGTAAATAAATATAATATAAAATAAAGTAATAATAAAAATTAAAACAAATAACTAAGCATTTTCAAATTGCCATCTCTTATTTTAAACTTTAAAAAACGGATTACATATGTAATCCGCGCGACCACTCTCGTCACATTTAGGTACGCGACTACTGCAGGGTTAAGAGTTTCTATTTTTAATTTTACTGTGCCAAAACTACAAAAATGATTCTACTTAATTGGCTGCAGAAACCAGAAGTAAAAAAGACAAGAACGGTGGAAAGTAAGTGCTTGATTTAAATGATTTTTTTTCCTTTATCAATGCGTAAATGTGTTAAAAAGTTGCCGAATATTTCTGAATGTTTGAAAGCTGTGTTGTTTTTTTTTTTTTTGTAGCGTGTTTGCATTGATTGAATATTAATGGATTAGCTTTTTGCTTGATGCGGAAGCGACAAAATCCGAATAATATTATATTTCATCTGTATTGCAGAAAACGTTCAAGAAACTTTGGAATCTGAAAAGTCTTCAGAACTTCCTTTGTAACCTGCAGTTGAAGAAAGCTTTAATGTTGACAGCTATGTGGAAAGCGGTAGTACAAGTTTGTGTGTATGATTGTAGAAATTGTTCCAAAAATATCATTAGATTCATCGGAACTGCCTCCGACTTCGAGAGTATATCAATGTTCAAATAACGATATTTCCAAGTTGATGAGCAATATTTCCGATTCGAACCGCCTTGAAAGTTTTCAAAGCATTTATGTGCCTCCACCAAATTTTAATTTTCCTGCCAGCGGTTCTTGCAAACTCCGATTTAAGCATTCTTGGTTGAACCGTTGGCATTGGTTGGTTTACTCCAAATTGGAAAATGCAGCTTATTGCAAGTTTTGCGTATTTTTTAGCACTGGTTTTGGAGGTGCAGAATCACAACCTCTTGGTAATTTTACCGAATGATAATAAAAACTTTTTAAATAAAATTTTCTAACCTTTTCATTGTGGCCTTTACAAAAGTCACGAAATACAAGAAAATGTCCTTTTCTAATCGTGGTTATCTTTATATAGAATTTTAAACCGATATAAGTTTGCAAGTAAATTATTAAAATAATAATATTAGAGGGTTAATTATCGTCATTTTAGAAGTTTGTCTTGAAAATTTTATTTTTTTAGCGTCTTTCTGTATTCCAAAATGCCAGTGCAACGATAAGCAAGATATATAGCCGACACACATTGAGCTCAACAAACGACAGTTTTGATATTATAGAACACACGTTTTTTATGTTGAACGGGTGTACATCCTTAAGCATACATAGGGATTGCAGTGTCACAGCGGACGCTGTGTTATTAGAATTAACAAAAAAAAAAAAAAAGACTTAATCTATATATATAAAAATCAAATGCGTGTGCGGTGGTCTTGCTAAGGCTCAGAAATGGCTGGGTCGATTTTAATAATTATTTTTTTGTATTGCTTGCCTTAATACAGATGTGGCTCAGAGAGAAAGAAAATTACAGAAACTTCGAGGAACAGCGGAAAAATCGAAAAAATCGAAATTGGTAATTTTGTATGGGAATTGCCACATCAGACTAATTTAAATAGCCAACAAATCTTAACTGCTGGACGGATTTAACTCAAATTCGGCACACACATTACTTGAATCCTATATTAGGTTATGGCATACTTGGTTTTGACCACGTCCCTTCTTCTGCCCCTTTACAAGAAACGTAAATTATCCTACTAGCTTACTTTTACTAGCGAAACTGTGCGTCTAAATAATTAAAATAAATTCTGTCAAAAAACATTCACATGTCTTCAAAATTGCACAAAATTTTAGTACAGCGTCTTTTTTTAATAACTTCGTTTCCTTAGAATAATAAAAAACTATCAGAAATTCGTATTTCTTACTTTCGATGAAAATAACTCCGTTTTATTTTTAATATATTTCATTCAATTTCTTTTCGTGGATAAATTCAATTTATGCACTTAATAAACCATATTTGAAGAAAACTCCAATGTATTCATTTTTTACTCCAAAAATCACAAAAGCTGTCATTTCAACAAATAAAAAAAAATTTAAAAAAATTATTTGTTTGTCCATTGTGAGGATCGATCCTTAGACTACCTCATGGCTTCAAAACTAACAATTGAGCTGACTATTTTTATTCAAATTGAAATGCACTAAAAAAATTTTCTAATAGAATTCGCAATAAAATGATATGACAGCACAATCTTTTGAATTCGAATAATAGCAGCCTATTACATTCCGTGTTAATATGGGATATTGGAGTGTTTCATTCAATCAATAATTGAAATTCGATTGGCACCATTAGTTATCGATCATGAATGTTCGATAAAAAATTAATTTCGGGTGGAATCGTGATTGCTCGAATTTAGGGCGGGACGAAGTTTGCCGGGTCCTCTAGTATAAATATATAAAATAAACAAAAATAAAGTAAATTAATTTCTGCTTTATGTATTTGGTGTGCAAAATGTTTTAAAGTGTTTTTTGTCGCTTTATTGTGAAAAATTTGTTACAAATTCATTTTTCAAAGTATTGTCCATTTCTAGCCACTGATTTTCCCATCTTTCTGGTAGTTATATAAAAAATACCTTTTCATTTATCGATATCAAAAACTATCGATATTTTTTTTTTAATCCAAACCCCCCCCTTAGGTAAATCCTGGCTACGGGCCTGATATATACAACTACATATATGTATGAACTCAATAATAAGATTATACTTTAGTTCCAATTCAAATATTTTTTTATAGTTGCTCCATCTTAAATATTTTAATGGCTTTTTTTGTTGAAAAATTTATTGAGTTTGACAGAATGCTCTTCTTCTTTTCTATTTTTGATTTTCATATTCACAATGTTTCACACTCATTTAACAGTTTTGCTTATGCTAAGTAAACATTCCGACGATTATTTTTCATCAACTAAATGCATTAAAGGTTTTCACTTCACCGCTGAAATTTCAACAATCGGAAATTTCCGACGAATTGATGTGAGGGACCGTTTGTTATGTTTGTTTTTTTCACATGCATCTGTCAAACTTAAAATCGCCATCGCTTTATTCATATTTTGTTAAAAATCTTGTGCTTTCTGTCTTTTAATTAACAATGCCAAAAAAAGTTGCAAAACTAAATTAAATAAGAGTATTTTGAAAAAGACCATACAAGATGTAATACTCCTGGAAGATACTGGTAACTTGACCGATGAAAAGCTTAATTTATTTCTTTTATTTTGACAACTCTGCAGATGCAATTGATGATGTTATGGATGAGTTTTGCACTTCATCGTAATAGAGGCATACCGATATGCAATACTTTTTAACTTGGGATCCGTAGTTAAAAGCATGGACATTCTATGGATGATATAACATCCAATCTAGACAAGCAGCGATTTCGACAAATCGTGCGAATGAATTGGAATACATTCGACTATATTTGTTATATGATTGAGAATGATCCAGTGGTCTGGCCAAAACTATTGCAAGCAATTTTCAGTTGAAGTGCAGCTAGCCATTGCTTGGTTCCTACTTGGACTTTAGCTATTTCGTGTAAAAAAATTAAAAATACCAATATTTTATGAAAAAATCTGGTGAATCTTGACTTTTTATTAATAAGCTGAAAATATATGATGCTAAACTAGAAAATGGAATACGTAAGTATATAAATATATGTGGCATTTTATAATAACATATTAACCCTATTCATGGCAGGCTTGTCTCTGGGTCACTATTCAATTTCAAACCAATATAAATGATTTTAAACTTGTTTTAAAACAAAATAAGTTAAATGTATTTTATTATTGGTCATTCTATTTCTGTAATATACAATTAATTTTTTTTATGTTTTTATAATATTTACCTATTACACAAAATATTAAAAAATAACATGAACTGTCACGTAGTGACTTTAAGACACTGGTATCTGCAAAAGACGTGATATTGGAAAACTCATCATGAAACCCAGCTTAGAATGCATCGACCGTATAATCAAAGAAGAGGCGTCAACTTAACTGTTCCTCTTATAAAAAAGGACGATTTTCTAAGCAATTCCGTGGTAATAGTCAGAAACCCATGAGTAACGAGCATTCACAGAAAAGTTTAGTTTGCCTTAAATGTGCAAATTAATAGTTTAATAACAATTACCACATTATTTATAAATAATTTAATTTTTCTTTTTAATAAAAGAAATTAATTCTCCATGAACGATATTTTGTATTAAACTTTCTTTTTTCAATAAAATAATTATGTTCTTTGTATTAGTGTCTCTAAGTCACACCATGACAGTTTACGTTATACAAATAGCGTGACATGAATAGGGTTAAGTGGATTTAAGGCAGATCTGAGTTATTGATGTAACTGTGTTCTACGCATATGTATAGTACTGTTACCACACAAAACTCGAGCTTCTAACATTATCGTAGCCAAAGTTATGGCCCATAAACGAAGCATCCTTTCATATATCATATATGGCGATTGAAAACTTGAAGCAATATTTCTCGAAACATTATTTTTACACTTCGCCTTAATTTTATCTACGATGCATGTTAACAAACAAAGATTCTCCTGGTGGGACCAACGGTGGTTTCACTCTAGCTTGATTTTCTAGAAGTAAAAGATTTGAAATTAATTTGTTATTTTTATAAAATCCAATTAAAAACTTACCTTCTTAGTTTGCTCCATTTCAAACATTGCATCAGCATGCATGAATGTGTGCAGTGGCGTTCCTAGGGGGGACGGGGGGTGTCGGTCCGCCCCGGGTACCACCATTTTAGGGTTGACACCATTTCGATATTTTTTTTTTAATTTCTCAAACAGAAAGAAAAAGGTACAAATACATTACGTTAAAAAATATGTGTCCCATTGCGTCGCATTGAAATTTTTTCTAACAATTTGTGTATCAGTAGCAGTAAGCTAAAATTAATTAAGACTTATTTAAGGTCTTCCATGGGACAGGCAAGGCTTTCCGATCTTGCTATTTTATCCATTGAAAACGAGCTTGCAAGTAATATTGATTTCGATGAGGTTATTTCAAATTTTGCAGCTCTTAAAGTAAGAAAAGTTAGTTCTTAAAAAAACAACGCCAATAATAAGATTTCTTTGTTTAACCTTATACCTACATATACAAATATGTACCTGAAAATGTAATTTTTTTGTTTAATTTGTGTAATTTTTTTGTCTAAGTTTTCTTATTTACCTTATGCCTACATATCTAAATATAGATAGGGCGGGTCAATTTGTTCGGATGAGAAAAAACCAAAAATGCGTGTAGAAGAAATGTAATCTATGATGAATTCTTAGAAAATTTCCCCAAGAAAGCATAGGTCTAAAATCAATCCCAATATCGCGCATATCGAGGTCAAAACTTGTATATAAATTAAAAAATAACTGTATAGTTTTAATAGAAATTCTGACGAATAGTCCAAAAATGGTAGCGTATATCATTGATTTTGGACTTGTTGAAAAGGAAATTTTGCCAGCTCTCCGAATCTGAATTCATTTTAAAAATATTTTTTCTTTTAAACCAAATATTGCCAATCTAATATTTTAATATTGTCAAAAATAAAACGATTTAAATTTACAAAAAATCTTTTATTGAATCAGTGCAAAGAGTGTAATTTTAGACTTATAAGTCATGTTTGCTCTCAATGCGGGGTATTTTAGGTCGACTTTTTGCAGCTACTGCCATAACAACGTCTCCATTTTTTTTCAATTACGCGTCGCGAAACACTTGAAAGTAACTGAACAAATCGCTCAGTTCCCTGAATATGCGATGGAATTTGTGGGTCTGGCAGCGGCGGATCTTCAAACTCTAGATAACTTAGCATGTGCTCGTATGAAATGTTTGCGGTGAATGGAGGTTCGGATTAAATGCTGTCATCATCTATGTTTATCAAATCAACATAGTCTAAGCAATCAAAATTAATTTTGATTAGGGGGAAGGGTGGGCAGTTGCCTGAGATTTTATGTTTAATCGATGGCTTTGAAAGTAGTTTCTATATGTAATTCCTTTTTAATATGTGGTTTTTCCTTTTTCTTTGAAGCTAGATGTGGTAAAAAGATATGATAAAGATATGGTAAAAAGAAATTTATAAGGTCTTGAGGCCCGCTCCCCCCCCCCTAATTTTCATCCTGCCTACGCCCTTGTTAGTCGATACAGATACTTCACATCTGTAGTCTTTAGCATTTAACGGTAGAGGCATATTTCCAAACAAAATGGGTTGAAAATCAGATACAATCTATAACAAAAAGTGGGTTGACTTAAAATAAAGTTCAATTATTTTAAGTATAAAAGTACCTGTTTATAATAAATTAGTATAAAACTAGCTGTAACGTTTACAGGTTTCAATTAATTTTGTTAAATTCCCGCTAGCAGTTCTAGGTCCGCTTGTAGTCGACTTTTCCAATGCACCAAACAATTGGCTAAAAGGTAGTTCATTAAAATGCAGCAAGCAAACAAACCAATGTAATGATTTTTCTAGAATTTTTCAATTACGAACCTTCGTAGAATGCCATTACGGTACCAGTATTGTTTACTTCTCCATCGCAACAAATTCCAACCAAATCGTCAAGAGATAAATTTTTTGTATGAAGGAACTCGTATAGCTGAGGTTATTTCTTCCAGTTTTGTTTACTTTTTAAATACTAAAATGTGAAGAATGTAATAAAATAGTAAAAATGAAGAATTCAAATGTAAAATTAAAAATTATCAAAACGTTTCTACGATGATTTTTACATTTTTGGCAATTTTTAAATATCACGCCGGCAAAATTTGGTTTAAAAGCCAAAATATTTTTCAAATAAATTAAGATTCGGAGAGATGGCAAAATTTCCTTTTCAACAATCCCAAAATCAATGATATTGGCTGTCATTTTTGGACTATTGTACAGTTTTTTTATATAAAACTATGAAATCCATACACACATTTTGACCTCAATATGCGTGATATTGGGATTGATTTTAGTCCTATGGTTTCTTGGGGAAGCTTTCTCAGAATTCATCATAGATTACATTTCTGCTATACGCTTGATCGATAAAAAATTTTACCCACCCTAATGTAGACACCTAAAAATGTTATATTTTTGTTCTGGTTTTTACAAATTCTTATTGTTTGTCATACGTTGTTTTTTTTTCGGAGAAGATAAAGATAGTAATAAAAACACTTAATCTCATCGAATTGGTTTCTTTTTGCATTTAGAATTTTTTTATAGGGATGACACCATGAGTATCCGCCCCGGGTGTCACCAAGCCTACACTAAGGGAAATAACGCATATTAGCATTATCCACGCCTGAGTATAAATTTTATTCAAATATTTACGTGGATAAATCAAATTTTTTCCTTACAACTCGTTTTTTCCCCGTATTTGAATTTTATTTATACCACACACGTACACACATATTCCATACAACCAAGCAGCAACAGCATCGCACACGTACATACATACTCCGACAAGCAGCAACAGCATCACACTCTGTTCCTGCAGTTTTTTTCTTGCATTTGCAGTTTATTTCTTGGATTTGCAGTTCTTATAGTTCTCATTTAGTTATTGTTGCCAGAGTAATATAGTATGCAAGTTTGGCAATGAAATTAAATGATGTAGGGTGGAGTGACAACTTGATATTAACTCACAAATATCTTGTGTTTATGCTATTTTTGACTTTTGGTGCCCTAATATTTTACCAACTGTCAAAAATAGTATAACAGTGAAATATAGAATTGTGAAACAGAATAAATAATACAGGCAAATGACATTTGATGGACGCAATATGAAGAAAATAATGCTATAAATTCATTAATAACATATTCAATTTAAATATGTTTTTTTTAAATTCAATATTTTTATTTAAATTTTCTTTAAATGCGATAGTTTATTTTCAAATAGTAAATATTTGAAAGATATTTTAAAAAATTCGTGCATAATTTTAATATACTTGCTTTTTGGATAAATTAAAAAAGTTTTTGGATAAATTTAATATTTTTTTCCCTTAGTGTAGGAACACCACTGAATGTATGTACATTATACTTCATACTTTACATTTTATTAGCGCCCAGCAAAAGTATAAACTTTAAATCGACTCGCTTATTTCATTTAATTGAATTGCAATTTCGTTGTAGCTTGGCATACATTGCATTACATTTTAGGCAAAATTTGACGGAATGCTCTTGTTCTTATCGAAATTTTCATATTCACAATGACTCACACTCATTAAACAGATTTCCTTATGGTTACTGAACACATATTTACTTCGCAAATTTTCGACGATTATTTTTAATCAACTCAATAGATGATTAAATTTAAGCAAACTTCGGAAAACAAAACAACAACAATTGTACTGAAGTTTTCGTCATTTTCAGCGTTTCGGAAATTTCAGCGTTGAAGTGAAAACCCTTATTATTAAATTCAAGCAAACATCGTAAAACAAAACAACAACAATTGTACTAAAGTTTTCGTAAATTTCAGCTTTTCAGAAATTTCAGCGTTGAAGTGAATACCTTTTTAATTTTTTTTAATCAATAATTTACTGAGTTATTGAAATCCAAGAAAGAAGAATTTGGTTTGATTTAAACAAAAAGCAATATTTCACCGATTTTATCTTAAAATACAAAGGAAAAAGCTACGTTTAAAATTACAGAGAAACACGCTCAGGATTTACATATTCTTCACACAAATTTAAAAAATACTTACATGCGTGTCGTTGGTTACTTAAAGTTCTTGTGTTACGTCAAAGCATAACTAAACTTAAAAGCTTTTCAATCTTGTTGTTGGCTTACGTAGCTCTCTGTCGTAAGCTTTTCTGTTTGCAACATTAACTTCTGTCAGTATAAACATTTAAGTAGTAAATACGACAAATTTGTATAGACATGTGTATGTGAAATGTATATTTATGTACAAGCAATATAAGCTAGCACAATTTTGTTTTTAATAATCTAAAGCATAAACTATGATGTACATCCTTCGAAAGAATTGTTGCATGACTTCGGTAACAATTTGTCTTTCTCCAAAACAGAAACTCGTAAGAAAGTTATAAAAAAAGTTATTTTTTTATTACACGCATTCTGAACTTAATGTATGAATATATAAACGAAGTTCTAATGAAAACATATGCAATAAAATAAGAAGGATTAAGATTTGTTTACTATACGAGTTCTTTTCTTTAAATGATTATGCTTGATGAACCAAAGAATGCAGAATTTGTCTCTTATAAAACTCTATATTAATTTAAAAAATTCAAGAAATTTTAAAATGTATTTGCAGATTTATTGCCAATAATTCCATCAATTACCATCAATTATTGAGTTAAGAAATTTTCATACGAATTATGCAATAATTATCAATTGTTGCTGTCACAATAAATCAAAAAGTGATTAAGGTTTAACAGTTATATCCCACTGTGTCACCATGATGGTTAAGCGCATACTTGTGCATGTCCCTCTCTTTAAGCACCTCACTTCGATAGATTGTGTTACACACAGCTTAACATCTCTGTGGATGACAATACATGTTGACATTATTTTCAACCGGTTACAAGTTAAATTAACTGTGCTTCTCATAGGTGGATTTACAATATGTAAGGCCTGGAAAAAAAGGGCCGTCGTGTGAGTTTATACTAAAAAATACTATTTTTAAAATTTTAAACAAAACTAGTGAGTCGTGTATTATCTTCAGCTTGAGTTTTTTTTAAAATATCCAAAGTAAAGAAGATTTTATTTAGATGACGTCAAGATTATATGGGTCATAAGCGTAGTTCGTATTTCGTAAAAATATTTGGACAAAGATTAGAGTATAGAATTGGACAAGGATTAAGACGAGAACACAGATGATAATTGGGGGAAAGACTGAGACATACCTAAAACAATATTTTTGACAAGATTGGGAAAGGTATAAGGACAAGAAATAGGACAAGGAATAGAACACGGATTTGAACACACTGAGCACAAAATTTAGAAAAAAGATTTTGAAAGGATTGTTACAAGAATAAGGTCAGAAATTTGGACATTGATTAAAAACACAAGAGTTTGGACAGGAAGTAGGGAAATTATTAGAACAAATATATAAATAAGAATGAGAATAAGAATAACAATACGAATGAAGACAAGTGTGGGAACAAGTGAAAAGATAGGGACAAAAATAAGGACAAGATTAAAGATACATTCCCAACAAACATTGTGGCGAGGGGTGATTCGTTAACGAATCACTTATGAATCGCTTTTTTAAATGTTTTCGAATAGTTTCGTTCCGACTGCATCAGAGGTTGGCTTGATGCTTAAAGAAAGCACCGATTGAAATCAAGAATTTGTTGTATTCCATTAAGGATGCTTTTAGCATCGATTCGCTACCGAATGGCCTTTCAACATTTTTGTGACTCGTTAGCGAATCAAGTCTTTAAATTTTTGTGATTCGTTAGCAATTAGCTTCTCTCATTTTTACCAATTCAATTACGAATCATTAATTTTAGTTTTAGCGATTCGCTACCGAGTGACTTAAGCTATATTTTACGATTCGTGAACGAATTCTTATGTACCCAATTATTTCCGATATTTAATTTATTTTTCTTATATAATTTACAAAAAATTTCGTGATTGTTATCTTAAATATTAATGCGCAAAATCAAAATTTTACCTCCCTTTTTACCCCTTTTAAAAGCAACACATTCGGATGAAACTTATGTATATCATTTGAAAGCTCTGGATCATACCAAGTGCACAATATAATTTTTATTCAAAATTTCTGTCATTAAAGATAAGATAAGATAAGATAAGATAAGGTTCATTTTGGTAATTCGTTATCGAATTGCTTTTTTTAGTTTTGGAGACTCGTTAACGAATTGCTTTTTATAGTTTTGGCAACTCGTTAACGAATTCCTTTTTTCGGATTTGACAATTCGTTAATGAAGGAGGAATTTCTCCCGCTCGCGATATTATAAGTAAATCACTTCTAATAATTGCTAATGAATGAAATGTACGAGAATGCGATTCGTAAACGATAACATTAGTGAATCATTTTGTTTGTTGGGTTGTAACGTCAAAACCTACGGATGTGTCATGTGTGTTAATGTGAAACAGATTTCAACTGAAATTTTTGACAATTGAAGCACCGCTCCTGAGTTTTTTTTATTTTCAAATCAAATTTCGGGTACATTCGTTTATATATTTTCTCGCTGTGAGTGTACTGCCAATATAGAAGTATTACATATATGCTTACATCCCAAACAAAGTACAGCCATCAAATCAGTTAACTTAAGGTATAACATCATTTTAGACCAGTGGTCATCAAACTCTATACAAGCATACTTTGTTTATGTATAAAAGCTCATTGAAAGCTTTGCACAGAAAAAAAATACTGCTTCAGTCTCAGTCCATCTTTCATGCAAGACGATGGTTTGCTTGTTTGATTATTCAGTGGCGCCGGAAAAAATTTTCATCTGGTATATAACAAATCTATGGGAGAGGCGTGAGGGGAAATTTTTTTAAAAAATTTTGCGATTTATGTATGCTTACTACTGTTCATAATAACATAATTCATATCGAAGAAACAAATTAACAAGGATGCGCTTGGCTGTCATGAACACACCCGTAGATTTTGGCGTGACAACGTATCGTCTTCAAAATAGTTATCATCATCTATATTCTTATTCGTATCCTTTCCCTTGTCATTAGACTTGTCCCCATCCTTCACCATGTTTCACTTTAAAGGTACCTATGTCTAACACCTCATCCTAATCTTTGACCAAATTTTCTTTTTTTCATTCATATACAAATTCTTGTCATAGTTCTACTGCGAATCCATTTCATAGTCCTTGTCAACCTTCATGTACCCATCCTAAACCTTGTTCCAATCCTTTTCTACTTTGTCTGAATCCTTGACCTAATCTGTATCCTAACCCTTGACCAAATCCTTGTTATCGTCCTTTTGCTAATCCTTTTCCAAATCCTTTTCCTAATTTTTATATTTTTCTAGTCTAAATAATTGTACGAATCCTTGTACTCATCCTTTTTCTAATCCTTATTCTGATCCATGTTTTGATTTGGTTTGTTGACCTTATATTTGCCATGATTTAGTTTTGATTTTTATTTTGCTTTTGCTTTTGCTTTTGTTTGGTACGTTTACATTTACCTTAGCACCATGCAATATATACATGCAATAATGGAGCATCTACGTTATTTATGAAATAATCGACTTTTTTTAATTCCATAAAATTTACCTTAGCGTCAATGGTAACGGAGATATAATTCCATGCAACGTTTTTTCATTGTTGTTGCATTTTTAATGCTTTTGACGTTTACCTCCATGTGGCTATAGAGCAAACATTTTACTTAATCCATGCAACAATATTGCATTTTTGCGATGTGACGGCGTCAGGCGTAATTTTTTAATATATTTGTCGTAAGGCCAGGTATAAATCCTTTTTCGTTTTATACCAGTGGGGCCCAAGAAATTTTAAGCGCGGGCCAATGCTTAAAAAAACAAAACAAACAGAAAATGTTGCTCATCTTTGCTTTTGGCAAAAAATCAAACAAAACAAAAAACAATTACAATGCAATAAAATCATACGTAATAAAGTACACTGCCAGTTCACTTCGACAAGACTTAATTTCTATTACAATAACAATACTTGCATGAAAAATTACTTGACACACAAATAACGGGACAATCAGCTTCAGCATCGACATCATCGACTGTGCGTTTTTTATTTTGGCTTTGCATGCATTTGTTTTTGTAAAGTTCGCTGGAAAATGTGCTGAAGCCTGAACAAATGCGGTTTGTGCTGTTGTTTTTTGCAAGTGTTCTTTGCTTTTGGTTCATCGCAAAGACAAAATTAAGATAGAAAAAATTTGTATGAAGGGCCACGCGGGCCATACGGGCCACTGCGTGGGCATGTTTGTTTTATACTATTTACCGTAGTGCATATACTCACGGTAAAGAATTCAATGCAACGCTGTTGCATGATATCTATATTTTCAATCTTGTAGCGGCTCTCTCCGCGGCCTCATGGCGTCGTGAAATGTCTATTTTTGTCGTAAGGGCCAAGGTCAAGCCTTTACTGGCAAATAATAATTTTTAACTTAGCACCTATATATATAGCGTGTTATAAGGCCATGTAACAAATTTTCAGTTGGGTTGCTTAAGCAGTTCCATCCGCGTTTCGAAAATGTTTTCAAAGACATAGCATATAAAGTCATAATATATAAAATATAATAATAAAATAAATAAAATATATGCTCAGCGAGCAACAATTCCATGCAACACCTATGCAAATCGAACAAATGCCTTCTTCAAGATTTTTGGAACCTGCGCGGTAAAAGAAACGTTTTCACTTCAAAAGATTCATTATCAAGAGAAGAAGAACCAAGTTATTTAGAAAAAATTGTGAAATTTCAACCGTCGAGTATTTTTAGAACTGTTAAGGTAGTTCCTGTCAAAACTATTTGCATTTATAGTAAGATAAGGCTCATTGATCGATTTCTAGTTTCGATTTGAACCGAACAAAATTGCATTTGAAACTAATTTGCCTGCCTTCTTATCAAAAATAAAACTAAGTTATTAAAAATTGCATGCTTGTCCTTTGAGGTTGGTATTCTTTGAAGTTAGGCTTGATTCCTGAAGATTTTTTTTTTTTTTTTCAACACGTTTCAAATATCGATTTTTTCTAAACTAAGAAGCCAGTACTAAGATACTGAACGTTATTGTATAAAAATGTAAAAAGCAATAAATTTAAAATTATTTAATTAGAGCATTTAATTCGGTAAAAATTTAACATAATTTAAAATAATTGCATAAGTCCATATACGTATCGACTGGTCTCTGACTGAACCGCGTAAGTAAAAAAATCGAGGTTTTCAAGAGAAGCAAAGAACTGAGTTTTTCCTTAGGGACAAATATAATTTTTAATCTGTAAAAGTTATTTGTAATTTGTAAATTGTAATTTGATTACAAATTATATTTCTGCCTAAGGGAAAAATGAGTTTTATGCTTCTCCTGAAAATCTCGATTTTTTGACTTACGAGATTCAGTCAGAGACCAGTCGATATATGGATACGTCATCCCATTCGTTGAAATTTTTTTCAAATTTAGTAATACCGTTTTATTTAATTTCAACTTTTCCTTTAAATACAACCACTGTGCGGCTCTTCAGTGTTTCGTCAGCTGCTAGTTAATCCCCACCTGCTCATTACGACGAATTCCTGCACTATGTGCTTACCGTTAATTTTCTGTATTTAAAACCGTGTAAACAATGTTCTCGTATATTCGGCTAACAGTACACTTTGTGCTTCACTTTTCAGTAAGTCCTCAACACATTCTGAACTAAAGCAAATTCATGAAATTTGCTGCTGTACGAGTCGCAATATCTAGTAACGCAGTGCTACCATTTTTACCAGGACCATCTCTGGTCCATGTGCACACTCTAACGTCGAGCATTGCATTAACTTGCTTAAATATTTTATGCAATTTAACTAATAGAGCAGCAAAAATGTGGTTGCCATGCATTCAAGTTAAGTGTGCACATAATAAGGTTAAATTTGCTTCATTTGATTACAATTTCTGATCAGACGACTAATTGTTAGGTGGGTCAATAACATGTCTCTTACTTGGCAATTTATTTACGAAATCAATAAAAATCCATGTTTATCGTGTTGCTACTAAGTGGGACGAAGATAATACTTATTAAGGCATAAAGAGATGAAATAATTGGAAAAACAAAATTGATATTATTTCCTTCCTTCACTCTAGAGGAGCAAATAACTTAATTAAAGTACATGGGTGCATATTACTAGCAGGCTGATCCATTAATGTCATCTCGATGATGTCTCATTCGCATGAGAACAAAAACAAATTGGTTTGAAGGAAGACACTTCATTTATGGTTATTTTGCTTCATATACACAGTGAGAAAAAATCAAGCATTCTAGACTTAAAGCTATTCTAGACTACATAGCTATGTTACTCAGTGCTATCTCCAGTTGCCTCTTTGTTTTTGCTGGTGGAGCACTGTCTTCGTCCTTTTTTTTAATCTAAAAGAGTTCAGATTATTAAGCGCATTAAATGAAAATAAATCACCGAATAAGTTACATTTTGATGCAAAATATAATAATTATGTCATACTATTAACAAAAACATTCAGCACAGGGTTGCATTTCGTAAAATATACTTTAATGCATCCCCGTATGTATGGGTTTTATTGTGGCAACATTGCAAATATTGCACGGTTTTTTCATTTGCGTTTTGTTGTTGTGCATTGCAAGGACTGTACATTTCCTCTTCTAGCACCGTGCAGCGGCATATGCGAGGTATAGACTCGAACAACTACGAAACCCCTACTATATTTTGTAGTCGTATGAGTGAATTGTTATTTCTATGCTATGCTATGAGCATTTCCCGATTTATTTCAAATAAACTAATTTACGAATTCCTTGGGAAAGGCTACGCACAAAATTCAAAAATGCTTAACTTTTTCCAATAAGATTATATTATTAATAGTTGGATAAATAATTAATAAGAGAGCTGCACAAGCATAAGAAAAGTGACATGCAAGCTATCTGCCATTATTCAAGCAATTCGTCGCCTCCTCCGTCACATTTCAAAACAAATAGTATTGTCAGTAGATTGTTTTGAAATGCACTTCAATTCAGAACAAACAACATAAGATCCAAACATCAAAACTATATAAAATAAGAAAACTGAAGTACATCCCAAATGAAGTAGAATATAGAAAATTTTATACTTTACACCAATGCAAATTCCATCTTTTAAATTTTTTGTTTTGGTTTAATATCGACTGAGACCACTACGTGTGCGCCGTAAAAAACAATCTAGTTGGCCCAACTTGCTTCGTTTTGAAGGGCGTTCTTGCTTATTTTTTAAGATTATTATAACGACCGACCCCTCTACCTGTGCGTCTCTAATTCGAGTCCCTCCTTTAAAATGAAAAAACTACTGGCTATTATATTTGGCTATTCGAGAAATAGCCCTTTCTTAACTATTGAAGTTTAAATAATATTATGTGTAGTAAAAAGAAATCCATTATTTGTCCACTAGATGGCTTGAGTAATCTGTTGCTTGGTACACTAAGGGAAAAAAATATTAAATATATCCAAAAACTTTTTTAATTTATCCAAAAAGCGAGTCATTTTTGCACCAATAACGCATTTACATAAATCGACTACGTAAATATTTAAAATTTATTTGAATACTGTTTTAATTAAATGAAATATTTAAATATTTAAACAATAAAATTATGCAAGAATTTTTTTAAAATATCTTTCAAATACTTACTATTTGAAAATAAACTATCGCATTTAAAGAAAATATAAAAATATTGAATTTAAAAAATAACATATTTAAATTGAATATGTTATTAATGGTTTTATAGTATTATCTTCTTCATATTGTGTCCATCAAATGCCATTTGCCTGTATTATTTATTCTCGCTTCACTTTTCTGTTCTCTAATTTATATTATTTTTGACAGTTGGTGCAAAATTAGGGCACCAAATGTCAAAAATAGTATAAAAGAGGGAGAAAAAATAAATATACAAAATGTATGTAGATAGAAGCAAAATATGTAGGTAAATGACAGCCGGTGTAAGATATTTCAGAGAAAATATCAAGTTGTCACTCCACCCTACATAATTTCATTTGCAACAATAACTAAATGAGAACTATAAGAACTGCAAATGCAAGAAATAAACTGCAGGAACAGAGTGCGATGCTGTTGCTGCTTATCGGATTATGTGTGTACGTGTGCGATGCTGTTGCTGCTTGCTTGTATGGAATATGTGTGTACGTGTGTGGTATAAATAAAATTCAAATACGGGAAAAAAACGAGTTGTAAGGAAAACATTTGATTTATCCACGTACATATTTGAATAAAATTTATACTCAGGCGTGGATAATGCTAATATGCGTTATTTCCCTTAGTGTATAAATGCGATCGGGTAACGCTAGATGGCGTTAGAAATAGAGGGTTTAGTATTAAAAAAACTTGTCAGACTGTTTGGACAACCTTGGACTCCAGCAAAGAGAAAAACGCAAGGCAGGCGGCTGAAAATTTGAATAGTGTTTATGATCCTGATTCTGTAACAGCCAATCACGCGCAATTTTGTTTTCGTCGATTCCGTTGCGGTAATTTGGATGTCAAAGATGCACCACGCTCTGGAAGGCCAATTGTCGAAAATGTCGATGAAATCAAAGAAATCGTCGAATAGGACTATAATGTAAGCACTGTTCCGATTGCCCAGGAGCTAAACATTGCACATAAAATCGTTTATAACCACTTAAATAAGGCTGGATACCTAAAGAAGCTCGATGTATGGGTACCACACGAGTTAACACAAAAAAAACCTCATGAACCGAATTTCCATTTGCGAATCGCTGCTGAAACGCAACAACATCGACCCATTTCTGAAGGGGATGGTGACTCGTGATGAAAAGTGAGTCACTTACGACAACTTCAAGTGAGAACGGTCGTGGTCGAATAGCTGTGAGCCGGAAATGGTGGCCTAGACCGGATTGACGGCTAGTAAGGTTTTCCTGTGTGTTTGGTGGGATTGGCAGGGAGTCATCTACTATGAGCTACTCCCTTACGGCTAAATTCTTAATTTGGACCTGTACTGTCAACATTTGGACCGTCTGAAGGAAGTAATTGCCTAGAACCGTCCAGCTTTGGCCAATAGGTGAGGAATTGTGTTCCGACAGGACAACGCCAGGCCACACACATCGATAGTGACTCGCAAGAAGCTAAGGGAGCTTGGTTGAGAGGTTCTTATGCATCCACCTTATAGTCTAGACCTGGCACCAAGTGATTACCACCTGTTCCTGTCTATGTCAAATGATTTTGCTGGTGAGAATTTCACCCCAAAGGGAAGCATGTAAAAATCGACTCTCCAAGTTCTTTGCCAAGAGAGGGATAATGAAATTACCTTCAAAATGGCAACAAGTTGTCGATCAAAACGGTGCATATTTGACCTAAATTGGATCATTATAAAAAATAAAAATAAATAACTGGCCATTTCAGCCCTTGAAAGGACTTTGACCTAGCTTCTTATGATCAATTGTGTTGTGCGTGTTATTAAGTTTGTACACAATTGACCGAGAACCGGACCTACAGGCTTAACGCCGATTCCGAACGGCGATGAACGGAATGTTCTTGTTCTCAAGAAGCTTTACATGGCATTTTGATTACTTTCTGAGGTTTGCCATTGTCTGCAGAGAGGTGGCGGCCGTACAGAAAAATTATTTAAAATTATTATACTGGGTCTCCAGGTTCGTTGACATAGAGGCCACGTACTTTAACCAACTACGCCACGGACGCCACAATCATTATAACTATGATAAATAAAGCCTTTTATTTCTTGCAAAAATAATGGATTTATTTTTAATACACCGATATTTTCGACTGACCCTCTTTACTTGTGAGCCCATTAAAAAATTGAAAACCGCTGAAAATTTTTCGTTGGAGATGCATGGTCACTTGGCGTGCTCTCTATGATTTTCCATTGTCGTTCCCTTATCGTCCTAGGATTTGATATTTAATTTCATATCAAAACTCAAGCGCTGCTCCGACGCTTAAGAAAAGCTTTCCAAATATGCGATGCTTTTTTTATTGGCTTCGCTTCATACAGAACATTCTTGTTCGATGTCAAGGCTACACTGACCAACATAGTGTACACTATGAGTGACTGTGAATTAAAGGTTCAGGCGCACCTTGAGCTTTGCGTGTTTAGCTAAATCTTGGTAGTAGGTAGGACCACTGATGTTAACAACACAGTAATTACCGTTTTCTACAGTAATTTGACGGCTCATATAGTACGACAGTAATTTTTTGAAATATCAAGTAATTTCAACACTGGACAAAATTATAAAGTTTTTTAGGAAAAATTGGCTAAAATCACATATGTAACATCTCTGTTATTCTCATAGTTTTACCATCCCTGCAATTTCGTGCAAAATGGAACGATGCCTTGATAACTTTGCAGATTATAGTGTACAAATTGCTATTACTAACAACTGTACAATTTGGTTGGCAACGCGCTAAATTTCGCTTACGTTGTGTTTTTTAGATTGTGCTGATTATATTTAAAAACATTTGTTTTTCTTAAAGTTTAATAAAAAATTTTTGTGCTTTTGTGGTTTTTATAATATACAGAGATAAGTTTTGATTATATTTTATATTTTACTTTTCATAAAATAAGTTTATTTATTAATAACTATTTATTAATATTTCGTTGTAGTGGCTGAACAAGTGTCAGTACATTTTGTTTATTATATATCTTTCTTTTTCGTTTATATTGTATTTACGTTTTAGACATCTGCCTAGCTCTGTCTAGCTACACACTTTTTATTTATTATACTTGTTTTATTTATATATCGAAAAATAGTTGCATACTTCTGGGCACTTCACTAAATTGATAGGGGTTGCCATCAGTTCAAGTTGTCACTTTTGCTTGCTACTACTATTATTACTACTTTTACTACTTTTATTTATTTTCAGTACTTTTTGGTTTTATTTTTATATATTAATAACTACTAATATTTTTACTACTTTATTTGTTTTTGCTACTCTTTTTTTTTTTTTTTTGTTTGTATTTATAAATTAAAATGCTTTGTTCTAAGCCCGGCTGTTCCACTAAAGGTGAAAATGAGCGGTATTTATCATGTTGGCTATGTGATAATATCGTTCATGCCAAATGTGTGGGCATAATGGGTCGAGTTGCAGACCTTATTGAAGAAGGTAAAGGGTTGCGTTGGTCTTGTGAGAAGTGCAGACTGACTGATATAAACTTTTACAAGCTTTTTAAGCAGACAAAGCAGGGTTTCTCCGAAATTAGTAGGGAATTTTCTTTGCTTTCTGCTAAATTTTTAAAATATCAAACACTTTTCGATGAGTGCAAATATATCGAAGAGTCAATTCCTTCACCCAAGCGGAAAAAGAAAAGCATGAACCTGCGCAATAAGCCGAAAACTAACTCGATACCACCAATGCCACCACCTGTTGAACAGGACATTGTGGACGATATGGACATTTGTACTGATACGATTGCCTCCATATCTGCTCCAAATGCACCAGAGACCGTTTCCTTGCCAATATTAGCACCATCTATACCAGTTAGCCAGCCTGTTCTTTCTTATGCTCAAGCTGTTTCAATTGCTCCTCCTATTGTTAACACTCCTATTTTTGAAACTTCAGTTGTTGACGCTCAACGGATTCCGATTACTACTGCTACTATTTCGCCTAAGCCATTAATCGCAATTCCACCAACTAAAGCAATCTTTGTCTCGCGCTTAGCTGCTGATACAACTGAAAATGATATTCAATTTTTTATTAATTCAAAGTTAAATAGTGGTATCCCTCTTTCGATCCAAAAATTCAAATACTTAAATGCGAGACTGACTACTTCTTTTAGATTGACTGTTCCGGAAAATTTATTTAAAACTCTTGTGGACGTAAACTTTTGGCCCCGTAATACAATTGTTCATGAATTTGAATTCAAAAACAAACCGCGTATTGCAAATGTTGTACACTTGCCTCGTCCTTCTAACAGTCCTCAGTACCATACAAAAAACGATTAAAAAATCACAAGTCTAAGTTAGAGCTTGTGTATCAAAACGTTAGAGGTCTCAATTCTAAACTTTCCGATATTTTCATTAATAGTTTTGATTTTGAATATAACTTTATAATTTTTACTGAAACTTGGCTTCGCTCCAACGTTTTAAATTCTGAAATAATGTGCAATAAGTTCCAAATTTTTCGTAAAGATCGCTATGATAAGATCGGTGGTGGCGTTCTGATAGCTGTCCATAACTCGCTTGCTTCTGAGGAATTAACCATTCCTGGCACCAACGACCTGGAGTTTATTTGTGTTACAGTTAAACTAAATAATTATTCTATTTATCTTACTTGCTCTTACATTCCACCTAAAAGTGATTTAACAATTTACTTAAACCATATTAATGCCATCGAAACTGTCCATAATATGCTTAAAAATATGGACACTATCATTGTATTAGGTGATTTCAACTTACCTTCCGTGTCTTGGCGTTTTTCCGATGATTCCGCATTTCTTACTCCTATCTCTGCCTCCGATTGGATAAATGACTTCTTAGACAAATTGTCTGATCTGTGTCTTCAGCAGGTTAATAATATTCTTAATAAAAGTAATAGATCTCTTGACCTTGTATTTGTAGACAGATGCACTTCCGTAAATCTCCGTCGTTCGAACCCAGTTTCTTTTCCGGAAGACGATTATCATCCAACTCTTGAAATAACAATATTACTTGCCAACGAAAATGAAAATAAATTAGCTCCAGATACGCGAAATAATAAAATTTTTAACTTTAAAAAAACAGACTATGTTAAACTTAATGCTCTTCTCGCGCGGATTGACTGGTCCCCAATTTTAAATAATAGGTCTTCGTACTCTTTTTATGATGTCGAATCTTCAGTGCAGTTTCTCAATGATACCTTGCAAAAATGCTTCTCATTATCTGTGCCAAAAAAAAATATTAATTTCAAGCCTTTAAGCCCTCCTTGGTTAACTAATGAGCTTAAGTCTTTAAAAAATTCCAAAAATCGCTTATTTAAGAAATATAAAAAGTCAGGCTCTAATTTAGACTTCGCTTGCTATTCCTCTTGTCGTTACAGATATCAACTATTAAATAAACAATGCTACTCTGCATATATAGCCAATATAAAAACTCAATTCAAAGATAATCCGAAACTTTTCTACACGTTTGTCAATTCAAAACGAAAAACCTCCAGCTTCCCACCTCTTATGAAATTTAATCATGATGAAGCATCTTGCGACATCGAAGTTTCCAACATGTTTGCAAACTTCTTTAAAACAACCTACTCCGATATACCATTGAGCATGAGTCTTGAATATCCTTACCTACCACCAGTTAACTCTTTTGAAACCCCCGTAATAGATTCTAATATAGTTATGCATTACCTTCAACAAGTTAAATCTTCTTTTACTACTGGTCCTGACGACATCCCGAGCTGCATTTTAAAACATTGTTCTAATAGTTTGTGTTCTCCCCTATCAAAAATTTTTAACTCATCCTTGCACAGCGGTCATTTTCCCAATGTATGGAGAAAATCTTATATAATACCTCTTCATAAATCCGGTTCAAAAATTGATGTTTCCAATTACCGAGGTATCGCAAAACTAAGCGCAATCCCTAAGTTATTTGAGAAAATTATAACTGATCAAATAACCCACGTCGTATCTTCCTCCATTTCCACCTCTCAACATGGTTTCTTAAAGGGAAAATCTACGATAACTAACCTCTTGGAGTTTACTACGCGTGTTATTAAAGGTTTTACTTTAGGACGACATACTGACGTTATTTATACAGACTTTAGCAAAGCTTTCGACAGTGTTAATCATTATCTTCTTCTGAAAAAGCTTCATCTAATTGGGTTTCCCGTCAAACTATTACACTGGATTAAATCGTACTTGTCGAATCGTTCGCAAAAAGTTTTATATAAGAACTCTATGTCAAAAAATATTTTGGTCACATCAGGTGTTCCTCAGGGAAGTCATCTTGGTCCGGTTTTATTTTTACTGTTTATAAATGATCTTCCTTCTGTTATAAAACACTGTAACGTCTTAATGTACGCCGATGACGTAAAACTTTTTCTAACTTACAAATCGCCTGAAGAACAACAACTCTTACAATCCGATTTAAATAGTCTAGTGGAGTGGTGTAATTTAAACCTTTTAAAATTAAACTTGAAAAAATGTAAGCAAATGACATTCTCACGTCGAATTGCTAATAGTATAAATTACACTATAAATAATACTAACTTAGAAATTGTACACAGTTTTCTTGATTTAGGTGTAATTATGGATCCTAAACTTCGTTTCAATCTTCAAGTTAATTTGGTGGTAAATAAGGCTAGAGGTGTCCTTGGTTTCATTAAAAGATGGGCTAAAGAATTCAACGATCCTTTCACTACTAAGATACTTTATACCTCTCTTGTTAGACCAATTCTTGAATATGCATCCGTAATATGGAACCCTCAATACAATGTCCACATCGATGCATTAGAATCGGTCCAAAAACAATTCTTACTTTTTGCTTTACATTATCGTTGGAACCCCAACATTATTTTACCCCCTTATGAAACCCGCCTTAAAATTATTTCCCTGCCTTCCTTAAGAAGCAGAAGAATTATGCTAAATGTCTCCTTTTTATACAAATTACTCAGTGGTGATATAGACTCACATTACCTCCTTTCTTCATTAAACTTCAACATCCCTAGGAGCGGAGCCAGACATTTCCAGCTTTTTAAGTTGAGTCAGTGCACTTCTAATTATGCCCTTCACGACCCTTTGCGATGTATGTGTAGTGATTTCAATGGCAACTTGAACTTGATAAATTTTTCTGACTCGGTGGATGTCTTAAAGCGTAAAATGATATTACATTTGAATACTTAACGCATTCATTGCGATAACAAATATAACTCGCGATAATTGTGTAGATTTTACGATTCAACATATAAGCATTATCGAATTTGATAAATACTTTAAGTTTTCGTTTTATTTAGTTTCGTTGCTTAATTTTTTCATGAAATTATTTTTGATCTTTAGTTCTATAGCTTGTTTAAAATGGGACCATGTATACCGTATCCCTCAGCTTGGTGTGTCAGAGTGTATCTCTTTTCCATACAAGTTTTTACCTGCGTTGGCCCAAATGCATGTCCAAATAATAACTTTAGCTCGGTGTTCCCTTATTTTAGTGACCCGAATATATAAACATATTGTGCCTGCATAATATATATTTATATATCTGTGCTATGTTTGGTATTGGTTTGGTGTTTGAGAGTTGCATCTCTTTTCCACGTAGGATCTTGGGTTGGACAGTGGCCCCAAGCCGAATGACTACAATTATAAATGCGGTTATATATAGTCTAATAAATTACTTTGGATGTTGTCTTGTATTTCTTCGTGTTATGAAGAATGTGCTTTTATTCGATGATGCTTATTATGTTTACATAAGCACAAAAATTTTAAGATTTCAAATTTCAAATTTCTATATTTAATTTTAATTTCCGCTGAAAGGCCAAGCAATTGTGCTTAGTGGAGGCTTTTATTTGCCAACAGGTGGTAGGTTTTAGCACGTAGGTGCATTCTATTCAGTCCGGCTGATCCGGGAACTTCTTAGAATGTAAATCGTGCATGCGTATGGCGCGGGTCATACGTATCTATGAAGATTTCCTACTTCCGGGCGAATCCAAAAAAAAAAAAAAAAAAAATTCCAAAGAACCATTTTGCTCTTTTAGGAAGATCTATGTACGATCATTTAGATGAATAATATCTAAAATTCTTAATTTTTTTTAAATATATTAAGTATCCAATCATATTTGTTAAGTCTTTTAAAATTTTCTTATTCATAAACATGTTGTAGCTGCTTTGTAGTTAAAATAAAAAAAACTTTCGATTTGAAGTGGGATGAGTGTTAATAATGGTTTGTGTATTAGCTAAATTCAATGGCTTTTTATTTATTTGTCACAATTTCGTCAACATTTTGATATACAAACAAAAGTTTTTCGAAGCTTCTCTCTGCACTGAAAAAAATTGTAATTTTCTTGTCAAATATTTTGAATTTTTATTTACATATTTTGCAAATGTTATATTTTGAATTATTTTAATAATTTTTGACAATATTTGTGCTGAAATAATAGCACATAATTTTGCAGAAATGCTTTGTGTGGAGTTTATAGCATGTTTCATTTTTAAAAATTCGCTCAATAAAAAATCCTCAAAATAAACAAACATTAGGTCTGTTCCGGTACTCCAAAGTTTTAGTCCAAATTACCAGTTTTACAGGTTGTATTCCGAGAAGCACTCCCGTACTTGATAAAATGGTAAAAGAGAGTGCAATAGAGAGAGTATAAAATTTCCCCTCCCTGTCAAAAGTTGCAAGTTTTAGTCCGAGAAATTTCTTCTGGCAAAAATGGTAAAAGTGTCAAATTGCGTAAAATCAACTGTTTACAAAGAAATTAAAGTTAGCAAAGTAATTGCAAAACACAAAAGATCTTTAAAATAAATAAAAACTATTGAATTGGAAACCAGAAATGTTATAAATTATGTAAAAACTAAATATAAATGTTAATTTGAGAATTGATTCCAATATTGTTAAAAATTTTTAGCATGTCGTCTGCTTCAATGTCGATGCTTCATATTAAACAAACGATTTTATTTGACAGTTTAAACAATTTAAGTCCAAAAAGCGTTTCCGTACTTTTATGTGCTGTTCTCTCTTTTTGAGAGATTTTTTTCTTACTCTCACGTTAATGACAGTTTTACCATTTTTAGTCCAAAAAGTACGGGAACAGACCTATTTTCAAACATTTTTTAACATTTTATTTGTTTTGGATACATTTTGAAATAATTTTATATATTTTTGACAAAATTTTTGCTCAGATGATATCAAAAATACAATTCAAATGGGTTTATTTTATTTTTAAATAATTTTTAATATTATCTTATTTAGGAAGGATTTTAAAGATATTTTTAACACTATTGAACGTTTATGAACGGGTATGGCACCACTACATTTAAAGATTTTGTGTTGTTTCTGTGTGTGTTTTTTTGTCTTTGATTTGTTGTTGCGTTTTGTGTTGCTACATAAGCTTTTGCTCTCAATTCTTGCTCTCAACGCTCCCAGAGTGCTCTCTGCCCATAGCTGTTTATAAATAATGTTTTTGAATTTTTTTCTTATGAAGGCTTTATAAGAGGTTCATAGTTTTTTTATGAATGCAGCCGATATGATTGTGTAAAAACAATTATATTTACATTTGCGTTTTAATTGATTTTTTATTCTTTTTAGTTATACAGTAATTCCACAGTAATTTTTGTTCCAATTCACAGTAATTTTGCACCAAAAACAGTAATTTTCGGTGCCCAACACAGTAATTTCAACAAATTATGTTAACATCACTGGGTAGGACCTTTGACATACAACGGTAAATTTATGCCTATAAAGCAGTAGCAATTATGCGATATAAATTTGTTAGCACGGGGATAGTCTTTGCCTTGGCTAACACGAACACAATACCACTGGTTATTAGCATGTCGTCTGAATGTATTAAAAACGGAAGGCTGTGGAGAACTGCAAAAGTGCAGAAATGTTGAGTGCATTGATTTTGGTCGAAAAAAGTGGCGAGTTAAAAGATGTAACAGTCACGAGTGAAATGCTATGTGTCAGTGTGCGCAAGTGCTATGTCGAGATAAAACCCTTTTGTCCGGAAAGCTATCATAAGCTCCCCTTCCGGGAGTATCGCTTTGGCTGTGGTAGCTCAACGTCGCGAGCATGACCTAAGGTGGTCGGCGTGCAGTTGCGCTTGTCTACAACCGTGCGGCAATGCCCGGATAGAAGTTGATGGTGAATAATTTTGGGTATTTACGAATGGAAAATCTATCTGCTTTCGTTAATTCATTGAACCAAGACTCCATGCCATGGGGTAACGTAAAATTAAGCCTAACGACTGTTGTCTACAATAAACCATAAAACCCTTGTGAAATGAATTTTTTCTGCAGCCCTTTAATCTATATCATATATAAACTATGAAGTAAGAAAGACTCAGAAGTCATTTTAGACTGCGGAAAATATAAAACGGCATATTTGTATTGAATAACAGCAAAACAATTTCGATAACACATATATGCGTGCCGACAAATTCTATCTCAAAAAACATTACATAAATTGTACAAAGATCTGCAGTGAGTCAATTTTTCACTATACAGAGTATATTCATCAAAAATACGTTACGCTACTCTTATTCAATCCACTCACACAAAAGAGACTATGAGTGGAATGAACTACGCATAATTCTTCAAGAGAATTTAATTAGCTTCGGCTATGAGTGTTTTAAACACTCATGTTCAATTTGTGCATTGACTCGTCGATACTTATAAAATATGCAAATATTCTTCGGAAAGTTAAATCACTTGAGTAATGGTAGCTTAGTAAAATTTCGAAAAAGCATCTGAGGGTTTGTCATGGTCACTGAATTTGTTATTGTTTCTTCCTTGTTGTTTATGTTGTTTGCGTGTAGATATCAGAGCTGCAAGACAGGCAGGTGTTGCTACCTAATAATTTTTAATAAAAATATAAAAACGTACGATAATTTATGGAAACTACCAAAAAATTTCTGGGAACTATCGAATAATCTGATAAACAGTACCACCAGAAAACTGTGATTCAAACTAAAAACACTAATTGACTAAACAGATTTAGCATAGCCAACAGAAGAAATGTCAACGTAGAAGTCGGTTGCCTTGCAACCCGATAAAATGAGCACATTGCAGATAACCAACCCGTATGTATGTATATGTTGACGAACTTTTAACTTTTGCTGTAGTCAACGGTTGGGAAGTGTCAAAAAAAAAACATTTGTATGTACGTATGTAGTTTCAAATTAGAAAACTGGAAATGAATTCGAAAATAAATTGGAAATGAGTTTCATGAAAAATTATTATATGTAGTAAAAAATAACAAAACTTTACTTATAGATGAAAAAAGTGCAGGAGGTTACAAAAATATTCAAACAATTTACACGTCAACGTTATTAACGTTACCAACGTTATGTTTTTGACAGCTCTCTACGTGTTGGCTATGCTCAATCTGGGCTATAAAAATAAAGACGCTTATGTAAAGGACCTCACTGTATTTGTGTCAAGTCTAAGCTATGTACATATATTGCCGAAGATAAGGCAAAAGAATGGCCAAAATGCCGTACTTAGAATAAAAAAGATTTTTCTTGAGTTTTGACAGACTCTTGTTAGACTCTGGCTTATATTTCAAATATTACTTCTATATTAACTAAAAATACCAGTAATAATTTTTCAAATAATTCTTACAACTAATTCTTAAACTCCTTCCCACTTTTCTATTTTCATATTATTCCGATTTTAAAATTTAATATGTTAATTTCTATTGGTTTGTTTTTCTTTCACTTCCTCATTGATTCAACATTGAGAAATATGTTGCACTTGCATTTGTGCAGCTGATTGGGTTATCGAACCAGTGATCGCATTGTCTGCATTGGTTGATGACGGAATGTATTATAGTAACCTAATGTAATTCAGTAAGCGTTGGCTAATTGAAAGAATGAATGAAGAAAAAACCAAGACAAAACATCTTTTGTTACCAAATATGTAACGTACCGTAAGCTGGTTATGCTATGACACTACACTTGCATCAAGTTGCACTTAAATATGTGTCATGTTCTGTAAATCTTTTAAAATTATGTTTAAACAAATTACGTATGAAAAATTCGTATATACCGGGCATTCGTATATACATTCGTTGAAATTTTTTTTTTTAACATTTTTCCCTTGGGGACCTATTCCATCCGACCACTTCTTAGGGGGGCTCCCATACAAATTTTATGATATTTGTATATTTATTCCCTACACCGGAACAGGGTGGCTTTAAGGGTAGGCTTGAGAAGGTGAATATGTATGACCGACCCCCATTACTATTGCAAGAGAAAAATATTTTCGTTGGGGACCTATTCCCTCCGACCACTCCTTATGGGAGCTCCCATAAAAATATTATGATTTTTCTATATTTATTCCCTACACCTGAACAGGTGGTCATTAAGAGAGGGCTGGAGAGTGAGATTATGTATCATAAAACTATGTGATATGAAGAATTTTGTATCAAAAACATAAAGATATAAGAAAAATAAGTGCAATACAGAAATATGTATACTCTGTGTACTCATTTGGTACTCTCAAAAGTTTGAAATATACTTTAAATTTTGTACATTACAACTCTGCTACTTAGCAGCAGTCAGTGTTTGTATTTTTGTTTACGGTTGACGTTTTCAATATGAATATCAAAGACATGCTCCATAGGCTTCGAATTTTTTTGGCAATATTATATTTACCCGATGTATGAACCATGCAGTTAGTTAGCTACTGTGTCCATACTATATTATAATTATTTAATCTTGGGTAACACTATGTTAAAAACACGCCAAAGCGTTTCACGGCGAAGTGTTTCATCGGCGAATTGATTCATCGGCTTACTCCACATCTCGGCTAAAGAAGTTTCACTTCAAAAATATGTTTTCAAGAAATTAGTATTGCGTAGCTTTTGTTCGTAGTTATTGTGGCACAGCGCCGATGTACGATGCATATAGTTTACCAGATTTCTACATCTTTCTGGAGGTATTGAATTCCAAGCACGCTGTACTTCGTCCCAAAGCTAAGATTTATTTGTAGGTTTGGATTGGGTCACTGCTGTCTTCACATCAACCCCAAATTCTCAATTGGGTTGAGATCTGGTGGCTGCGGCGGCCATTCCATAACCTTAACCCCGTTTGTCTGAAAGCACTGTTGTATGACTTTACTTGTGTGCTTTGGGTCATTGTCCTGCTTGAAGAACCAAAGTAGTGGCATATCTTCGCTGGCATATAGGAGCATAATCTTCTGCATGATTTTTACATACAGGTAGCGATCCATTATTTGTTCGATCCGGTATATTGGTCCAACTCCGTAAATCAAAAGCACGCTCATATCATGATTATGGACCCACCATGTTTAATAGATATGCTTGGGGCGAGCTAATTCAGCTCTGGCACTGCGGCATCTTGTGATGCCTATTGTGCCATCACCATGTTTAATGGTTTTGTTGTAAATTTTGGGTTACATTCGGAGTTTGGTGGGTTACACTCGTCTGACATAGTGGAGAGACACCTTGCCACCATAAAGCACGATCTTCGGCTTATATAATCACAAAATGTTCTTCCATTTTTCTGTAGACCAATTCAAGTCTTCCTTTGCAAATTTAAATATCTTTGTCACATGATTTTTTTGTTAGTAGGGACACTTTTCTTGGACTACGAGCTACCAGGCTACGTTCTCTCAAGTGTCTGCAGACTGTTTCGATGCTAGCCTCTATATTGAGCTCATCTTTTATTTCAGTAGCTACTGCAAATTGGTGCTTCTTCGAATATCTCACCACTCGCTTAATTAGTTTCAGTATCATTGCAGATGCCATCCATGATTTTCTGGCTGTAGTTGATATTTTAAAGCATTACTTATCGTCATCGGAGAGCAACAAAAAGATTTTTAACTTCTGCATACGTTTTTCCTTACGAAATTAATTTTTTAATAAGATCACGCTGAGGAGCCGTACAGTGTTTACCTCGTCCCATTGCTGAACAAAATAAAAGTAAATTATAAAAAACTTAACGAAATAAAAATAAAAATATAACGGGACCAACTGGCACATGCTGTCTCTATGTAACGGGATCTAACAGAGAAGACATAAAAAGTAAATCAAATAAACAAAATACGACGGTTCATACTCATTAAATAATATCACTTCTATTATTTAGACCGCAACTGTATGTTTGGTATGTATCAAAATACGACTTTAACTATTTGAGCTAAAAATACGCTGTAATTATTTAACGTCAATTTGGCAATGCTGCTGATACCATGGGTTGTCAGCTGTAGGAGAGAGACATAGTTACAATCATGATGCAATTACAAGGTAAGCTCATTTTAAGATAGCTGCTCAATTGAGAAATTTTGCAGCGACAATGCTGTAGGAGCTACAAACGTCAAACGACAAAACCAGCAACAACAATTAAAAAAACTAAAAATTACCAGAATTGTGGCGTCCGTGTCGTAGTTGGTTAAAGTGCGTGGCCGCTATGTCAACGAACTTGGAGACGCAGGTTCGAACCCCAGAAGCGACAGAAAATTATTTGAATTAAAATAATTTTTCTGTACGGCCGCCACCTCTCTGCAGACAATGGCAAACTTCAGAGAGCAATCAAAATGCCATGTAAAGCTTCTTGAGAATAAGAACATTTCGTTCATCGCCGTTCGGAGTCGGTGTTAAGCCTGTAGGTCCATTTCTCGGTCAATTGTGTACAAACTTAATAACACGCACAACACAATTGATCCTAAGAAGCTAGGTCAAAGTCCTTTCAAGGGCTGAAATGACCAGTTATTTATTTATTTTTTTTTATTTTAAAAATTACCAGATGATTTTGAAAACTAGTGCACCCTGCTCTCCAAAATGAGCCTACCTTGTAATTGTATCATGGTTACAATTACACTCGGCTATCACCAGTGCTGCCATTTTAGCCTTTTTGCGGGTAGATTTTATTGATGAAGTAACTGAAATATAAATGCATGTCTTTGGGTGAATTTACAATATACTGTAAAATTTTGGGCTGACGTACGCGAACTTTTAAAATGGGAGAAAATCCTTTCTTATTTTATTTTTAATTTTGCCACTTATTAATGCAGAAGTGGATAGGATGTTCAGTACCATGAATATTGCGAAATCAAAACTAAGAAACAGACACAAAATTCAAATGATAAATTTTACATATATGAGGAACTTGATCTCATAAGATTGATAAATTCATGTGATATATATTCTGATTCATCAGATTATGAGACATTAATAACATCGTATTTATAGCTTTGATAAATATCTAATATCACTGTTATAGTTTTTGACACGAAATTTATGTGTAATTATTAAAAATTTTCAGAAATTTATTGTTTTTTTTTAAAAAACAATGGAAATTCATTTTACGGTATGACAATTTTACTGTTTTTCCAAAATTATAAGAATTTTTTAGAAATATCATAGTAGCATAGTACACCTCCCAAAAAAAAAAAAAAAAAATTAAAAAGTTTAGTGTGTTTAAACATATGTACTTACATAAACATGTCGTAGGTAATGATGCCATTCGGCATCTTCGAATACCATTCACAAATTCCAACAAAGATTCGCCATAAGGGAATTCAGTTTTTACCACTGTACCAATGTTCCAACTGTGCTGAAATCTGGTGGAATCTCTTAGGCCGTTGTTATGCAGATGCTCATATGATCCCCGATCACGTACTTTATTACGCTCTTTTTTTCGTTTCATGAGCTCTGTGATGAAAGTATGTTATACAGACGGCCATTTGATCCCTGAACACTAGTACACTTTTGCTACTTTCAATACTTTATGCAAAAAAGTATCACGAGCATGAGTATGGTGAGTGTTGCTATTAAGCAGGTTTCATTACTGCTTTCATGCATTTCGTAGTAAAAGTGTACAACTTTCAATGTGCAATTATTAAGACAAATGTTCTTAATAATTGCACAGCGCAACACTGTTTTGATCTCGTGATTCCATATTATTTTGGAATCATTTGGTGATCATTCTGGGTAAAATAAATTCCCTCGCTCACTCTCTCAAATTTCCCTTTTACATTGAAACAAAAACTATGCGTGACCAACAACAATGCGTGACACAAAATGTTGCTCATAGTTGTTGTTTTTGACAAAGAATCAAAAAAAAAAAAAAACAAAAAACAATTACAATGCAATAAAATCATACGTAATAAAGTACACTGCCAGTTCACTTCGACAAGACTTAATTTCTATTACAATAACAATACTTGCATGAAAAATTACTCGACACACAAGTAACGGGACAATCAGCATCGACATCATCGAGTGTGCGTTTTTTATTTTGGCTTTGCATGTATTTGTTTTTGTAAAGTTCGCTGGAAAATGTGCTGAACACTGAACAAGTGCGGTTTGTGTTGTTGTTTTTTGCAGGCGTTATTTGGTTTTGGCTCATCGCAAAGACAAAATTAAGATAGAAAAAAATTTGTATGAAGGGCCACGCGGGCCATACGGGCCACTACGTGGGCATGTTTGATATATAGCAATAAATGCATTAAAGAAGTCAAAATAATTACAAAATTTGATTTCAATCAGACATAAAAGTAATGTTGCATATAATTCCGCTGTCTAGTCATTATATAAGTTGTTACTTAAAGTCACTTCCTTTTTTTTGACTAGTCGACTTCCTTTGCCTCTTCTGAACTCATTCTTCACATTTTGCATTTGTAAATTTTTTGATGGGAATTACGACTATAAAATTTTCAAGTTGAAATAATTTGCATACGAAATTTTCTAAAAGCTGCAGTTGTTGAAATAAGATTGTAGATATTGCCAAAGCGGTACTTAAGGCCAAATCCTTTTTGATGGGTTTGTACATTAAAACATAGGAATTTCAAGTGCGACTTCATATAGAAATACTCTGCATTCGATTCTACATCAATTCTGAATGACTTTTAAACATATCGAGTACTTATTTAAAGCGCTTTTTTGAACCATATGCCTCTGTGTATGTGTGTGTGCTGTTTATTCAGATGCAAATCAATACACATAGTGCGATGGAAATTCAGCGGGATTTTATCGATATAAACAACATATGCAAATATGGCGCAAACACACAAATACACCACAAAATTCGAGTTTTGAACACCGTTAAAACCTGTTAACTCCTGTAAATTCATCTAACATGATACCTTTATCTGTCGAATGCTTAGCAGCATGCAATAAGAACACGTGTATACTGCGAAATTCAAACATTAATGTTTGTATGTTTGTTTGTATGTTTGTTTGTATATAGATATATGTGTGTGTTTGTTTGGAGCACGTAGCCGATTTATAAGCGCCCTCAATCAACGTGTATTTGTTGAATACAACCGGCATCTTTTAGCTTTACCACTCACACACAGCCACACAAGCACACACATGCATGCAAATGCTTGCCAGCAGCGCATCTCGCTGATTCTGCGTTACATAGCCTGCGTCCAATAAAAAAATAAAGAAATAAGCGAAAAGCTTTGAAATTTTGTACCCTCTTGTTTATTATTTTTTTATTATTTTTTTTTTCTTTCTGCCTGTCAATAAAAATATATTGCCGCCCATAAACATTTTCTTTTCATTTTTCCTCAGCGTAGGAATTTATATTCAAAATGTTTGCATTTAAATTAGCCGCTTTTCGGTTAAATCGACAGCGAGAGGTGGTTAATGGGAAGAGTTATATACACACATATGTGCATTTTATGAGCCTAAAGTATAAATGCAGAGAAGATCTTTAAACATTTTTCTTTATGATCAATTTGGAATGTAATCTTCACTTGATATGAGTTTAAATAATTTTTAACATGCTGAGTCCACAAAGTCGAGAATGGTTCAAACAGCAGCGTATCATTTTAACGACTCACGCATCACACCGAGGTGTCATCGAAGTAAACAGCACAAGAACAGACCACATGCAGATTAGATGACTGCGGCATGTTTCACGAGCTAAGCCGTCATTTTCGGTTTTTATGGCTATAATTTGAATAAAAATGCACACCACAATTAAGTTGAGTTAACGGTTTAAGGCTATTGCCAATATATCTGACAACAATATAAGATATTTTTACAATAGATTTTGCTACGTGTGCGTGTGCGCCTTTAACCAGCAGGTTGCAGTATTTTTAAATGATTGGGAGATTGATTCCATTGAATGGGTGGGTTTTGATCTAAGTAGTGTAGGATTCTTTTATTGAGGTTTTCTTTAGAATTTATTAATTCAAATTACAAAATACTTTATTATCCCACAAGCTGAGCTGGAAAACGTTGTTTTGCCCAAACTGAATATTCGATGTATCTTTTTTACCCTCACATTTAAAAGACGTAAAATGGATATATTAATTTTGTCACTCCATTTGTAACGCCCCTAAGGAGGCGTGGTAGGTATAGAAAAGTATATGAGGAGTGACTATTCAATAGTAGCTTTTTACAGTTTTGGAAATTATTGAGTTAGCATTGGATTCGTATTTGTAGGGTTAAGCTGTAGTTGATACCCAGCAGTTATTTTGGAGTCAATCGAAAAAATGAACTATTTCATTTCTAGCGCAGTTCGAAGTAGCTCTGAAAGAGTACAAAAGGCGTTCAGTGTAGAAAAGTTCACTTTGCTTCTGTTTTCAAAAGTATTGCTGAAAAAAAATAAACGCGTTCTGGCTTTTTTAAATTTGCTGTGTACTAGAAAAAATAATAAAAAAAAATGTTTATTGGCATTTATAAACAAAATTTTTTCTAAATTGTGGATGGAAAAGATCGTACAAATCAGGTCTTTAGGACCTTTGCTCCAATACACTAAACGTTTACACTTTTAAAATGTTCACTTTAAAACTAGTTAAAAAAAAACCATTTTTAGGCTAATGCGAAATCAACTAGTTTAAAAATGTTCATAATGCTACTAGTTCAAATATGGGGAAAAAGGAGTGTTTATGGGGACAATTATCTTTTCCTATGACATCAACCCGCATAAAGCGTCAGTTCGTTCAATGTCAAAGGGTATTGTACTGGAACTAGTACTGGTCCCTTTTGGAACTAGTTCAGAACTATTTCAAATTTGGTCCACTTTTCTGCTGGGTAATTTTAAATTTTTTTAAAAATTTAATTTTAAAATTGAGTGCGGAAAAATGCCTTAAAATTACCCTGATCGATCAAAACTACCTATTGACAAAAACAAATATATTTATTTTTATTGGGAACGTTAAAAATGTTTAAAAAAAGTTGCTTTTTACAATACGAATTTGATAGAAAAAGTTTGTGCTCAATCAAGGTAGTACATTTACTTTGGTAAAGCCAGATATTGCTACCGTAAAAGTTTAGATTTTCCACATAATTGTACAATGTACGCACTTTGTATATATTGCCGTCATTATTATTTAAAAAAATAAAACAATAAATAACTGGCCATTTCAGCCCTTGAAAGGACTTTGACCTAACTTCTTAGGATCAATTGTGTTGTGCGTGTTATTAAGTTTGTACACAATTGACCGATAAATGGACCTACAGGCTTAACGCCGACTCCGAACGGCGATGAACTTCTTATTCTCAAGAAGCTTTACATGGCATTTTGATTACTCTCTGAGGTTTTGTAATTGTCTACAGAGAGGTGGCGGCCGTACAGAAAAATTATTTTAATTCAAATAATTTTCTGTCGCTGCTGGGGTTCGAACCTGGGTCTCCAGGTTCGTTGACATAGCGGCCACGCACTTTAACCAACTACGCCACGTTATTATTTATTAGATTAACTAGCTTTTTCCCTATGCCCGTCCGTCTTCTTATGGATTGCAATCATCACACCTCTGTTCCTATCTACGTCCTCGTACTAAGCAAATTACACGGTGTTACAAAATGAAAACAAATCAAAAAACTTGCCTCAAGACATAGAAGAGGTAGTAGCCCTGGTTGAACATAAGATAACTGTATACTTAGTTTTTTGAATATACCCTCAAAATCGGGATTTGTGGTCAAAAAACCGATTTTAGGTAGGTGCATGCATAGTTTGCTATGTAACTCCGTTATATCTAGCTCAATTTTAAAAATTTAAACATTTATAAAAAGAAGAAAAGTATACCCTTAATATAATAGATAGACCATTTTTTTACAAAAAGAATTGACAAAGTTACAGGCAAAATTATTTGAAAATTTCTCATTTTTTTTTAATTTTTTCAACTTCAACAACGTTTTGTTAACAAATTTTGTTTTGTGGCACTATTAGTTTTAGCAGGATTCTGAAAGCCTGTTAAATTTTGCGTTCAACAAGCTATCATTTACTTCAATTGGCTGAAATACAAAAGCACTATCGAATTTTTAGTATTCGTAATAAAATACAAAAAAATTTTTTTTCTTTTCTAAAAATGTTTTTTTGACCTTTTTCGTTTAAATATATTATCATAAAGCTGGTGTATTGCCCGGATGTGATGGAACTGTTTGCAGTTTTCAACCACAAACACGCTCCGAATGAATGGCGTTTGTTTATTGAGGGATCTTGCAAGAGTATGATTTATTTAAAAACTTTTTGTGTGATTCTTGATATGTTAAATTCTGATATATGTATGTCGCCGACTTAAAGGCTCTAACAATACTGTTTGGAATGCAAGGTGGATATACCAAGTATCCTTGCATTATTTGCGAATGGGATAGTCGTGTGATTAATAAATATAAGGATGTTCCACCATACTTAGAACATCCTACACGTGTTTCACTTGATTGTCCTTTTCTTCCCACTAATCTATCATCTCATTTTCAAACCAAGGCAGACTTGACTGAATAGGTGTTCCACCTGAAATCCTTGGTTCAAAGCTAAAAAAAAATCTGATTGCAGCGTTTCCTAGGTTAAGTGAGGCCAAAATCAAAGAAAGTATCCTGCACGTTCAAATCTTTTATAAAAGTTATTTATTCATTTCGGTTATTCTAAGGTTTATTTGTGGGCCCACAAATTTGGAAAATTTTCTTGGACACTGATTTCGTTTCTAAATTAAATCCAGTTGAAAAAAAGAGCTTGGAATAGTTTTATTTCGTTATGCATTTATTTCCTCGGCAAGAAGAAGAGTCGAAATTACTTAGATGTTGTAAATGAATTTTAAGTGACTACAAAAAATGGGCTGCAATATGTCAATCAAAATACATTTTTTGCACTCCCATATAAACTTTTTCCCGAATAGCCTTGGGCAGTTTAGTGATGAACAAGGAGAAAGGTTCCACCAGGAGATGGAAGCTATAGAAACCGGCTTTTAGGGAAAAAATTCCATAAACATGCTGGCAGACTACTGCTGGTCCCTAAAACGTGAAATCGATTATAATATATATAAACGAAAAAGGTCAAATAAACCTTTTTAGAAAAAAAAAAAAAAAATTAAATTTTTTGTACTTTTTTACGAATACTAAAAATTCGATAGTGCTTTTGTATTTCAGCCAATTGAAGTAAATGATAGCTTGTTGAACGCAAAATTTAACATGCTTTCAGAATCCTGCTAAAACTAATAGTGCCAAAAAACAAAATTTGTTAACAAAACGTTGTTAAAGTTGAAAAAATTAAAAAGAAATGAGAAATTTTCAAATGATTTTGCCTGTAACTTTGTCAATTCTTTTTGTAAAAAAATGGTCTGTATATTATATTAAGGGTATATTTTTCATCTTTTTATCAATGTTTAAATTTTTAAAATTGAGCTAGATATAACGGAGTTACATAACAAACTATACATGCACCTACCTAAAATCGGTTTTTTGACCACAATTCCCGATTTTGAGGGTATATTCACAAAACTAAGTATGCAGTTATCTTATGTTCAACTAGACCTACAACCTCTACTATGTCTCGAGCCGAGTTTATTTTCACTGTTACACCGTGTTACCAATTAACTTATATAGTAATAATTTTTCCAAAAAGTAACCTTGAACTATATGCGTTGTGTTTATACAACGAAGGGAAAAACAAACGAAGTTTTCAGATGGGAAAAACAAATTTTTCAATTGCTTCAATTTAAAAATCACTCGCGCTTGTGACAAACGAAATTAATTTCCTGCTTCTAAATGACGAGTTTCTCGCAACTGACAATAAATTTATGAAAATTGAAAACACCGATTTCTAGCACGATAAAAACTTTTTAACAAAAAAAAAACCTAGGTCAAAATCACTACAAAGTAATAAATAATTTTAAATAACTTTTTCCCATTAATTTATTGATCAAATTTTAAAAGTTATTTATATGTATTATAATATTGGAAATCTTATCATTTTCATTTTTTCTATTTTGTTTTATTATCATCAATATATTAATTGCTTGGCAATTGTTGAGTACGCTGAATGTAGCCAATGTGTTTCATGCATTATTTGTGCAGCTGTTACACACTATGTCATATTCAATATGAGCTTTACAAGCTCACCCAAACCAGTATAGTGAGAATGTTTATGTGTACAAAGCTTTTAAAATTACAGTGTCACCAAGGTAGCATAGCATCCAATAAAAAAAGTTTAAAATAGTGCAAAGATGGTAAATGATCATGATTGTGTGTCAAAAACGAGCGCCGACTCCAAAGCTTTTATGTTCATAAAGCAATTAATATATTGACGATAATAAAACAAAATAGAAAAAATGAAAATAATAAGATTTCCAATATTGTAATACATATAAAAAACTATTAAAATTTGATCAATAAATTAATGGGAAAAGTTATTTAAAATTATTTTTTACTTTGTAGTGATTTTGACGTCGGTTTTTTTTTTTTGTTAAAAAGTTTTTATTTCTTCCTTTTTAGAGAATATGAAAAATTTTATGTAATAGTATTCTTGAGTAAAATTTCAAAAATGACACTTTGTTCTTTAGAAATTTGTTTGATTAATTCCTGAAAGTTTGTTGGGTATATCCATTTCTGTCTCTTTACAATTTTTATTAAAGTGCCACGCCCTTTCTCTAATCCCGCCCACTTTATTTACCTTACTTTATAATGATTTTACCTAGCCCTGTGCCAAATTTCAGTTCCCAAGTATCAATATTAACCGATATATAATAATTTCCTTAAAGTGCCACACCCTATGTACAATCCCGCCCACTTTTGTAATGATTCTACCTACTTACCTCTGAATACCCAATATTAGTACCCTAGTGTCAATATTAACTGAGAAATAGTATTTTAATAATATTGCCACACCCCTTTTCTGAATAACACCCACTTTTTTGTTCGTAATTTGTAGTAACTGTACCTACCCATGTACTAAATGTCAGCACCCTAGTGTCAATATTATTCGATATATAGTGTGTTTATAATATTGCCACACCCATTTGTCGAATAACGCCCACTTTATTTACAGTAATTTTTAAAAATTGTGTATACCCCTGTAGTAAATTTTAGTACCCTAGTGTCAATACTATTCGAGATACAGTGTTTTTTCAATATTGCCACACCCCTTTGTCAAAAAACGCCCACTTTATTGACTGTAATTTTTAATAACTATGCCTAGCCATGCATTTAATTTCAGCACCCTAGTGTCAATATTATTCGATATATAGTGTGTTTCTAATATTGCCACACCCCTTTGTCGAATAACGCCCAATTTCTTTACAGTAATTTTTTAAAATTGTGTCTACCTCTGTACTAAATTTCAGAGCCCTAGTGTCAATACTATTTGAGATACAGTGTTTTTTTAATATGACCACACCCCTTTGTCAAATAACGCCCACTTTATTGATCGTAATTTGTAATAATTGTGTCTACCCCAATATTTTTACTGTAAATTTCAGTACCCTAGTGTCAATATTAACTGCAATACAGTGTTTTTCTAATATTGACACGCCCCTTTGTCGAATATCGCCCACTTTTCTAAAAAAGGACCTCCGCGTTCATGATATCTATCTGTTAACAAAAAATTACGGAAATCGGGCAAGTGGTGTAGAAGTTATCGATGTACATACATTTAAAAAAAAAAAAAAAAAAAAAAAAAAAAAGCGGACAAACCAACGAACTTGAGAACCTCCTCCTTTTTGAAGTCGGTTAAAAAACGAAGTTCGTTTGCGGAAAACTGGCGATAAATGTTTTTTTTTTCTTTGCGTGTAGTAAGACCCCTTTTACATTGGTCAAGACTTGAAATCAAATCTGTGAGTTTGTTGATGGAAGACGCGGACATCAACGTGAGAGAGGGTAAGTTTAAAAGGGAATAGCAAAGAATTGATTTCAAGTCTTGACCAATGTAAAAGGGGTCTAAGAAATGATCTTCGACTGGGCCAAAGTTAAAATACCCCCACGGCCGAACAATTCAAAAAGTCTTCAGCAGCCAATAAAAGGCTTATCTGTAAATACATTTTTTCATAGTTTTAACGAAAAATATTCACTTTTGTTTTTTGCTTTCGTTTTGAATTTCATTTTCAAAGTATATATTCAATATCAAAGCTTATTAGAAAAATTTCAAGTCCATTTTTGTGTTATTAGAAGAGATTTTACCTTTTTGATGAAATCCTTTGTATGGAAGGCAGGCGTGGTTTTCATCCGATTTTGTTGAATTTTCGAACTTGATTTTTATTTTTTAGATACAAGCTTAATATCGAATTTCGTGATGATAGCTAGAAAATAACGGCTAGAATCGTGATTACAGACAGACAAACAAATAGACGGGTGGTGATGTTGAACAAAAATATATATATACCTCTCTATACCTACCACGCCTCCTTATGGGCGTTACAAACGGAGTGACAAAATATACCCCTTTTGCGCTTTTTAAACGTGGGGGTATAAAAATTCAAAAAGTCAATGGCTTCTCAAATTGACCTCGTTAGACAGGCAAATGGACGTTAAAAACGTGGTGGTGGAATGCTTGTTGTCAGTGTCAAATTGTTTCTTACCTGCTTCCATCAATAAAAATAATAATTTTTCTTTAATCCGAACTCTAATCTTTATTAAATTCGCTTGAAGTACTCGCAGGATTTTGGAGGCTCACAGTAGATTGAACTGAACACTCAACACACCAAATACCCTCGAATACCGGCAGCTAATAGCAGCACATTTGCCACCCTTGTTCTGCCCGTCGGGAACTTGCTTTGTGTGTTAATTGTTGTTGCGGTTGGTTTGAACAGCTTGAAACATTAAAAATTAATATCAATAACTTTTCCGACACTTTAATTCACGCACATTTTGTGCGCCCTAACAACAATTTGAGCCAATAGCAAGAGTTTTGCGCGGTACTCTTGCGCTTTTCTTCTGTATGCCCCACTTTATCCAATGTGTTTTTTTTTTATTATTTTTGCATTTTCTCATTTTTGTTTGTAGTACTTTCGTACTTTAGTACTTTATAAATTCATGTTTGAACATGGGAAAAAACATTTTTTATTGATATTTTCTTGTTGTGATAAAGCAAAAACTTTCGACATCAATCGAATGAAGTTAACAGCGAAGAAAATAATAAAAATGAAAATATACACGTCAAGAAATTGCTAACGAAATGTACGATATTCGGATATAGCAATAAAGGTAAAACCTTCCAAACGTTTGCATAAACATATTAACGATATTTTTATTCGCTGATCGTTGATTTTGCCTTGTTGCTAAAATTATTTTGCAACATTTTTACGAGTTTTTTATTGATGCATATATTCATTATGCATGAGGTGGTAATTTCCTCATATTTATTAAGTTACACCAAATAAAATATTATTTTATGTATTGTTATTCAATTTGCTTTAATATTTCACAAACAAACTGTAGCATATGGGCGAAGCGTTATTAAAATTTACGTTAGAAACTAAGCTTTTTCATAAGCACTTCAGTCATTGTGGTTGAACGTAATGAAGGAGGCGTGTGAGAATTCACCTTAGCGAATTAACTGCCATGTCTACAGCCTCGCCCATACTGCGTATAGAATCTTTTTCACTCGGTTTGTGGTGTCGTGGCAATTATATACAAAAAAACAAAAAATATTTTTAAATAGCATCGTGAACTGAGTCGATTAAGTCATGCCCTTCATTCTGTCGTAACAATTCCAACCGTAACACAGTGATGATACCCCATATAACATTAGAGTAAAATTGTAATAATGAACCGATTATGATGAAATTTCATTTCTTAGTGGATTTGGGCATGCTGAACTCAAAAATTAAGTTTTCCTAACCGGTTTTTTTATCGGACTCCTTCTTATTCTTAATTCTTGTTGCTCCTTGTGGAGCAAAAGGCCGCGTTAAAGCATTTCCATCGTTTGCGATCTTCGTCATCGTTTTAATTTCGTTAATGACTTCCATGAAGACTCTATTTTTGACGTAGATTACGTCATTCTCGGAGGTAAGTAGGGTGGTTGATAGTGATCAGGTGTCGGTATTAATATCACAATTTGAGCCTTTGGTGTGCCTAAAGTACTGATCGTACAATGTTGATGTTAGTACTTGTTGGTCTGCTTGATCCTAACTGGGAGAAAAATGCATGTTATCTCTCTAACTTATATAAATTTTACACAATTACATGAAATATAAAGCCAACATTTGATGTTTTTGTTTGCTTAACTTTGCTTCCTATTTATCGACAGTTTCCGGTGTTATCGACAAAACCATAAAATTTGTATGGGAGCCCCCCTAAGGAGTGGTCGGAGGGAATATGTGTCAAAGGCAAAAATGTTACTTTTGCAAAAATAATGGGGGTCGGTAATACATATTAACCCTCTCCGGCACTCTCTTAAAGGTCATATGCTCAGGTGTATGGCATAAATATACAAAAACCATAAAATTTGTATGGGAGCCCCCCCTAAGGAGTGGTCGGAGGGAATAGGTGTCCAAGGCAAGAATGCTTCTTTTGCAAAAGTAATGGGTGTCAGTCATATATATTAACCCTCTCCGGCTTTTCCTTTTAAAGGTCTCCTTTTAAAGGTCATATGCTCAGTTGTTTGGAATAAGTATACAAAAACCATAAAATTTGTATGGGAGCCCCCCTAAGGAGTGGTCGGAGGGAGTAGGTGTCAAAGGCAAAAATGTTCCTTTTGCAAAAGTAATATGCTCAAAAAGTCATATGCTCAGGTGTGTGGAATAAATATTTTGCTAAATATTTTTTAAAAAAGATGTCATCAAAAGCGAATTGCATAATTCTACGTCTTGTGTTACGACAGAGTCGAAGCTACTGTACCTTTTTTTCTAGGGTACGCTTCCAGGTAAGTCTTGGACATCCAGGCTTTCTGCTCTAATGCGGATTTCACTCTAGAGCTTGCCTGCAGATCTCGTTAGGTTGCTTACGAAGAGTGTGTCCTATCTAACTCCATTTTCTTTTACATATTTCCTCGTGTATGGACGTTTGTTGGCAGCTCGCCCATAGTTCGCAGTTTCGGATGGTATTCAACCACTATTTTTTCAAGATCCGTCTGAGGCATTTGTTCACGAAAACTAGCAACATATTGACTAGGCTGTCTGACATCAACCAAGTTTTGCAGCCGTATAGTAAGACTGATTTGATGTTTGCGTTAAGCAGAAAAGTCCTGGTTAGTGTTTAACGTAGACACCTGCCTTGACGGCTCTATTCTACGGTGCCCCATGGCACAAGCAGTCTATAGGTTCAAGGAAATTAGATCCAGGATTAATCTTCAGGAACGCAAATTTAGCAACGTACGGTAATTAACGTCCATCCAATACAGATGATCTTCCGGATGCTAACCCAGCAACGGTTCATTAGCGTCTTTCCGACAATCCACTGCACCCCACTTTCCAGATGCGACCAACGCCCTATTTTATAGCCTCAATAATAGTTCCACCACCACACTTAAGCATATATAATTTAATAAATATCCTGTATGGATTACATACCGATAAAGAGACCATAGTACCAATCGTGAAGGCTAGTGTTATCACCTTCCACATTTTTTGGTAGAAATCGAGACCGATCTAAAATCTCTGACTATTTAAGGGCATTGTCACCCGGTTGTAAACAAGCGCAACTACACGCCGATCACCACAGACCTGTACGCGACATTGTGCTAACACAGCCAGCACGAAACTCCCCGAAGGGCCAGCCCTGTGATAGTCTCCTGGGCTTAAGGATTTGCCCCGACATAGTACTCACACACATTGACATATAGTTTAAGTTAAACGGTCGGATCTTTGTGTGTTTGGAAATTGATGATGAATTCCAAAACTTGTTGAGTTGAGAGAAGGCTGCACGAGCTTTAGCAATTCCGCCAAGCACGTCGTCGGAGGCGCCTCCATATGTTGAGATGATGATTCCCAGATACATGAAGGATTCAAAATTTTCAATAACCACATCTCCTGCCATGTTGTTACTGGTGGCACTGTGGGCGTTCATTTTGAGAGCCTTAGTTTTCGCTACATTAAGCCTGAGGCATAATCCAGGTCCTCTAGGTGACTGGTGAAGGTCCATCTAATGCCGCGGTTGGATTGGTCGAGAGCTTTTGTGAGCGTGTCGACAAGAACAATCAAAGAGGATCGGGGACATGGGAGTCGAGGAAATTGCACCATTGTGAAGTATCCTACATTTGAACCCATCCTATTGAGCTTTTATCAGACGGATGATTTTTGGGGAGATACCACAGTTTTTTAAGGCATCCCAGAATAGTCCCTTCTAATTCTGTCAAAAGCAGTGGTGTAGTCGACAAATACATATTAGATGAAGTGCTGTGCGCCACTCCACAGATTGTTCAACAATGATTCGAAGACTGTTAATCTGGTCTATGCACGAACGGTTGGTCTGGGAACCCGCTTGTTGTTTCGGTATTGCTGAATCAAGTTTTTCATTTATGCGATTCAGGAGTACTCTTGTTAACACCTTCAATGGAATTGAAAGGAGCATGATTCCTATGTAGTTGCGGCATTGACTTAGGTCACCGTTTTTAGGAATTATCACAAACAGGCACTCTAGCCAGTCCTCATGAAGCGTTTCGTTTTCCCAAATGCTTGCAAAGAGTGGTTGTAACATGCGCGCTGTTATTGAGGGTCACGATTTTATAAGTTCCGTTGTGATGTTATCTAAGTCGGCTGATTTGTTGTTTTTCCGAGTGCCTATCACGTAAATAATTTCTGGGATGTCTGGTACTCGCGACATCATCGTGTAGCTTCGACTGCTAATAGGCGTGGGCGGAGGACTAGCTTCGGGTTGTTGACATGTAGAAAAGTCTAAGTTGTTGAGTGTCTCGTTGAAGTGTGACTTAAAGCGTTGGAGTCGGTCCTCGGTGGATGTCAGGAGGTTACCATTTTTGTATTTGATTGGGCCATTTGAACGGGTCTTTTTACCATCGATTACGCGTGTGATTTCATATAGAAGCCTCAGGTCTTTGGCTTCATCTACTAATTCTGCTCTAAGGGCCTGGTATTCGTACCAAAGCCGCTTGTCACGTTTGCATGACACACGGAATTGTTTGATGTAATCGTTGTATTCAGGTGCTTTTTCACGCTTCTTTCCTCGTCCTCGTCAAAACGTTGTCGCGATCGTGTTTTGCTTCTCTTCTCTTCTCTTCTCTATTAGAAGCCAAAGTGATCAATTCGGTTCTCAGTTATGTTGTCTGGAGAGACCCAAGTTGCTTTATGGCTTTGTATGGGAAGAGCGATCCACCAATGACGAGATTAGACTCCTCGCATGATTCGATGAGCAATTCACTATTTTCGTTCTTAACGCCAAGCCCATGATTCCCCATTAAGTGCTCGATATTGCGATTTTCTGATGCAATTTTCGCATTGAAGACAGCAATAACTATGAGGATGTCTTTTTATGGGCTTCGTTGATGATTCTCGGACTAGTTTAGAAGAAAATTGAGGTTGAAAACAGTACAGTTTGTCAATTTTAGAATACAGTCTTGTTCATTTAATGCCAAGAGTAAATTAAATATGTTTCAATCAGGGATCGTTGTTATTATAAGCGATATCCAAAAACTCAAAGTTTAAATTTTATTTTTGGATTTTAATTTTATTGCGCAACAGTAAAAATTATCTTACGTTTTTTATTGTTTTGATCAGAAATAAAAGTTTTTCTCAATTTTTATTTTACGCTCAAAAATGAAAATCATTTGTCCAGTTTTATTTTTTTTCCTCAAACATAAAACTCAAAACACCACACAGCTTATTTTTATTCCCTACACCTGAACAGGGGAACTTTAAGGGAGGGCCGGAGAGGGTTAATATGAATGACCGACCCTATTACTTTTGCCTCCTACCACTCCTTAGGGTATTAAATGTGTATGTATTATTGTAATGTTGGGGACAAACAAATAAATTAAAAAAAAAAAAAACCACTCCTTAGGGGGGGTTTCCCATACAAATATGTATCATAAAAATATGTGATATGTAGAATTTTGTATTGAAAACATAAAGATATAAGGAAAATAAATACAATACAGAAATATAATCTGTGTACTCTTTTGTTACTCCCAAAAGTTTGAAATATACTTGAAATATACTGTACATTAGAACTCTGTTACTTAGCAGCAGTCAGTGTTGGTCGTTTTGTTTAAGGTTGATGTTTTCAACATTAATATCATAGACATGCTCCATATGCTTAGAATTTTTATGGCAATATTATAATTACTCGATGAACCATGCAGTTGGTTAGCTACTGTGTCCATACTATATTATAATTATTTAATTTTGGGTAACACTATGTTGAAAACTTGCCGAAGCGTTTCACGGCAAAGTGTTTCATTGGCGAATTGATTCATCGGTCTTACTTCTCATCGCGGCGAAAGAAGTTTCACTTCAAAAACGATGTCAAATTCACTGTTGCTCCTTCTGCGGCACTTTTCAATCAATAACAATTTACAACATTTACTATGTTATATTAATTTATAACACCGCAGCTACGCCGGCGTAGTTCGTGCTTAATATTATATTAAAAGTTAACAAAATGCAATTAATTCTATGTACTTACTAACATTTTCCATTGTTCATATTTCACCACACGCAAGAGAGAGAGCTTAATTTCAATAACGTGGGCTTACGACTGTTGAAAGCGTAACCGAGTGCATAGAATACCGATTTCTAAGACCGGTAACGAGTTTCAGTAGCAATATTGCTGTTACCGGTAACGCACAGAATCGATCTGTTAAAAGTGAGTTCCACCATGAAGTGAAGCTTCTGACTTATCCCAAACAGCTGAAATAAGCGACAATCAGCAACAACACCGCACTCTGTTCCTGCAGTTTATCAATGAAGTTTTTAGAATTAAGATTCTTGCTTATCGCTGTATTCTCCCTGTTTGTTATAGTTCTCGATTAGTTTTTAAATGACAATTATATAGCCTAGATGTTAAGCCAAGGTGCAATGCTTCGTGAGTGCGATGGGAAATATTTTTGGGAATCTGAATCTTAAAAACCCTTTAGCTTAAAATTAAACACAATGTGTTAAAAGAATGTGTTCATAATTTGCCATTTTTTTCATATGTATGTTTTTCAAAAGTTTAAACACATTTGCTCTTACGAAATGTGTTGCAAATTATTTTTTTAAGGCAAAATTCATGGCAAAAAAATATAACATCACTGCCATTTACCAGAATTTCGCTGTCATGATGAAAATTGCTGCTATCTAAGAAATTAACACAATTTTTGATGAAAAATTATGAAAGCAACTCCTATCTTCTGAAGTGATGTTATCAAAATAGTAAATCCATCATAAATTCTACAAAAATTATTCCATTGACTTGCTGTCAAAAATACAAACTTTGATATTAAAACCGTACAATGACTTTGGAATTTGAAAAAAAATTTATGAAACCTATGCCTATCCTCCTCATAAACTGGGTTCGGGTTCTGCTGGTTTAAGAGTTGTCACGTCTGGTTAGAGGTACTCTGAAAACCGTATTTTAAAAAATTTTTCAGTTTTTTCCAATTTCAGTTTCATTGGTATCAACAATTTCAAGCTTTTTCGAATCAAGTGATTGTACATTACAGAATATACATTTTCTTCATATACATAAGTTATGCGAAATTTAAAGTATTCTAAAAACCGGTCCAAAAAGTCATTCTTTGGGGTTTTTGGAAAGTCGTTTTTTGCATTTTCCGAATATTTGACTATACTCATTGGTTACTTTTACATTTTCTTTCCTGTGACATTTAATTTAAAATTTTCTTTTAAAGGATAATGACAAATTTGATTTATTGAGGTTTTTCATATTTACCACAAAAACCAAATCTTATAACAATAATGTGTCATATTAACATATCAAATTTCCTCAGTGTATTTTATATAACAACTTTTTTTTGCGAGAAATTGCTTTGCGAAGAGAAATTTTTTAATTTGAGATAATATGACTTTTCTTTCAAATAAGACGCAACAACAAAATACATTTTTAAGCTTACATCAGTGGGAGTGTATCAAGACTTGGGTCAATATTTCAAGCATCGTAATAATAATAATGGCAAAGAAAACATATTCAATGGAAATTTCTAACACATAAGAAAGCAATAACAAGACCTAAGGGCAAATGCATGACGAATGCGAAAATGTTTGTTTTGGGTTTGAAGAAAGCTGTTGAAATTGTATTAAAAAGTATTATTAACGATAATAAATTCCGTCGAAATTAAGAGATTCTGCATGACAGCATAGCCAGCAGCAGCATTTTGAAGTAATCTACATTAAAAATGTATCCGTGAGGATTTCCGAAACTTTGTAAGACACAATTTGTTTAGGTTGTAAGTTGCGATACTGATACGCAATCAAAATAAAAGTTTTGATCCGTATAGAAAGATAAAAATTCGCTAAGATATCCTAATGCAATACCATTTCATGACAGTAAGAATGAAGAATGAAAAAAAAGTATGATTTTTGTGTTGCTTTTTTTGTATTGTAAGCGGAAAATAATTTGATTTAGCGTAAGACAGTAGCCCCGCCCAAGCTTCGGTTTTTTATATTAAAAAATATTCTTTCTTGAATATGAAACGGATTACTTACCATGTCTCTAGGGGATTGATTTATATTAAATTCAAGAGCTTTCATCATGGTTGTGGAAGTATGTAAAAAACACACTAAGTTTTATGAATATCCATGTTTCCTGTTCGAATAACGATTCAAGTAAATTATAAACACAAGCTAAAATAAGACAAGATTGCATAGCGTGGTGTACTTTTCAATATAAATTTTAAAAATAAGCTCAAAATTTAACTTAAATCCAATTGTATTACTGAAAATTGGAAACAAAGGCCAAATAATAAGAATATACTCCACCATAGAAAACTTGCGAAAAAAAGACAAATTAATCAGCTTACTAGGAATTCCTCAAAACAAATAAATTGTTCTTAATCTTAAAAAGTAAAAACTGAAAACTATACACTTTAAAATGAAAAAAATTACTTATTAAATCTATTTTTTTTTTTTCATTGTAATAATCTTTTGGTCGAGTATTTATATTTGTTTGTAAACTCCGATTCATTCGAGAATCAATGATGGAAATTAACTGGAGCAAGATTTTTTTAATGTAAAATAGAAATTGCAAAATAGGTTTTGTAATGGTTACTTTGTAATTTGCCATCTTTCAGGCAGCATCATAATTCCACGTTCATAAAATTTCTGGTTTTTATCAGCAAAAAACTGAACCAGGTACGATTTGACATCATCATCGTTATTGAAATTTTTACCATTTAAGGAGTTTTGCAAAGATCGAAATAAAAAGTAATCAGATGGTACAAGGTCAGGACTATATGGTGGATGTGGCAAAACATCCCAACCAAGCTCCAATAATTTTTGCCGAGTGACCAAAGATGTGTGTGGCCTTGCATTGTCATAATGGAATACAACACCTTTTCGATTTGTCAATTCTGGCCGCTTTTCTTCAACTGCATAGTTCAATTTTGTTAGTTGTTCAATGTAGACATCTGAATTGATCGTTCGGTTAGGTGGTAAAAGTTCAAAGTAGACAATTCATTTGTAATCCCACCAAACTGATAACATAAATTTCTTTTGATGAATATCAGCTCTTGATGTTGTTTGAGCTGGTTCACCTGGCTTGCTCCACGATCTTTTCCGATTGAATTAAAAATGGATAATTTTCATTACGTTTCTTTAACAAATCGCATATGTTAATGCGTTGTGTTAAATGATTTTCTTTCAGTTCATGAGGAACCCATATATCGAGTTTTCGTACATAGCAAAGTTGTTTTAAGCGATTTTCAAGGCATGTGTGTGATGCATGAAGCTTCTCTGCAATCTCACGTGTTGTACTGTGACGATCCGAATCGACTATTGCTTTGATTTGGTCGTCATCAACTTCAACTGGACGACCAGAGCGTTTTTCATCTTTGAGTGAATGCGATGCGTTTTTTCCTTTCCGGAAATAAAAAAGCAAAATATGACGAAAATGTTCGTTTTGATTTTCCATTTTTCAACAGACGCCAAACAAAATCTATACAACCGATCAAAAAAATTTTTTAACTGATTGACAGTTGAAGTACCAACTATCAAATAACAAAATCTGTTTGACAATTCGATTCGTTTCGTCAGCAAACCTAAAAATTCAACTAAAGCCATCTATGAGTGAAATCCGCAATTACTTAGTTGCCAACCCAGAAGATAACAAAAAAAGCATTTTAGCCTTTAAAGAGGCTCTGACCAAGCTTTGACCGAGTCAAATAATTTCATATTCATATTCATATTCATATTTATTTATTTAGTCTATGCCAAAAGTAACTTACAGACTAGTTAAAGGATAATATGTAGTAATAAATAAATTAACCAAAAGTTAATTATAAAATACAATTTAAAACAGATCTCATTTCATTTTTGGAAACAGAAAAATCTAAATTGTTATAAGTATTTAAAAAATTAAACATTTGTAAAGCTCTATAAATAGGTGCATTCACTGCATAATTAGAGCGAAAAATTTTTAAGTAAAAAGGATCATAGTTTCTAAGCATCCTGGCAGGAGCATTAAAATTCACCATTTCCAATAATGCAGGGCAATCAATCCAACCATTTTTTATATCAAAAACGAAAAGCAGCGATAAAATACTTCGTCTACTCTCTAAAGTTTTTAAACCTATCAAAAGACATCTGGTATTATATGAGGGAGGTACGCCATATACATTAAAAGATCGCAACGCAAACCTAGTAAATGTTTTCTGAACACGTTCAAGCCTCAACTTATGAGACTCATAGAATGGGTTCCAAATAATTGCTGCATACTATAGTCTAGAGCGCACAAAAGAATTATACAAGGTTTTTAAAGTATACGGGTCCGAAAAACATGCACTATTTCTTCGAATAAACGCCAACATGGCATACGCTTTAGGAATTATATAATCTAGGTGTAGATTGAAGGTATATTTACGGTCAAATACTACACCTAAATCCTTGAATTGATCAACATATGCCAATGTAAAATTGGCAATATGGTAAGCAGACATTAAGAATGTGTCCGATTGAGAGAAAGACATAGAAACACATCTGTTAAAATTTAGTAAAAGACCGTTATTGCAGCACCAAATATATAGGTTATTCAGATCATTCTGTAAAAGAGCAGTGTCCTTCACATTGGAAATTTTTAGAAAAATCTTAAGATCATCAGCGTAGAGTAAGTGTTTGCAATGAGCAAAAATTGATGAAATGTCATTAATGAATAAAACAAAAAGTAAGGGTCCCAAAATACTTCCTTGAGGAACACCTGACGTTGCTAAATACGTATAGGATTCAACATTATCAAAGCCAACTACACATTGTCTTTTTGACAGATACGATTCAATCCAACTTAAAAAAACTGGAGTGAAAACCTAATTGTTCTAGCTTTTTAATTAAAAGAAAGTGACTACCTTTGTCAAAAGCTTTCGAGAAATCGGTGTAAATTACATCCACCTGTGATCTTTTACTAAAAGCTGAGATACAGTATTCCGAAAACAAAACTAAATTAGACATTGTTGACCGGCCAGGAACAAAACCATGTTGGCTCGGAGAAAAAAAACTCTTAATTGCAAAGAACACTTTTTCCTTGATTATAGACTCAAAAAGCTTTGAAATAGTTGTAAGCTTTGAAATTGGTCTATAATTAGCTATATTGTTCTTACACCCAGATTTATGAATTGGTGTTATGACAGATATCTTCCAGCTATCAATGAAAGTACCTGATCTGAGAGAACTGTTGAAAATAAAAGTTAACGGATACACTAAACTAAAGGCACAATTTTTTAAAAGAATGAAGCAGAAACCATCTGAATCCATGCGAGGTGAGGGTTTTAACCTGAAAATTCCATTTAAAACGTCAAAAGTTGTAAGAGACAGGGCTCCAAAATCAAGCACGGGATGTAAATTATCAACGCAATCATATGTATTATTATTATTATTATTCATATCAAAATTAGATTGAAAAAACAGCAAACAGATTGGCATAATTTTGTGGCTGCAGTGTCGTTTTCCACTCGCTTAATATGAGCTAACCAGCTAAGCCACTAAATTTTTATACGCTTGACTATATCTATGGGCTTAACCAAAATAGACATAACGAGACGTAACGAGTAAAGGCCCAAACATAATAGATTTGAACTGGCTGCAGCTAATGTCAAATTTTATACGACTACATAGAAATGATGCGTACAAACCATAATAGCTCGAGCTAGCTTTTTCGTCAAGTTTCATTAACTTGATCTGACTGCAGCCATAGCGATTCAAATCAAATGCTCCGTAAGGAATCGTTTGTTTTAATTTATTTATAAATTTATTTCCGCAATCCATTCTAACAATTATAAATTCAAACGAACAAAACGAATTGATGTAGAAATTGTTGAAGTAGTTATGACATAAAGGCGAGCGCTGCTCAAGTCATTTTGGTCAAATTAAGCATTTGACAGAACTTGAGTTAGCTTTTTGTTGATTTTGGACATTAGCTGCAGTCAGCTCGAGCGTTTTATGTTTAAGCCTTAAGTTCGAGCAAATGGAAGCCAATGTAAATAACCAAAATGCACATACGTAACTGATCGAAATTGATCGAAACATCGTGACGAGACGTTTTGTTCCGCAAGAACTAAACTTAAAACGTCTGCACTCGCCATAACAACAACAGGTTTCTAATTTATTCATAATTTAAAATTTTTTATGTTAATCTCTGCTATTTCACTCAAGTTAATTAAATTTTCTGCAATTCCACCAACTTTTAGTTCAAAATATTTTGTTTTGCCATTTTAATTTCACACAACAGCTGATCAGCTTCTTGTGTTCGATAAAGCGTCACGAGTACAGACGTTCGTCAAGTTGCTATCGTCTCAACTCCGTAACGAGTGAAAACTAAAATGTTCGCTTAAATGCATTTCAATGTTGTTACCCAAAAAGAACAAATGTAAACTTATCGAAAATTAACGAAACGGTTTGACTAGACGTTCTATTCCGTAACAACCGCACTTTTAGCGTCTCAACTCGTCAACAACAGCTGTGCAGGTAGTTTTCTTCTTTTTTCAGACGATTGGAAGAACTCGTTTCATTTTGGGTTAAATGTCAAAATAGACGTAACGAATGCAAACGTTCGGCAAGTTGCAATCGTCTCGTTTCGTCTATTTTGGTTAGGGCTTTATGTCGACGTGCAGCTCGCCATTGATGTAGATTGGACCATAGATCTACCGAAGGGTCTCTCTCTCTCTCTCTCTCTCGAAGGCTTCCAAAGTTTTCATATCATCGGAACTTCTCAACGTAAAGGCTTGCAATGCTTATGAGCTCGAACAAAACCAAAGCGGCTGTCGGTTGGTTGTCCTCTCTCGGAGAAATCCGTTGAGAACACGTTCAGAATAGGAGCGGTTGTCAGTTGTAGGATCAGCGTTGCTTTTCGGTGTGTGAATGGTACAAGTTTAAAAGAAAATGCCCTTACTAATAAACCCATAACACATGGAAAAAATTTAATTTTGTTCATTTTGATCAAGAATTTTTTTTTATACATACCACGCATCCTTGTGGACATTACAAACGGAGTGACAAAATTAATATACCCCTTCTATGTTTTTTAAACGTGGCGGTATAAATGTATTAAATATGTCGATAAGCTGTTCTATTTGTCATAGTACGTGGAATAAGGAGAATATTTCTTTCTTCAAAGTTCCAAAGGACGATTTTCAAAGAAAGAAGTGGATCGAATGCTTCGGCTTGGAGCTGAAGCTCACGGGTTAAATATTAATAATTAATGACATTAAGATGATGCGAAGAAACAACATGGAAGGAAAGGATATTTTCACCCTAAGAAAAATAGCTGAAAGTTTTTCACGTAAAAAAACAAGATTATATTTATATAGAATAAAGAAAACGCTACCAATTTCCTTTGCTTAACTTTACAACTCTAAAAAATGAACCCTACAATTTGGCTGCTCGTGATGCTTCTTAGCTTAATTCCCTTTTCCGACTGCAAAACTCCCTCGCAAAGTATTTGTCCCACATAAAGGACAAATAAAAATAAAGTGGCATCACTACAACGAAATGTGTCAGAGCTAAAGTGTCTATTTAAGACACTTTAACCTACTTCTTCCACCTTGTTTAATCTTGGTTTCAACCTTGGTTTTTTAAATTCTCTCATTTATAAAGCTTTTAAAAAAGATTTTTAACGGTATTGAACGCTCATGGATAAAGTTTTTCAATATTTTTCGATTTTTTCTTATAAAGGCTTTACAAGGGGTTCATAATTTTTTTACAATACAGCCGTAAGAAAATTGCACTGAACACAACAAATTCTTATCTAAAATATGGCAACACTTCCGCCACTCAAAGATAAACCCACCAGCCGTCGGAAAAAAAAATCGATTCTATTCTGGCGGATTTCCGTCGCGGATTTCTACTTCGATTTCATTTTCGGCGGCTGCATACATTTTCATGTATTCTATTCCACAGCGAATCCGTCAACCGACAGCCGCTTTGGTTCTGTTCGGGCTTTATAATAGGACCTGGACTTTGAGCAGTTCTGACGAAAAGATTTTGGGAGCTTTCGAGAGAAAGAATGGCGAATGAAAGAATGCAAAGAATGTAATGGCGAGTACAGAATTCAATGGAACCACGAGCTGTATGAGTTGTACGCTGAAATCGACATAGATAAGCGCATTGAAATCGAGATGCTCCGCTGGCTAGTTCATGTTGAGCGAATGGAAAACGACGCTCCAGCGAAAAAAAAATATTTAATTCGGTGCCCGGTAGTGGTTAACGCAGAAGAGAACGACCACATCTTCGTTGGAAAGATCAAGTGTTGGATATCCTGACCACGCTAGGTGTTTCCAACTGGCACCTGCAAGCGCAAACAGAAATGGCTGGCGCAATTTCTTATGCGAGGCCAAAACCGACCAACGGTTGTAAGCTCTAGATGAGTAAGTAAGTAAGTAATGGTGAAACATTCAAGAAATCCTATCGTACTGTTTTTGAAAAAAAACTGTATATTTTTCTGTTTTGCATATTTAAATTTTAGGTTTGTACTTTTTTTTCGATACAGTACTTTTTTTTATTCGACCCTGTTTTTATATATTTTCTATCTTTGATTTATTCGCAGAATCTATTCTGATTATCATAGCCTTTTCCACATCCACATAGAAGTTGATTATTTGCGCACTTTGCTTGTCCCAGGTGCTGACTCATGACCCACATTATGAATGCATAATTGGCCCGATCATCATGTGAGATACTCTCACAGACCTAATATATATGCACAATAAAATTAGTCTCATATCAAATTCCCTACAATCATTTGCTTTTGTTCGAAAGAACTCGAAAAATTATCAATTGTTTTCCAACATTGAACATCCAACAATTTTATTTCCTTCTTGCCAGTGGATTCGCTCAAAGCTCCCCACCTTTGTCCTGTTTTTAAGCCAGCAAAGATATTTCAATTGGCTGACTTTCATAGCAGCACGAAACGCAGTGTCATTTAGAACACATTGCTTACATAATATAAAAAAAAAATATAAAAAAAGAAACAAAAACAAAACAATAAATCGAGTAAGACTTTATACAGCACACGCTGCTAAGTCGAAAAAAATCAATAATGGAAATCCTTTTACTTGCTCCTGTGGACTCGTGTAGTAAAGATGAAATTTCTCGCAACATGAGAATGAAAATAACAACAGCATTTCTTCGCCATTCAAGGATATCAAGGCGTGTTTTGGAATTTTTTTTACCACAAGACTTTTTTGACACGTCTCTGTGTTGCGAGATGAGGTTGGTGCCATGAGACGCAGATACGAGTTTCTTCATAAATAAATTTGCTGGCGACTATTTCCCAGAATGACTTTGAAATGGTGTTGCCAAAATTCAATGGGTGGAGATATTGGGACTCGGCTATGAGTTTGCAGCATGACAGGCTGGAATCGTATTTGCCTCGGTCATGTGAGTTTCCCTGAGCTCTCATTTCAGCTGCTTCCGTTTTATGCATAACAAACTCAATAAAGTTGGAATTACCAATAACTGCTGACGAAGTCATTGGCTTAAATGGTAAATAAATGAAGCATGAGGGAAAACAAGGAAACTGCTATAAAATTATGTTAGGCAAATATTTTTGAACCTGAGTAGAACTTAAATGAATCTGTTTAAGTATAGTTTCGGATAAATAGGGGTTTTATGACGGTGGGCTTAGAATTAAATAGATTGGTATTGAGCATGTTCATAGATAACGCTGAAGTTTCTTATGGAGTTTAACTAGAAATAAAAAAAAACACAATTATAATTACTTCTTCAAACACTTTACTCTGTGTAGATATAGTATCGCAGTTGTAAGTGTTAAAGCAGCTGAAGACGCACGATTTATGTAATGTTTCTGACTTTTTACATATATCTTTAGTTTTTTATTACGTGCTCGTTAAAGTTCTCCACGCCCATGATTGTTACACAAGTTATTCATTTTTACCAGTTGAGCACATCTTGCTGTGGCTTTCGAGACGGTAAAGTTTTTTTTTATGTATTTACGCGCACATACTGTTACGTATCTAAAAACGAGCAAAGGCACCGCAACAACGTTGTGCTGGGGTCGCCTTAATGTACTGAAAGTTTCACGACAAGAAAAACCTTTTATCACCAAAGTCACGTCCATATACCTGATGCTGGACAAACAAGCGCTCAGATTTGTAGAGGCAACAAATAAAAGTTGCAGCAAAAACAAACAACTATAGAAAAATTGCTCCACTTGCTAGTTTCTGTGTGGGTGGGTGTGTTCACCAATGTGGGCGGTGGGTGGCAACAGCGAACAGTTTGTCGTTTTTACTAGTCGAAGGAGCAATAAAACAATATAATGGAAAGTTTGAAGCGAGCGTAAGAAAAACTTATGATCTGAATTCAGAAAACAGAAAATGACAAATCCAGCTGCGGTGGAAATAATTCATTAAAAGAATTATATTTTTATAAAGTTATGTTTTTACTTTTCAAAGCATTTGGATTAAAGTAGGTTGCAAGAAGGGTACAAAGTAAGGTAGTGATGGTAAAGAATTTCTTTAGGAATTGCTTAAGAACTCCAAATTGTGATCAACAATTAAATGAAGAAATAATCAAATATATAAATCCGTAGAAATGTGTGTCCAGAAAGCTCGAATTGGGTGGAAAATGTTATAAAGGTTTATCCATTTTGAAGTAAGAAAGTAAAGTTAAAAACTTCGCCATTATAGTGGCTTTAGACTTTGCCATTATAGTGGATTATAATAATGGTATCACGATGTAGAACAACGGGTCTGGCAGATGAGCCGAATAGCAGGAAAAATCGTCAACACACTTTTTAACAAAGCTCTGTTAAAGAGCTACCAAAACATTTGTTTATTGTTTACTAAAAGAAACAAATTGTTGAAAAGAACTGCTTATTTCGTAAAAATACCACAAAAATTCAATTTTTAACGCACCTAAAACCAAAAATCAACATAAAATGTAAAGAAATATCTGGCACAGAGTTGCACTTTTCTTTGGTAGATTAGCTCCTCAAATCTACTCAAGGGTTTGTTCGTAGCAAAAAGCTAATGTATAGCTTTTTCACATCAAATGTACTTTGCTGTTGTTTAGAGCTAATCTGCTTACCCATATGCCAGGCCAGTTGTCCTATATCGTGAATACCACTAATATGATTCAAATGTACTCCACGGCAGTTTTTGCAAGACTATCCTTTTGGGGTAATTTTCGATGATTTTTGTGCACAACTTGAACACTACCTCGGCCATGACTTGAAGAATGCTGGATTTTAATTGTTCATGAGTTTGATATTTATTCAAGTAGACACGATCTTCGGACGTCAAATCGAACGATCTCGAAGTCCAACTTACATCACCAAATCCCGAAATAAGTCATCCTGGAAATGTATGTTGCCACAAAGCCTTAATTGGTGCTGTTGTGTAGCTTGTGGCCCCAACACATATCATCCATATCTATATATCTTCAGTTTCAGACCAAAAATCGCTTAACATACGGAGTTGACTGTAAAGGTTGCTTCTTGATCGTTTTCAAAAATATACGAACCAATAACACCATCAGACCATAATGCACACCAAACGGGTACTTTTGGCGGATGCAATGGCTTCTCCACAATTGTTTGGGGATTTTCAGAGCTACATTACCGGAAATTTTGCCTATTCACGTATCCACCTAGCACGAAATATACTTCATCGCTGAAGAAAATTGCTTCGAAAAATCAGCATTTCATGCTTGTTGTTTTAGTACCCACGTCTATCCCAGATCGGCAAACTTCAATTCTTGTGTGAGTTGGACTTTGAATGGATGAAGATGCATATCCAGATGCAGAATACGCTATAACGAGTCGTAAGACAATCCCAATTGCTGGTCGCGCCGTGGAATTGACAAATTTGGGTCTTCAGCTACACTTTCTTTAATAGCAGCGATATATTCAGTGGAGTGTGCACTACGATTATGCACACGCCTAACAATATCTGTGACCGAACCACTTTCTCCACTATATTGGAAATTTTTCGTTCAGTAGAACTATTATGACGATCGTAATGTTCTCTGAAAGCGCGATACATGGCCACGGCAAAATCACCATTTTTCTAGAAAAATTTGACAATTATAACCAGGGCTCGGATTTTGATGACCTAAAAATCATAAAAAAATGATAAAATTACCTCAAAACCTACAAAAATTACCTAAAAAACCCATAAAAATCACCTTAAAAATAAAAAATTCAGTATTATTTTTAATATTTATTTTTTATCATTTTTATACATAGTGTTGAAGTAAATTACAAGGTACATTTACAGGTTATTAAAATTAAAAGAACGTCGATTGTCTGCAAACATGTTTTTGTAAACAGAAAAACTTCTTTCTACATCTGCACTAACCTTGTTTCTCCTATTCGTCCAACATGTCGAACATGAGAACGCTGGCTTTATAACGTGCAGAAAGAGACAAAATGTGATTGCGATTCGAAAATTAAAAAAAAAAAAAACCAAAAAAGTAAGAATGCCAAATTAAGTGTCACGTGTGACTTGTTATCAAAATCCGAGCCCTGATTATAACGTAGTATTTAGTAACAAAACGTTACATAATGTAAAATGGCAAGTCTTTAACTATACAAAACATGGTTTAAATGATATAAACATTAGACTCTGCCAGATGCCACGACTGAACTTCCTAAAACCCCAAATGGTTAATCCTTTATAATATTTACTTTATCTCATGTTATACCTTCTGTTCAAAATTGAAACGAACTTCAATATTTATTTCATCACCATCAAAGTAATCACCATCGGAGCCGATACACATATGCCAACGTTATTCCATTCTTGAAATAATTTTTAGTTGGCCGATTTCGAAATGGCCTTTAGCACCATCTGCGAATTCTCTTTGATGACTTCAGTCATCTCACAATGTTTCATTTCGCATTCCAGTCGATATATCAAACTCGGCAAGTATATCTTTACGGTCACACAACGATTTTCGTGCACAATTTCCTTTATTGTAAGGCAAGAGAAGGGGGAGGAAAGTTATAAACTGATGCACGATCCTCTTGCATACGTGATAGAGCAGACTCCCCATAGGTTTTCTGCAACATTTTTAATGCATCTGGACAAGACATTTCATGGTAAAACAAAATTTCAAACACACTTTTCGCTCAACTTTATTTTTATTTTTTTCATTATGAAATACGCAGGTCAGAGTCAAGGTGAACTAGTTTACAAAGTAATAAGAAAGAAACTACGTCACAGATAGCGCAAAAAGTAACGCCCAAGCCTATAACAGTGTAACCAGCTGTCGAAAAAATTTTGAACAAAAGGTCAATAGTCCTACCTACTTCAAGTTTTAGCTGGACACACAAGATTCAAGGTGGGCCATTTTTGCTTTATATGCATGCATAAGGGTAAAAGGATGGAAAAGCCCTCTATACTTACAACCATCCTCCTTTATCCTGGCTATGGACAGGCTGGCAAAATTAATTCCCATGCGGAGTTCTGGTAATAAAATCTGGTAAAATAAAAATTATGGTCTGGTGAGCGTACTGGTCCAATGAGTTGAGCTCTTTGGTAATTTTTTTCCATCGAGGTTTCGCAAGTGACTTCGCGCATAAACCTCTCGCAATATTACGGACTCACGTCACTTGACCTGGAAAATTTGAAGTTTTTCTTTTCAATCATGTTCGTTTTACTTACTTTAGTACCTACACGCAAAGAAATTTTTCATTTACCACAACTGAAAAATTCACCAACTGTTCGTTTGCGAGTTGTATTTGCCGCAAACGAATATTCAGTTGTCATCAACTTAAAAATATATCTTACATATGTATATATACTAGCTTTTTCCCGGTGCGCTTTACTGCACCTTATCTAGATAAGTACCGGAAAATGTTGCAATGCCTTCGGCGTTATTATTTCTAAACCAACTCGTACTCGAAACATATTGGTTGTTCATAAATTGCTTAACCGATTTTTACGTAACCACCCCCAAAAAGTAACGTTGTATATGAAATAAAAAATTAATTGATTAAAAAATATTCGAAAATAAAAAAAATTACTGTCGAAAAGCAAGAAAAGAAAAATTATGTCCTTACTTAGTTAACAGTTAATTGAGACGGTCAAACATAAAGATGTAAGGATGAATATGGTTTGAAATGTGGGGTTGTATTAATTTCAATTTATTCGAGTTTTTTTATTTTTGGTCACATTACTCTATCTGAGACCCCTCCCCCCATTCGTTACTTATCGTAGTACATTTTAAAACCTCTCTCTCTACTAAATTGGGAACGTAATTTATGAATGACTCTATAGTTACTGCGTTCAGTAGTTTTCGAGTCTATATCAGCGTTCTCTATTGTAAATTTTTTGCATTTTTCATTTCCCAGTAGCAGGATATTACCAAGTCGTAACTTCATTCTTACTTCTATGTTTTTTGTCTTTTACTTTCATAGCTCTTCTGTGTCATAAATTTGGCTTATATGGGTGGAGCCACGCCCCGCTTTAGAAAGCCCGTGCACGTTATTCAGTAGAAAGGCCTTCATTGTTATACGACATTTACTTACAAAGCAATTCGACATCATAAATTTAGCCTGTGTTGCCAAATTCCCCCTTGTCTAATGTTCGCTCAAATATATAGTAACTGCCTCTTGGGCCCATAGCATCTACATATCAAGTTTCACTATCAAAACAACTCAGGAATAATAATATTTTCTAAAAAGTGGGCGTATAGCACGCCCTGTTTAAGAATAGTTACCGACAGTAACCATACGAACTTATTTACCAAATTTTAGTCTAATACGACCATAACCGTCTTAAATATAGCATTTTTTTGATTTGTGGGCGGTAAAAGGGGGTATGGAAAATAAGGGGTATGGAAAATTATTACAATGCCTATATTTTTCGCGCAAATGCAAACTAAAGTGAGACTTGCCAAATTATTCCAATATTCCATTTATTTCCAATTTCCCTTGCAAATATTACCCATATACACCATATGTGCGCACCTGTATTTTTTCACACCTGTATTGTTGTATAAGTTCACTAAAATGCCTATAATTCATGAACCAATACACATACAAAGACCGTTTATACAAAAACACCTTCGTATTGACGTCACCTTTCGTGGGAAATCCAGAAACAAAATCGGTTTACGCATTACAGAGATCATCAATTTCATACACAAATGCAACTTATTTTTATATACATATACATATAGATACCGCAATTCCCAATTTACTTATATAGTAACAATTTGTCCAAAAAGTAACTCTGAACTATAAGCGATGTGCTTATACAACAAAGGGAAAACAAACGAAGCTTTCAATTGGGAAAAATTTTTCAATTCCTGCATTTAAAAATCATTCGCTTTTATTACAAACAAAATTAATTTCCTGCAACTAAATGACGCGTTTCTCGCAACTGACTATTATTATGACAATTGTTGAAACGTTTGCAAATAACGATTTCAAGCACGACAAACGAAGTTCGCTTGCGGCAAACTGGCGATAAACGTTTTTTTCTTTGCGTGTACATGTTTCGTAAAGAGTAAAAAAGTAAATAATAAATTTCAATATTTTTTCCAGGCAAAGCAAGGTGTCCACAGTGAGTCGTACCTATGTTATTTAAAAGTCAAAGTTCAACCTCTAAGCCTGCATCCTTCGATAAATTCTAGAAATTAGGACTACACCAAAAAGGTTATGTGTATGAGGTCAATTAGTTCTGAATAACACGTATTAAGGGGGGCATATAGGTTTTATTAAGGGGGCAACAAAATTTCGGGAATTTTTTTTTTCATAGAAGGTTTTTTAAAAATAAGCAAATAACGTCAAAAACCGCTTCATTCTTTGTACCGCTTGTATTCTTTAAATGTTAAAAAACATATGTGCAAACTTTGAAAACGATTTCTTTTTTCCTTCTATGAAAAAAAATTCTGAAAAAAAATTTTTTTATAATTTGTAACCTATATGCCCCCTTCATACCTTTGAGTTGAAATTTTATTGCAAAAATATCAACAACATTTTTTGTAAAACAATGCACTTGCTTCTTTAGGAATATATAATTTTAAATGATGTTCAACATTTAATTATTAACACTTAAAACCTGTTTTAAATTGCTTCATATTCCATGCTTGCCTTCAAGAGACAAAAACAATTCTTAATTACGTCTCTTTCAGATCATTGCTCATGAAATTTTACAGTTATATTCTGAAAATGAGAAAATAATTTTGGTCCAGCTAGCATGTTCTACACAGTTCACTGTGGTGCTGTTAAAAAATATACGATTAAACAAACGTACTTAATTTCATACGATAAGCTATAATTCGTAATAGTGTACAAGAGATTGCAAGCATTTCGTAATAGGGGGTAATTGTGTTTTCATTTCAGTAATATTAGTTCTAGACAAAATAAAACAAAACCCAAAAATAAAAAAAAAATAAAACTTACGAACTAGAAGTTTCAAGCAATATATACAATAAGTCTCCAAGATTATTTTTACTCTTAAACAAGAATATAAAAAACTTCCATAATTTATTAATCAGAATATTTAAAAGAATTTTTCTGCTGAATTTTGATAGAAGTTTTCAAATATCTTTGATAAAAGTCCTTGCAAATAGATTGGTTTCCATGATGGTAACTGAATTATCAGGATTGTCGGTTGATTTGAAAAAGTTTTGCGTCACCGCAAATAGCTTTTATAATGTTAAATTATTCAAATAATGAATACATAATGAGAATAATGAACTTTTACAATTTCATTTGAAAAAGGCCCTCGGGTAATTTTTAATTTTGGCTTAAAATCTATTTCAAATATTAAAACATTCGCTTTAACTTTTCACCGATTTTGACTTTTTAAAACATCGCCCTTACTAGAAATTAAAATGTGAATGGTACAGTTTCTTGAGTCTGATGAAAGTTACTGTTAATTGCATAAAAAAGCTTTTAATATGTAAATAAAGCAATACTTTTATGAGTGGCTTTATAGAAAAAATACTCAAAATTGGTATCCACGAAAATAATTAGAATATTATTAGTTTACTTAAAAACAATTAATTTCATTTTAAATTATGAGGTTTATGTTATTTAAACATACCGAACAGTCGTGATTTGTGGTATTTATATTTATATTAATACTCAGAGCTTGTGTTAAAATATGCAACCATATTCACACCATCAATTTTAATGACACATGTATGTGTGTTCACATGCGTTTATCGCCTGGGAACAGATTTATAAAATCTGTGCACTATTTTCATTTATTTTCATTTATTTTTGTTGACCACAAAATTTCGTGATTTGATTTTAGCCGTGATAAAATTTTGCAATTAAGCTAGTCCCGCGGCGGCTAAAAACTTTTATGCGTTTTAAATATATACCCAAAAGTGAACTAAGTAAAACTCGGAAATGAAATTATTCTTCAATGCGGTTTTCCCACCAGAAAACTGTGTCTTTCAGACGCCAATAAACTTGCTCCTTACTTAAAATGTTCAAGGAACGTGCTAAAAATCTCAAAATTTAACAAACTGAATTCATATGAAATGATAAAAACATTCATATTGAAAGAGCAAAAATTGAAAAAAGGTAATATTTAGTAGATACTGAAGCAATATTAGATTGTTGAATTGAATTGAAAAATACAATTCAAAAATAAGTTGTATTTTAAACCACTACAAAAACGAATTCAATTTGAAACATAGAGTTGTTTTCTTGCTGAAGAATATATATAACTTGTAATTATTTATTTTAATAGAATGCAATTTTTTTAACTATATCTACTTCTTATTACTTTAAATTGTTTTCTGATTAGATTTTTGAAAAACATTTCATATATTTAAAAACAACCCAAGAAATGTTGTTCAAGTTTCGAAAATGTTCAATCCTTCACCCCAACCTCCAACCAATCTCTAAACACAAAACATGCGAGATAACTTAAAGACTTATGCGACACCATAAGAGATAAGAATCGGGTGTGACAAGTATAGATTTTACAACTGTTTACTGTCGATGAAGTCAACACTATGGCTTCATCATGTTCACTGATTTCAGCGATGTTTCTTTAACAAGCATTACGGGTTGGGTTTTTTATTACTGTCAGCCTGATATCCATTCTAGTACGTAGCGATACTTTTACTTGGTTGGATTTTATGGGATTTGAATTGTATTTTTTATGACAAACGCTGACAATTGCATCGTTAACTACACCAATTGCCGCTACTTAATCGAAAGAGCATTCTTCAAACATGTTCGAAGCTGTTTTAATGCATTGCAAGAGATGAAGAGAATTTTGATTGCAAGTATCAAAAGACAGGTCACTTTTATTACTTTTATTAATTTATGGGTTCTAAATTTTTTTACTTATATTGATATTTTTCTTTTATTTTAATTTTTGATTAATAAAAGTAATATTAAAAACTTTACTGTTATTTCTTCGAAAGTTTAAATCCGTAAGAGTTAAACCACGTTTTTTTATTTTTATGAAGTGTAACAAACTTATTTTTATTGACATCATCAAAAGTAATTGCTTCATGTCCTGTAGGCTACATGTTTTCTTATCTATCAAGAAATTTAGGAAAACAAAGTATGGAAACCTACTGACAGATACATGAACGAATGGCCCTGTAGGGCACATAGGAAACCATTGAATGTTTTGACTTGAAAAAAAAGGTACATAATTACACACAAACCAAATTTATTTGGATAATAATAAGAGCATAGAAAATTATTTCAAAGAAATTAAAGAGTCTTTCATTTAAGAGGGAGGAAATATGGATTTGATTTTCATTTGCAATGGGCCATTTAGTGTGCTGTCTCCATATAAGCATAGACGAAATTGTTTGATATTGGAATTATATGTTCAAATCTCTAAAATTGTGTTGTTTAACCCATTTTTTACCACGGGCAAAAAATTTTTTGTTACCTAAACTAAAACTCATTTTTTTAGCTAATTTATATCTCAGAAACTCAAATCTGGCAGCGAAAAAATTTTGTGATTTTTTTTCCTGGCCAGGATCAGGTGTTCGATTTTTCGAACAATGGTAGACATCCAGCATTTTTTATGCACTGTGACGAACTGTATTGGGTTTAGGCAGGTGTTTGTAACACCTAAAAATAGGAGTGACAGATATGACCATGTGTATATATTATTGATTAGGAACAATTACTAATGTGATTAAGCCATGTCTGTCTATTCATTTGTCCGTTCATCTGTTGCAATTCCTAATTTACACGATGTATCAAGAACAAAAAGAAAAAAGTAATTTCATGAATATTTCAATTTTTATTTTTTTTTTTTTTTTTTTTTTTTTTTTTTTTGGATTCGCCCGGAGGTAAGAAATATTCATAGAAACGTATGACCCGTGCCATACGCATGCACGATTTACATTCTAAGTGCTATTGGCAAATAAAAGCCTCCACTAAGCACAATTGCTTGGCCTTTCAGCGGAAATCAAAATTAAGTAAAGAAACATTTTAAATTTGAGTATTTTTTGCGCTTATGTAAACATCATCGAATAAAAGCACAATCTTCATAATACGAAGATATACAAGACAACATCCAAAGTAATTCACCAGACCATACATAACCGCGTTCATAACTGCTGTCATTCGGCTTGGGGCTACTGTCCAACCCAAGATCCTACGTGGAAAAGAGATGCAACTCTCAAACACCAAACCAATACCAAACATTGCACAGATATACAAGTGTATATTGTGCAGGCACAATATATTTATATATTCGGGTCACTAAAATAAGGGAACACCGAGCTAAAGTTATTATTTGGATATGCATTTGGGCCAACGCAGGTAAAAACTTGTATGGAAAAGAGATAAACTCTGACGCACCAAGCCGAGAGACACAGTTTTCATGGTTTCAATTCAAACTTGGGAAGCTATAAATAAAGCAACGAAACTGAATAAAACGAAAACTTAAAGTATCTAACATATTCGATGATGCTTATTTGTTAAATCGTAAAATCTACACAATTATCGCGAGTTGTATTTGTTATCACAATGAATGTGTTAACTATTCAAGTGTAATATCATTTTACGTTTTAAGACATCCACCGAGTCAGAAAAATTTATCAAGTTCAAGTTACCATTGAAATCACTACACATACATCGGAAAGGGTCGTGAAGGGCATAATTAGAAGTGCACTGACTCAACTTAAAGCTTTTAATAAAAAAGTTTAAGGTTTTGCATGAAAGCCTGCAAAGCACTTAGTATAAACATGTAAATTACATTTTTGGCACTTAAAGTAAGTTGGTCTTCCGCACCCTTTTAGCTGACAACGGCGTGGTTTTTTCTGAGGATAAAAAACTATCAAATGCTCTCCTGTTAATTTCGGTAAATTGTTTGAAACCAATTCATAGCATCATCGTCGGTAGATTGCGTGTTGCTGGTTAAAAGAAGATTTTCAGTAACGGCTACTCTAAAATCTTTTTGAGACATTACCTTGTTTTTGATATAACCGGCTACATAGCAAGAAAGCTTCCATGCATTGACAATAGAGGACTGCAATGCTGAAAGCCACAAAGCCCAGTACCATTTTTTAGACCGTATATTCACTCTATAATTTTGAACGGCATTGTCATGCAAGTCAACACCACCCTTTCCTTGGTTATAAATTTTAAAAAGAAGTGGCTGTTTGCTCATGACGAATTTTCCTTCTTCCACTACATTACCATCTTTATTGTTTTTTTGTTTGAACCACCTTTTAACAGAATGCATGGGATGGATTTGGTCGAAGTTTGACCACATTGTTTACTGTTAACTTCACTGTTATCCTGCCACCGGCAAAACAAAGTAAGCATTGAAGATATAGTCGTAATTGCCTTTTTTTCAACCTTTTACCGGATCTCAGTGGTGCATCGCCAATTATATTCTTTCGTACCATACCTGAAGCACACATTTTTTTCTGTGCAAGAATTCACATTAAATAATGCGACGTGAAGAAATTATCAAAGTACACAGAGTGCCTTTCGGGAAGTCATCACGTCAAAATTCAAGTGTACCCACCACTTCTTGTAGACCCTTAAGAGTATAATAGTGCTAATGACTTGATATAGCTAAAATAAATTCACCTCTGTTTGAGAAATTCCAATCAAATCATCATCGATTACTTCATCCACCTGTTCCAGTGGCAAAATTATTACAGCCTCAATTTCATCATCTTCATCGCTCCAATTTTCAATGATTGCTTCCATCTCCTCCATGGTTAAAACTTTACGAGCCATTGAGAAAAAATTATGCGAAGTTTACCCAAACTATAAGCGCAAATTCGTTTGTAGATATAAATCTATACATAAATAGGCGTAGGCAAAACAGTTTAACTTTCGAACTATAAGTCACAAATCAATGGAACTAGGTAGGATCTTCCTATTTAGTCGTGTTCTTCGACTGGAAAAATTGAACGAGGATAAGATAAGGAGCGTGGCACTACCTATACAATTCAAAGTTTTTATATCGAATAGCTTTGGAAGTAAATGCCGTATGACAATGAAACTCAATATCGAATTCCCACTTGCTGATATCCTTCAGTGGACAAAGGGGCGTCGCTCCGCATATATAATTCAAATTTTAGATATCGAATAGGAGTTATTATTTTGTGATTCCCTGCTGCGGTTTGAGTTCGGTTAAATTTGCACATGAGTGAAGAAAGAAAAAAATGTTTTCAATAAAAATAAAAAAAAATAAATCAATTTTTAAATGGTCGAATTTCAACCAAAGGCGATACAAGTACTAAATAATCACTTTTCAACCAATTTAAAATATTGTTTTTTATTAAATGCAATTAAATTTTCACTTCACTTTGCAGTGAGCACGTAAAAAAAAAATAAAATAAATAACTGGTCATTTCAGCCCTTGAAAGGACTTTGACCTAGCTTCTTATGATCAATTGTGTTGTGCGTGTTATTAAGTTTGTACACAATTGACAGAGAAATAGACCTACTGGCTTAACGCCGACTACGAACGGCGATGAACGGAATGTTCTTAATCTCAAGCAGCTTCGAAAAATCGAACACCGCAAATTGGTAGTACCCCCTTTCCTCAAGCTATCCGCCTCCTAAAAATGAATTAGTGCTATCAAATTTTTAGTCTGTTGTTAATAATTCCTCATCATTATTTTTAAGATTTTTCATTTCTACGGACAAGTAAGACAAAAACTGAATAAGGTCCAAAAATAGTAACTTTTTAAACCCAGCCCTTAAATTATTAGGAAGCAAGAAGACGTGGCAATAATTTTTTTTTTTGTGAATCCAAAATATCGAAACAATTTATTATAAAAATAGAAACTAAAATATTATTAGTCTTCTGAACTAAAAAAACTATAGAAATATGGTGTATTTGAGTGTTCGAAAAATCGAACAGTGGTAAAAAATGGGTTAAATAAATTTCAAATCTTTATAAAAGGTGTCCCAAAAGTCACTGACATTTTTTAATAAAATACATTATTTTGTTGAAATGTCTGTGAATTTTTATTGAATTATAAAGTAGAGCTATGGAGTAAAATACCGCTCAAAAGGTTGCCTCAACCTTGTTTGCACTCCAGAATGATAGAAACAAGATTACGCGTTCCGCAAATAAGTGAGAGAGAGCTTGACGTCACATAGCACTTTTGTTTACACTAACTGCATGCATTTATGTACTCTATACTAAATATTTATTTTTTCTTATTTTTACAATATGTATGTGAATCTCCTAAACATATTGGTGTAATATAATTTTATCGATCTCAAATGGTTTAGGAGATAAAAATCGAGAAAGTTTGAAAAATTTAAATTTTTTCGTATATGAAAATATCAATTTAAGAGCAAATTTATATTTCTTTATTTAGAATGTTTGTTTATGTTTAAAATATAAATTAACATCAGACCAATATTAACAAATATCAACAGTGAAGTTTCACTCAAAAAAAAAAAAAAAACAAGTCATTGTTCACATCAGGAATAGATCTCATGAACGTCAGATTAAGAGACAGAAGCTCTAACCACTGAGCTACCAATACCATATCTGACTTAGAAAAATGAACACAACATATTTAGCCGGAATATAAAGATATTCATTAAATGCGTGAAAACTCGGAAAAACGAATTTTCTCAGAGATGAAACCTACCTGGATTCATTTTTCATCCCGCTCTTCATCTATATCAGTGGGGCCCAAGAAATTTGAACCGCGGGCCAATACTTAAAAAACAAAAAAACAAACACAAAAACTTGCTCATCGTTGCGTTTGGCAAAAAATCAAACAAAACAAAAAAAAAAAAAAAACAATTACAATGCAATAAAATCACATGTGATGAAGTACACTGTAAGAAAATGTGGTTTATTTTTTTTTAAATATATTCATTGTTTGATATGTATTACAATTACACTGTGGAACAAATTCAGGTTAGCAAAGTTAGGTCGATTCTGAGAGTGAGGGGTCAAAATAGAGGCTAAATTAGAAGACCCGTATCGCGGCGTTTGGTTATGTTAGTTCGAATTTTTTTTTAATCGACCTTCGAACTTTGCAGGTAAATGCCGATTGTTTAAATGGTTTTTTGGCTATAACTCGTCGACTAATTGATATTTTTTCAATCTGTAAAAGCCAAATTATTGCTAGAAACCTGTGCAACAATTAAAATTTTTTAAAAATTTTATTTAGAAAATTTTTGTGGTGCTTATGAAGCAAAATGTTGGAAAAATTATTTTTTTTTCATGCTTTTTGAAAATATTTTCCACAAAACTAAGTCTTTTTTGCTTTCTGTTTGATCTATAATATGCTTCTCAATTTCTTCAATAAATTTTTTTTGTAAAGAAAATTTTCTTACACGATAATTTGCGTTAAAAATCCAAACACCGCGATACGGGTCTTCTAATTTAGCCTCTATTTTGACGCCTCACTCTCAGAATCGACCTAACTTTTGCTAACCTCAATTTTTTCCACAGTGTTATGACAACACAATAAACTCAATTTTATTTGCCAGTGCACTGCGACAAGACTTAATTTCTGTTACAATAACAATGCTTTCATGAAAAATTAGTCGACCTTTGCATGCAATTATTTTTGTAAAGTTCGCTGGAAAATGTGCTGAGGACTGAACAAGTGCGGTTTATGTTGTTGTTTTTTGCATGTGTTTTTTGATTCTGGCTCAAAGACAAAATTAAGATAGATAAAAATTTGTATGAAGGGCCACACGGGCCATACGGGCAACTACGTGGGCATGTTTGATCTATATTGTAAATTTCATCGAAATCGTTAGCGCTGTTTTCGAGAACTTATTTACAAACAAATGTATAAATATTGCTCGTTTAATAGAATAAGATATATTCTATATCAACTTCAACTCCTGTGATTTAGTCGTGTCCGTCCATTTGTGCTAAAATTACGATTACGGACAAACAGAGAATCTAAGCTAATGAAGCTTAGTGTGTATATTACTTTTGTCAATACGCTATTTAGTAGTATTCAAAATAAGCATGATCGGTCAAAGACCTCACTTCTACCTCCCATATAACATTCATGTATATAATGGTTTAAAGTAGCAGAACTTTTGATTCGTGCAGTGTATTTCATAGAGATTTGGTAGGTAGCTTCATATTATCATAAACAAATCATATCAAATGACACAACTTTTACATAAACCTCTCATACAACCGTTTGCTAGTCATACCAACTTGTTTCTTTAAAATAAATTAGATTAAAAAATCCAAATGTTTTAAACGATTCCAAACTAATTAAATCAAACTTCAATAAACAAGTTAACAAATGTTTTTGTTTTTATTCGCTAAGCTTCTGTTCAAACCAAAAAGCTTTTCCCAATCTTTTATTGAATGTTTTTAAAATTATAGCATTTTATGTAGTCTATATATATAAAAAAATGTTGTCAAATCTGTTTGTGACGAGTGTTTGAGAGTTCGGCTGGGTAAAAAAAAAATCTGCCGATACCATTTTGTAGGGTACGTTCTCTAGATGGTTTTAAAAAAAAAATTGTTTTAAAATGACAAGGGGGCGTGGCACCTCCCATACAACCCAAATCTACGGTAGCGAATAGCTCTGAAGTTATAGTTCGCATAGCATCGGAATTCGGTGTTCTACCTTAATTTACAAGAGCCGTTCCACAGGTAAAATTTTGTGGGCGTTGAATGTGGGGCGTGGCACTTTTTCAGCAGACCAAATTTTCGGTATAACTTTCAAGCTATAAGTCACACATCAATGAAACTTGGTAGGAGCGTACTATTTAGTCGCGTCCTTCGACTAGCAAAATTTATCAAGTATAGGCCAAAGGGGTGTGGCACCGCCCATACAATTCAAATTTATGATATCGAATAGCTTTGGAACTAAATGCCGTATAATAATGAAATTCAGTATGGAGTTTCCACTTGGTGATATATTTATACTATAAAACTGGGATGGGCTTTGGAAAAGGGGGTGTGGCTACGCCCATACACTTAAAATTTTTGATATCAGATAGCTTTGGAACTAAACGTCGTTTAACGACGAAATTCAGTATGTAATTACTATTGGGTGATATTCTTCTACTAGAAAACTGAGACGTCATTGAACAAGGGGGTGCGGCTCCGCCCATACAAGCTAAATTTGCGATATCGAATAACTTTGGAATTATAAGTAGCATAGCCTCGAAATTTGGTTATCAATTTACACGAGTCGTTCCACTTAGAGATAGGGATAGGGATAGAGATAGAGATAGAGATAGAGTTAGAGATAGAGATAGAGATAGAGATAGAGATAGAGATAGAGATAGAGATAGAGATAGAGATAGAGATAGAGATAGAGATAGAGATAGAGATAGAGATAGAGATAGAGCTAGAGATAGAGATAGAGATAGATATAGAGATAGAGATAGAGATAGAGATAGAGATAGAGATAGAGATAGAGATAGAGATAGAGATAGAGATAGAGATAGAGATAGAGATAGAGATAGAGATAGAGATAGAGATAGAGATAGAGATAGAGATAGAGATAGAGATAGAGATAGAGATAGAGATAGAGATAGAGATAGAGATAGAGACAGAGATAGAGATAGAGATAGAGATAGAGATAGAGATAGAGATAGAGATAGAGATAGAGATAGAGATAGAGATAGAGATAGAGATAGAGATAGAGATAGAGATAGAGATAGAGATAGAGATAGAGATAGAGATAGAGATAGAGATAGAGATAGAGATAGAGATAGAGATAGAGATAGAGATAGAGATAGAGATAGAGATAGAGATAGAGATAGAGATAGAGATAGAGATAGAGATAGAGATAGAGATAGAGATAGAGATAGAGATAGAGATAGAGATAGAGATAGAGATAGAGATAGAGATAGAGATAGAGATAGAGATAGAGATAGAGATAGAGATAGAGATAGAGATAGAGATAGAGATAGAGATAGAGATAGAGATAGAGATAGAGATAGAGATAGAGATAGAGATAGAGATAGAGATAGAGATAGAGATAGAGATAGAGATAGAGATAGAGATAGAGATAGAGATAGAGATAGAGATAGAAATCATTTCCGCTACGACAGCAACGCGTCGGGTATCAGCTATCTATATATATAAAAAAGGAGTTTATGTTTGTAAGGCCGCAATAGACTCCTAAACTACTCATCCGATTAGCATGAAAATTTGTGTATAGAAGTTTTTTGGTACGGTGCGTGTTCGTGGGCTATCAATTTTGATCCACTTTGAACACCAGAGGGCGCTGTAGTACAAATTTTTTACAAAACTGCCTAAAACTCCTAAACTGCTAATGTGATTAGAATGAAAAGTGACATACAGTGGGTTTCTTATACGTTGAGTGTTTTGCTGCTATCGTTTTTGACCTATATTGAACACCAGAGGGCGCTATAGTACAAATTTTTTACAAAACCACCTAAAACTCCCAAATTGCTCATGCGATTAGAATAAAAATTGGTATATAGTAGTTTTCAGGTACGATGAGTTTTTAAGCACTATCTTCTTTGACCCACCTTGGACACCAGATGGTGCTGTAGTACAAATTTTTTACAAAATCGCATATTTTTAGTTGTTTTCTTATGTAATATGTGCAAATATTTACAAAATATTAAATATTTCTTAAATTTAGTAAAATAAAAATAATTTCCGTTATTTTGACATCAAAAACATGAACATATCTTGAAAACTATGAAAAATTTTACTACAACGATATATTTAATGCAACATCGTTGCTCAAAAATGAGAAAAAAACAATCAGAAATTTAATTTTGCGACTTTCGAGTCAAATATCTCCGCTGCTTTTGTATTCATTTTGTTAATTTTTTTTTTGTCTTAAAGCTTCATCAAAGTACTATGAAAACCTTATTTTAAAAATACCGTTAGTGGAGTATATATATTTTAAATATTTTTTTCAAAAAAGGTCTGAAATTTTGGAGTTTTCCTCACAAAAAGGCTCATAATTTGTTTTTGTTGAAAAAATAATTTAAATTCAAATTCGCAAATTTTCAATTCTATTAAAAAATTATAACATTTATAGGCAAAAGTTATTTCAATTTTACACAAAAATTAAAAACCATTTCTGTGATTCAAAAAACAAGGCCTACCCCTTGAATTTTTCGAACAAAATTTTTTTTCCAATATTGTGTTTTTATATTTTTGAAAAAATATACAAGCTAAAAAATTAATTTATTAGAAAAAATTATCTAAGTATCTCTTGCCAATCGAAAGTTATAGCCAATAATGTTTATCCAAAATATATATACAAAAAGCAAAACGCTGTGTGTGATGGCTGGAAACTTCAAAATTACTTAGCTGATAGAGCTGAAATTTTGGCAGTACATTTTTTTCAAGTACGAGATGGCTTAAATTTCTGTCACACCCCCTTTTACCGCCCACAAATCAATAAAAATGCTATATTTCCTACGGTTTTCGTCGATTGGGCTACATTTTGGTAATTTAGTCTGTATGCTTACTGTCGGCAACTGTACTAAAACAGGGTAATGTCCATCTACTAGAAAACTGGGATGAGCATTATATAAGAGGGTGTGGCTCCGCCCATACAGTTAAAATTTGTATTATCGAATAGCTTTGAAAGTAAAAGTAGCAATACTTACATACAAACTCAAAATGGAGTTACTATTTGGTGATCTCCTGCTACTGGGAAACTGTAACGGGCAGTGGAAAATAACAGTGGTGTCAAACTATGAGTCTGAGAAAAGTTTTGAATACACCTATTATGTTCCCATATAGTTGCAGGGTGCAGCAACGCGCGTCGGGAAAAGGCTAGTTAGGAGTATAAAAAAACAGCAATAGAAGTTGTTTTTCTTTTTAACTTTTGTAAATTAAAGGTGCTCTTAAAAAAAAATAAAATAAAAAATAAAACAATCTAAATCAGAATAAATCAAAAGAATTGTAAAATACAAATAAATGCAAAACCCCTGATCAATAACAGTGAAAACCCTACAGCTTGCAAAGAGATGCAATTTTTTTAAGCCAAGCATAAATAAATTCTGCAATAATTAGAACAAAAATTCATTTTGAATCTCAATACTTAAATCTTCCCTTGAATTCAATTAAATGATTAAATTTATGAATAAATAAAAAAAAATAATGACTTTTCATTATCTTATGATCTTCTATTTACAATCTTTCTTAATGGCTTTAGTTTCTTATTTTGATCAAAATGAAAAAAGTTTTATATAACATGTATGTAGTTGTTAACAAAAAACTATACGTTAAAATGCGACTATGTCAATAAAGTATAAATGACTTGTTTCAGTTTAAATTGTTTAAAAAACTTGTCTTGAAAACAAATGCGTTTAAGGGCAATATTTGATTTTTAAGACTTTCTTCAAATGAAGTGGTTTTTCTTAGTAGCAGGTTTTTTTCTTAGCAGGTTTTTACCAGGAACAGTAGGTAGAAGTACAATATTTTATGATATTTATAGCCTTCGACTTTAATAATGCTTAATTAGCTAGATATTTTATACTAAATTTTACTTAACCCTTTGACGACCATTGGGACACCGGTGACCCTTTTACTTTCGAATTTTTCCTGGAAAAACTATGCAAACGATTTTTCTTAACAATATATCATTCAACAGGGAATGAATGTGGCTTCCAGAAAGTATTTAATTTTCAAGGGTAGATTCATCCCTTTGCCTACCAGACCACCCCAAATTCGAAAAATCTTTTCTTTTTCTCCCCCTTCTTCTTGCTGCAATATTTTGGGGGTAGGAGGAAAATAGGTACAAAATTTTTGGGGAAGTTGCGGGCAACATTCCACTTTTTAACAAAAAATAGCAAAAAAGGATAGTCCACTCGGGCTATCCACGCGACCACCAAATCTGACGGGACCCATATATCCCAATAGTCGGCAACGGTAAAAATCTAAGACATATTTAATTTTGTTGAAAACTTGATTTACTTTCATTTTCTTATGATTTCGTTATTTCGATCATTGGCGAAGCAAAATGTTTTTTTTGCAAAAGGCACAAATAGCAATTATTCGATGGCCTTTGTGTTGTTTTCAGCAGAAAATACATGCTTACGTCCCGTTTCACTTTTGCAGAATTCTCGGACAGGAAAGTGATATCCGCAAGTTTAAATCTCTTAGGTACCTGTCTTACAACTTCGCGGTTGATGACCGTATTGATCATTTGAGTAGCCAGTTGCCCGCGGACTTCCAGTGCAGATATAGAAAATGAATCATTATTCGAAGTAGAAATTTTGTTGTAACCACAGTGCACAGCGGCAGATTTATAAACGAGTTAATAAGGCTTTAGCCGCCATCCCCCTTGAAGAATTTTTTGTGTGGGAAAAAAAATTGAAAAAAGCGCTAAAAGCCGTTTCAGCCTCCCCCTTGGACTATAAAACTGTTAGCTCAGTCCTTCCCCCCTCTGGTGAAGCCTAGATCCGCCCATGATTGTGCACACTCAAATCAAAGCGATCGCAGAAAAGACGCAAGTAGAGTTTGGTCTTTGATTTCCGATCGTGTTTGTAGTAACACTAAAAAAAGTATAATTTTCTTTCTAATGGTGGTACTTTGGCCACTCTACGACCATTGGGCCAAAAGATATTCCAAAATAGGTCAAAACTTCGTCAAAAAAATCCCAACAATCTTTTTGTTACGGAGTTTTGTTTTGCATCAAATGAAAGATCCAATTTTTTGGAAAATTTAACCTATTTTGGATATTTTGAATAGTCGTAAAGAGGTCAAAGTACCACCGTTGGAAAGGTTATTTTTCAACCTTTCATTGGATATCAAACATTACGTCGTAGCACATATAGAAGGCCAGATACTATGATAGAATTTTAGGGGTTTTTTTAACAATCTTTGTAAATATTTTGGGATATCTCCTAAACCAATAGTCATATAGAGGTCAAAGTAACATTATTGCAAAGGTTATTTTTTCCATGATTTTTCACACTTTTGCAGGTAAAAAATTTGTTTTTTGGGACACTTTTGTTCAGTAATTTGGAGTCGCTTAACACGAATCCGTTGTCGGATTAACGAATTTTCCAGCGGTTCAGGAGCGGTCGTCAAAGGGTTAAATTGTCATTCCTTGAAAAATTTGCAGTCATATCTCTACGATTTCTCTTTTTTTATTTTTTAACATTTTGAATTGTATTTTATAATAAATTCAATGGCAGTTAAGACATAAAAAATGTCAAAAACGAAACTTTGAGATATACTTTGTGCTCGAAGTTATTATTGTTTATAATGGACTTTCGTTTTTAGGTTTTATTGAGCTTAAAAAAGTTATTTAAGCTCAATATTATTTCAATATCATTGAGCTTAAAAAAGTTTCAACTTTGACGAGTTTTATAAAAAAAAAAAACATACAATACATAAAGTTTTTAATACCACATTCAAACACATGTTTCGTAATCTGACGAATGAAACTACTTTTTTATTGAATTTAAAGAAAACAAAAAACCACAAATGTCATCCTAAAATTGAAAAAAGTGCATTGTGTAGCGGTGGCCACTTGCCCGAAATCATATTTAAACACCAATGGTATAAAATTACATTTTTAAAAAAGCTAATTTTGTATTTAAAATAATGCAATCTCAGTATTTTATTTCAATTCAAAGTCTTACACCTCTGAAAAAAAACACCCTCTATATATACTCCAATGCGGTCATTGTGACTTTTCAACTTAGTTTTTATTGATACAGACTAAATCGTCAGCCTAACCAAGAGCACATAACGTATTTTGGCTTGCTATACCGTCTATACTCCACTTCCACGACGATATGTTAAAAAGTTCTTTCAATATTGTTTATTTTCGAAGTGATAAACACATATAATTAATTCTCATTAATGATTCAGCTCAGGAGATGACCATTCTTTAAATACTTATAGAAGAAATCAAAAAGAAACTTTTCTGGAATGTACCACTAAAAACTTTTCGGCGTAAAAACGTTGGTGAAATAAATAAAATCCAGATTGTTTCTTATCAATAGAAGGTGTGTAACATACGTTAAAAAAGAATTTATCACACTGCTGACAAAACTTATCTGAGTCCTTGTCTTAAATTGCCATTTTTTTTTTATTATAATGTCTGTCTTACAGTAGGTAAGCACGGACAATAAAAAGTTAATAAAGTGTATTTTTTTTTTGTCTCTTTTGTTTGTTTGCAATAAAATACGTCATTGCAGTCCGAAATCCGAAACTTTTGTCTTTATGTGCGTACACTTCATTTTATAGCCTAAATAGCCTTACATGAACAATATATAAAATATGTCATTTGGTATTAAGATCCCATAGATGATGATGATGATGTCACTAGGCAGATTGGGTCTGATTCAGCGTTATTTTGTATGAAAATAGGAAAAATTTATATTTACTTAAAATACATAACTAAAAAACTATAGACTTAATTATTGTTGCCACAGAAACGCAAAATTTGCTATTAAGTTCATGTCATTTGTTTGTAAAAAGTTTTCAAGGCTGGGGAGGGGAGGCTAATATCATACACCTAACTTTATGCATCCTTTTTTTATTCTATTCAATAAAAAGCAAAGTATTACGTATCAAATTGTAGATAAAGGACGTTTAAATGCAATTACTAATATATAGCATAAAAAATTAAGAAAAAAAATTGTTAAATGTTATGTTTACGAAATTGCCCGACACTTGCATCTAATATCGTACATTGTTCGTCGCATTTCTGACATAATTATAAGGATCCAAAAAGCATGAATGAAGGTATTTTATATACAAATAAAACAATATTTTTGACAAATGGAATTGTTATCGTATTTATTCGCAAAATACACACATATTTGTATTGCCCGCAGAATTTGCACCACTACACAAAGCATTTGTCCAGTTTCCACATGACACACATCTTTACCATAACTCGTTATTTTTACCATTATTTGACATATCATTTGCCATATCATGCACAATTCAGTTACTAATGACTGTTGTTCATCAAAATATTGCTCATCACAATCTTCGTCATCGTCACATAATAAGTTTTCATCAAGTTCGTCTTCAGGAGATGAAGTTGTATAATTCTGGGTCTATTTTTTATTTCTATTTTGAATTATTTTCTTAGAGTTCATCTTAATTTTTTTGCACACCTTTTGCATATTTGCTTTCTCTTCTTTTTCTTTTGTTCACGTTTCTTTTCGTTATTTTCCCACACTGTTGGTCTAGACTCTAGAGCAGTGATGTTTACGTAGTACCACGCGTGGTGAGACTCGAAAGCTTTATTTATTAGTTTAAGGCATATGAAAATGCGTTATTTGCAGAATTATAATAATAATAATGATAATAATAGTGACAATAATAATGATAGTGATAATGATAATGATACTGATAAAGATAATGTTGATGACAATGATAATTATAACACAATTCTTGCTTAATACCTGCACAATAATTTTTGCCAGTGCTACTATCCCAAGTACAAAAGTTGAAAATTTAAGTAGTATGCGTGTGAACACCACCGGTCTAGACTCTAGAGCAGTGATGGGCACACCAATACTATTATATTTTCTTTAATTTTGTGCTTGCGGTAGTGAAGTCTCGCTCTCAGCACTGATAAAAATTGTTGTGCGGGGATAAATAAATATGGCGACTCGGCTCGTTTGTTTAATATTTTATTTTTAGTTTAGATTTCATTTTATTTTCATGTTTTTGTTTTGATTTAAAAAATTAAATCAAAATAAAGTAGCTAAAATTACTAAAAAACGATTTTTTTAGTAAAAACAAAAATAATTTTAAATTCAAATTAAACAAAAAACAAAGAACACAAAAAAAAAAACATAAATAAAGCAAGTCTTCGATCCAAAAATAGAAAATAGAACTCAGTGTTTACTTTATTCAGTAAATTCTTATTTATTTGCCCATCTATTTTTTTTCGGTGCATAACAATCAAGTTCAACATGAAGTCTCAGCGCCAACTGATTGAAATTGTCGGTGTTTATATATGTGAGACACGAGAGAGAGTTCGAAAACGAGTCTCTAGCACGCGAGCCACTACGCGCCCTACACTGGTCTAGAGCAGTGTTGCCAACAATTCCAACCCAAAAAGCACCAATTTGAAAAGCAAAACGCGTAATTTTGAGCAAAAAGCACTAATTAAGAAACCTTTTATAAAAGTAGATAAAATTAGTTACTACCTATTATAAACAGCAAAAACTTATCTGCGTATCGAGTATATGATACAAAAAAACTTGCATTCTTTTTACTTACTTGTTTAAGTTATCTTGTTTCACCTCGATTTTTGTTTAATGAGATTTTAATTACGGAAAACAAAGAAAAGGTCTTTGTACCCTAGCAAGTACATCTAGAAAATATTCTTTGTTGTATTATTCAAGTTTTGTAGACTTCATACAAAATTTTCTAACTAAGCTGACTTACAAACTTTTAAATGTTTTTCGTTTAGTGTTTTCAGTGCTGTATGAATCTGCAAAAGGCATTTTGACACGCTACAAAACTACGCGTTCCTAAAATGATTTTTTGAACAAAAAATTATATAAAACATTTAATGTAAAATTTTTTAGAGATATTCTTATTTATAACTCATGGTTTTTAATATACATTCCCAGTAAACCAAAACTACCGTTTTTTAATTCATTTATGAACCTTTTCGGGTCGAAACATTCAATTTCGGTACTCATAAATGAACCTTTTTTGTATCATTCGTCGGACTAAAATGCATCTCAAAAATTAACCTTATTTTGTTCGGAAATGAGAAGAAAAAAGAACCATAAATTGTACTTTTTTTGTTCGGAAATGAGTTAAAAAAAGAAACACATAAATTATTTTTCAGCATTTGGAAATGAACTCTTTTTGAATCAATCGCCGGAGGAAAATAACTCTCAGAAACGAACATTTTTTTTCTTCGGAAATGAGTTAAAAAATTAACCATACAAAAATACCTTTTCGGCACTCAGAAATGAACCCTTTTTGTATCAATCGCCGGACTAAATTGCCTTTCGAAAACGAACCTTTTTTTTTTGTGCAGAAATGAGTTAAGAAATTAATCTTATTGAATGATTAATTACAGAAAAACATTTTTTTGACTCGGCCCAGTCGAAGATCATTTCTTACTAGTTTTTACTCATTTTAGAATGCAAAAAAGAAACATTTATGATTTATTTCTGAACTCATTTATGAACATTCGTGGAACTAAAATGATAAAAAAATATTCTTTTTCGACTCAAAATAAGTTTTTTATGAATTTCGCAAAAGAAGTACGTTTTTATTAATGGTAAAAGTTTTCAAATTTAATATTCTATAGCAAGCACTTCAAAGCGACAAAAAACTAAAAAATTAAAAAAAAAATTCTACCCAAAAACGTTTGCGAAACTCTCACCTTACGTAAAACTTTCGCTCATGGTTCAGTGGGTTATTTTCAAAACAAAACTGAAAAAAATACTTAAAAGTTTTCATATAATTGTACGAAAAATATTTAAGCATTTAGTTCCTAAAAAAACAAACAAAAGAAAAACACAAATTTTAACTTTTTTTTTAATTAATCAAAGAATACAGCGTTTCTGCTTCATCATAACCAGCTGAATCATCTTCTGACCGAAGTTTAGATTCTTTGGTATATAATAATCTGACTTTTTAGTTTTAGTAGAATTCATTTTACAAAGAATTTCATCAGGTATATTAAAAAAATCACAACACATCTAGTTTTTAGTAATAAACCATATTTCGGAAATATGCGTTCCGAAATTCATATTTTTTTCTTAATTCAGGACTGCAAGAAAATATTCCTGATTAACAATCAAAATGCACTAAAAGCAGTAAACTCAAAATAAAAATGCACTAATGTTGGTGCTTTTTCATTTAGTGCTTTTATAAAAACAAAAACACGTATTGGAACACCAAAAAACACTAGATCTAGTGCTAAAAGCACTGACTTGGCAACACTGGTCTAGAGTCTAGACGTGAGAATTATTGAGTGCTGTTTAAATATCTTAGCATGTTTTTTTTTTTGTCTTTTTATTTTTATCTGGCAATGAAGAAATAGCACTGAAAGATGCTTGGAATGAGGACTTGGGAGATTTCATGATCTGGTTTCTATTGTTTCTACCATAATTTCTTGTTGGGTTGGCTCAGTAGTAGACAGGAGGAGAGACACTAGGTCATGAGGTATCTGGATCATTTACTAAAAATTGTGTCATTTTTATATAACATTTTTTATTGTAACTTAATAAGTTTTAATTTCTTTTTAATAGTTGAGCAATTAAAAGAACTGTTTTTTATTGTTTTTTAAAGTATTAAAACCAAATTCGAATATTTAGCTTGCGTAGGCCAGCGTACGGAGCTTAAATCTAACGCTTTTCATGCATGTTTGCACAGCACATATATTAATTCCAGCGGAGGCTACTCACGTCTTTTGTTTGCTCCACTTAAGGAATTTTCACTTCATTTGAGCCCAATGTTTTTCAATTGGTCGCAGTTCCGGGCAGTTTGGTGGGTTCATATCCCTCGTGATCACAGATACCTTGTTTCGTTGATACTAATCCATCGTCAATTTACGATAATGACATAAGGCTAAATCAGGTCAGTGGTTTTCGTCTAAGCAGTTGATAAGGGGTAGCAAACGTTTTTGAAGGCACTCTGGAACATGTACATATTTCTTGATTTATTATCCCAATTGTGACACAGACACGACTTTTCAGGTCGAATTTGCAAATAGCTTTCCAGATAAGCTATCAATGATAAATCTATCAAGTTTCTGACACTTACTTTTTTCAGCAACATTTCCTCTTTTATATCCGAAATAAAACTCTTGGTTCCTAATCCTAATCCACTTAAACATATGTTTTGTTCTCCATCAAAATACATGAACATTTTTTTAATGCACTTCCGTGCTCTGCTTTTGGCAAATTTATTTTGCTTGTCGGTGCGATAAGTACTACGTTTACCTAAAATTACCTTAGTCCTTTAATTTTACGGACTTTTTGAACATATGCTACAGACATTCCTACCGTTTTGGCCACTTCTCGAAAAGAGAGTTAAGAATTTTTTTTGGAAAGCGAGTTACTTTTTTTTTCAAGCCAATTCTCAATTCCGTCCACTTCCAGGTCGCTGTTGTATCGACCCCATTTCGTTGAAATTGTCTAAAGCGTATGTGACCATAGACTTTGGGATTTTTAACAATTTTACCAAGTCCTTGTGCGACAAATTTGGATTTTACAACTTTTTGTGCACAATCAACTTTTTAACGTCTTCTTTCCTAGAGCTCATTTTCACAAATATGGTACAACAAACAAAAATTCGCAAATGTTTAGAGAAAGAGAAAACGAACTACATTTTTGTTTTTAACCGACTTAAAAAAGCTGGAGGTTCTCAAGTTAGTTGGTTTGTCCGCTTTTGTTTTTTTTAATGTATGTTTATTGATTTCTAAAGCACTTGCCCGATTTCTGTAATGTTTTGTCGACATATATATATCATGAACGTGGAGGTCCTTTTTTTAAAAAGTGGGCGACATTCGACAAAGGGGCTTGTCACTATTAGAAAAACACTGCATTTGAGTTAATATTGACGCTAGGGTATTAAAATTTACAGTAAAAATACTGAGGTAGGCAGAATTATAACAAATTATGGTCAATAAAGGGGGCGTTATTTGACATAGGGGTGTGTTCATATTAGAAAAACACTGTATCTCTAATAGTATTGACACTAGGGTACTGAAATTTAGTACAGGGGTAGACACAATTTTTAAAAATTACTGTAAATCAAATGGGCGTTATTCGAAAAAGGGGTGTGGCCATATTAGAAACACACTGTATATAGAATAATATTGACACTAGGGTTCTGAAATTTAGTACATGGGTAGGCATAGTTATTACAAATTACATTCAATAAAGTGGGCGTTATACAACATAGGGGTGTGGCAATATTAGAAAAATACTATATCTCAGTTAATATTGACACTAGAGTACAAATATTTGGTATGCAGGTAGGTGGGTAGGTATAGTCATTACAAAAGTCAAATCGAAGGTGAGATTGTACTTAGGGTGTGGCACTTTAAGGAAAGTACTATATATCGGTTAATATTGATACTAGGGAACTGAAATTTGGCACACGGCTAGGTAGAATCATTATAAAGTACGGTAAATAAAGTGGTTGGGATTAAAGAAAGGGCATGGCACTTTAATAAAAATTGTAAAGAGACAGAAATGGAAAATACCCAACAAACTTTCAGGAATTAATAAAACAAATTTTGTAAGAACAAAGTGTCATGTTTGAAATTTTACTCAAGAATACTATTACATAAAATTTTTCATATTCTCTAAAAAGGAAGAAATAAAAACTTTTTAACAAAATATTACTACAAAGTAAAAAATAATTTTAAATAATTTTTCCCATTCTTGGTTAAATTTCAAAAGTTTAATTATATGTATTATAATATTAGAAATCTTATCATTTCCATTTTTTCTAATTTGTTTTATTATCATCAATATATTAATTGCTTTATGAACATAAAAGCTTTGAAAGCTTTGGTTTGGGTGACATGTGCTACGTGCACTTCAGTGCACTACTAGGCCCAAATGTATTTTTAGAGATATTTTATTAATTTCTATTTTTACAATATGTTTTAAAATTTGTTTGCCAGTAAGAGTTTTTTGGCATGCGGCCTAAGAATGGAGAGGGGGTGGGGTTGTCCAAGCAAATTTTTTTTTCAGTAAAAATAATAACCTTCCTATTGGTGTCTATTTATATCTTATTGTATATTATTAAATTAAAATTTGAATATGACCTTTCATTATTCATATTGAAAACAAATTTGAGCTTTAGGCCAAGTTTGTTGACAACAAGACAACATGAAGACAAAGAAGACAACAACCAACAACAACGGTCTGTAGAGAGCAAATCACACAGCTTGACTATACAGACTGTTTCGTTGGCCGCTACACCAACTCATCAGTATTTTGATTTTCAGATCAGAGTTGCTCTGTACAGAGCCGTTGTTATTGTTGTCAGCATATTATTAAATATTTTAAATAAGTCGTCAAAATTGGTGTACGAAAAATCGGACGAGGGTATATAATGAGATATTTTCTAATTATATTCACTATAGTAATTAATAAAAATATCTACTTACGGCTTATTTTCTGGCACCAAAATGTTGCAATCGCAAGCGCAAAATCACATCATATTAACTCAAAGCGAAACTAGGTTGCGTAACACTACTAAAGAAACGGCTGTGATAAGTACAAACATATGTTACTCGATTCCTTACGTAGAAACGCTGCTGTACAAAATTGGCCGCTATACGATACCCTCCTCTCCACCCTCTCCCTATCACAAAGTTTGATTGAATGAACAGTTGACAGTTTTATTCTTAGCAAATATGTGCCAAATCGAGTAAAGCACGAAGGTGTCTGATTAAATAGTTTTTGAGTCACAACTACTATTCAATGTTCAAGGTATGCTTAATTTAGTGATTAAAGAATAAGGATTGAAAAACAGCCCAGTAGAAAAGGTAAAATTAAATATTTTAACTGAACCTGGACCCAGTAGATTACCCTCTCCATTTTTATTTTCATATTTCTCAATTACTTTAAGAAATAATGTATAAATAAAAATTAACATTATAACTCTTGTAACGTGGTTCGTAATTAACCCTTTATTAAATGCATCCTTATTTCTGTTCTTATATAATTTTCCTTTGCTTTGTCTTAATTGCACTGCTAAACAGCTGGGAAATACCAATAACGGCACATGTATGGACGAGTTATTTTTGGATCTTCAGAACACAAAAATCATTACAATTTTTGATATGTAATATCTACCGATTGGTTTCCAGCATGTAGGAGTGATGTCGTGAAATGCGACGGAAATGCATGAGAGGAAGTCGGGGAAGCACGCTCCATTTAATTTATCACACAATTAATTGCAGAGCTTCCAACTTTGTTCACAGAGTGCCTTTTAGGCTCGAATAGCTGCTACACAAACCACAAACATGTGTTTTAAACACAAACCACATTGATATCTGTTTTAAATCACAGTAAACTGAACGAAGCCACAATTTCTCTTCAATTTTATTTAACTACAGCGCATGCTACTATTTAGTTTAGACACAAACCTGTGTAGCCTTTATGTAAAAGAAAAATAATAACCTTATTTTTTCCAACATCCAAAGTAAAAGATAACAAGACCAAACAGCTGTTTTTGGCATAAACGGTTAATATTTTACATGTATATATGTAAATCTAATTTGATTATAATAATTTTGTCATTTGGAGAGATGGGTAAATCCAGAGCAGAGTATATGCGAGATTACCAGCAGAAAAAAAGTGAGGAAAAATTTAAAGTTAGAAAGGTAAAGCAAAAAAAAAAATTGAGAATATTTCTACTCAAGGCAGACAATGGCAAACCTCAGAGAGTAAAAACTGCCACGAAAAGCTTCTTGAGAACATAAGCCGTTCGGAGTCGGCATAAAGCTTGTAGGTCTAAATCTCGATCATTTGCGTTCAAAAGTTTCGCAAAAAGCACAACACAATTGATCATAAGAAGCTCGGTCAAAGTTCTTTCAAGGGCTGAAACGGCCATTTCGTTTTTTTTTATTACCAAGGTGAGGTGTCAGATGTTACATATCATATGCAAATACGCTCGTAAGGCTCGCTCGTTTTTTTGTTTTCATTTGTAGGGTTTTTAAGATAACTTTTGTATTTCTAGAGAGATGATTTCATTCAAATTTACTTGGAACTTAAGTCCGATAGAAATGAAAAGTAAATATATGACTGAAAAGAAAATTAAATGCCTTTTCATGAGTTATAAAATTGTGGCATATTTTAATAAGTTTATTTCTTTTATAATTCTTAAAAAACATATTTTTTAAGAATTATATTGTGAGCTTAATGCCAAATAATTCATGAAGCAACAGGTTGCTACAACAACAAAGTTCTTTGCAGATATATATCATATATATCTGTGGCAATAAGACAGAGTAGCTTAAGTCCAAAAATATAGTTGTGAGTTATTTACATTTTTAAAAATCCTTTTTCTCATTTTTATATGTAAAATTTGTGTATGGTCATTAGAAAAATCGGCATAACTTTCTTTTTAAGAGTCGGATTTAAACAAGGGTAGGACACAATTGTGCACTTTGAAATGGTTAATAATAATATGTAGAATTTCAGTTTTTCGCTTATGTCGACTTAAGCTACTCTGTCATATTGCCACAGATATATAGATATATTGCAAAGAACTTTTCATTGATATATCAATCGTATCGATAGGATAAAACATATTCAAGTAATATTTTTTTTTTACAATTTTTTACAATTTTCAGGTTTTTTTAAAAAAATTCTATACATAAGTAACTTTTTAAATCAGGTCACGTTTAAGTCAGGAAGATTTTATATTTCTGAAGTAAAGTTCATTTAATTACAAACATTTTTAAACTTGTGACGAAAGCACTTACTATTAAATCACATGGACTTCATGATGCTTTTTGGGAACAACTGCAAGATCAAATTTCTGCACTGAAGTGTTGTTTGGCATTAGAAACACGTTGGCTTTGCTTTTTAAGCGTATCACACCCATTCCCCAACGGCCTATACAAACATTAACCAGGAATGGCTTACAACTTTTTTCCGAAGCAGAGTCTAACTTTTCGCCAGAGATAACACTTTATACAGACGGGTCTTTTCTTGAGGGAACATCTTCATATTCTGTGTTGAAACATTTTTCATATACAACGTCCGACATCCTTAAACAAGGTGTGTTTCCTTAAAACTCAGGTGTTTTCCATGTCGATTTGGAGGTAATACATTATGCAGTTGTGCATGCAACGGCTCAAAAAAAAATACGCTTATTTATTCCGATAGTCTTAGTGTCCATAAGGCTTCATAAAGTGGGTATGGCAGTACGTATAATTACATTTGCAGAGACTTAAAAGAGGTTCCTTCTGAGTACCTTATAAAAATCATTTCGATACTGGGCCACACCGGAATACCTGGAGTTCATCGGGATTATGAATTCACATATAAACCAACAAAGCAGGCCATTTCCATGCCCTTAATCGCAGAAATTCACTTAATCGCACTTTTTAAGTTAATAGGTATTCCGTAAATGAGAGAGAAAAAGAGAGAGCATGACGTCATCCAGCGCTTTTGTCAGACTGGAATAATTTTATTTTGGGGCCCACGCCTAAATATTTTTTTTATTTTTATAATATGTATATGAGCCTCCTAAGCCTATTGGTGCAATAAAATTTTGTCGGTCTCGAATGGTTTAGGAGATAAAAATCGTGAAAGTTTAATAAATTGATATTTTTTCGTATCCGAAAATATTCATATTTTTATACAGAAGAGTAGTTATTTTTTTTCTTAACTTTTCCGCAAGAATTTATTTTCAATTTCGTCAATTTGCCTAAGCGATTGCACATTTGCATTGGTTTTTGTGAAGCAGAAGCGCTGCGTGACGTCATGCACTCAATTGACAAAGAGAGCATTAGATAACGGGACTGTCGAACGCATAATCTTGTATATATCGTTCTTGGGCTTATCCAAGCATTCATTAAATGCATTGTCGCTATACAGGGCTCTAGTATGGGGACCATCAAAGTTTTTTATTAAGTGTTAATAAATAAATATACAGATGTAAAGGTTGGGCCAAATTTAAGTTTTTTTTTTTTTTTAATTTAATAAAATGAACAAAAATAAATTTTTCCATGTATTATGACTTTATTAGTCCCATTAATTATGGAACACAACCTCGATTAAGTGGCTGCCTCGGGTGGCTTCGCAGTAGCGCATTCTGTCACTCCAATTTTCCAAAACCTTTTTGATGGTTTTGGGCTGTAGCTCACGGATTGTAGATCACGGGTATTGTCCTAAGTGCTTGAATCGTTTCTGGATTGTTGACATAAAATCAGTCTTTCACGGTTCCCTACAAAAAAAAAAGTCCAAAGGGGTCAAATCACAGCTCCGAGGAGGTCAATTGACATCGCCAAGACGGCTGATAACACGATTCGGGAATTTGGTTCGCAAAAGATCGATTGTGCCATGGTCTATGTGCCATGGTGCGCCATCCTGCATGAACCAGAGGTCGTCCAAAAAAACATCGGTTAACATGGGTCTGAACACCCACCGGAACGTTGTTTCCAGGCTCATTTTCGAAGAAAAATCGGTCCAATGATGGCACCACTCCACAATCCGCACCAGACTGTCACTCTCTGTGAATGCATCGGCTTCTCGACAATAATGTGCGGGTTTTCCGAGCCCCAAATTCTGCAATTTTGTTTGTTAATATAGCCGCTGAGATGAAAATGCACCTCTTCAGAAGAGATGATTTTTCGCCCAAAATCGTTGTCCAATTCAAGCTGCTTTTTGGCCCAAACTTCGCAGCGATAACGAAGCAGAGGTCATGCACCTCCAATTGCTAAGTCAGTTGGACCTTGTTAACGAATAATCCGAGATATTTGTGCAGAATTCTCCTAAGGCTAGTGCGTGAAATGTTGAGCTGTAGAAGTCGATGGCGAGTTGATGTTTGTGAATTGAGTCACACACTCTCTGCTACAGCAGCCACATTCTCGTCTGTGCGCACCCAACGACGACGGGGACCATGAGTGTTGTCCAGTTTCACGAACTTTTTGCACAAACTTGCATACAGCAGGCGCGGTGGGTGCTTCATTTCGTCCAAAACTTATTGACGTGACGAAGTTTCGTTGTACCGCTCAGGTTTCCAAAAAAGTTGAAAAATTAATTTTTTAAAATTCATCTGCGTTGCATTAAATTGTTACTCGCTGAGTATAAGAGCTATGATTAAAAAATGGTATGACCGTAAAGGTTAATTTTTTGACTTCATTATAAAAACAAAACAAAAATTCAAAACATCATCGAGTCGCAGGGGGAACTGTTTAAGCAACACAACTGAAAATTTGTTACATGGAACTATTACTCGCTGAGTATTAGTGCTAGGATTAAAAATACGATACGCCAATAAAGGCCTACTGTAAGCCCTCACAACAAAATTAGACAAAAAATTTCTGACATAATGGGGACGCTGAGAGAGCCGCTCAAAGATCGATAACGCAACATTCATGCAGCGACGTAGCATTGAATTTTTACTCAATAAGTATATAACCTACGATAAAAGTTTAAAAAGGAAAATGAAGGTTTTAAATATGGCTTTACAACAAAAATAAAAAAAAATTCCGGCGTCGTCAGGTCGTGAATATAGCAGCTTATGTAACAGAAATGTAATATTGTTGCTTGGAATTATTACTCACTCAGGAGGAGTGCTACGGTAAATTTTGTTTTACGACAGCATGGATGTGTTATTACTCTTCATAACTAAATTACAAAAAAAAATCTTGTTGTCATGATTTCAGGGATGCAATCACATAATGCAGTAAAAATGCTAAAGCCATGAAAAAACGTTTCATGAATTTTTAACTCTGTGACTACTGGTGCAAAGGAAAAATTTTAAGGAACGAAAACGAAGGTGAGGTCTTCGGGCATACGACAAAAATAAAAAAAAAATTAACGGCGCGTCAAAGAAACTCAGGGAACTGCCTAATGTGACGCATATGCATCACTTTTGCTGGATTAATTGAAATTAGAGCACAACCAATGCGGAAGCAAAAGAAAAGCTAAAATAAAGCACCAACTCCAAATCCAACAACAACTCCAACTCCAACACCAACACCAACACCAACACCAACACCAACACCAACACCAACACCAACACCAACACCAACACCAACACCAACACCAACACCAACACCAACACCAACACCAACACCAACACCAACACCAACACCAACACCAACACCAACACCAACACCAACACCAACACCAACATCAACACCAACACCAACACCAACACCAACACCAACACCAATACCAATACCAACACCAACATCAACATCAACATCAACATCATTATCAACATCAACATCAACATCAACATCAAAATCAACATCAACATCAACATCAACATTAACAACAACAACAAGAAACTTCGTCACGTCAAAACCTACGGGTGTGTCCACAGCACAGCCAACACTTTTTTTTAATATCGTATTGTTTGGGCTACACAGCACTCACTTTGGAAATAAGTTTCCAATATTTCCCAACGTTGTTCAAGCGACTCATTTCTTTTTGCGGAGGTATGATACTGACTTTCTGTCAAGATTTCGAGCTGGAAATAGCTCTCAGTGGCAAAATAAACTATTATTTAAAAAGAAACCATTACATGTCCCATCCTGTATAATAGAATATAGAACAAGCACTGAAATTTGAATTTAACTTATTCTACAAAATTATTATTAAAAAATTTATTTTTCATACAATTTTGGCCAGTTCAGTCTCAAAATGTTTGTAATTGAATACACGTTAGTTCAAAAATAAAAAATAATCCTAATTTTAACTTTTTCATAAAAAAAGTTACTTTAAAATGGAATTTGTTTTTAAATACATGAATATTGTTAGAAATTTTAATTTTGACGAGCTATCACTTGAATATTTTTTATCCGATCAATATAACAATGAAAAGGCATTTTAATTTTCTTTTCAGTCATATACTTTCTGGAGGTAAATTTGAATGGGATTATCTCTCTAGAATAAAAAAAACTTTTTGAATAAAAAAAAGTTATCTTATCTTTAAAAAATTATAACTATAATTATGATTCAGAATACAAAATTATGATGGTTTTTGTGTTCTGAAAATCCGAATGAACTCACCCATATACAGTGGCATCAACGAATAATCGGGCACTTATTTTCTTTTGGAAATTTTTGAAATAAGTGCAGCGAAAACAATTTTTTTTAATATATTCTCAACATTTCTTTTTTATTGGTTTATTTAAAACATATTAATATAAAAAACTGTACAAAAAACTTAGAAAGAATCATATTCTTAAAGCAAATAATAAACGCGAACTCATATTCAAGCACAACAAATAATCAGGCAGCGCAACAAGTTCCTAAAGAAGTCCCGTTATTTGCAATTGCGTGACCTCGCATTTTTTCCACGCAAAGCTTATTATTTGTTCTAAATATTTTTAGTAAGTTTTTTGTGTTAGAGGCGTCATGGCACCGCAAGGAAAGCAAACTTCTTATGAATTAAAACACTTAATTGTAAAATTGAATGGGGAAGGAAAATCGACTCGAGAAATTGATGAACTTGTCGGAAAGGCAAAATCAACTGTTCACGACATTATCAAAAGATATCGAGAAGAATTTCGATTGACTTAAAAAAGTAGAAAAGGACATGGAAAAATATTAAATGAAAGAGATGAGCGTGGTATACTTCAGGAAATAAAAATTAATCCTTTCAAAACGGCAAAAGAGTTGCAAGTTTCGTTGCATAAAAAAACCTTAAAAGATGTGAGCACCATTCGTAACACCTTGCATAAAAATTATTTTCGTGGCAGAGTTGTCCGAAAAAAGCCATTTATAAGCCAAAAAAACAAGCTATTGAGGATAAAACTTGCAAAAGAATATTTATTAAAGTCAAATGAATTTTGGAATACGGTAAAAGCTACTTATGGATTGAAAATATTGTTTTTATTAAGCTAATTTTATTTTTTAAGGTTCTTTATACAGGCGAGAGTAAGTTTAACCTTCATGGTTCGGATGGCAGGGCAAACGTGTAGCGTAAAGCAAACGCAGGATTTGAACCAAAGAACACTCGCGCTACTGTTAAACACGGAGGAGGTTCTGTAATGGTTTGGGGCTACATGTCCAGTGCTGGGGCAGGCAATCTCCATTTTATTGAAGGTAAAATGGACAGATTTGTCTACCTTAACATTTTGAAAGAAAACGTTAAGCACAGTGCAGAAAAATTAGGAAAAAAAAATGATTTTGCATTCTATCAGGATAATGATCCCAAACCTACTTCAGAAGTAGCGAAGCTTTGGTTGATCCACAACTGTCCCAAACTCTTGCAGACACCTCCTCAGTCTCCGAACTTAAATGTGATTGAGCATTTGTGGGAGGAACTGGCAAGAAGGGTGTACACCAGGAAGTTTAACACAATAACACAGCTCAAAGAAGCGTTAAAAAAAGAATGGTGTTCAATACCACCTCAAGTTTGCCAAAATTTGGTAAAATCAATGCCAAATCGCTTACATGCAGTAGTAGAAGCCAAAGGATATGCAACAAAATATTAAAACATTTGCTTCATATACTTTCTTCAGTTTTTATTTTGTTTAAGAAGAATGTCCGATTACACTGTGGAACAAATTCAGGTTAGAAAAAGTTTTATTTTCATTTATTTTCATTTTCATTTATTGACCTTCGAACTTTGCAGTCAAATGCCGATTTTCAGCATATTGTTTATATGGTTTTTTGGCTATAACTCGTCGACTTATTGATATTTTTTTCAATCTGTAAAAGCCAAATTATTGCTAGAGACCTGTGCAACAATTACAATTTTTTAAAAAATTTATTTAGAAAATTTTTATTGTGCTTATGAAGCAAAATGTTGGAAAAATTATTTTTTTTTTCATGCTTTTTGAAAATATTTTCCACAAAACTAAGTCTTTTGTAAAACGTTTTCATTAGCTTCACTTCATTTGTCTGTCCCGTACAAATCTTGGAATCGATTTTTTACCAACTTCCTGATGAGCTAGAGATTTGAAACTTAAAATGTAGCTCAGAACTGGATGACAACACAATATTATCTAATTTGTTTGTCTGTGCGTTTATTTGTTTCGCTAAAATGCGAAATTATTTGATACATACATGCATACATATTTAAAATCAAACGAAAAAAAATTGAAAAGCTTATTGACATTTTCAAATTTCAAAAATTCACAACTGAAGTAAATTTATTGCCTCATTTAGAACATATTTTCCTGTGAGTTCTGTAGCTCAAAGCCTAAAGCGTTCGCCTTATTATACACTAGGTAGTGAGTTCGAGCCTCAACAATGTGGGGGATTATTTTTTTTTTTTATGAAACAAATTGATACCTTTTAAAATTCACCAGTGAGGTTAAAAAAAAATTGTAAGAAAGTAGTTAAAAAAGAAAAATTTTAAGTTATTTTTAAATAGTAGTTTGATTTATTGCTATTTTGCTATTGCCTTTTGTGTGTGTTCTGTAGCTCAGAGCACACGGCCCTTGCTTTATGATCGTGAGGTTTTGAGTTCGATCCTTAACAATGTCAATGACGTTTTTCCGGTTTTTATCGTATTTCATTTTCTTGAATAAATTATTTTGTTACCCTCAGTCGTAAATTTTTTAAACTTCGTATTTCTTAAGTTTTTGATAGAATTTAAAAGAATTTTGAGAAAAAACAAATACAAAATTTAAAAAAAAATATTAAAGAAAAAATTACAATGGTCAAAGAAACAACCACACAACGCAAGCTACGCTTAGAGAAGGAGAAGCAGCTACGCCGAGAGAAGATTCAACTGGAATCTGAGGCAGGTAAGTCTGCAAGATTATTCAAACGGCGCAAGCGAGATGAAGCAGTTCAATAAAAGCAACGAAATGTTCAACGCGCTAATAACGCGCAACGACATGCTCACGCAAGAGCAAATGAAACACCCCAGGACCACATCTCCCGCCTTGCTAGTGACTCTTTTTTCAGAAATTGTACTGATAAAAACATAAAACCCTCAAAGTTCTAGCCTCTATTTTGACCCCTCACTCTCAGAATCGACCCAACTTTTGTTCCACAGTGTTATTTGTTGTACCTAAATATTTGAGTTTATGTTTGATAATTGCTTTAAGAATATGATTTTGATTTTATTTTTTTACTATTTTCTATGTAAAAATCTTTCAAATCTTCAAATCTTTCTTTTCATTTCATTTATTGCAAAAAGTTTCAAATGAAAATAAGTGTCCGATTATTCGGTGATACCACTGTATGTGCCATTCTTGGTATTTTTCCAAAATTATTAATTGTAAAGCAGTGTTGATAGTATTCTCCTGATTATATTGGCACATTACCCACTGTGCATTGACAATTGAACATTTAATAAAAGTTTCGACATAAAACCTCGGGAATTCCATTTTTATCTCCTCACATAAATATTTGCAAAAATGAAAACCGCATCAGAGTTCGTCTCAATGGTTTTCAAAAGATTTAAGCTTCAATAGCCGGACACTCCATTGAAAGCAACTTTATCAAAAGTTGCCATTGACTAGTTCACACTTTTGCTCTTTCAACTGGGATGTAACTAAATTCGCACAGCCACTTACATGCTCACTTGTACTCACATATAAATACATTTGTTTGGCTGTGTGCTTGTACATTTGTGCCTTTGACATATGTATGTAAATTTCAGGCGTGACTGTCAGCAAATTAGAGATTCATTTAGTGTAAATTATTTCACTTTAATTTGTTTACATTTCGACTTGCGTTTAGCTAAGAGAGTGTGATATTATAAACACATACATTCGCACTCATGCTAGCATATGCATACTTACATGCATATGTGTTCGTGTTTAATTAATTTGTCATAAAGATAAGATATTTTCTTCTTGTCGCAGGGAGTAAGCTTAATACATGGGCGTTGCCGTCATGTTAAGGGTTCTTAATTTGGATTAATTGTTTTGTTTCTAATTCCGATAATGTTTGTTAAATTGTTTATTTTATTGCAGTAATTATTTCAGCCTTGCAGAACATCTAAGTGTTTTGGAGAAACACATTTATACATATGTAATATTAAAACTAATTTTGAATGAAATGTCAGCTTTTACCAAGATACTTTCATATAAACGTCGAGCGTATTTAAACTAATTATGAAGAATAAGTGTATATTTTTAGGATAGATTCTAAGGGTTTTATGATTCTTTAAATATCACTAGTTAATAGCGATACGATTATATTGACGTGACAACATAAACAATAACATTGCTTTTTACCACGCAAGTTTCCAAAGAGCTTTGAAAAAGCCTTTTTTCTAAAAAGCAGCTTCAAAAATATATGGAATAAATACTCGTTATGTATTTGTTAAAGGGGCTCTACACGATACAACGGCTGTACAATAAGGTGCCTCACTTTATACTTCTAAATGAAGTAGAAAACTTAAAATCTAAATTAAAAGCAAAAGCAAAAGTAAAAACAAAAGCAAAATTAAAAATAAAAGTAAAAGCAAAAGCAAAGGCAAAGTTAAAGGTAAAGGCAAAGGGAAAGGCAAAGGCATAGGCAAAGGCAAAGGCAAAGGCAAAGGCAAAGGCAAAGGCAAAAGCAAAAGCAAAAGCAAAAGCATGAACAAAAACAAAACAAAAATGAAAAGAAAAATAAACATTAAATAAATAATATAAGAAAAATAAAATAAATAAAAGTTAAACAAATATTGGAACAAGGATCCAAATCTAAATAAGAATTAGGAATTTAGAATTTGGACATGGATCAGGATCAGGAATAAGATAAGAATTAGAACAAAGGTTTGAATAATGATTATTTATTTATTTATTTATTGGCCAAACAAGGCAATTTACTTATTCTAACATTATGTTTCTCTTTTTTTTTATTGTTTTTTTCTCTCTCCTTTCCTTGTTTTTGTGTTTGAAGATATGCAATTCGATGTGGGCGTAATCCGCCCACCTGAATGACATGATTTCAAAAACACGCCAAAAAGGTAGGAAGAAGGGAAAAGGAACTTATATACGAACATATTTTATTACTACTATGTTAGCTTATGTTCGTAAGAATTGTCTTTGAATAGATTCAATCCTTTCACTATGAGATCCAAAAGATGGATTCCAAATTATGCAGGCATATTCAAGTATTGGGCGCACTAATGCACAGTATAGTGATGTAGTGGCCCAAATATTCTTGAATTCATTTGCTCGTCTTTTTATAAAACCGAGCTGTTTACTGGCCCTGGCCAAAATTTTATCATAGTGTAGATTAAAACGCATCTTACAATCCAAGACAACTCCGAGGTCCACAATATGATTGACTCTTTTAAGCGCGGTACTATTGAGATGGTAGGTATGTGTTGTTACGTTGTTCTTACGAGAAAAGCTTATAACATTGCATTTATTGACATTAAGATGTAGCTGATTTTGGATACACCATTGCTCCAGGGACAACAGTTTTAACTGTAAAAAATTTACATCTGCCTCTGATTTAATTGCATAGTACATTTTTAAATCGTCTGCATACATAAGATGTGGGATGTCGTTCAACACTTCGGACAGATCGGATATGAATATATTGAAAAGAAGAGGACCAAGGTGGCTACCTTGTGGAACTCCTGAGGAGACTACAATTTTTTTCGACAGAATTCCTTGGAATTTAACATACTGAGATCTGCCGTCGAGATATGATTTTAGCCAAATTAGTGTGGACCCTTTGATACCAAATTTTTCTAATTAATATATTAGAATTCTGTGATCAACTCAATCGAAAGTTTTACTGAAATCAGTATAAACAGCATCTATTTGGTACCCTTTTTTCCATTTTGACCAAAACATCTGATACTATGACCATGAGATTAGTGGTGGTAGATCGTCCTTTTCGGAACCCGTGTTGCTGCTCATTTAAAAGTGGGTTGATCAAACGTGTAAGCTTATCACAAATCATTTTTTCGAAAAGTTTTGGAATCGCTGATAAAATTGCTATCCCTCTTTAATTTTCAATCGATCTTCTATCACCATGCTTGTATATTGGTGTGAGATGGGATGTTTTCCAATACGAAGGAAATATTCCCCAAGACAGTGATTTATTAAAGATTATGTACAATGGCAAATGTAGTTGGTCTAAACATCGCACCAAGAAGCATGTAGGTATTAGGTCTGGTCCTGGCCCCTTTAACAAATCTAGGTCTTTTATTGCATTAGAAATTTCTTCCTGCGTTAAATTTAAACTATCAGCCATATTAGTTGAGCTGGGAGAAGCAACTTCAAATTGGTTAGATGGTGGACAAAATACCTCCTGAAAATGATCCGCATATAAGTTGCTGATATCATGAGGATTGGACGAACTGACATTACCTTTAAACATAAACGATGGATAGCCACTAGATTTACGCTTCATGTTAACGAAGTCAAAGAATTTTCTGGGCTCTTGAACAATTTTCTCTCCAATAGGGTTCGTGTACAACTTGTACGCTTCTTCAGACTTGATGGAGAACTCTTTTGATAGCTCGTCATATCTTAGCTTCAGTTCATTGCTTATATTATTCGAATTTTTGAGAAGTTTGTATATTTTATTTCTCTGATTCCTCAAAAATCTAAGATTTTTGTCTACCCATGGCTCTGAAAGCTTGTTCTTTTTCTTAATTTTTGGCACATAACTTTCGATAGCAGTAAACAAATGCTGATAAAATCTAGAGACAGCGCTGTCTAGGTCTAAGTTGTATAGAACATAATTCCAGTTCAGAACATTTAGATAACATTTTATACTTTCGTAATCGGCGTTAAGGTAGTCGTACGTAATGGAATTATTATAAGACTGGGTAAAAGTAATGTCATTAGCAGAGAAAACAACTTCTAAGGCTGTATGGTGAACAGTGTTGGTTAACAAATTTTCTGCTTTAGGGTAAGAATTTCAAAAAGGATAAGTACAAGGATTAGAAAAATTACGGGCACAAGGATTTGGATAAGGATCAGGAAATGGATTCGGACAATAACTAGAATATAATTTGGAAATGAATTAGGATAAGGAGTAAGACAAATTTTTATTCAATTGCAACAAAACAGATAAGGATGAAGATTAGTTTTTAGACAAAAGAAAAGAAAACGAATTAGAATAACAACGAGAATAAATTCATTTAAAGGTGAAGATGCATTTTTTTTCTAACCAAGCAAATTTTTGACGTCCTTATATTATTTTAATACCATTTTAAATAATAAAATCCTGAAGAGTCATGTTGATTACAACAGTCAGTTTCAAGATAAACCCTTTAAAATACCTAAATATATACGGAGTAGATCTTGCAGTGGCGTCCGTGGCGTAGTTGGTTAAAGTGCGTGGCCGCTATGTCAACGAACTTTGGAGACCCAGGTTCGAACCCCAGCAGCGACAGAAAATTATTTGAATTAAAATAATTTTTCTGTACGGCCGCCACCTCTCTGCAGACAATGGCAAACCTCAGAGAGTAATAAAAATGCCATGTAAAGCTTCTTGAGAATAAGAACATTCCGTTCATTGCCGTTCGGAGTCGACGTTAAGCCTGTAGAGGTCCATTTCTCGGTCAATTGTGTACAAACTTAATAACACGCACAACACAATTGATCATAAGAAGCTAGGTCAAAGTCCTTTCAAGGGCTGAAATAGCCAGTTATTTTTTTTTTTTTTGTTTTTTTAGATCTTGCAGAATCAGCCTCTCTTGACGTTCCGTGCATATCGATTTAGTTGGCATGAACATATTTTAAAAGGTAAATGAATAGTTTGTCAAAAGAAAAGTCGCTCTGCCTAGGTTATTTTAAATAATTAAAGAAATACTTCACTCCAATCGTTCTGGTTTAAATTTACCATCATGCAATATATCGTGCTGGTGAATGATAATGTTTCATTCTCGCTCTATTCTCTTGGGTATCGACGCAGTTTAGGGTGATAAAGCTGCCTATATAGCTAATGCCATGGGAACTGTCGTACGAAGGGAAATACACGACCTGATGCCAAAACCTGGAGTATTCCCCAAGTTCACTCAATGAGCCCAGCAACCCCAATTCTGCAATCACACACCCATGCATATAGTGAGAATAAGTTCTTCAGTAGCACAGAAAACTTGTGGAATAGTCTTTATTTAGAAGAAAAACAAAATGTATTTTAACATAGTTGTCACAAATAATTTGTTATGTACTTGGCATATCAATAACACATAGTATAAAGGGAACAAATGAACCTCATACCAAGGTGTTATGAGTTTTTTTGTTCTTTGGGTATTTTAATTTGAAAATTTGTAGTTTCTTTAATATGATACAACTTGTCATAACTATCCACACCCAACTCCACATAGCCACTAACGCCTTCTAGGTATCTGTTAAAATTCACCCTTTATTATATAAGTGCAATAAGTTGATACAATCAAATTAGCTCACTCTCACATAAGTACTTAAGTACTGTATTCCTGAAATAATTGTTCAATAAAATTTATTATCCTACATTTATAATTAGAAATACCTACAACATAAAGTATAAGAGTGTTTATGAGTGAGGATTTAAGGTTATAAAAAGCAATTAAAATCTTAGATTGTTGCCGTTCCTGTTAAATTTTGAGGTTAAATTATAATCAACCGCCCTTAAGCTCACCATGAAAATTGGTTCTTAAACCTCTTAAAAGCTTTCGTACATTGAAAAAAAAATGGCTGTAACCTTTAACCGCGGTTTATGTGAAACTTCTTTGCTGCTATAGCAACAGTATTAAAAATAATGAAGTGGAGCAAAGAGAGAGATTTAATTACAAAAATTTTATGGCACAATTTATGACAGAATGCTATTCACACGGTGATATTAAAAATATGGAAACAGTAAAGATATTTTCAAGTTCATTCATTTTTTTATTATATATAAATATTAAGGGAACTCAATGACAGTCAAGGCAGTCATTCGATAAATGCCTGATAAAAATTCATTTTGTTTACTTGATTTAAATACTTCTCATTCATTTAAGTACTTGGCTATATAAAAAAAAATTATAATTGGCAACTTCTGCACCAAGCATTTTTGTGGAATTTATTGTTAAGATTTAACAAACTAGGAGTGGCCAGTCAAATCAAATAACCGGTTTTCGACCTTGTTTTGTCTTTTAGGTTTTCCAACATTCCAGTTTTTTGAAGTCGAATTTATTTTTTGCCTAAATAGCCATTTAAAACTCGGTTTTTCGACCATGAAAAAAAAAATTTTGTTCATTTTATTGCACGTAAAAGAAAAAACTTGTATTTGGCCCACCCGTACATTATGATTCATATCAAAGGGTTATTTAAATTAAAAATTTTTTAAATTAATCGTATTATCATTTTTGCACTAAGGGAAAATAAGTGTTACCATAACCGACTTTAAATAGTCGAAATATGTTGTATCGAAAAGTCGACTATCCATCCCTATCATAAAGTAGGCAGATACACATTACTATTCAATTGTAATAAAATTTTGAGCATTGTCTTAGCATTGGCTAGGATGAAAAGTTGAGTGTTTGAACAAAAATGTTGTAGTTCTCAGAAAATAAAACTAAGATCAATAGTAAGATGAATAATAGACTAAACTTAATTTAAGTTTGTTGCTAGACATAAAGGTCGGATTCAGAGGGGGGATTTGGCGGGTTCAAACCCTCATCGAAATTCTAAAAGAACCTGTATTTAAATGTGATGTACTGATGTTTATTATGTGGGCTAAGGGTACCAAAAAGAAAAACATTGATTTTTTATAATTTACTTTAAATATTTACACCCCTATGCTGTAAAAGTTTGTAGATGTTTCTACACGTATTGCTAAAACACAAACCTTGTGTTAAACCTTGGGGCATTTAACACAAAAAATAATCCTGAGCACCACACAATCATATGGAATGAGTATGGAGTGAAAAGTGGATAGCTTCAGTGGTTCAGCCGTGATGCTCTTACATACATACATACGCACCAACGTTTCTATATATTAGATAATTCGAATTTATTCTGATATTTAACAAATAGTTGCATAACACAACGACCATGCGGAATCTCTGCATCTATAAACCGTTAAGTAGGGTACACATTATCGCTCATGAATGTCAGTTGAGAGAGAATCTGAACTTAATCATAGTATGTACACTAGACTGTTGAATTGTACATAATTCTTGACTGAACGCTCACAAAAATTTTTGTGAGCACGTCCGTCACGGGTTAGCTCTTGCTCGTTGTTTGACAATTTGTACTAAAATTTTTTCAATTCAACATTCGTTCAAAATTCTAATTGTGTCCACATCGCTCGTGGTTCGGTTTTTAAAAAATGGATGCAGAAAAGGCGTTTTTAGAAGATTTTATTGAATGTTTACTGCACGATATTCGAAAAGGAATGAAATTTAATGAAGACGCACTGTGGTCTAGAATGCGATTCTAGCGCGAATTAAACCAAAAAACCAAAATATTTATTTTTTCTTAAAAATGGGCTTATTTGTTAGGTGAAAGTTTCCCATTCAAAAGGCAACTGAAATTTACTGATTATTATGTTGTACATGGTGGCAACACTGCTTATTTTTTTGGTAAAAGTAAAAAGTTTTCGTTTTATTACCCACTATATTACCCGGTTTTACTAGGGCGAAATAATGTAAAATTTTGATATTTATGTGACAAGATTTTTTTTGTTTATTTTTATTCATATTATATTTTTGTAATATTTTTTGCATTAAAAGTAATAGTGTAAAGGAAGAACATGAGAATTTCTCAATTCGTTTCTGAGCTATAATCTCAAATATTCTTTAGACTTAGACCATCTACAGACCCAGCCGCACACAGAGACCAAATTTCATCAAAATCGGTCAAGCAGTTTACGAATGTTGAATTAATTCGCGCTAAAATCGCCTTCTAGACCACAGTGAGACGGCATGAATGATAATCTGGTCATGCAGCAGAATGACAGAGAAATTTAACGAACTTAAGTGAAGCTCATAAGCAGCTATGGGCAGAGAGCGCTCTTAGGGCCAGTTTTTCAGTGCGGGTTTAAACTCTAGTCAAATTAAACTGAGCTTAACTCACCAAAAAGGGACGTTAAAACTCGGTTTAACTAAATATTGTAGCATTCGTTTAAGTTGAATTGACTTAAATTGCTCACATTATATGATGTGCTTTTTTTTGCTTAAACCGAGTTTAAACGTCCAATTTTGGTGAGTTAACTTCGGTTTAATTTGACTAGAGTTTAAACCCGCACTGAAAAACTGGTCCTTAGAGTGTTGAGACAAGTGTAGACCGATTGAACGGTTTGGCGTTGTTGAACGTGCATCGTGACGTGGAAGTAACGTGCGAAAATGTAATCGACATTATGTCGAAAAAGCCAAGAAAAATTAATATTATTTTATAGTCTAAAACATTTAAAATTTGATTTACTGATGATTTATTTAATAAATATACTATGTGTATATATGTATATAACGTATATAAATATTTTTGAAAGCCTCCCCCCCGAAATATTTTCCTGGAACCGCCCCTGCTAGACATTATAAAAAATCGTCGCATAAGAGGGGTTCTATTTATATTTCGGGAATAGCAAATAGTAACAAACATTTTTAAATTAAAATTGCTTTGTTGTTTTTCAAAATATTCTCTTTGATGATCAATACACTTTTGCATTCGTTCAAACCATTTGTCATAGCATTTTTTCTATCCCTCTTGAGACACCTCCAAAACATGGTTTTTGAACGCTTCAACTGCTTCTGCGGCGCTCGTAAATCGTTGACCACGCAGTTTATCTTTGATATTCGGGAATAAGAAGTCATTGGGTGCCAACTCAGGACTGACTTTAGGATGAGTCACCAATTCGACGTTTTGACTGCTCTAAAATGCACATGTTTGACGAGATGTGTGAGAGCTCGCGTTTTCATGATGAAGACTGATTCGTCTTTGGTGGTTGGTTTTGCGAGTTTCTTTGAAGACTTCCGGCAAACAAATGATCGTGTACCATTCAGAATTAACCATCTTACGTTGCTCAAATGGAACAGTGGCCACATGACCCATTCGGTAGAAGAAACAGGCGCCCATTTGCTTCACAGTGCTTCGTGCGCGAACAACTTCTGTTGGATTTGCCTCGTCTTGGAATACCCACACGGTCGATTGCAGTTTTGTTTCCGGCTAATACGCATATATCCATGATTCATCACCTGTCACGATTTTTTTTTTTTGAGCACTACAATTGAACAATTGTGGCGTCCGTGGCGTAGTTGGTTAAAGTGCGTGGCCGCTATGTCAAAGAACTTTGGAAACGCAGGTTCGAACCCCAGCAGCGACAGAAAATTATTTGAATTAAAATAATTTTTCTGTACGGCCGCCACCTCTCTGCAGACAATGGCAAACCTCAGAGAGTAATCAAAATGCCATGTAAAGCTTCTTGAGAACGAGAACTTTTTCCGTTCATCGCCGTTCGGAGTCGGCGTTAAGCATGTAGGTCCGGTTCTCGGTCAATTGTGTACAAACTTAATAACACGCACAACACAATTGATCATAAGAAGCTAGGTCAAAGTCCTTTCAAGGGCTGAAATGGCCAGTTATTTATTTATTTTACAATTGAACTTGTTAATCACTTCCTTACACCAATCGACGCGAGACTTTTTTTGAGCGATTGATAAATTATGGGGTATCCAACGAGAGCAAATTTTTTTACAGATAAGTGTTCATACAAAATCGAATATATTGTAGTGGAACTAATATGCAAGGATGCCTCTATCTCACGATATATCACATGAATATCTTGCATTATTAGTTCACGTACTACATCGATGTTTTGTGGCACCGATTTTGGACGATCTTCACGGAATTCTTCGGCGACTGAACTACAACCATGATTGAATTCACTATACCAGCGATATACTGTGGTTTTTGATGGTGCTTTACCGTCATACAAAGAACTGAGTTCATTGACACATTCTTGTTGAGATAATCCACGTCGAAAGTTGTGAAAAATAATCCAACGAAAACCTTCTCTTGAAATTTCCATTTTTTTAACAAATTAATTTCCTTAACTCAAGTATAAACAAAACAAATATCACTTGAAAATCAAAACTTTGTGAGTAAATTTATGCTTCCAAATGTCAAACTTTATTATGGTGATGCCAGATTTTAGCTATTGCTATTCGTGTTGCCAGTTCCCGAAATATAAATAGTACCCCTCGTAAGTATACTCAGTTTGTTGAAAGGCGACCTATAAAAACTGGAAAAAGAGTTTATCAAAATCATCTGTTCCATTGCAAATGCTCTGCGCTACTGTGGAAACAACTAAAAAGCTGCACAAAACATTATATTCATAGTACATATATGAATTGTAGACACTATGAAGGTGCAGTGTATTTCAGTGAAACGAAATTTTGACTTGAAAGGACTTTGACCTAGCTTCTTACGATCAATTGTGTTGTGCGTGTTATTAATTTTGTACAAAATTGACCGAGAACCGGACCTACAGGTTTAACGCCGACTCCGAACGGCGATGAACGGAATGTTCTTGTTCTCAAGAAGCTTTACATTTCATTTTGATTACTCTCTGAGGTTTGCCATTGTCTGCAGAGAGGTGGCGGCCGTACAGAAAAATTATTTTAATTCAATTTTAGTTCAAATAATTTTCTGTCGCTGCTGTTGACATAGAGGCCACGCACTTTAACCAACTACGCCACGGACGCCACTAATTTTTAAGTACTTTGTTTGTTTTTCGTTGGTCATTGTTCATAGGTACTAAGTTTTTATTTTTTATTTATTTTGGTTTTCTTTTAATTCAATTTATTGCCACATTCTTTGTTTTTTGGAACCTCATCTTAACTGTCATAGGCACCCAATTATTCATAGACCCCATTACAATTCACTCTAACCACCAAAGTATTTTAAACGTTCTTGTCGTATGTCTGCTCTCAGCCACCAAAGCTTTTTTACCATTCCAGTCAAATGTCTGCTTCCAGCGACCAAAGCTTTTTTACCCATCTATTCGTATGACTGCTCTCAATCGATAAGCTTCTGAAATTCGTTGAATTTGAATGATATTTTCTAAATTGTGCTTAACAGTGTTCCCAGAACTTTTTTGAGAAAAGCGCGAGATTCAAAAAAAAATATCGCCCAAAATCGCCCAATGAAAAAAAAAAATCGCCAAAAATCGCAATTTTTTCTAAGAAATTTATTATATTAGAAAAAACAAAACAAATTATATACATTTTTTTTTTAAATAATATTGAATCTGTTAATAGTATTAGATATATAAAAGTTCTTATTTTCATATTTTTTTCAAATAATATTGAGATCTGTAAAAAATAATAAAAAAGCTACTTCATTTTATTCGAGAATTTTGATCGTTAAATAACATTTTTTTAGAGACTATAACTTTTTAGAATTTTTCAATATGCAACTTTAAAAATAAAATCTTTTTACAAAAAACGTAGTTTCTTCAGCCATATTAGACTCTTCCTCCGTTTCGTCAATTCTCGAAGTACTGTTTAGTTCATATATTGATTTATTCATTTTTGAAATCATATCATCGGATATTGACAGCGACTTGCAACACCAGTTTTGATCCTTCATTAAGCATTTTACTCGAATGATTGAAGTTAGCATATCTAATTTCATTCTGTTACGAATTTTAGTTGTGGTAAAAATCATGACGGAGAAAATACGTTTCACAAATGCATTAGAATGTGGCAAGGAAAGCAAGATTAATGCCAACTTACAAATATTGTTAAACATTTTTCCCCCTACTGATGTCTTAATTTTGTATGCCGATTACCAAAATTCTTCACTTTCAGATGGCACTTTGTTTTTGAAAACATTGCTCCATAGAAATGTCAACAAAGATTCGTATTCGATTTCTGCTGCACGTCGCTCTTCAAGAGATAGATAATAAAGAGGGAGTTCACGGAAAGAAGGTCTAATATAGTTTAAACATCTTTTAGGACATAAAATAAAAGCATTTTCAAACATTTTTAACTGACTAGGTAATCGTTTTAACATTTCCTTGATTAAAACTATAATTAAATTCTGTCATTTTGATATTATGTCTATCATAACAATATCATCACTTAATTTGTGAATTTCTTCATGGAACTGATAATGAAATGTAAGGTCATTAATTCTTTTATAAGTGCTTTTATCCGTAAAAATTTTATTTAAGCTGAATGTAGCTAAATTTTCAAAATTGAAATTTTTGACAATGTCTTCTTTTATAATTTTTTAAACAAGTCTTTGAATAAATGTTGTGATTTCAACGTAAGCTTGAAAAAAGTCAACTTTTTCTCATTGAAAATATAAATTAAGTGAGTTGATGTTTTGAAGAAACGGTCTCAAAAAAATAAGTATTTCGATATAAATAAATTATCGATAAGGCTTCAGCTGGGTTCAGTCGCATTGTTAACAGAGTGTTCCAAACACTTTTAAAACAATTGTTATTTTCTTTTATTGAAATTTTAAACACATTAGATGAGTTTATGAAAAAGCGTGGTTTAACAAAAATCGCCCAAAAAATCGCCAGGCGATTTCCTAAAAATTTAAGCGCAAAAACAAGAAAAAAAGCGCCCAATTGGCGATAAATCGCCCAATCTGGCAACGGTGGTGCTTAAGTGAAATTAAACAATTAGGCAACTACGAAGACCATCGTCCTCAGAAAAATAGGAAATGCTTTATGGTAAACTACATATACTGCGGCACTGTGAAAATGTAAAAAGTATAGATTGTTCTGTACACTAAGGGAAATAACGCATATTAGCATTATCCACGCCTGAGTATAAATTTTATTTAAATATTTACGTGGATAAATCAAATGTTTTCCGTACAACTCGTTTTTTTCCCGTATTTGAATTTTATTTATACCACACACGTACACACATATTCCATACAAGCAAGCAGCAACAGCATCGCACACGTACACACATATTCTGACAAGCAGCAACAGCATCGCACTCTGTTCCTGCAGTTTATTTCTTGCAGTTGCAACCTTAGTTCTTATAATTCTCATTTAGTTATTGTTGCAAGGGTAATATAGCCGCATGTTTGGCCAAGATTCTTTGTGAGTGCGACTGATGATCACAAAATGAAATTGTGTACGGATTGAGTGACAACCGGACATTTTCTCAAAAATGTCTTGTACCGGTTGTCATTTGCCTGCATATTTTTGGTATTTTATTTTCCAATTTTTTTTTCTCTAGTTTATACTATTTTGACATTTGTTGCCATAACTGTCAAAAGAGTATAAATTTGAAAACAAAAAAAAGTAAAAAAGAAAATAAAATATACTAACAAATGGCATTTGATGGACGCATCTCGTGGGAAATATTCAAATATATTTGTTTTTAATTTCAATATTTTTATATAAATTTTCTTTTAATGCGATAGTTTTATTTTCAAATAGTAAATATTTTAAAGACATTTAAAGAAATGCGTGCATAATTTTAATATATTTTTTATTAATTCTGTTTAATTATTTTAATATTTTATTTAATTAAAAAAGTATTTAAATAAATTTTAAATATTTACGTAGTCAATTTAAGTAAATGCGTTATTGGTGCAAAAATGACTCGCTTTTTGGATAAATTAAAAAAGTTTTTGGATAAATTTAATATTTTTTTCTCTTAGTGTATGTTCAAACAAAAAAATTTTGGTCAGAAGAAGCCAAACTAATTCTTTTTTGTGACACATGTTCTCGAAAACCAGGTCTTTATATTGGAGACTAATAGTGCTTTGAAATATATCACACGTTGAAGAACTAAAAAATATAATTTTTACATAAAATTAAACATACTATTATGTTACATATATCTATGTCTGTTACATATAGTTTTAAAAAGAATTAATAAATTTTATTTTTCCTTCATAATCTTGCATATTGTGTGTTACTGTTCTTTGCAAAGGGTTAAAATTATATTTTTGCTTCCATGTAATATGCGAACACATGCTTGAGGTTCGCTACTAGTTCACTATGAACTACAGAACGTATTTAGTTATTAAATAAATAAAATAAAAATAAAAAAAGTCCTTAAATTTTATTTCTACACTGAAAAAAAAAAGTTAGCTTGAAATTAAACACAATGTGTTCACAAAATGTGTTGTTAATTTGAATTTTTTTTCATATGTTTTTCAAAATTTTTAAATACATTTGCTCTTACTTTGACGAAATTTGTTGCAAGCTATTTTTTAAACACAAATATCGTCAAATTAATAACAATTGTCGTCAATTTTAAAACATTTTTTTTTCAGTGTATAAATCAAATTAAAAGAAAAAATGCAAAACTCTCAGTTTATATCTTTTAGGAAGAAACTATGGACAAAAATAAAAAGATTACGACTTTTATTCTAAAGTTGTAAAGAAAGCATGATGTTCAAAGAAAACGATTTATCAGGTTGACCTATTATATTGTGATTCCAAAGCAAACAAACAAAAATCCCTACCCCCACAAAGACAATTCTGGCTACGGCCTTGAGTTCTGGTGGTCTTTTATTCCAAATGCGTATTAAGTAGGCTTCAGAAAATACTTCAGAGAAATCAATCGAGAAGTCAGAACAAAAACCTTATTGAGTAGTGTGATAAGAGCTTTTCAAGCAAAATAAGAATAAGAAGCTTAACATATCATTTTTGTTGCCATGCATAAATAGCTTGCCTACCACTCAACACCACGTATTGAGTGTTGTTAAAGAGTCCACAAAATAATTGCACCATTGCTCACACAAGTTACACAAAACTGACATACACATCTATCATTCATATTGGTTTTGTTCATTAGTTCTAACATCCTCAACTGCGGTTTGCCTTATTCGCAAAAAAATTGGGAATAAAACAAAATTGCATTTAAAGCCAAGCCAGAACCTAATTTAAGTGCCTCACATTCAGAAAGTGCACTTATCATATACAAAGAAAATAAAACTCACTCACTTATGCAAGTTTTGTCAGCATACTACATGTTGCCATTATTATCTTTACAGCCGTGCGAGTGCCTGACTGACTATCTAATGCAAATGTGTCCTAATTACTTGAGTTTTAGAACTTCTTCGTGAGGAAGTATTTCAACCGGAAAGTTAAATAATTTTATTATCATTTTTTTTTATTTTTTTTATTTTTTCTTATTTGCCAGAGGCCTACGACAACAACAGAGCAGCCTTAAAACAAAATGTGTGCTACATGTGAGCCCATTATAATACGTAGAGCGGGTTGGGACCTAATAAATGTTGGTTTTTGCACGTTTCAGAGTGCAAATAACGTGTTGTACAACCTTAAAGACAGCTATTTGCCATTTTCTGTTTTAAATATTTTCCAATTATAAGCCAACTTCCGAAAACGCTAGGCTAATTATGCATTCAAAACAATTCTAAGAATCTCATACGAGATGCGAGGGCGACATAAAACTAAGACAAGAGATACTCAGATACTCAGGATGTGACGAGTTGCGAACTCTTAAGCTACGTAGCAAAGAAGATACGACTACATTCGTCTGCACTGCGTTGGGAAAGAAACATGGTTATTCCTTCAAACATACTTACGTGCTTACGTTAACGTTCTATAAAGCATAACGTCGCATTCATTTAATGTTACCCAAACTGCATTATTTATGCTTTTCATTTTTAGAGAGCATCACAGGCTGGCAATATTTTCAGCATTAAATAAGCCGCTTCCTTAGCTGCTTCCTTGCTGTCGTTACCGTGTAATAACATTATTTTGCGACAGTTGCCAACTTCAAAGACATCTCAAGAATTTAATCTCGAGTGTGGAAAATTCTCAGCTAAGCGCAACAATTTTACGTATGCTTGTGTTAGTGGCATTGTTCTGTGTCGGGTGCTGCCAGAATTGTTAGCAGCAGTGACATGGATGAAAAAGTCAGTCACTCTGGTAAAAAAACAAAAAAAAAAATATCCGTCAACAAGATGGTAGAGATTTATAACGTTGTTCCTGCTGCAAGTGTTTTAATGAAACATTTTGTGTAAAGACGAGGAGAAAAATGCAAGATTTAAATATATTTTGATCTAATTAAAAAATAATTGGTTACTATGATGCCAAGGCAAATATTTCGAGAAACCCGCTTAGAATTCTGGAACCATCTATCTGCTGTCGCATGGCTTAAACTTAATAACCTTTGCATTATTTTATTTTAAAATTTATTGTCATGCGTAGGATAATGACTTCAATCCCAATCCAGTGCAGATTCGCTCACGTTGATTTCCATCACAAAGTATAAATAAATGATTTCGATGTCAACTTATTTGGTTTTAATTCAATATTTTTTTTTTTTTTTTTTTGTGCAACACAAACATACAATATTATAACACAGTGCAACATAAAATGAAATTTTTTTATAGCTGGTCTAGCTTAGGCGATATGGAGCCTTGAAGACCCAATTGAAGACTGCAAATTAGGCAGGTGGTTTTAAGAAAATTACTTATTTCGCATTCGGTGAGTAAGAATTTAATGTAGTTAAATAAATAAAGATCTAATTAACCAAACAATTTTTGATTTTTTTGAAAATTGTTTTAATTAAAATGATAAGTTTTTATGAAAAAAAAACAGTAGCTTTTCAAAAAAAAAAAGTACATAAACTAATGTACTTGGTCTAATAGAGGATAATCTCAAAATCAAGGTTAAAAACAAAAATCTCTTTTTTTCCATGCCCAAAGTTTAAAAATTTTTCATATATTTTTTTAAAAAGCTGAAAAAATTTCGAAAATAATATGTGAAGTTTTCAATTTTTCTCAGTAAACACAACAAAAATAAATTATTAAAATCCTTTGGGTCTCGGCACTCTCGCCAAAAGTGAAATTTCGTAAAAAGTCAACCGTTTTTCAATAAAACTTGATTTTTCTGATAACACTGTGCACCAAAATAACTCTTTTTGTTGAGTACGAAACTGACAATTTGTCAAAATAATTTTTGTAACAATTTATCACTCGAATTTCTTCATCACATTAAGATTTTGAGAAAATCGAAATTAGAAAAACAAAAAGTCACGTCAAAAAATGTTCCCAACGGAAAACGTGTTTTCTGTCTGAAGCAAAAATTAAATCAATATAGTTTTTAAGCTAGTCACCTACTGTGTAGGCTTAATACTACGGTGTTCCTTAGCAAGGAGTTTAAGGTTCAAGAAATCAATACCCAACAAATAGATTTTCCGAACGTTATATGCCCATATATAATCATTTATAAACGTCCATCCGACCATCTCCTGGACATCACTTCCATACCTCCTGACGCGACCAACGCTCTATTACAGTAATTTCAATAACAGATACACACAACACTTACTTATATTTAATACTGGTCGAAATCAAAAGTGACCTAAAATCTCTGACAACATTTGGGCATTGCCACTCGATTGACCCACGGTGCAACTCCACGCTGATATGCTCGCGACGTTGAGCTACCGCAGTCAGCATGATATTACCCGAAGGGCCAGCCCGGCGAGAGTTTCCCTGGCAAAAGGGGATCTTGACACAGAACGTCAACACCACTGATACCTAACATTGCCACACATGCCTGTGACAGAAGCCTTTTAACGTTTGCCGTAGAAACCTGCCTGTTCGGCTAAATTCTACGTTAACCCTTGGCAAGGAGTCGAGGTCCATGGAATTGAAGCCCAACAGATAGATCTTCCGGACGTTAATACTATGCTAATGCTATACACTAACATCCATCCAACCATCTGCTTGGCCTCACTTTCATGATTCCAGACGTGACCAACGCCCTGTCATAGTATTTTCAACACCAGTTACACATCATACTTAAGTATTTATTTAAATCAATAAATCCATATATTAAATCTAATGGTCCGTATGTTACTCCATCACTTCTGAACCATTCCAATGGAGTCGTTCAAATTTTTAGGGTGTATTTGACCAGTCATAGCACGGGTTTTAAACTTATTTGTACAACATCGGATGCGGTTCTCGAGATATTACAAAAATAGTGAATCCCCTTTCGCCCATTCGATTTCTTATATAAAAATCTGCTAAAAGCAGTTTCTCGTTCTTTTTTTAAATAAAAAGTAATGAAACTCGGTAAGAACGTCCTATTAGTCGTGTCCTTTGACTGGCAAAACTAAGTAAACATTGGGAAAGGGTGCGTGGCACTGTCCATACATTTCAAATGTATGGTATCAAATAGATTTGAAAATAAATGCAGCATAACAATAAAACTCAGTGCGGAGTTACCACTTGGTAATCTCCATCTAATAAAAAACTAGCATGAGCATTGTATAAGGGGGTGTGTTTCCGCAAATACAAGCCAATTTTTTGATTTCGAGTACCTATGGAAGTAAAAGTTACAGTACTTACATTAAAACTCAGAATGGTGTTACTATTTGGTGATGTCCTTCTACTAGAAAACTGGGACGGGCACTAGACAAGGAAGTATGGCTCCGCGCATAAAATCCTAATTTTTGATATCGAATAGCCATAGAAGTAGTAAAAGTTACAGTACTAACATTGAAACTCAGAATGGAGTTACTATTGGGAAACTGTAACGGGCAGCGGAGAACGACAGTGATGTCAAACATTGATGTGTCTAAGAAAAGTTTTGAATATACTTATTATGTTCCAAAGTAGTTTCTGGGTGCAGAAACGTGCGCCGGGTGTCACTGGTATACTGCATAAATAGTAATCAATATTGAAACGCAATAGTACCAATTGTGGATGATTAGTTGGGTCACCATCAACATTTTTTGGTGGAAATTAAAACCCATCGAACATCTCTGACAATATTTGGGCATTGCCACCCAGCTGTACAATTGCGGAACTCCACGACGACCAGTGTAGGTGTGCTCGTGACATTGAGTTACCACAACCAGCACGACAACCCCGAAGGGCCAACCCTGCATTAGTCTCCTGGGCAAAAGGAATTTACCTCGACATATCACTCACACAGACTGACACATATTACATATCACACATGACTTTGCCATACATATCACACATGACCGGCGAGGTACTGATTCTGTTTACAGACTCGGCACACTCAGGGTAAGTTGTGCCTTTAGAACAATTTCCGAAAATGCAGCATTAGTTCTCAGAAGCTTGATACCCATCGACCTTCTCGTAGATCAGAAGCCAATAACAACGTTTCCATTCTCACACTACTCTTCAAATAGAATTGAAGATGCAAACCATGGTTTATTTGAATGCCCCAAGTTTGATAATGCCTCCCTTGAGTCTTCGAACAGTCTCGGGGAAACTGTGTCACAACAAAACTAGGTGTCCCTGAATGCTGAAAAGCGAAACGAACTGGTCAGTGGTCAGTACCCTTGCTAAAACCAGAACAGAAGAACCGCGAAGAGTTGAGCGTTTACAAACCACAGAAGACGGAGTAGAGTACTTCACTTCTATTTAACCCTTAAACGACGGTTATTAGCCATCCAGTTTTCAGCTTAGTGCTGTTCCCATGCCCCCCGAAGTGATGCTTTGCGGCGGTACCGCGGGGCTCACAAAGGGACGAAGTTTCAATGCGTATGTTCAGGTCTAGTGCGTACGAATCACACACTCCCACCTGCACGATAGCGCCTTTTCGAGATTCCCCCTTCGCGAATAAAATAAAAAAAAAACATCAAATATGACTGTAATGAGAAAAGTCACATAAATATATTTATTTGACCCGGTCTACGAAAAGGGACCTTCGGTGTGAAAATATCATTTTTCACTTTTTTGGCGATTCGGATAGACTAATGTGTGCTCTTTCTAATGGCGCAAAGCAGAAGTTTCCAACTCGTAAAGAAGTTTGTCAGGAATTTTCCAAAAAAAGAGCAGAAATGAGTGAAAATGAAAAAAAATTGGACATAGAATTATAACATAATAAACATCATTTCATACTTTTATTTGAAGGGAAACCAGCCATTTTACATAAAAATCGAAATATAAAATAAATCTATAATCAAATCTGTATTAATAGACTAAGAAATACAACTCTGTAAGAATAGAGGATAAGCTGAAATAAATGAAAAGACGCCATTCAGTGTGCGACAATTAAACGTTTACAAACAGCTGTTTTCTCGAAAACTTGTTTTTACACCGAAGGTCCCTTTTCGTAGACCGGGTCACATATATAAAAAAGGAAATTATGTTTGTAAGGCCGCAATAGACTCCTAAACTACTCATCCGATTAGCATGAAAATTTGTGTATAAAAGTTTTTTGGTACGGTGCGTGTTCGTGGGCTATTAATTTTGATCCACCTTGAACACCAGAGGGCGCTGTAGTACAAATTTTTTACAAAACTGCCTAAAACTCATAAACTGCTAATGCGATTAGAATAAAAAATGGTATACAGTGGGTTTTATGTACGTCAAGTGTTCTGCTGCTATCGTTTTTGACCTATCTTGAACACCAGAGGGCGCTATGGTACAAATTTTTTACAAAACCACCTAAAACTCACAAACCGCTAATGCGATTAGAATAAAAGTTGGTATATAGTAGTTTTCAGGTACGATGAGTTTTTTAGCACTATCTTCTTTGACCCACCTTGGACACCAGATGGTGCTGTAGTACAAATTTTTTACAAAATCGCATATTTTTAGTTGTTTTCTTATGTAACATGTGCAAATATTTACAAAATATAAAATATTTCTTAAATTTAGTAAAACTAAAAAAATGTCCGTTATTTTGACACCAAAAACATGAACATATCTTGAAAACTATGAAAAATTTTACTACAACGATATATTTAATGCAACATCGTTGCTCAAAAATGAGAAAAAAACAATCAGAAATTTAATTTTGTGACTTTCGATTCAAATATCTCCGCTGCATTTGTACACATTTTGTTCAATTTTTTTTTTGTCTTAAAGCTTCATCAAAGTACTATGAAAACTTTATTGCAAAAATACCGTTAGTTGAGTATATATATATTAAATTTTTTTTTCAAAAAAGGTCTAAAATTTTGGATTTTTCCTCAAAAAAAGGCTCAAAATTTGTTTTTGTTGTAAAACTAATTTAAATTCAAATTCACAAATTGTCAATTCTATTAAAAAGTTATAACATTTGTAAACAAAAGTTATTTAAATTTTACGCAAAAATTAAAAACCATTTTTGTGATTCAAAAAGCAAGGCATATTTTGATTTTTTCGAAGAAAATTTTTTTTTCCAATATTGTGTTTTTATATTTTTGTAAAAATATAAAAGCTAAGAAATTAATTTATTTAAAAAAAATTATTGTAGTATCTCTTACCAATCAAAAGTTATAACCCATAATCTTTATCCAAAATATATATACAAAAAGCAAAACGCTGTCTGTGTGATGGTTGGAAACTTCACAATTACTGAGCCGATAGAGCTGAAATTTTGGCAGCACATTTTTTTCAAGTACAAGATGGCTTAAATTTCTGTCACACCCTCTTTTACCGCCCACAAATCAATAAAAATGCTATATTTCCTACGGTTTCCCTCGATTTGACTACATTTTTGTAATTTAGTTTGTATGCTCACTGTCGGCAACTGTACTAAAACTGGGTAATGTCCATCTACTAGAAAACTGGGATGAGCATTATATAAGAAGGTGTGGCTCCGCCCATACAGTTTAAATTTGTATTATCGAATAGCTTTGAAAGTAAAAGTAGCAATACTTACATACAAACTCAAAATGGAGTTACTATTTGGTGATCTCCTGCTACTGGGAAACTGTTACGGGCAGTGGAAAATAACAGTGGTGTCAAACTATGAGTCTAAGAAAAGTTTTGAATACACCTATTATGTTCCCATATAGTTGCAGGGTGCAGCAACGCGCGCCGGGAAAAGGCTAGTTGGATATAAAATATCGCATACCGAGGTTATCTGTGAGTGACGCATATGTAAGTCACCACTACTACACCAATTTCAAATCTGGTACTCCGAGATTTCTAAGATACACTTTTCACCTTGGAGTACCCAAATCTGACACCTCATATAAAACATAAATTTTGCAGTAAAACTGCCCAGCCTTATATAAGACTATGCAAACGACATGTAAATATGCCAGTGGAATTGCTAGTCATGTATCTGCCGAGGCAAAGACTATCCCTGTGTTGACAAATTTTCAGGATAATTACTATTCCTTCGTAGGTATAACGCTTCCGTTGATCTTGTCAACGGTCCTCACGTATCCTGGGTTTGGGCGGAGTAACATGACTGCAACGGAATGTTGTTCGCCATTATCATATTATGTACACCATATTATTTACATACGCCATATATTTTATTTACACCAAGATCATCTTGAGCCACCAAACAACAGTCCATTAATTTTTGCTCTAGCAGTAACCATATAGTCACTGTCCCTTCCCAACAGTAAGCTGCATATCTATGAACACTCCGAAATAACTATAGCATAAAGCTTTTTCATCTCATCGCATCCTTTTAACACTTCGAGATTACTATAGCATAGAAGCTTTTTAATCTCATCGCATCCTTTCAATATTCAGAAAGTACTTTAGCTGTAAGCTATTTCCTTTCATCGCATCACCTCTTTAAACTAGGGCGTCAGATATTGTTAGGGAGCTCTTCAATTGAATGCCTTCAAGCAATCTCACAATTTTTGCAGTTGTACTGCCACCCCATTTTAACATCATCAACATGCTAATGTGCCGGTGATATTGTGTATGAAATTTTTCATAGCTACTCAGCAAGTATTAATTTCGTGCAACAATATTGCATTTTTGTTGCAAGACTAAATATAATTCCTTCATTTTTGGCTTATAACCATTATCGTGCCGCATATACTCACCGAGATATAATTTCATGCAACGCGGTAGCATTTATTAAAATGGAATCGAAATCAGTAGAGAGTGATTTTATAAACAATGTTTTTCGATTTGTTTTCTGGCTCAAAAGCAAACAACGAAAACGATGTGTTATCACGCGAATAGCAACGTACAGCTGACCATGCGAAAAACAGGGCAATTCGAGATTAATCCCACAGACTTCCAAAGATTGGCCTTGCAACTCATTGATTGTCATCGCAAAAACCAATCGGACGGAGGACTGAATCCGCCTGAATTGGAATGGAAGATCAGTTGGAATAATAGCAATTCGTGCGATAAGGACTTCCTCTCCTTTGAATTTGAACTTGATGATCGTGCATTGAATCACATTGTTCATAAGTTTCTTGACGGACAACAGCGTACCGTTACACAATTTTGGATGAATCAGATTCTGCAACATGATTATGAACGATCCCACCTTCACTGTAAATTATGCGGTGGAGTTCTTGGCACACCAAGCGAGTTCGAAAACTTCATCGGATAGTTGGTTGCTTCATCCTCGACGGTCACGCTGTGAACGAATTTGTACAAATGCAGTTCTCCAGGGATTTGATTTTGAATAATAAAATTTAAGCTATCGACGTCCTTATTCTTCGCAGTTCGACCGCCTTCCAACAATGTGGCAGCAATGCCAGAGGATGTAACAGCCAACGCACTTTGAGATCTTGACCGAATTGTTGCCAGAATCAACGAAATGACGAATGTCTTGCCTGTCCCACCGAGAAAGTAAATGCCTCCCGTTCCATCGTCGACAACCTTCATCAGCGAATAGTACACGTTCTTCTGCTCGGCATTCAACAGCAGCGGCACATTTGCTTGGACTCTTTCGGCCAGCTCTTTTCGATCATAGTATTGCTCCCGTTGCAATTTGCGATTGAATGCATCGTGCATCGAATGACAAGCACGCACTTGTCTTCGATCTAAATAAACGCTTCGTTGCGCATCTCGTCTTTAATATCAAGATCGAAATTCGAACTTGTCATGCAACCTCTGTGCAAAACGTCGTCAGCCATCTCGTCCTTGTTTTTGTCACACAAGCGAAGCTTTACAACGAATTTTTCACCTTAACATCGTCTAAAATCATCAAATCATGCGATAAATTCAAAATTTCGTCGAAAAAAATTCTAATTTTTCGCGTTTTTCCGGAATTTTCTGAGTTTTAAACTAAGAATTTTCTATTTTTCCATTCGAAAAGCCATTCCGTAACAATTGCAAACAAACTTCCATAAACAATCAATTTTCGATTTTTGAAATTTCCCGATTTTTCCCGGAGGGAAGACCCTATGCCCAAATTTTTTTTCGTAAAACCTTCTCTGTGGCGTAGTTGGTTAAAGTGCGTGGCCTCTATGTCAACGAACCTGGAGACCCGGGTTCGAACCCCAACAGCGACAGAAAATTATTTTGAATTAATATAATTTTTCTGTACGGCCGCTACCTCTCTGCAGACAATGGCAATGGTGACGAGGCTAAATCAGGCGGTTCTAAAAATTTACAAATATATCTATCTGTTCCCAACCTTATATTGGCGCGGAAGGGTTGCCTTTTGAATAAAAAGATAAAACTTCAACAAAATAACACATTCATAGATTTTTTTTTTATTTATTTAATTTTTTCTTTGTTTTGTGTTATCATTGTGTGAGATTGTGACACTTTTCCTGTGTTACGAGAACCTAAGAAACAGGAAATTAAACTATAAATATTTTATTATATACAACGTAATTTCAGCGTGAAACTGAACAATAACTCACCGAACAAGAAGAAAAGTACTTAAAGTATGGATATAAATCAAATCGCTCTTTTCTTTCTAACTTTTTTTATCGCACTCAAATATAAACATGACAGTTATCTTATTTGAGCCACTCGTTCACAACTTAAATTGACTTTTGAGTGCTCAAATTAAAGAATGTAAAGTACAAAAATCAAGCAGAGAACTGTTTTATACATTCATTATTTTATTTGTGCATATTAGAAGGAGTTTTACTCGATTCGAATATTTTAGCAGATTGTTCGCTTCGGTACATTATTGTGATGATGGATAGGATGTAGGCTGATTCTGGGAACACTTTACGAATGAATAATGAAAGATAATGTATGAAGCCATGTGCTATAATTTTACACATACACACACACACATAAATTGCATATCTTTTAAGAACTTATTTCACCAAGACCCCGTCAGGAAGAACATCAGGGTATATGATTTTTTTTTAAATTGTTTTGAACAATCAATCTATATATGATCATCGCATCGTGTGATTTATTTAATTGTCTTATAAATAACTAGTGTTAGAAACAGAAAGAAATTTTTGTACCACTACTCCGTTTTTAACGCCCATAAAGAGGCGTGGTAGGTGCAGAAAAGTATATATACAGGCCGGGCCATCTAGTGGTTTCTTTTTAAATCATGGGTTATTTTGACACTGACATCTGTTTAACACTAAAAATCTTGACATAAAGTCAGTATCATAACTCCGCGGAAAGAAATAAGTCATTTTACGCTTCAACAACGTTGGGAAATATTAGAAAGTTATTTCCGAAGTGAGTGCTGTGTAGCCCAAACAATGCGTTATTGGAAAAATATATGATTTGGTCGAAAAATCATATATCCTGACAAAGCGCATTTTCATCTCGGCGGCTACGTTAACAAAGTTGCCGCATCTGGGGCTCGGAAAACCCGCACGTTATTGTCGAGAAGACAATGCATCCACAGAGAGTGAGAGTTTGGTGCAGATTGTGAAGTGATGGTGTGGTGGCATCATTGGACCATTTTTCTGCGAAAATGAGGATCGGAACAACGTTTCGATTAACAGTGGGCGTTACAGAGCCATGTTAACCGATTTTTTTTTTACTGAAATTGGAGACATGAATTTGGATGACCTCTGGTTCATGCAGGATGACGCGCTATGCTACAATCGATCTTTTGCGTACCAAATTCCCAAATCGTGTTATTCCCAAGCCGTCTTGGCGATGTCAATTGGCTGCCTCGGAACTGCGATTTGACCCTTTTGGACGTTTTCTGTGGTGAATCGTGAATGACCAATGTTATGCCAACAATCCGGAAACGATTCAAGTACTTAAAGCCAATATCATCCAAGCAATCTGTGAGCTACAGCCCGAAACCATCAACACGGTCTGGGAAAATTTGAGTGATAGAATTTAGAGTATTTTCAGAGTAATTTCAGAGTATTCTTAATCAGCACCACCACCCGAGTTGATTTAGCCATATCCGTCTATCCGTCTAACGATTACAGCCGTAATTTTTAAGCTATCATCACGAAATTCGATATATAATCTTGTATATAATAAAGATCAAGTTCAAAAACGAGCCAAATCGGATGAAAACCACGCCTCCCTCTCAAACAAAGTGACTTTATGAAAAAGGTAAAATCTGTTTTAGTTCCACAAAAATTAATTTAATTTTGCAATTTGGTACCAAATTCAATGAAATCAGATTTAAATCACACCTACCACCTATACAAAACATTTCATATATGTAGGGGAGGATGCCCACCTGCTGAACAGGCCCACCTAATGAACACTGTCAGTTCTGACATCTGTATAGGTGACAGCGCCAATATGTACAGTGTCGCAGTAACAACTCATTGAATGTTCACTTTTGATAAATCATTGAGTTGAATGCGTGTGCTGCTTTAGCCCTACGGCCGTTGAGAAATAAAATATTCGAATAAAATGAAGCTGAACAAGAATAGTTCATCTCTATTCATCTCAAGTGTTTTTTATCGATAAAAAAAGGTGATTATGAGTGGAATTCAATGTTTACTATATATTTTTCACATTTCGTCGAGCACTGGAACAATATTGTGAAATGGAAAAAAAATATTTTGCATCATGTCGTGATGGCGTCACTGCCCACCTTCTGAACAAAACGTCGGCCCACTTACTGAACAGATTTTCAGACGTGGTGCATGCATAAAATTGTCATTTATACGATTGCAAATGGTGTTTGGAATCATCTTGAAGTTTTTCTTTTGCATTTAATTGATATTTTTGTGATTTTCGTCCACATTCAGATAAAATTTCAACTATGTTGAATTTAAAAATAAAGTCGGGTCTTAAGGGTATCTAGTTGGCCAAAATACCTTGCTATCCCCCAATGAAAATGGCCTCGGTACGCCCCTGGTCACTGTGAACCATTGAAAGAATAAACTTTTCATAATCACTCAAAAACATGATTTTATAATTTTTACAGCAGTTTATTTTAGGTGTTCAGTAGCTGGGCCGATTTTTTCTAGTGATCGATTTTCGAGACTTTTGCCAGATCGACTGCCAAAATTGTATTTTTCGGAATTTTTAATTTCCGCTTAAAATTCTTATTAGCAATTGAACTCAGCTTTCAAATAAAACCAAGAGCTCTGAAAAATTATGTTTTAAACCAAAGTTATGGCCTCTAAATAAAACGTGTTCAGCAGGTGGGCATCCTGCCCCAATATACTTTGGTTCGGCCGTGGGAGTATTTTGACTTCAACCCAGTCGAAGATCACTTCTTACAAGCTTGTATAAAATATGGGATAATTCAGAGAACTGGACTGTATAGGAGATATAAAGGCGTTGCGCTATAACGTCAGACCAATTTCGCACTCTTTTCACCTCCATTTGAACGCAGTGAAATTCGATGGTTGCCTTTTATGTCTTGCGCCTAACGATGAAAAAACAGTGGTTAATCAGTGAAAATGCTTTTATTGTTTTCAAAGCATTCTGCGAGCTGCTCAATACACTTTCGAATTCGTTTGAACCAATTTTCGAAACTGGTTTGACACTCTGAAGTTGGTAACTCCGAAACCAGGGTTTTTGAAACAAGGATTTCAGGTATAATACCTATTCAGTCAAGTCTGCTTTGGTTTGAAATAGTGATAGATTAGTGGGAGGGACAGGGTAATCAAGTCAAATATATGTAGGATGTTCTAAGCGTGGCGGAAAGCCTTGGAAACATGTGAATTTCAATCTGAGGCAAGTGTTATGCCTTTACCTCAGCCAATTCAAGTCATAAGGTAATCTCATTCACAAACTTCTTTACCACCAACTACGACTGCTAGCCTTAAATATTGATGAGTTTTCAATTTCAGTTGATTAGAAATGAGGATAGAAAATTGCAAATGCGAAAGGTTAAAGCGTAGGACCATGGCCTGGCTGGATTCGAACCCGGGAGCTCTGGGGTAGTAGGCGAGCACGCTTCCTACTCGATGACCGAGACCACCTTACTACGGATAAGGCGGATGACCCATCAGTGTCACGTTTCGAGTGCTCAAAAACTCTTGGTAAAGCTGATGTGTGGGAAATCGCGTTTAAGTGATGGAGGATAGTCTTCCTTCCATTTCCTCAACTCTCCGAAGACTTCCGGAAAACAAATGGTTGTGTGTAATTCAGCATTAACAGTTTTCAATTCCTCAAGTGGTACAGCTGCAAAATTATGGGTATTCGATGTTTTCTGCAACACAGCCGTTCTTGGACGACCTTCATGAAATTCGTCTTTGAGAGACCAATGACCACACTCGAACGCATTGAACCAATTTTTAACCACAATTTTACAGTCGCTGGGTGTGCTGCTTCATCACCTAAAGTCGAACTGAGTTGATCGATTTATTCTTTTCTTGTCAATGCATGTCAAAAATAGTACACAAATAATCAACATCAAAATGTTCACGTGTTAATTACATTTTTTTTTTTTGCTGAAATACAATTTTCAAACCACTGCAAACAACATAATAAGCACACATACACCAAAACGTTGTGAGTGCATTAAGGCCACAAAATATCAAATTTTTGAATGGCATTGTAAAAGTACAACTGTCGATGATTAGTGTTGCCGAGGCGCAAGACTTAAAAGGCAGCCCTCGTTAAGTCATCAGCATTAACTTTGACTGCCACTGATTTAACCACTGATTTATCAACATGATATTTTTGCTGAGAATGTGTTGATTGACACCACGTAAATTGCATAATTATTAGCTTTAATCAGACATTGTGATATGGTCCTTAAGGAAACATTTCCGACTGGGACTGTTGCTGAGCAAATGTTTGCCAGCGTATGTGTTGACATACTTTGTTAAAAACGTTACCCCAGAGGCATTCTTATTATTGTATTCCGCCTCCGTAGTTTCTGTGGTTTATGATTATGGTAGCTTACACCAACAAAAGCACACATGCACACTCATATACGCGCACTCGCCCTTATGTGTGGTATCGGTTGTTGCGTCTTATTGTTATCTAATCAACTTGTTGTGCCGCATGCTCTGTCGCAGTGCTTTTCTTTACTTGTTTGTTTTATTCAATATTTGTTCCATTATTTTATTCCGCTTTTTGTTTTTTTTTATGTTGACGTTTCTTTGTGCACAAATCTTTCTTTTTTTTCTGGAATATTATTCTTTGTGTTAGTGTGTTTGAAATTGTGACTGTCACGGTACTTTTTTGTTTTTAAATGTGCTTTGTTAGGTGCGATTTATTGATTTAGGTGTTGTTTTTCTTTTTTGTAATTTTTCATATATCCTTGCTATGGATTCCAACAATTTGTTTTGACAACTGCCACAGAAGGTTTTCAGATATGACGAAAGTTGTTTTTATTTCACATTGCATTGTCAACCAGCTTGTAATAAATAGAATTTTAAAAATTAAATTCAATGGAAAATAGGATAAATTCTTTAAAAAAGTACGAATAGCTTATTTTCTACAACTGTTTGCTTAAAAATATATTTGTATGCATTTTTTTTAATAACTGTAGCATTTTTCGCCAATATCAAAGAAGGAATAAAAACCACAATCAACTACCAAAAAATAACAAAATCAAAATAAAAATAAACATCAAACAATTTATTAAATAAAATTACCACACATAACAAAGTCCAATTTCAAATCCTGACTTTTACAAGGAATATGTAAGAAAGAAGCATCAACAGCATCAAAAACATACACATAGCAGAGTGTGTAGGTTGTCACTTCCTTTGAATTTCAGCCAATTATGTACTCGAATTTACGGTAGCTTTCATTTCCCTGCCAACAACTCAACCTCTTACCATTCCCCTGACTTGTATAGCAAATATTGACTCGCTCCCATTAATGGAAATGGTTTCGCATTCTACTTAAAAAAGCTCTTAAAACATTAATTGCCGCGGTGCAATTTCTTTCCTCTCTTCTCCATTGGTTTTCCTTTTACTTTATTTTTTATCGCTTGTTTCTTGCATAAGATAACTGACAGGAATTACAGCTACGTGCCGATGAATATAAATGAAAATTTAAAAATTTAAATACAAATTAATGGCTCAAATGCATATATATATGAAATTATTATGGCGGAAGGATAAGAAATCGTTTACCTCGTGTAAATTTCCTTTATTATTGAATATTTAATACCAATTAAGGGGTATTTAGCTGTTTTTGTCATTTAAGCAAATTTGATATTAATGGGCAATTCCAACCAGTATTTGTTTGAGTAGCAATCCTCAAGTGGCAGGGGAATAGCGTTGTTTGAAATATAAAATATCTTTTTCCTAGTGCTTACCACACATTTTGCAAAATCAACATCTGCATCAGGACTTATGATATCAGTTTCAAATCCAGCGGGTGGCGGTGTGGAACATGTGCGAAATTATATTTTTCCCGCCCATCAAAAAGCCAATTTAATGCGAAAAATTTTATTTATTTTCTTATTAATTCCTTTTGATTGCTTATACAGGGTGTTTTTTAGCTGCATGAGAAGTTTCGGTGGTTGTTGTCTATGGTTTGACATTTGAGAATGTGAAACTGTGTTGACATTTTTGCTCTGTAAGATTTGGCAATTCATCATTAATCGTTGAACGCCAGAACAACGGTTCCAAATTGTGGAACTTTACTTTGAAAAAAATAAATCTATTCGCGAAGTTCATAGGTCACTTCGTCCATTTTGCGGTCAACATAATCGGCCTCGTGAGCAAGCAATTCATGCAGTTATTGATCGTTTTCGCACTAATTTTACTCTTTCAATTCAATCAAAATTCAAAACCGTCGATTCAAAACCATCAACCAGACAAAGAAATGTGCGTACCGTAGAGAATATTGCTACTATAACGCAAAGTGTTGATGAAGACGCCGAAATGTTGATTCGTCGCTGTTCTCAACTTGTTGGATATTGTCCTTCGACTACGAAAAATTTTACGTAACAAGATCCTTACGTGCCTATAAAATACAGCTCGTGTAAGAATTAAAGCCAAACGACCATCGTGTACGTCAAATTTTTGCTGATTGGGCTAATTTGAAACTGACCGAAGATGAGAATTTTTACCGAAGAATTGTGTTTAGTGATGAAGCTCATTTCTGGTTAAATGGCTTCGTCAATAAGCAAAATTTTCGTATATGAAGAGAAGACAATCTAATAAAATTTATTTTATTGTCGACATATGAAATATTTTATACATTTTTCATCCAATAACATTTTCGAGAATTCCGTATTAGTTGCCATGTCTTTTACAAAGGGTTTTCGTCGTTATTTCTTGTTATTTCTTTAACTTTTAATTGTAAGAATTGATTCGTTCTTCTTTCAATTAATATTTTTTCAACCTCACTCAAAATTAAGCTGATTTCCAATAAAGAATTTTTGTCTCGAAAAATCGACATTAAGGAGTGAGCAAACCATAAATAGCTTTCATTCAATGAATTTTCAAAAAAGTTTTTAAGACCTATTGGAGGTTTATCTTCTGATAGAAAAAAATATCGTAAAGCAGGAAACCTTTGAAGTACTCTCTTGATGGCTAATCCATCGAGAGCATGATGTACGCAATTATTTAATAAATGAACCGGGAATCCAATTCCAATCAACGGTTTCTTTAAATATTTTTCCAATATGCGGAAAATATTGTTTTTTCCTCTGCGATCAACACCACCAAAATTTTTATTGCAATTATCCCCTGTAAATGCAATACACATGTGTAATGCATTAAAGGGCTGCACAAATGCATTTGAATCGCTTTACAAATCATTGTGTGGTGCGCAATTACTTTCGCTCTTTTACTCTCAATTGCGGATAGCGTTGACGTGAGCGCAAATACTTGGTAGTGTGCGTAAATAAAAAACTAGTTGAAGGCAAAACAATTGAGTTATTGACTCTCACTCAATATTTTTGTAAATAAAAAGAACTTGCAAGAGGAGTACAAGTAAGCAAGTACTATAAGTATTTGAGTATTTTAGAAGATATATTTTCATTGCATGTGTGGTTATAAGGGAGGACAGGAGAGGGTTAATATGTATGACCAACCCCCATTACTTTTACAAGAGGAATATGTTTTCCTTTTGGGACCCTGTTCAAGTGTAAGTGTAGGGTATAAATATACAAAAATCATAAAATTTATATGGGAACCCACCTAAGGAGGGGTCGGAGTGGATAGGTCCCAAAGGGAAAAATATTTCTATTAAAAAAGTAATAGGGGTCGGTCATACATAATAACCCTCTCCGACCCCCCATTTAAGCTGAAAATACTAATAATTGTAACTGGTTAAGCATACTGAAAATGCCTTTTGATTTTAACATACGCAAGTATTTGGAATAAAAGGTAGAACTATATAGTTATTTTTTCATTTACCCTGATAGCGGACGACAACTTTTATAATTGACGAGAGCAAGTTGCGTATGTATTTGATCCGAGAGAGAGTGAGTTAAAATATTAATTGTTCTCTGAGCAACAAGTAACGCGCTTACGCTATCTCTTTGCTGAATTATTCTACAAGTGATGTGCTTAACTTAAAGTACTTGGTGTAATCAAAGAAGCAAATGCATTTGTGCAGCCCTTTAATACACATACTGATTAAATTTGAATGCTCCAATGTATTAATTATCAAATTGCTGATCGTCTCAGTTTTCTCATCAGTCACTGATTTAAAGTCCAATAAACAATGCGTAATTCCAGATTCTTTAGAGAAATATTGAACTTAAATTGGGAACATTTTGATTCAACCTTGATTTGATCCGTCTGCACAGACACCAACATATTTAATTGAGCCATCTCTTATCTTTTGAAATTTATTTTCTAACAACTGTGGTGCTAAGACCATGTTCACTATGGTTTCCGTTTTAGTTCTTGCTGACGAATATTTAATGGCTACTTCTGAACCCGAAAATATGCGCCGATATAATTTTGTAGAACAATCACACGATTTGTAGCTTTGGTGATGCTTCACGGTATGAAATCCCATAGCTGCTTCGGCTGCCAAAATTTGTTTTTCTATTTTGCTGTTTCGTTGCACAAAATAACCATTCCATTTTTTGGAGGAACTGGCAGACTGGATATTTCATTTATGCTTTGCTATTTGTAAACGCTGCTCCAGATCTGCTTTACACTTGTTGCATATTGAGACTGTCGTATTCCAGGATTCACAAGTAACCTCATAATCAATTTTGGTTCTTTTAACCCTCATGTGTATACATTTCCCCCTTTCGTGTATACGAATGTACCCGGGTACCTTCATACAATCTGTAAGAGAGAAACTGCGTTTAATTAAAAAATTTACAAAAAACTAATTAAATATATACATTGATTGACATTAGAGCTATTCTTTATTAATTAGTCGTTTAAGTATATTAATAAATTAAATATTTTGAGAACATGAATCTTACATATTTAATATATTATTATGTTCCTAACAATGTTAAGCAGCTTCGGTAGGTGAGTAGGTAGCGTGCTCGACTACAACCCCAGAAGTCCTGGGCTCGAATTCAGGCCAGACAATGGTCCTACACTTTAACCTTTCACATTTGCAATTTTTTTTCCTTATTCTCTAATCAACTGAAATTGAAAACTCATCAATATTTACGACTTGAAGTTGTAGTTTGTGGTAGAGAAGTTTGTGGATGGGAAGGCACAATACTTGCCTCAGATTCAAATTCACATGTTTCTACGGCTTTCCACCACACTTAGAATGTCCTACACATGTTTCACTTGATTGTCTCTTCCCTCCCACTAATAGATCACCCCATTTCGAACCAAGGTAGACTTGACTGAATAGGTATTACACCTGAAATCCTTGTTTCAAAGCTAAAAAAAAAATCAGCATTTCTGTGGTTTGCGCTGAGGTTTCAAAGTACTTTAACTTTATTTCACAATCAATATTAGAGAAAATCGAATATTCGTCTAAGCGACGCGAAAAATGGGAAATGAGAGATTATTAGAGACGTGTATTGTATCGAATTGAAAGAAAGTATTTTTGTGGAATTCTGCCAGCAGACATTGCGAACCCAATCGGAAATTTTATTTGATGTAACTGAATGACATTTCACACAGTAGTACTGACATTCCAAACGCAAAATATCGACAGACAATACTCGTATAAGTAAGAATTCACATCTATCTATCTATATATATAAAAATAAGTTGCATTGTGTATGAAATTGATGTTCTCGGTAATGCGTGAACCGATTTGTTTCTGGAAATTTCGCATAAAAGGTGACGTCAATACGAAGGTTTTTTTGTATAAATGGTCTTTGTATGTGTATTGGTTCATGAATTATAGGCATTTTAGTGAACGTTTACAAAATACAGGTGTGAAAAAATACAGGTGCGCACATATGGTGTAAATGGGGAAATATTTGCAAGGGAAATTGGAAATAAATGGAATATTGGAATATTATATTATAATTTGGCAAGTATCACTTTAGTTTGCACTTGCCCGAAAAATATAAGCATAGTAAAAATTTTCCATACCCCTTTTTTATCATACCCCCTTTACCACCAAAAAATCAATAAAATGCTATATTTAAGACGGTTTTGGTCGTATTAGTCTAAAATTTGGTAAATAAGTTCGAATGGTTACTGTCGGCATATACTTAAACTGGGCGTGGTCTAACTATATAAGCCCACTTTTTAGAAATCATTATTATTCCTGAGTTTTGATAGTGGAATTTGATATGTAGACGTTATGGGCCCAAGAGGAAGTTACTATATATTTGAGCGAACATTAGACAAGAGGGAATTTGGCCACACAGGCCAAATTTATGATATCGAATTGCTTTGGAAGTAAATGTCGTATGTAACTATGCAATAGACTCCTAAACTACTCATCCGATTAGCATGAACATTTGTGTATAGAAGTTTTTTGGTACGGTGCTTGTTTGTGGGCTATCAATTTGTATCCACCTTGAACACCAGAGGGCGCTGTAGCACAAATTTTTTACAAAACTGCCTAAAACTCACAAACCGCTCATGCGATTAAAATGAAAAGTGGTATACAGTGGTTTTTATGTACTTTGAGTGTTTTGCTGCAATTTTTTTTGACTTATCTTGAACAACAGAGGGCGCTATAGTACAAATTTTTTGCAAAACCACCTAAAACTCTCAAACCTCTCATGCGATTAAAATAAAAATTGGTATATAGTAGTTCTCAGGTACGATGAGTTTTTGACAGTATCTTCTTTGAACCACCTTGGACACCAGATGGTGCTGTAGTACAAATTTTTTACAAAATCGCATATTTTTAGTTGTTACATATGCAAATATTTACAAAATAAAAAATTAAATTTAGTAAAGTTAAAAAATTTCCGTTATTTTGACATCAAAAACATGAATATGAACTATGAAAAATTTTACCACAACGATATATTTAATGCAACATCGTGCTCAAAAATGAGAAAAACACAATCAGAAATTTAATTTTGTGACTTTCGATTCAAATATCTCCGCTGCTTTTTTATAGCCTTTGTTAAATTTTTTTTTGTCTTAAAGCTTCATCAAAGTACTATAAAAACTTTATTGCAAAAATACCGTTAGTTGAGTATATATATTTTAAATATTTTTTCCAAAAAAGGTCTGAAATTTTGGAGTTTTCCTCCAAAAAAGTTCTGAAATTTTGGAGTTTTCCTCCAAAAAAGGCTCAAAATGTGTTTTTGTTGTAAAAATAATTTAAATTCAAATTCGCAAATTTTCAACTCTATTTAAAAGCTATAACAATAATAAGCGAAAGTTATTTCAATTTTACGCAAAAATTAAAAACCATTTTTGTGATTTAAAAAGCAAGGCCCCTTGATTTTTTCGAACATAATTTGTTTTCCAATATTGTGTTTTTATATTTTTGAAAAAATATACAAGCTAAAATATTAATTTTTTAGAAAAAATTGTCTTGTTATCTCTTACCAATCAAAAGTTATAGCGAATAATCTTTATCCAAAATACCTATATATACAAAAAGCAAAACGCTGTCTGTGTGATGGCTGGAAACTTCAAAATTACTGAGCCGATAGAGCTGAAATTTTAGCAGTACATTTTTTTCAAGTACGAGATGGCTTAAATTTCTGTCACACCCCCTTTTACCGCCCACAAGTCAATGAAAATGCTATATTTCTTATGGTTTTCGTCGATTTGCCTACAATTTGGTAATTAAGTTTGTATGCTCACTGTCGGCAACTGTACTAAAACTGGGTAATGTCCATCTACTAGAGAACTGGGATGGGCATTATATACGTGGGTGTGGTTCCGCCCATACAATTAAAATTTGTATTATCGAATTGCTTTGGAAGTAAAAGTAGCGGTACTTACATACAAACTCAAAATGGAGTTACTATTCGGTGATCTCCTGCTACTGGGAAACTGTAACGGGCAATGGAAAATGACGGTGGTGTCAAACTATGAGTCTAAGAAAAGTTTTGAATACACCTATTATGTTCCCATATAGTTGCAGGGTGCAGCAACGAGCGCCGGGAAAAGGCTAGTGTATTTTGTATGAAGGTACCCAGGTACCTACGTATAAGACGAAGGGGTAGTAACTTAAAATCTTTTATAAAAAATTACCATTACATTTTCTTTTCAGTATTACAGTTGTATTGAAACGAAAATTGAATTTTAGGAAGGTACTATCGATTTGAGTATATATGTAGTTTCTTGGACGAAAGTTATCTTTTTTCACTTAAAAATTGCAAAAGGTACCCGGGTACCTTCGTATACACAGGAGGGTTAAACATTGGGTATTTTGTTTCGAGTTTGTTGTTATATTTGCATTTAATAGTTTTTTTTTTATTTACAACCATGTACGTAAATTTTATACACTGAGGGAAAAACTCATGTAATCAGTACATAGACATCTATGTAAAATCTATGTACTATGTCTTGTATGAGAACGCAACGAGAGCTGCATGTACTGGGTAAAGTGAGAGTGTACTGGTTACATATAAGTTTATTCACTTTATAAAATGAATAAAAAATGTATTCAATTACATTTGTGTTGAATACATTATGTGTTGAATACATTACAAGCAAGTGTACTCAATCAATATTTCTTGTAACATTTTACAAGAACTGTACTCAATACATAAAATATGGACTCATTACATGTCTCGCTTACATACGATTTCGCTCAACGGCATACGATTTTGCTGTTTTGCTGTTTTTGCGGTTTCAGCCACGATGGCTGCAACCATCGATAGTTGCAGCCGAATTGAAATTTTAGTGAATGAAGACGGCGATGACTTCAGCCGCAAGGATTTGTTGTTGTCTGAAGTTGTTTTGTGTGTATTTGTGTATGCGTGTGTGACTGTTGGGCATGACTGTGATGGGTTGCCATTGGCTTGATATCATGTATAGAAAAAGTATTATATACAACAAATTGTAGAAGTTTATTTTTATACATTTTGTTAATAATATTTCTTGTTAATAAGCACTTTATTATTCCAGAAAATGTCAAAGGAAACACAAAAGCATGTCACTAAGATCGGCTGTCGAAAACAAATGACAACAAAAATGCAAAATGTTACTTTATATTTAGTACTATTTCATGGTAGTAAATAAAATGTCCAGTGTTTCAGAGTTGTGTAAGGACTTATGGTATTGCAGGATCAATCTGTACGGTTTTATCGTGTTGTGTATGTTGACATATTAGAAAGCGTGTCACGCCAAATAATGATATGGCTTATGAGCCGCAGTGTTCATAAATGTTTGTTCTGACTTAGGCTAGATAGCCGCAGTTTAAGTCTTCAAAAAAATAATAACTATAAATCTAAAGAGCCGCTTGTATTTAGTTTCTTGTCAAAAAGATAACTTCTTTATTTCTCAATTCATTTTCCTTATATATAATTTTTAACAGTATTTTCTTAAAACTAAAATAACCCTATTTCCAATACTCCTCCTATTTTTCCAGCTTATTAAATTTTAAATTGAAGAAAACCAATCAAATTCTTTGATTTGATCATTATGCACATTTCCCCTCAAAAAGATATTTTAAATTTTCAATCATTGGCATTAATTAATAAATATATGTTTCAACCTTGATATTGAAAGTGTCGTTGGCACGAGTGCAGCCTAATGCTTGTTGTTGTTGTACTTATTTGTACACAGCTATTGTAAGCTGATGCTAGCAGTTATGCTAACGCTGCTGGCTTCACGCTTATGCGTTGTGAGGCTGCACAAGCGAAGGGGTGAGAAAATGCATTTATGAATTTGATACTATTGCTTGTAAGTATGGTAAAAATGTTTACGTTAAATTTTCATGAATATTTTTGGGATCTTTGACTCGATTATAAATAATATTGATTTTATTGTTTTTGCCTTAAATTTGTTAACAGTAAAAAGAATGTGGGAAAAACAATTGCGTTAATTTAACAATGTTTATAGTGACTTTAAGAGTACATTACAGTTGAAAAGAATGATAAAACTGAGTGCATTCATCAGATTTTTTAAGCCAACAAGAATGGGATTGATATTTCCATAAGTCCCATTCCTTAGAGAGCATTGGGTGTGCATTATTTTATCTTCAAAGAATGATGAATTGTGAATCTGTAATTCATTTACTCTACAGAAGCATAAGATTGCAATCTGGTTGATGCAGCTTTTGAATGTATTAAAAGTGTGCATTCCGAAATGATTCAATATTTTACAGCTCTGCACCAAAGGTTGTGAAAGCTTTAAACAACTTCTTGTTTCAGTGTAATAGCATGTTCAAACCCATGGTATAATAATACAAGGTAGTATTGACAGTTGCTTGGGAAATCATATACTGTCAAAAAATATACTCAAAAAGAGAGCGCTCACAATTCGCCATTGAAAACACAAGCAATGTTGAAAACGTTGAAGTGAAAAAAAACAACAACCACAGCAGCTGCTGATGTATTTCCACAAAAAGCTGTTTTTGACAGTTTATGATTTCCTGTTGAAGAGAAAATAAGCAGTTGTCAATGCTACCATGTATTACTATACCATGTTCAAACCGACTTCATTTAACGTGTTATTCGAAAAAAGCTTTTTTTTAACATCATCGTTCATACTGCCTTAGCTAGTTTCAAAATGTCAGTTTATTTGTTTATATTTTGAAAGAAATAAAAAATTGTTTATTCAAAAATATAAAAAAAATAAAAAAAAATAACAAAAAATTCAAATAAATTCAAAAATTTGTCAAAAAATTAAGAAAAATTTGTCAAAGAATTTATTTGTTTACATTCAAAATATCAAAATAAAAAGCTCTTGGCAGATTTGGCTGCGTTTAAAAAGCAAAAAGAGCTTTTCTGACGTTAGCAAGAACACAAACCAGTGATTTAACGAGTTTCGAAACGTGTTAAATCATTTAACACGTTAAATTTCCAACAACAATTGTACGCATTTAACTTCATCAAAACTTCATTTCAGAACTTGTTTTTCAATTTAACTTCATTAACGCGATTTAACATAATTAACTGCTCGGTTTGAACATGCTATAAAGCTGTACACTCGGAAAGCTCTATTTGTTGTTGTTTGAACTGTGCGTTGATCACCGCTGCCCTAATTCAAGTAAACAATTTTCTTAATACTAGAATGTTTTGCTTGATAATAGAATTTTAATTTTCTTATTAAAATGAAAATCCTTTAGCAAAGATGTAGGATGTAGGATGTAGGATGTAGGAAAACCTATCATAAACAACTACTCGAATAACTAAATATATCTTGTAAACGCTTCGATGTTCCCAAGTAAAGTAAAAGATAAGACACTGCGACTTCGAACCATGCAATTGTTTGTCAATCCGCACCATCTTAAACATGTTTTCATGTAAACATGTTGTGAATTATAAGCATGTAAATATGTTATAAGTTGAAGTGAGAAACATTTACTTGATTCAAGTAAACAATTTGCTGAAAACTAAACTAAATCTCTGCGATTGCTTAAATTAAGAAAATATTTTCTAGATTCAAGTCATGTTCCAGATTCCAGAATCAAGTATTTTATTCTTCTTTCAAGTAAACATTTCTTTTACTCAATTTTTGAAATAAATGCTCATTATAATTTAAATGTTCTTAATTTTAGTTTTTGTACTTGATTTGAGCAAATTTTGTATTTTCTTAGATCAAGCTGAATATTTGCTTAAAATAAGAACATTATTTCTCTCCGTGTATACTTACAATAAAAAGTAAGCAATAAACATGGAAAAATAAGAATAATTTTCTAAAATGACACTTCATTCCATGTTCATAATTGCAATTATCACCATCTGACTTCAATTAAAAATATATAATAAAATGAGGTTCTCCTCCGCTCTCTGCCGAAACTGCAAGCATAATTGCTGTCAGGATAATTTTTCTTGATTGCACTTTTGAATATTCAACAGCATAACGTGATTAATTAGCTGCTGAACTATTTTCCTCCTGTTTGCATGGAAGTACATAAAAATACGGCAATTGCTCGAAATGAGAAGGATTTTTCTTTTTATTTAATTTATGGAACTTTGTTTGCTTTCCCTTGTGAACAAAGATGTTTAATATCCGTACAAATTGAAATTCATTGCCGCTCATTTTAGTATCTTTTCACTTGCAAGACGACGCGTCGCTGTACTGTGGTTCTTCTCTTCCTTCTTGTTGTATCTTTTGAGTATCTTCGGATTGTATGCAGTGCATAAAAAAGCTTATTGCAAATGTAAAGTGTAAGAATGTGTATCAAAATTATAAACGCCAAAAGGATTCTGTTGCGGAATGGAAGAAACTTTTCACAAAATTATTTGAAAATGTTAGCATCCGCATTGCGTCAACCTCTTTGTTGACCTTTTGATGTGGTGCATATAACGAAAATACAGAGTGTTTCGGAGTTTACAGACATTCAAGCAGAATACTTAACTTTAAAGAAATGTTTTTAATATGAACAAAAATCTCCATCTTAAACATTTCGAAATCTTCAGTTTAAAAGTTATTTTATAGAGATTCTATAAATGGTCGAACAAGGGCCATTAAAGCAGTTCACGAGAAAAGGTTTCGCTTCAACTGCGTGAAAAATCAAAATGTTATCAGAAGTGCCTTGCTGTCAGCCCTCATCAGAAGCACGATGTAGGAAAAACATAAAATAGCTAGCATAAAATTTATATGATGTCTTATTAAGTAAATTTAACATATAAACCATACGACTTTCATGCTTCAATGAAGCAAGTTTTTGCCCTATTTTCTAAATCTAAGTAGAACTGAGCTTTGCTTGGTAAAATATTTCAGTTCTTTTTTAACATTAATAGATTTATCACCACAAAAAAAAAAGGCAACGACATTCTCAGCTGCACAGCATGAACGTTAAATTTATCTCGACTAGGACGCAAAAATATGAACATAAACTTTATCACTTGCTGCAAGTGGCAAAAGTAGTCCTTTGAGTCATTTGGAGTACCATGTGCGCTGTTTAACAGCACAAGCACTCAAAAGTTCGAGCAATAAAGAATGCACAAAAACTAAATAAATGAAAATATTGCCATTCATGAGTACCTTTTTGTGTCACTAGGAAAAATATTTCAGCTTTAATGAAAATATGCTTTGACGGACTCGTAGCTGAAATTTTAGCAGTCTATTTGGTTCTAAGTTGCACAAGTAGAGAGAAGAAGTTCTGTGCTACTTCAGAAAAGTAGGCACAAAAATTACTCGAATTTTTTGCTACTTCAGAGTTTATTTGTACCTTGGCAAAACGGCTGACATAACTGTTGCATTTTGAGAATTATGGTCGTTTATAAAGAATGAGGGAATAAACACAGTCATAAAAAAAGAAAAATGTTGCTCAAATGGTCGTATTATAATGCTTTTGGGGGTTCTTAAAAGTTACATAAGACTGCGACAAATCACAAAATTAATTAAAATTTTATAATTTTGAAAGCGATATCTTCGAAGGCTTTTTAGGTAACAACACTACAAAAAATTTATTTGTTTTTTTTTTTTAATTATTTAGAATTGTTTTTTAATTAAAATTTTAAGAAAATAAAACTTTTAGCTTTGCCATCAATGGATTTAAGCTTTACACTACAAAATACTTTGGACTATTTTTATAAATATGGGGAAACATAGAAATGTTCCCCAGAATTCACACTAATGTCAAACCAATGGCTGAAAACAAGCTCCAAGAGTTATATACTTACTTACTTACTTATCTGGCGCTTACAACCGTTGGTCGGTTTTGGCCTCGTATAAGAAATTGCGCCAGCCATTTCTGTTTTGCGCTTGCTGGCGCCAGTTGGAAACACCAAGCCTTATAGTCATGTAATGACTATGACCAACACTTGATCCTTCCAACGAAGATGTGGACGTCCTCTTCTGCGTTGAACACCACCGGACACCGAATCAAATATTTTTTTCACTGGAGCGTCGTTTACCATTTGCTGAACATGACCTAGCCAGCGGAGCCGCTCGATTATAATGCGCTTAACTATGTCGATGACAGCGCACAGCTCATACAGACCGTGGTTCCATCGAATTCGGTACTCGCCATTGACGCAGATTTGACTTAAGATCTTACAAAGGATCTTTATCTTGAATGCTCCTAAAGTCTTTTCATAAGAACTGCGCAATGTCCAGGTTTGTACTGCATACAATAGGACGGGCATGATAAGTTACTTATAGAGCGTGAGTTTTGTTTGTCGAGAGAGGGCTCTGCTTCTCAATTGCCTTCTCAGCCCAAAGTAATACCTATTGACAAGGAAATCCTTCGTCTTATCTCAATACTGACATCATTAAAAGAGTTTATGCTGGATCCCAGGTAGACGAAGTCCTTAACAACCTCGAAGAAGATGTTGTCAACAGTGACGTGGTTTCCAAGACGCTGGGACTGTTTGTTTGTTGACACTAGGTATTTCGTCTTATCTGCATTCACTGCAAGATCCATTCTACTCGAATCTTTCGCTAACCTGGAGAATGCTGCGCTGACTTCACGCGTATTATGGCCAATGATATCGATGTCAACAGCATACGCCAACAGCATAATACTTTTGTAGAATATCATGCCACTGCGTCTTAAAACAGCAGCTCGGATGATCTTCTCCGGCATTAGGTTGAAGAAGTCGTACGATAAGGAATCACCTTGTCAGAAATCTCGTTTAGTATTGAATGGAGGAGTGAGGTCCTTCCCGATTTTATCTGTGCTGCTGGTGTTGCTTAGTGTCATTCTGCAAATGCGGATGAGTTTTGCAGGAAT